>OW679197.1:60657367-60856725 GCA_940337035.1 Agriotes lineatus | reverse complement strand
GTGCTTGTTTACCTTGAGTCTCGTTGCCTCTCACGTTTGGGGTGCTTGTTTCCCGTGAGTCCCCTTGCGTCTCACATTTGGGGTGCTTGTTTACCGTGAGTCCCCTTGCCTCTCACGTTTGGGGTGCTTGTTTCCCATGACTTCCCTTACCTCTCACTACTATTATAATCATTAAATCAAATGTTCAAAGTTGCCTCCATTTGCTTCAAGACACAAATGTAAACGCTTTTGAAAGTGTCTCACTGTTCTTAGCAAAGTCTCTCTGGAAATTGCTGCGCAAGCTCGATTAACATGACCTATCATGTCTGCTGCAGTTGTTGGACGTTGTGTGAAAACAGCATTTTGTAGGAAGCCCCATAAACAAAAATTTGGAGATGTCAAGTCTGGTGAATTAGGAGGCCAGTTTCAATACATCTTACATAATTTATATTAATATTAATTATTTAAAATGTACATTTATTTTATACTTTATTTATGTAATATTTGCATTTTGATAAAAACTAAGCCTCAAATTCTCTTTTATGTCCGAATTTTAATTTTGAATTAAAATACAATTATTGCAACTAGTGAGATTTTTATTTAAAAAAATCACTTTGACCTTCAAAAGACCTTCACAGTTGACCTAAAGGACAAGATGGTTAAGGTTATTGTCCCCCTAAGTCTACTCAAATATTTTTTCGCCCTTAAATCATCCAAATTCGAAAAAACAGCTTTTGTACGAATTTTCAACATTTAACCTGATTTGACCTTTTCAAGGTCACTCCAACGTAGGGTTGTGCCTTTGACCGGTCAACAACTTTTTGGTCAATTGACCGGTCAATTGACCAGCCAATTGACCGCTCATTTGACCATTTTAATTTTTTTAATTACCTATTTTTTAATCAATTGTATTGATAGTTCTGTAAGTTTAAGCAAATCACAAAGTTAACTAGTATCATATTACCACCAACCCTTTTGATTAGTATTTATAAGTGCATATAATTAACAGTTTTAACAATTATTTCATTTTATACTCTCGGTAACTAAAATAATACACCATTTATTGGCCATATATTTATGCTTCAATAAAAACAAATCATTACTGCATAAGTACAGCAAAGAAGAGAATAATAACAAACTAAAATGTATTAAGAAACCCCCCAAGAAACATTGGTCGCTGTGTGAATCCCCTCGCTAAATATGTAAATCCCCTGCATTTTTGCAATTTCAGTAAATATTTGATGAGTTACAGGCTTACAGCCAATAATAAAGACCTTCTACAAAAAAAAACGTTGATTGATAGTGTAATTTAATATAAGCAATTTTAAGGCTAAAAGAGCATTTGACAACGAATTTGACCACACAGTTTTTGACCGTGGTCAAATTGACCGGTCAATTGACCAAGGCACAACACTACTCCAACGAGTTATAAACTATCATTTTGGACATAAAATTTTCCAGTCTTTTCGAATCCGGCGTCAAAAATAGGGGTTCCCATTAAAAAAAAAAAGATTTTGACCTTCAAATGACCTTGAAAATTGATGCCAAGGTCAAAGTTATTAGTACAGTCAAATGACCCCCGCCGTCCTGAATAACTTTTGTCTGCAAAACTTTTTTTATTCAGTTTACCAACGGAGATATTCGGATGCGTCAATTAAAATGGCCCACCCTGTATTAAAAGCTTTCGTTTTATAGTATACTCATATTAAGGGTATTTAATTGCACTATCCTCAAATATCAGCTGAAGAATTAACAAAATCATATTCATAAAATTAAAAAATTATAAAATTATAAAAAAAAACTATATTTCACAAAAATAAGAGGAATCACAGAAAAAGGTTAATTAATAGTTCTTTGAGTCTCTTGGGAACGTTTAAAAATGTTTATAACGATTTGGGAAAAGAAATGCTTTTTATAGCGACACAATCATGAAAGGTTACCAAAAATACCATGATATTTTTAAAAATTGCACCAAGGTATGCATATGGTCCAGTTCATTTGTGGAGCAGTATACAGGGTGATTCAAAAATAGCGCATAACTTCTGGAGGGGTTGTTGGGGACTACTAGCGGAGTACAGGAAAAATCACAAAAAAAAATGTTTACAATCATTCCTCTGAAATATTAACAGCTGAAAATGCATTTTGAAATAAACTATTTATCAATATTTTTTCAAAATCCAACAGTTAAATCGAAGATTATTATTGTTATTAAACATCCCAATTCAAAAAACTGACAGTTTCACCAAACTTACCTAAAATTTTAGTTTTCAAAACTTCCATTTTTGGTGCCTAGTTTTGAAAACTAAAATTTTAGGTAAGTTTGATGAAACTGTCAGTTTTTTTAATTGGGATGTTTAATAACAATAATAATCTTCGATTCAAACGTTAAATTTAAAAAAAATATTGGTAAATAGCTTATTTCAAAATGCATTTTCAGCTGTTAATATTTCAGAGGAATGATTGTAAAGATTTTTTTTTATTTTCCCATACTCCGCTAGTAGTCCCCAACAACCCCCCCAGAGGAAATGCGCCATTTTTGAATCACCCTGTATATACCAGAGAAAGCGTAATACTATTTTATTATGTGAGTATCAGTGCTAATGATCAATGTTTTGTCCTGAACACATTTTTTTTGTTGCTTTTTATGCTTAAAATGCGTGACCTAACCTAGAAAAATCAACTAACATTTTTAAATTAGTCCATTTGACGCCTGAAACAAAAGGAAGTTAGCTCGTACCAAATCGAGTTGCTATATTGTCAGTATGGAAGAAGGTGCTATTGGCCAATGATAATTGGCTCAAAATTCAATGAATTATATTCTCGCTCTGATAATAATGGAGAATCCCGTTTAATAGGAAATGGGACATTTGTTTGCTTGTAGAGAAACTAAGTCTTTTATGGTCATTTAGAGAAATCTTATAAAGTCTATCTTTTTTTCAGCATGACTCGGAGCAGGCTGTTGCTTCTAATATTTTTTACAGTTTAGTAACGTAACCTTAAAAATGTCACTTTTGACAGCTGTTTGAACAGTGGATCAGTTATTACAAGGTTTTGTAAAGTATACCTTCAAAATGCCAAAAACAACTAACTAAGCAAGCTATTAATTGTTGCTTTTCCAATGTTAACTACAAATTTTGAAAATAAGCTGAAATTTTAGTTCTATGTTTCCTTGCTAACTTCATTTGTAACCAACATAAAAACCTGGTTTATAACTAAATTTCTATTTTCACTCTTACAATGATGTAATGTCATGGCCTGCGCTGAGTCAAGTTGAAAAAAAGACTATAATTGTGTAATAAATTAATAAAATAACACCAAAAATGATGCGTGATTTCTATAGCAAATATATAGTTGGGAATCTGGTCTCTCAAAATGGGCTTCTAAAATGATGGGGTATTCACTCTATACAGTTTTTAAAAAAAATTATACTATCTGCAATTACCTTATGGATATAAATGTGAAGGGCTCGATTGTTTCCGCATTGCAAAAAACCATAAAAAATATTTAACAATTTTTATTTTATTACTGAAAATTGATTAATTTTATGTTTGCATCGCATTTACAAGCTTAGTTTTGAATATTTCTCAATGATTTTGAAACTAGTGGAAAGGTTATTCTTTCTAGATTCAGATGATGTCAAATTAATCACGAAATTATTCTTAACAAATGCTACAGAAATTGTTTAAACAAAGCGTAACGGGAATGCACATCGAGATATTTTGAAAAGTATTGCACATAAATGCATACTTCCGGTGTAAAAATAGTCGCGAAAAGAATGAAGAAATTTTTAGTGAACGAATTATCTGCATTGATTTATTGTAAAAAATACAATTTATTTTCCGCTGTGTGTTTTGGTTCATACGCGTGTCCCGCCTCACCGGTCACTGATTTGCACCACGTAGCCCAAGAAATAAAGGAATGCCATTGGAAATCGTTACAGGAAATTAGAATTTTGGCCAGACGTTAGATCACTACAAGAAATCCATTTTCCAAAATTTCCAGCCCCTCCCCTCGGTGGTTCCTCTTCAATGGCCGTTTGAAGTTCACATTTGCAGACTTTAGAAAACTGCTTTATGTATCGGTAACCAATTGTCCTAACGGTGTAATTTTTTTGGCTTTATCCAAGAAGAATGTACTAAAAAATATTTTTGTTTAAGTTTGCACTAATCACAGATTTTTCTTAATTTTAATGGAATTGAAAAAAGGTATTTTAATTTTAAAATTTAAAAAGTTTTGTTGTATCCTTGTAGCTTGTTTAAAAATGACATGATAAGCTACAAAGCCATACAGTTTTAATTATTTACAGCAAGAATGCCCAACCATATATTTAGTAACTACTATATTGCTAGCGGCTATGAGTGGGGAGGTCACAGCGTAAGTGAGACAGACAACCAACTCTTTTATGTACGTGGTTAGCTGTGCGCAAGTGCCGTCCAGCGAGGTGGGGAAGTAAACCTCAAGGTCAATTTTAAAATTCGCTTCTACAGGCGAAGGTTGCGACACGCACAAAGATCAAGAACCCCTTTCGGGTTATTAAATTAATGGAAACCACAAAATAAATCAAGGGTTAAGCTTATCACTCTCATATCATTAAACCTTTCTGCCCAGGCTTTGAATGCAAAAAAGCGTGAATGCTCCTTTTACAAAAGTTTCAATTACACACCAAAATCGTAGCTTGAATATTAATCATAATTAAATATATGCATAAATGGTTAAATATTAAAACAAAAGCATGTATGAAATTGAGCTTTACTAGTTAACAATAATGATAAGCGTAAATGCAGATTTTAACAATTGATAGCTTTAGAATGCAAATTCCAGGTATTGAATATAATTTAACGTTGGATAATTGTGGAATAGCCGGTCCAAAATTAACTTGCAGTTCGGGAAACTATCTACTCTTTCAATGCAATAACCACCACAAAAGCGGCACTAACCTTGATTTCCCAACGCCCATTACTTGCTGACAGGGAAAAAATGTTGGTCAAGGGTTGCGATACCAAATGGTCAGGGGTTGCTACACCACGGAGTAGAAGCACCTTGGATGCGCTCGTGATCGGAGCAGAAGTTAGGTAGAGCATTAGCCAGTGTAGATGATTAAAACAGGACGGCGGCCTTGTTTTCTAGGTCAAATTCTTGGGTTAAAACTATTGTTTAAGAGCTAAAGAAAATGTAATTACTATGGGAATAACTAACAGAAAAGCGCCATCGTACCTGATTCGGATTATCAGCTCTTGGAAACGAAATTAATTGTCGTGGCGAAATAAGCACACACAACGCCTTCTTAGAAGCGAGTTGCTTCGTCAAAATGCAGGGAAAGAATGCCCGCAGATCCGCCAACAAGCGAAAAACAGCTGAAGGCTGGAGCTTCGCGATAACGAGCAATTCGGGCTTTCCATAATCGGTACAAAATGAGCGGACTAAAAATTTGAAATAATTCGAAATACAATGGATTATAACTCAAGTAAAAATATACAGATTGGCCTGAAATAGATGAGTAAATGGAAACAAACAAGCGGAGCCAAAGAATTGTTTCAAGATTACCTAAAAACAAAACTTCTTTAATGTTACATTTTAAATTTCCCACCAATTTTTAGTTCTAAAAAGTTACTAAAACAAATTCTACCAACATATATTTTTTAAAGGAATCCAAGTAATGCCAACATAAACCCTAAATTCTTTGCCCTTTAAAATTTTTATAGGAAAAAAACGTACTTTAGCTGGTTATCTGATTTAGCCTCTCTTACAGACATAACAACCAAAATGAATAAACTAAATCTTGAACTTCAGTACAAAGAAAAGAGCATTATTGAGTTAATAGGAAGTATAAACGCATTTAAATCAAAATTAAATTTGTGGAAGGAATGCAACTTTTGCTAATTTACATATTTGGAAAACTACATCAAGAAATATAAGAAAATTGAAACAATTAAATATTCTGAAAATCTCGTTGAGCTTAAAAAGGGACCTGGACATCGCCGAATGGACAAATTGCCGAATCTTATTTTAATACCCAAAACGCCGAATCGTGCTCAAAACGCAGAATTCGTTAGCGTGGACAAAACGCCGAAAGCTGTCTGTGAACAGATAGCCGAAAATGGACATATCGCCGAAATAGTTACCGTGGACAAAACACCGAAAATGCCCAGAACGCCGAATTCTCTCGGTGGACATATCGCCAAAAATAGACAAATCGCCGAAACGTGTAAAATGACGCCACATTGATCAGAAATTTGGCGTCGCTCGATTTTGTTCAAAACACTGATTTATGTCGGTGGATTCGGAGATTTTTTTTTTTTTTTTTTTTTTTTTCAATAATAAACGGACATAGTCCTTTACAGAAAAAAGAATATACAAAATACAGAATACAAAATTACTGCTGATTGAAAAAGTGGAAAAAGTGAACATTGCTTTCTTACTCAAATACAAAAGTGACGTTTCTGGCTAAATTATAAAAATGACTAAATCTGGGATCCAGAACATCGCAAGAGAGATCATTGCACAACTTACAGATGCGACTTAAAGGGTTGTTTAATGTGTACGATGATAAGTAGGTTGATAGAACGAAGGTATTAGTGATTCTTGATGAACGTTTAGGAACCCTGAGATTAAGTTGATTCAACAGAAGGGGGCAGTCAACTTGGCTATTTACTAATTTGTAAAGAAACAGCAGATCGTAACATTTACGAAGAGATTCTAATGAGGGGATCTGTAAGGCTGTAGACACTTCTCTATAATTATGGTTAATGAATGGGTCCGGTAGTCCCAATCGAAAGGCTGCTATTCTATAAAATTTATGCTGTACTGTCTCCAACGAATCAACGTAAACTCTAAAACTAGGAGACCAGACCACTGAACCAAACATCAGTATAGGACGCACAATCATAAGATACAGTGACTTTAGGACAGCAACTGAATTAAATTCAAAACAAATTCTTCGAACAAACCCCAGCAGTTGGTTTGCCTTATTGACTGTAAATTCTATGTGTTGAGAGAATGTCATTTTTGAATCAAAAATGACACCAAGATCACGTATAGATGTAACTCGGGTTAAAGAAGCATCGTTTATGGTGTAATCAAAAGAGAAACAAGCTTTTGAGCGGGAAAACGAAATACATTTGCATTTATTAAGATTAAGGTTTAAATCGTTTACCGTGCACCAGTTTGCAAACCGGTCTAGCGCTTTCTGTAGAGTTTCAAAGTCCGAGTTGTCAACTATACTTTTAAAAATCTTACAGTCATCAGCAAACAATAAGTATTCCACATCGTCTAACACCAAATGCAGGTCATTAATGAAGATAATAAACAGGAGCGGTCCCAAATGTGAGCCTTGTGGTACTCCCGAAAGAACAGTGAAACCATCTGAACAGACACTAGAGATTTTCACATACTGAGTTCTGTATGTGAGATAGTTCGAAAACCACATCAACATAGCACCCGATATCCCAAACGCTTGTAGCTTTGCCAATAGTAAGGTATGGTTCACTGAATCAAACGCTTTACTAAAGTCCGTATAGATGCTATCCACTTGGTTCTTTCTATTCAATGAGTCAAGTATGTATTGCGTATAATATATCAAGTTTGTGTCAATGCTTTTCTTGCTCATAAAACCAAATTGCCTCTCAGAAAGATGGGGACTAATTTTAACCTTTAATTTATCAGTAATCAAGGATTCAAATAGTTTCGGAATGATGCTCAAAATCGAAATGGGACGATAATTAGTAATTTCATTTTTATCTCCTGACTTATGTATAGGAGTTATAAATGATGACTTCCATTCCGTAGGGAAGGAGCCTTCAGCAAGCGATTTGTCAAATAAGATTTTTAAAAGCTGAGCAAAAATATAGTTCGATTTTTTCAAAAAGATAGGTGGGATACCATCCGGCCCCGCACTCCTGCTTATATCAAGTTCATTAATTTTTTGCAATATGTCGGAAAGTGATAGCTCTATTGAGTTTATATTATACGGAGTCTGGTCATAGAAATCAATGTCAACTTGAATGTTGGAGGTCCTGTAAAATGTAGAAAAGTAATTAGCAAATGCATTCGAAATAGAAGCAGTGTCGCTATACAACACATGATTCAAGCTCATCACATTAGGTAGAGTATTGCTAGTTTTTTTTGAATTTACATACCTCCAGAAGTTTTTTGGATTTAACGTTAAGAAGTTCTGTATATTATCATTGTGCGCTACAAAATCTCTTTTCGCGGTAACCTTACAGATACGCCTCAAGTTAGAAAATAGTGTATAGTACAATGGTGACCCAAATTTTTTGAAAGCCGAATGTGCCTCCTTCTTTCGAACAATCAGACCTTTGAGTTCTTTGCTATGCCAAGATGGAAATGTCGATTGCCACTTTCTCTTTTTTTGTACAAATTGATCAATGCATATATAAACGTAGTGATAAAAGATTGTGGTCAAATCCCGGCACGGTAGCGTAGAATCAATGAATAGTTCCGAATATAGTTTGCACAAGAAATTCGAGATTTCTTCATAATCTGCAGATTTGTAATCGTAGTACCAATTTTCCGGCTGGTCGTTTACATTATCAGCAAAGATGTTATATACCACACACAGTGGAGGATGATGAGCATCGATTGCTACAATAGATTCTATGGCGGAATGTACTTTGTGAGTGTGAGAATTGGAGAATATCAAATCTAATAATACATTGTTCTGGTTTACTATAGAATTGAGTTGAAACAAGTTCAAAAAGCTAAGGGTATCTGATAATGTTTTTGCACATGATCTCTCCCGCAATGTCGCTGAATCATTAAAGATAGGAACACATGCATAGTCTATTGTACACCAAGATACATTGGGTAGATTGTAATCCCCTAACAGTAGCCAATTTACGTTAGGATTTTCAAGTTCTAACGTTTCTAAAGTATTGCAGTATGCTTGAAATACAGTATCTGTCGATAGTGGAGGAAAGTAAACAGATCCAATAATAAAGTTTAACATAGAATCCATAACACGAATAAATAAATGTTCAACATTCTCAGAATAGTTTAAAGCAAAGCTTTTGTACTTATTTTTGATTGCAATTAAAACACCTCCCCCTCTAGTACAATGACTATTATTAGGATTCCTATCATTTCTAAATATCACAAAATTATCTAGTTTAAACTCCGCACTAAGAATTGCGGGGCACAGCCAAGTTTCTGTAAAAACAACAACATCATATTCATTTAATACATAACGATATTTCTCAACTTCCTTGATTTTTGAGCGAA
Organism: Agriotes lineatus; assembly: GCA_940337035.1. Classification (NCBI taxonomy): domain Eukaryota; kingdom Metazoa; phylum Arthropoda; class Insecta; order Coleoptera; family Elateridae; genus Agriotes; species Agriotes lineatus. The sequence goes on along the minus strand of OW679197.1, from coordinate 60,847,509 downwards.
GCCCTCTAACATTTTGATAAAAGATTTTTATCTCTGCATTTATACCTAGTTTGGTTTCCCTTTGGGAACGCCGTTTTTTGATTGAGAATTATCATTAGTGCGTATATCAACAATGGTGGGTCTACCGCGTATATATTTAATAGTTTTTTTGACAGAGTCCTTGTTAACGCGTTCCAGCTCAGCTCTAAGTGCTGCTAACTGATCACGCTGCATCGAGGTTAGGTCGCTGGCAATCTTGACAGGTGTTGTACACTTTGATTTGTTTTTCAGAATAGAGAAAGTTGTCCATTTTCGGCGATATGTCCACCGAGAGAATTCGGTGTTTTGTTCACGCTAATGAATTCGGCGTTTTGGGCACGATTCGGCGATTTGGGCACGATTCGGCGATTTGGGCATTAAAATAAGATTTGATGTTTTGTCCATTCGGCGTTTTGTCCATTCGGCGATATGTCCTAGACCCTTTAAAAATAATTTGGAAATTCGATTTTCTGATTTTCGCAAAATTCAGCCCATTGCTTCATTTTAAATCCATTTGTTGGTACTAATATTTCTGAAATATTGCAACAGATTGCAAATATGTTAAATAAAAATTCTGCTCATCTAGAAATGGAAATAATTATTTTCAGTGTGATCTACAATTAAAAACAAGAATATCACAAACAGATTTTTGCATACTGGTAGATAGGGATGGGCGCGTGACGTGAAAACAGTCGTGTCACGGCGTGTCACGTCGTGCCACGTCGTGCACGTGACTAATATTTGAAAATCGTGACGTGAACGTGAGTGAACGTGAGTGAAAATTTCCAAGGCGTGATTCACGTTTCACGTTAATTTCACGTTAAATATTTAGTAACGAATAAAAAACTGCAGGGTGCAGCCACTTTTAAATTCATTAAATCACAAATTGTGCCAAACAACTTACATTATGTGGTTTTATTTTTGGACCCTAATTATAAATCCTTAAAGTTCATACCATCACATAAAAGAGAAGATTATAATGCAAATAAAACTATAGATGATAATGATGAAATACATAGCAAACGACTCAAAACTGGTACATCAGCATCAGATTCTTATCTTTCTACACTTAGGGATAGCTCTGACGATGGCACATGTAATTAGGATGATGTCGAAACAGAACTAAATTAGTATGTTAAATTAAAATTCGGAAATGTAGATGACATTTTAGGATTTTGGAAAAACAGTGTAAATACGCTACTGTTAAAAAACTTGAGAAATTTTAAACATACCGGCAAGTTCCGCTACAAGCGAAAGAGTATTTTCTACAGCTGGGCGAATTTTAGAAGAGCGCAGAGTTCGACTTAACGCTGAAAATGTTGATTACATATTATTTTTAAATCAACATTTTAATATTTAGATGTGTAGATGAACTTATTATTCTAATAAAAGTAATGGTTTGTTTTTTATACTCGGCTAAAGCTGAAAATGTTAATTACGCTTTATTATTAAACCAGAAATGTATTGTGTAGATGTCTAGATGAACTTATTTTTAGAAAAGTACGTAATATTTTGTTTTGTATACTCGACTTAACACTGAAAATGTTGGATTACGTTTTAATTTTAAACCAATTTATTGTGTACTTGTGTAGATAAAATTATTATTCTATTAAAAGTGATGTTTTTTTGTATACTCCCCTTAACGCTGAAAATGTTGATCCTTGTACGTAAAAGTACTTTCAAACCTACGAATTAAAAGTGTTGCCTAGCAACATATACCTTCTGTACTCATACCAATAAAGGAAACGTCAATTCCAATGACATATTTTAGTATTAAAAGTAATATCTTTGAAGACAGCTGCAAGAAATATATTTGCGAGAAATCAGTATTTATCCCTTGTCGAAGTTATTGTAGTAAATTTTCATTTTTTTCTTTTTATGTCAACTATTCTTATTGCAACATATCACGTAAATTATGTCAGGTGCAAAACATATTTTTAGTTCTCTTTAGGGTTTTTTCATTGGTTTTAAATTTGAACATTCTGTTCTATCTGAATTTAAATTTTGAAATAAAAGCTGCGTGTCACGTCGTGAGTGGCGTGTCACGCCGTGAACGTGAGTAAACGTGAGCGTGAACGTGCGTGAACGTGACTGTTTAAAGCCAGCGTGAACCGTGCGTGACGTGAGCGAAAAATCACTCACGCGCCCATCTCTACTGGTAGATGAAAAAAAATATCCACTTTTGAAAGAAACTTTTCTAAGGTTAAACTCCTGCTTTGGATCAACTTATTTTTGCGAAAGTGGTTTTTCAACAATGAACTTGTTAAAATCAAAGTTCAGATCCAGGATAACAAACGAACATCTGAATGACTGCATGAATTTAGCCATAACATCGTATGTACCAGAATATAATAAACTCGCAGAAGACATGCAGTGTCAGGTTTCACATTAAAATATGCTTTTCCTGTACTTAATCTGTATTTTATTAAATTTTGAATAAATAGTAATATAAAGAGTACATAATTACACTTTTTCCTGAACATACGTATTACACCACACATTTTTATAGTTTGTGCATTATATACATTTATAATTGAAATATTTAAAGTAGCTGTATATAATTGTGGCTCGCCAAATTTTTGTAAATTCTAAATTGGCTCGCGTCAAGTTAAAGGTTGGGCACCACTGGTTTACAGTATAATCAGTCAAAATCTACAAAAACCACAGAATCGCTCTCTATAAGGTCTGTGAATGTGAACTTTGAAGGAGCACTGAGGGGGAATCGCAGATGGGAGGGGCTGAGAGTTTTGGGAAAACGTATCTCTTGTCTAACAACTGGCCAAAAATTCAGCTTTCCCCTAAGTATTCCCAACATTATCCCTTTATTTCCTATTTTACGTGGTGCAAATTAGTGACCGGTGAGGCGGGTCACGTGTATCAACCAAGTCAAGCAGTGGAAAATAAATGGTATTTTTACAACAATAAATCAATGCAGATAATTCTTTCACTAAAAGTTTCTTCATTCTTTTCAACACATTTCATACTCTGGAAGAATACATTTATGTGCAATAGTCTTCTAAATAGCTCGATGCTGAAATTTATGCTGCACATTCCCAGTACGCTTTCTTAAAACAATTTCTGTAGCATTTGTTGAAAATAATTTCGTCATTAATTTGATTTCATCTGAATCTAGAAAAAATAAGCTTTCCACTAGTTTAAAAATCATTGAGAAATATTCAAAACTAAGCGTGTAAATGGGATGTGCGCATAAAATTCATTAATTTTCAGTAATTAAAAATTCGGAAAATATTTGTTTCTGCTTTGTTGCAGTCGCAAAAAGAATGGAGCCCTCCACATTTAGATATGCAAGGTAATTCCAGATAGTTTAAATTTTTTAAAAACTGTATATGCAAGTGTACTCACATCTTATGAACGAATTTATGGTCCCTGATTCCTGACTAATAATAAATTCACTCTACCATTCTTTTAATATAAGACGATGATGATTGTGTTGGAAAAGAACAACTCAACAGTGACATGGTTCAATCCCGATAGTCATTCATTATACTGAGTGTCCCATGACGTGAGGTCACCACTTTATCTACATGTAGGAGAGGTGAAAAGCACCTTAAAGATAATTTTCCGTTGATCGTTTATTTATGGGTTTCATTAATGTTAGAAAATCGTCGATTAATGACCCTTATTAATGAATGATTTTTTATTAATAAACGATTTTTAAAAATTGTTTATTAATAAAAAATCATTATTATTGATAACCCCTATTAATTATTAGAATGTCTCAAGAGCAATGGTGGCCATTTTGAACAATCTTCATAGTGAATTTAAACTGAAATAAAAATAAATGTTGGCTTTTCTGATATTGTAATTGTTTAATAAATAATAATTAAACACTCTGTATTTTGAAAACGGTTTACTTTAGGACATAACTTTATTAGAGGCTTTAACTATATTTGGTCTGAAGATTGTGTACACAAACTTGTGACCTCACGTCGTGGGACACCCTGTATAATGACAATGGCTAAGAAAGCCTTGTAAGTCTTCATAATTAATTATAAATTAAGTGTAATGTTTTCAGTTATTGAGACTTACATAGCTATTGCATACGTACAACAGCATTTATAACTGTGTGCCTGCAAGTTAAATAACGAAATGTGTCTAACTACTTACAGGACGAGCTGAAGTAATTATTTCACAATGAGACAATCAAAGAAATAATGTACAGGTACCCCTTGATTTCTGCCAGTCTAACTGCACCAATTCAGAATTGCCGTTGCCATTGATTTACATTATAAAATAATTTCAATTTACACTTGTGGCAGGAATGCATATTTGACGCAAATCAAGATCTGCCTATTTTTGTTTAAGTTTGCAGACTCGCTTAAACTTTACTTTCTTCGTTGTTAGGTTTCCATACTTACTCAACACCAAATGTGCCATCCAGGAGCAATTTCAAAAATAATGCAATTGCCATTACAGCGCCTGCTGTCCATGATCAGCCTACAGAGAAGTTGGCGTCACCAAGGCACGAAGACGCCAATGTCATTATTGAAGTGGAAGGTAATACTGCATCACAACCTTTTACTACTAGAAAGAACTCTCAGTTAGATCATTCAAAAATAAAGGAACTAGAGACCGAGCAAATGCAAGAAAACAAAAAACAAGAACTTAAGACTGACCCAAAACCAGAAAACAAAAAACAAGAATCTGATCGTAGTCAAAGCATCTCTTTTGTGGTACAAAAAGTATTGGACTCCCATTTACATTCCAAACAAACCGACAAAAATTCCAGCAGTGAAACAACTGAACACGAGCAGCATAAAACTGAGGAACCAACAAATCTCGCTTCGTTGAATAATGGCATGGTTTCTGCCAGCGGTCAAGATGGTCAGAATGCAGATTCTAATCATTCATTAACTACAAGTAAACAACTTAAAACAGCGGACGAAGCAGAACCATTTTGTGATAGCATACCAAAAGGGTCCAAAGAAGATTTAGGGAAACTGCAAGCCGCCATCAAGGAAATGAAAATAGATTGGGTCAAAGCTTTTGATTCTCAGAGGCTGCAACCACCTGCAGATCTTTTTGTGCAGGACATGCAGAGTGATTCTGCACCTGCCATTGCAAATGGATCTTCTACATTAGCTCAGACTCGTGATTCCACTGACAAACAAACTGCCTGTCCTGCTGAGCAGCAAGCACCCAGCTGTAGTAGGAACAATGCTCTGGATGATCATACAGAGGGCGAATTCACCAACCTAAATGAATTGGTGAAAAAACCATCAAAATTATCCTTTAGTATTCAGTCGAAGGGCCGTTCAAATTTTAAAAATTTGGTTGCATATGTCACAAGCAAAATTCCTGGAGCCAGTGAGGAGGAGGTGTCCTGTATAATAAAATCAGTTCGTCAAAGTTTGGGAAAGTTGTCAGGAATGACTAGAGAATCCATCGTTGACCTTGTCAGGGCAGAACTAGGTGGAAAGGCTGATGGGTATGTTTTTATGTTTAATTGCAACTTCTATAAATTACAGGCCGTACAGGTTGTCTGTTTTATTGATGACCCATACATGTTCCTGTTTTTGACAATATAAGGTTAGTGATCAGAAAGAGTTCTTCGCATTAGTTGAAAATTTTAAAAACAACGTTTGAATATGTTTCTTTAAATATTATATAACAACCGTATAGATCATATAGTAAAGGAAAAATAGTTCAAATTTACAATTTTCAAGAAAAGTTTGTTTAAATAAAGTGTTGAAATCGTAAGAATGAAAGAACCTATTTTTTTACTGCACTTGATAAAATATCTAGTGCAAGAAGCAAATAATCAAACATTATAAATATTAGAGACCCTGTATATAGTTAGATAACAGTTGAGAAAACACAAACGTCAGCCGCCAAATCTGATCCAAAACATGCATGTTTGCAACTCACTAGATTGTTTTATTTAAAAGACGTTTTTTAAATTTCTGCTGCTGCTTCAAAATACTCAAAACATAGTGTGAAGTACTGTTTGTATCAGAAGGGCAATATTCAAGGGTAATACCACAAGCAGTGGATATATTTTTGACAAATATTTTGTCGTTTCCATGTAAATTATTGCGTTTAAATTTCACGATACAAAATCACATCAAAAATGTCACGAGCCGAAGGCGAGTGACATTTAAATGTGATTTTGTTGAGTGAAATTTGCAATAATTTCTATGGAAATGGCAAAATATTTAAAAAAAATATATCCACTTCGAGTGGTATTTGGGACGACTATTTAACAATATTAATACATAACGATTAACTTTATTGAAAAATAATCCAACAATTAATATAATTATTCATTCTCAATTAAATTCAGCGGAATACTTCCAAAACACAGCATTTTTAAATTTTTAAAACAAGCCACACAGTTTGTTGGGGTTTAGTGTTACGTAACCTAGCGATATCACTAAGGACAGAACATCGTTGCTAAGTGATACTTCGCAACAAGGCTACTTATTTTTTGAGTACGTACATTGTTTTGTGAATATTTTGCATGGTGCCCAATATTCAGTGATATACTGCTGTTATTGGTTGAAAAAAGCAAATGTCTGCAATGTGATTGGCTTATATGTTATAGTGTTGAATAGTCAATCATATTGAATGAGTATTAATTATTATTGACATTTTAAATAAAATATTGGTATTTTAACAGTAAATTTATATATATTTTGCTAAAGGAACGATAATTAGGATTTAATAATGGCAGGTATACTGAAAATATTCCCAAAGATGGGACATTATTTCGAGTTTTAATTTCCTTTACTGATATTTTAGGTTAGGAAACAAATATCGAAATGCGGTTTTCACTAGCGTGTTAGACCCTTATTTGGCTATCTTCTGTTGCAATAAAAGTGATATCGTTGCATTTCATTTGTAGTGTTGTCGCAAAACGCCCTCTAGCGGCGACAAAAGCAATCTAAATCAATCCGCTCAAGGCAGCGTTGATAGCCTAAGAAAAGCCCTTTTCAACGACTCCAAGTTTGACAAAATCCGTTCAGCCATTTTGAAGTTATTGACATTTCTTTCCGAAAATGTTCGGACACCCCCCACCACTTTACCTTAAGAGATAGAGAAAAAAGCATTTAACAAAAAAGAATTGAATTTATCTCAGCTTTAAAACGGTGTCCATTTTAACTATCTGTAATATAAGAATATTTATAAAAAAACGGGATTTAAAATTCAAGAATGCGATTACGCCCCCTGGCGGCCATTCTAGAAACTTAAAAATAATTTCCAGCATTTTCTCTTGGCCGCTTTAGTCATACATTTTTTTACCCCAAATCTTTAAGACAATTACTTTTCGAGATAGGGCTGAGTGCCCTTCTTAATTGGCCACCCAGTACACAATATTTTTTACGTGACTCCACAGAAAAAAATCTAGTGGCGTTAAATCAGGAGACCTTGGGGGCGAAGCTATATGGCCGCCTCTGCCAATCCATTTTGCACCAAACTCGTGATTTAAAAAATGTCGAACCATTCTGCGGTAGTGGGGTGGCGCACCATCATGCTGATAATAACTTCCCTGCTGTATATTTAAAGGCACATCCTCTATTAACTCAGGGATTTCTTCAAGGAAATTAAAATAGGTCTGACCTATTAAAGCCCCATCAAAAAATGTGGCCTTATCACATGAACGTCGATTATTCCTGCCCAAACGTTCAACGACCAGATATGCTGGTAGGTTATCAACATTTCTCATCCAATGAGGGTTTTCGGTTGCTTAATAGTGTAGATTGTGTCGATTCATTGTTATTCTTGAATGTGGCTTCGACAGTCCAAAAGATTTTTCGTAAAAAGTGCATCTCTGTTGTGAATTTGTTCATTAACCAAATGCAAAAATTTGTCCGACTCACATAATCGTCGTCTGTAAGTTGTTGCGTCAGACACAAATGGTAAGGACGAAATTTGTGTTTTTTGATATAATGAACAATTGCTGTTTGGCTAATACCTGTTTCTGATGACAAATTTTTCGTACTGATATGTGGATGGACGTTTATTGCACCTAAGACATCTATTTCAACGTTTTCATTAATTACAAATCTATTTTTCTGATGTTTCTGATATTGAACGGATCCAGTGTTGCGAAATCTTAAAGTTTTTCGAAAAACAACACTAGATCCGTTCAATATCAGAAACGTCAGAAAAATAGATTTGTAATTAATGAAGACGTTGAAATAGATGTCTTAGGTGCAATAAACGTCCATCCACATATCAGTACGAGAAATTTGTCACCAGAAACAGGTATTAGCCAAACCGCAATTGTTCGTATTATCAAAAAACACAAATTTCATCCTTACCATTTGTGTCTGACGCAACAACTCACAGACGATGATTATGTGAGTCGCACAAATTTTTGCATTTGGTTAATGAACAAATTCAGAACAGAGATGCACATTTTACGAAAAATCTTTTGGACTGACGAAGCCACATTCAAGAATACCGGTTCAGTGAATCTACACTATTATGCAACCGAAAACCCTCATTAGATGAGAAATGTTGATAACCAGCATATTTGCTCGTTGAACGTTTGGGCAGGAATAATCGACGATCATGTGATAGGGCCACATTTTTTAATGGGGCTTTAATAGGTCAGATCCCACTACAGCAGAATGGTTCGAAATTTTTTAAATCGCAAGTTTGGTGCAAAATGAATTGGCAGAGGCGGCCCTGTAGCTTGGCCCCCAAGGTCTCCTGATTTAACGCCACTAGATTTTTTTCTGTGGGGTCACGGTTTACATGCTTGCATTGACCAGAATGGGGGTGATTTTGAACATTTAGCAAATTGGAATAGATTTTAGGTAAATTCCATATACATACCTACATATCTTCGTGGTAGTCGGCTGCAGCAGCTTTTATATTTTTTGCTGGCAAAAGTAGTGCTCCGGGAACCCAACCATTTTCAGATCCCACATGGAGAACAATAACCCTTTTCCCTCTGGACTTTTAAAAAGCATTTTCCAGAAGCGCCGACCAATCCCCCTTTTTTTACGAGACCATGTGTGTCGAACCACGTTTTGCCTAAGTAGGTTTTTAAAAATAAAAAACGGATGAAAGCTATACATTCGAAGAAACAGTTCAGTGAAAGCGTATGTTAGCCGCACCATATTAGTTTCAAAAGTAAACGAATAAATTAAAGTTAGTTACTCGAAGTTTGAAATCAATATATTTTTATTTAAATGATCAAGTAGGTATTACAACTTTACTAATAGAAAATAAAGAGAAATTTCAAAGATAAAGAATATTCAACTTGTTATATAATTCTTTTTCGAACGGTTATTATAATTAGTAAATTGGATATCTACCCTATTGCTTAGTTAACAGAAGTAGTAAGTATCGAGAATAATGTATTAAACACTTACCTTGTTGCTTTGGAATTACTTTCAAAATTGACATATCTCACTTATGAAAATATGTGATTGAAATTATGTCACTTGATTATTATTTAAAATTACCTCGACTAGTCAGTTTATTGAGCAAATAAGAATCTATCTTCCTCAGCTGAATGAGTAAAGGTTAAAATAATGAATCTCTTTATAATTGAATACTGAATTACAAAATTATTATTGTATTGACTTCTTTGTCAATCACACTCCTTAGTACTTTTAATAGAACCTTCTTTTAAGTTAGATTGTATTATTATGCTTGGTTTGACATTACAATCAATCAAAACTAAATGTTGTCAAATTATTTAATCAAATTACTTTTTCCAAATTGAGGTTAAAATTAATTACAGATAACTAGACCAAAATGATATAATTTCTACTTATAATGGCCGAAAACGTCGAGTACCCGAATCAAAGCAAATTTAGAAAACTTAATATTCTAAATTGCGCTCTAAACCTAAATTACAATGCTTTCCACTAATTATGTCGTACCAAACTTGTTAATAAAAATACACTAATCTTCACGAAGACTCACTTGTACCTTGAGTGTATTTTCTATCAGCTCCTAACTGATTGGCAGTCGTCAAATACCTCCCTTGAGTTGTTGAAGACCCAAAATAGCTCGTTGTAGCTCTCGTACCTCTTAATACCTTGATAAACGGTAGTACAGCTTGCCACAATCACTCTCACTTTCACTTACTGATGGTTTAAGTACCAATTACCACTTCAAATGGTTTCAAACAATCTTGAAATTATAATATGAATAATAATTGTGACCTTTGGTCAAATTTGATCGTGAAGAAGGCTATCTTGCTATCACGTACCAAATATACAATATTACTCTCACAATTAAAGGAAAGTTCAAAATTAAAGAAGTTTTTTGCAGGATGTACTCCATACTTTCTACTGCGCAACAGTAAAGTTGGAACGGCGTTGTTTTAATTTTGTTTACCATTCTGCGCGAATATTTTCCCATTGCGCTTCATCAAAACTCGGAACCCTGTTAAAGGTGTCCAATTTGGTCGATTTATGTTCCTTAACCATACCAATCTTGTTTTGGTATCTTTTGGAAAGCTTTTTAATGTGAACCCTTGTTCCGTTCGATGTTTGCATCCAAAAATGCAGCAACTCGTCATTTTATGTACACCTATTTGATAAAGGCTTGATGGTAATAATTTTTATTGGAAAATAATATATGCTTACATACCGTTTTTCAAATAGTTCTTCAAGTAGGAAAAATCTTATTACTCAGTTATGTACCTATTTAATTTTATGGCATTTAAACTGTCTGTGTCGCGATTCTGTTTCCATAGGATCGATTAAATTTACTGAGTTTTTTTTTTTAGTGATATGTATTGCGCATGCGCAGTGGATCACAACCAATCAGCATCTATTCCTGAGTTGTCTCAACTCTTATAATATTTAGAAACTCTAATAAATATTATAGCCCCTCTATTTACAAATAGTAACGATAACGTTTGACGTTGCCGCTGGGGCAAAATCACGTTGGTATCCCTTAAAGTCCCTAGCATGTTTAAAAATTGACAAGGAAGTTGCATAACCTGTGACATTGACATTTGTCGTGGGTTTCTCTTCGGCGGCTAATTTGAAGTCAAGGACGTGGAAATGCCAGGGTGTTGTGTCGACAAATGTAAAAATATTGGCAGAAAAGGATTTCAGCTATTCAGAATACCGCACAATGAAAGTAGGAAAAATACGTAATTGAATATTATTCAACGTGATCACTTACAAAACGCGATCGATTTGAGAGTTTCTGAAGTAAGTGGTAATTTTACTTACTTCCGGTCTTGCGGACTTTCTTGCGAACTACACACATACTTTAAAACATAAATTGCAGGTACATTTCTCACAGTCGCAGTTTCATATGGTTAACTTTTAAAATTTTTACTAAAATTGAGGCAATTTTTAAAACTAATGTTTCTGCAATAAATAAAATAAGTTACACTCATATGCAAGCACTAGAAAACCAGATTGTACAGTTGAATCTGGATGTTAACTTTGGTAATTGTAGTGGAATTTAAAAAAAATGTAAATTGTTATATTCGCACACGAATGTATTTTGTTGTTAAAAAATGGACTCACAGATTCGTATATAGTAGTTTTTCTGAGTAAAAAATTGTAATGATTAATCTGTTATTTTTTCACTGCTTACACTGAAATTTTAAATATCCCGCGGTTGCTCGTATCGTTTAGTAACAAACCAATCAAAATGTATCCCGTTGTTTGCCCAACTCTTAGTAACCTATGTACAGGGACTCTAATAAATATTACACTTGTGTGCGATCTCTATTTGTAAAATGGATTTAGTCAAACTCTTCCACACCACATTTCAGCAATTTCCGCTCTGATTTCCTCTTATTTTCTTCTCCTTTGGTGCTTCTTTAAACGCCATGCTTGCAGTTCTTTTTCTTCCCCTGTTTGCTGTGTATTTTAAACTTCTTATTGGCGTACACTTTTAGGGCTAAGACTGCTGGCAAAATTAATAACACTTCTTTGTGTTAGAAAACATTTATTGATTTTTGTTGACAAAATCGTTCCTTTTACAAAATCTAATAGGCTTTTTATAAATTCCAAATGTCGTTTTGAAGATCGACAACTCAGACACATCCATCTTTTTGAGGATGAGTTCGTATTACTCGACCCTTCGGTCACGAATTTCTAGAGCTTATTTCATTTGTTAAAATGAGTATATCTCGTTATGAAATGTCGCTTTTTCTATTTTGCCATTTTTCTCTTCTAATAAAGTTTTCAGGTATTCAACCTTCTCTTCCAAAAATGATCTTCAAGGCGCTGTGAGATTTGCCATTGTTTGCTTTAAATTAACTTACTGTCAGAAAAAATACCAGGGCTAGGTACTCCACATGACCTTCGAATTAAAAAAATTATTAGAGAAGTCAAACTTTCTACATCTTGACTATCGCTGGATACATAAGGCACTATTATGCCTCTGCAAAAAGGGTAATAAGAACTTCTTTAGGGCATTATCCCTTCAAAATTATTTTTAAAGTTTCCTTGATCGATCACACCATCCTTTCCATACTCTTCCCATATGTGCTGCCGCTGGCAGGTTAAATACCTACCATTGTTGTTCTCTGAATGTCATTTTTTTGGCAGTGATATGTTTTTATCGGACTTTTTCCACTGTCTAGGGTGTATATCACACGACGTTTCGGGAGTTTTGATCTACTCACGTCTTCAGGTGTTCCTGGTTAGTCCTGAGAAGGACTGATATTGTACGCTTTTATTCGTAAACTCTTGGCTTTCCCGGGGTTTGAACCTGGGACCGCTGATCACTAGCCTGTCACTCTTATCACTAGGCCCCCAGGCAGGACTAACCAGGAACACCAGAAGATGGGAGTAGATCAAAACTCTCGAAATGTCGTGTGATATACAGCCTAGACCTACCATTGTATTGTACGAACAGAAAAATTTTGAATTTTTGGAACATTTAACTGCTCTTACAATGCTACACGCAGTTCCTTCTCTGCACCCCGTAAATTTGTATCGTCAGCACATATTTCAGTTGGATATCCTCTTCCACAAATAGAATGTGTAATAGCCATAATTGCTGAATCTGTTGTGAGGGATGAAGCTATTTCCAAGTGCACCGATTGTGTCATCATTATAATAGTTTCTATTATTCCCCAAGGGGAATATAGAGAAACTGAGGAAAAAGATCAAGGAGAAGCGATTAAAGAAGAAGTTATTGAGACAATAAAGAAAGTCTTCTTCTTTTTCTTTCTCTTTTCTTTGTCCCCTTGTGAGCATCGAAATTTAAGGTTGGTCTTCGTTTAGCCATTTCTTCCATCTCACTCTAATCTCTTGCAAATATTTTAATATTTTCGTTTCTTGCATTATTTTTCTTCTTTTCGTCTCTGTTTGGTATTTATCTAACTGTTCATTCTTTAAATTACTTATTTTTATTTTACAGTATTTTTTCATATTTTCTTGTTTTCTGGTTGTAATTTGTTAATTGTGTCGTTACTAATCTATGCTGTGTGCTTAATTCTGCTTCCTTTCTTGTTTTTATCTGTTCTATTTCTTCTTCCATTTTCTTTGTATACACTATGTAATCTATTACACTTTGAGCATTTCTTTTTCCGCTATAAATGTGTACCTATCTTCTATCGCTTGATACCATAGTTTATTTCCAATTCTTAGATTATTGATCTTGCAAAACTCCACCATTTTCTTTCCATTTCTATTCTTTTCTTTTTCGCGTTATGTGCCTATTGTTCCCATTCCGCATTTATATCGTTCCCTACCCTGGCGTTCCAGTCACCTATTATCACTATTCTATCATTTTTCTCTTTTGTTTCATCTAGTACCTGTTGTAAATCTTTATAGAATTCATCTACTATTACTTCCTTTTACTATAAAGGAAGTATTGGATTCACCCCAAAAATTCGAAATTGAGTTTTCAACAGATCTTCACGTTTTAGAGTCCCCTGATCCCAAAAAACATATTTTTTTTCATTGGTCTGTCTGTCTGTGTGTCTGTCTGTCTGTCTGTCTGTGTGTGTGTCTGTCTGTGAACAGAATATCTCAAAAACGAAAAGAGGTATGGCGTTGAAACTTCATATATAAGTTTTGTGTACTATGTAGATGAGACAGCAAGCTTTTGAAGAAAATCGCATAAACCGGAAGTAGGTGTTTACTCTTGTGATTTTTCAGTTTTTTTCAATTTTTTCAAAACAGCTCTAACGATTTTTTTTAAACTTTACATTTTTACTACATTTTTAATGTGTATTGATGTGACATAGGTGATTTTCCAGTTGAATACTTCTAAAGTGGGTTTCTGTTGTTTTTTTTCTATTTTTTTTTTATTAACTCCTATTTTAAATAAAACACCCGGTATATTATTACATTTTTGAATTCACCTTAAAATTCTAGAGAAAATTTGTCTCTTCAACTAACGCTCTATTTTGTACCGTTTTTGTAGTATTTGTAATTTTTGAAAATTTTTGACAAATGGCTAAAAATTAAAAATGAATTTTTTGACTAATTATAAGAACAATGTAAAAGGAAGTTGTGTGAGTGTATCACACCAGATTTTTTTTTCTTGTGATCCTTCAGTTGGAGCATATAACTGTATTATATTCAGTGTCTTCTTCATTTCAATTTTTATTCCTATTATTCTTGATGATCGTAGTTCATATCCTTTTATATATTTGCCCATTTCTCCTCTTACTACTATTCCTACTCCCTCCTTTACTATAGATCCTTGTTGGACTCCTGATGAACAGAATTGCCTGGAGGCTGGATCAGGTTTCTGTTACTTGCACTGGTTCTTTGTCCCTAATATTTATTACAGAAATGAGACTGCATTCCTGTTTTAAGACAACTTAGTCAATGTCACTTAAAGGGACGATAATTAGACAACTACCCGAAGTGCAGCCTCACACTTCAATATTTAGGCTTGGAAAGGTAGTATCGATGTAAATGAATCAAACAGTAAATGTCGATTTGTTTTATTACAAAAATAAATGGGCTTTTATACAAATATAACTGCTTACTTACTAACATTTCAAAGTGCAAGGTATAGTTCACTGGAACGATTCTAATATTTCACAATAATCAGTCAGCAGTAAGTGATTATGGTTCCGCATTGTCTGCAAGTCCGTGCGCTGAACTCGGAAGTTCTAGGTCATGTTGTAACATAATATGCTTACTGGCGATAGCGGTCTTTGAACCGACTGATTGTGAAAGCAAAAATGAACGTATGAACTGGATTTCGTAAATTTTGAATTGAAATTTATATCTGTTTAATCTAAATTAAACACCTGAGTAGTATTATAGTTGTTATTTATGCTTTTGGCTCCGTCCCTACCTTCTTCGTTTCACTTATTTCCGTTATTTGTAACTTCCATTTTTCCTTTTCTTCTACTAATTCCATTTCTTTTCCTGTGAATGACGTTATATTTCACGTCCCTATAATCGAATTCGGTTCAAATCCATGGGCAGGTGGAATTTTTCCGTAGTCCATTGGATCGGTATCGAGCCTGGTCACCATTTGCCGTTGGGATAGAATTAACGCCGCTTTTCCCGGAAGACTGGTCTGTGGGAAAGAGTAACCTGACCACACACAACACATGCTACATCATATATATAATAGAATTGGCGACTGAACATCTCGGGTTGCAGACCCGAGACTCCTGGCCAAGCAAGCCATTCAATAAATAAAATAAATAACCTTCACACGTAACTGATAGAAAAGGGTACTGATTATATATAATATATTTCCCAAGGAGACATAGGGCATTGATGGAGTCTTTCTATCCTTGTCTATCTTCTGCAATTCCCTTCAATTCTGCTATTGTCATATTTGTTTCCTCTGTTATTGTTCTGTGCCATGTTGTTTTTGGCCGCCCCTTCTTTCTATTCCTTTGTGGGTTCAACTCCAACGCTGTTCTCGTGGGCTCTTAATTACCTTTCCATAGTGTATCTTTCTATGCCTTATCTGCACATTTATATCGTTTTTCATTCTTGCCTTCAGTTACTCGTTTGTTATTGTTTCGAGCCACCAAATTTTTTTCATGCAAAGATATTACTTTTACAAAAGAATTAAAAGAACAAAAAAGTTTTTAATAAATCAGACTTCCAGAGTATATTTTTTTATAATAAAATTATTGTTAAAAAGTTCTAATAATAGTACTTTGAATACCAAGGCACTGAAGTTTAACTTTTTATCACGAATATGGATTTAGTTGCAGAGGCCCGTAGAGCCAAGACAAATAATAAGGGATAAAAATAAACTTCAATGTTTTTTTAAATCGAGAAACTGTGAAATTACATTTTAACCAACTTTTGTACGTTATAAAAAGTCGTATAACAATGGATTACTTCACTGTTGATTTCTAGTATTTCAATGACGATTTCAACGTTCTTCACTGCCGATTTAAAAAAAACAAGTTATAAATTTTCACTTTTCTAGTTTTCACTAATATGACAAAAAACCTAATTTTAACCCGACTCTTTAGGAGGGTGTAACTCTATATGGTCTTCTATTATGACTCCTAATCTGCTTTCCAATATTTGCTCATACAGTTTCTTCACTACATTCGATAATTCTCGCAATTTCTAGATTTCCTTTTTTTTATGGGTTGGTACTAGTATTGCTGTTTCCCAGTCTGTTGGTGTCTTATGCTTTTTTCATACTAGTTTTAATAGTTTTAGCTGTCAGTTTTATTCCCGCTGCTTTCCCCATGCATGGGGTGATATTTCGTCAGAACCTGCTGTTTTTCACATTTAACTTTTCCTAATGCTCTTGTGATTCTTCTTCGTTTGTGCTTCTTCTTCCCCTTTGTTGTGGCTATCACTTTCTATTTCGCGTGCTATATCTTGAGTTTCTCTGTTTGTTTGTGTATTAATAACTCTTCGATATATTTTTTCCATCTTTCTCCATTATGATGGTCCACAGTGATTAATTTTCTTTGCTTTGGGTTAATTTTATTAGTTTTGGTTTTGTTAGACTTTTTAGTATTCTGTGTAACAGTTGTTTAATTTTGAATTAAACAGATATAAATTTCAGTCAAAATTTACGAAATATCGTTCACAATTTAAAAGTCAGTTTTGCTTACACAATCAGTCGGTTTAAAGACCGCTATCACAACAGTAAGCATATTATATTACGAAATGACCTAGAACTTCAAGTTCATCGCACGAACTCGCAGACAACGCGGAACTATAATTGCTTACTACTTATTTTGCAATTTTAGAATCGTTCTAGTGAACTACACCTTTACACTTTGAAATGTTTTTATTTAGTATCTAAGCAGTTATATTGTATAAAAGCCCATTTATTTTTGTAATAAAATTAATCGACATTTACTGTTTGATTCAATTACATCGATACTACCTTTTCAAGCCTAAAAATTGAAGTGTGAGGCTGCACTTCGGGTAGTTATCTAATCCCTTTAAGTGCCATTGACTACATTGGCTAAATACATGAATACAGTCTCATTCCTGTGCTTAAAAATTAGGGATAAAGAACCAGTGCAACCAATAGAAACCTGATCCAGCCTCCAGGCATTTCTGAACACAGTTTTTGAATCTCTCTTTTATTTAGTTCCATTTTTCTCCCAAATTCTTCCCACAATCGTTTTTCTTCTTTCACCCTATTTTTTTTACCTTTTTTTGTTAATTTTCATGTCTCCAGGTCTTTATTTTGTAAGTATTTTTTGTAATTTCTATCTTTTTCTCTGGGTTCCGCCAAGGTGTTATTTTTTTACTTCCTTTTGCTGCTTTAGATAAAATTTTGTATTTGATCCAAAGTTGTTCTACGTCTTCTTCGTTTATCTGTTTTTAGTTTTTTTATTCTTTCCTGGTATTCTTCTGTGTATTGTGCTTCTTTCAATTTATAAATGTCTATTTTCATTTTTATTTTGTTTATTTTTGTATTCCTGTTGCCGCCTTTTATATCCTCATTAGTTATTTTTATTTCTGTTGGCATATAGTGATCACTACCTGTTTCTACACCTCTTCTAATTCTTCTTGTTCTGTTGTATGTCTCTATATTTGAAAAATATATTTCCCATATGAGGTTATTTTCTATAGAGTAGTATGTCCATTGTTATTCTTTGTAGGTCATTCATATGGTCTCATTGTTCCTTAATGTGTTTCTTGTGTCATATCCGATTCTGTCATTTAAATCCTCCAATATACATTTTTTCCTTCGCTTATTTCTAGCATGTGCAGCATGTTTTCCCAGAATTTCTCGAATTCCTCCTTCGTTGGATCCCTATTGACATTTTTCCTTTCTTTCTTGTATTTATTTCTATTACCATAGCTTATTACGATATAAAATACCACTTATGTATTAAGTCCTTTATATTTTTCGAAATTAAACAGTCCACTCTTGTTTTTGCCCTGTCATTATCCCCCCCCCCCCTTATGTTCTCGACATCTTTTGTCATTTTTTCTTGTTTTCCGTTATTGACAGTATTTTTAGTTTATTCATGTAAATTCTTGTACTAGTTCTTCCTCTTTACCACTTTAAGCTTCTTACATTTCATGTTGCCATTCTCTACCAGTTATTATTGTAATTTTTTGTTTGCTGTAGTGTTTATTTTGTCTTTTTCCTTCGTTGATCAGTGCTTTGTTTCAGTTGCTCAGTTTCTGTTATTCTTTGTGTTTCGTGCTTTTCCTTGGCATTTTTTTTTGTTGTCGATGTCCCTGTTATTTGTTTCTTGTCCTTTTTCTTTATTTTCTGCCCAAATCTTCATCTTTTGGTCTTCCCAACTCATTTCCATTTTCATACCTATTTTCATTTCCTTCTACACGTCCAAATTCTCTGTTCCTCAATCATTTTTTGAGCGCCTTCAATCATTTCCCTGAGACCTCCATCCTCATCATTCCATTGGTAGTTAACACGGATTACCTCAAGTTTTTAGTAACCTACTCACGCATTTTTGTCTTTAATCTTTTCTTCTTTTGCTATTTTTCGTATTACTGCTTGTATTATCTGTTCTTCTGGTCTTAAATCTCAGTCTCTGCAAATGTGTGTTGCTTGAAGTTTATTCTTCTGGCTGAGAATTTAAAATTTTGTTCAATATTACTGAATCTTGTTACCGTCCCTTTTAAATGCCGTTTGGCCAGCTTTGTATGCCGCTTCTTGCTGCTGTAACTTGAACTCCAACTTTAATATTATATTTAAAATTTGTTGCATTTTACACTATGTCCCTGTGGACAATAATTAAACTTGGCAAATTGTGTTTGGATTAAGAGGAATTAATATCTAAATTTCGATTTTCATTTGTTTTCCCAGATATTGACAATTATTTAATTCTTTCATTATTTTTGTATGAAAATAAGAAAGTATAATAAACCTGTACTGATAAAATGAAGAAAACAAGCAGTTTTCAATCGGAGATGATTGAAAATATTAGATATTTACTGCTAACACCTTAGAAATTATAAACACATATGATAAAAGCCTAAATTTCTTACATTAATTAAAATTCCTTTTTAAAAAATGTTTTATTAATTTTCTTCTGGACTTGTGACATGTCTTTCTTTATGAAGAACCCTGAATATGTAGTCTATTTATTATATAAGTCGTGTGTTCAGTTTGGCTTACACGTCTTCTTTCGCTTTGTCAATCTGTGTATGTTGCGTTACTATCATAGGCCTGTACATTTCTTTTTTTCTGATAAAATTGGGTATTAGTTTGTCATCATTGGTGACAATATTTCCATTTGCATGAAGTGTAGCAACTATGCAAATTTTCATAGAATAAAATGGACAGCCTGTATGTTTCCATAATTGCTGTGTTTCGTATGAGTTATAATTAATGTACTTACACTGTATCAATGTAATTATTTTCAAATTCCAGAACTGAAAATAAGGCTGCTTGGAAAGTAGTGAAGTTCGACTTACCACCTTGGGATAATGATAATGCAGATACAAAGTGCACAATTTGTATTGAAGCATACGGTAATGATAACTTAGTCACGAAGTTAAGATGTCAGCACAAGTTTCACACTGAGGTAAGTCACTATGAAAGAGTAGCAGGGCCATCCAAAGATATGTGGTTAATTTGAAGTAGGATCTTGCCATTGCAATATATTAGTAGTTTAAGGTGGCAATTGATTGTTCATAATATTTTATAAGTAACAAATACTAACAAATGTATACCAAGTGACGTATCTGTTTTAAGAATAATTTAATTAGCAACAAAAATTGCGTTATTTTTCTCACATTTTATAACTGCCTCCCAGCTTTTTGGCAAATTCTACATTCCAAATAAATTGCTGTTTAAATGTATCTCCCTTATTCTTGGGCTGAAAGATTGGCTTTACATTGCTTCTCAAAAATAACTCATAATCAGGACTCCTAGACACATTGTTACCGCACGAAAAACTTTTAACGACATAAACGGGAAATCTACCTAGAATACGCGGCCCTAACTCTGTTACGATGTACAGTAACAAAAGGTTGCTGCGGCTAGAAGTCAGTCGAGAGGGCGGGTTCTTGACGACCTTTGAATTAGGGCTACAACTCCATTAAATGAGATAAAAGATGTTAAATATTGATGCGCCGCCACATTGGGGTTAAATCGGGAAAACAAAATCAGCAACACATGTGAACGCACTCTGAACGTGAAAGTAAGTGATTCACCTTTCTACTTCTACCTTGGCACAGCTTGAGGTGGCGGCTGTAACAGCTGAATCGAATCTAGCTTTAGCTGCACTTGCTTACATCATCTGGATTTCTGTACATCAAAAGAAAACACAAAAAGGCATGCAAACACCAATGAAAAACGTAGATAATTAACAATAAACAGTATGTGAATAACAATGAACATGAAAATGTTTACTGGTTACAGTTAAAAATAATAGGCAAAAGGGGTTAGTTAGGTTAAATTGCGACGTTTAAACTAAAAACAGCGGTACAATGACAATCACAACATAGCTACATTTCAAACAGTAATAATGTTAAATTTGGCATAAAAGAACTACATTACATGAACGAAATTTAGCGACACTTACTTCAATAATGGTACAACAAAGGTTACTTGAGCTTAAAATGCAAAACAATATGTAGACAATAAAACTTGACGGTATTGTTCAACATCTTACGATTTAAATCAACCAAATGGCGCAATTTACCCAAACAACACTTCGGAAATCACTTCACTGTAAATGTGTAGGCGGTACAACGGTTAATAACTAACAAACACCTGGTAGGAATTCAGATGTTCTGGCTACTTGTTCAACTCCAGCTGCAGCTTGCATCCCAAGCTATTGCCACGAAAAAAAAACAGAAACCAGAGGAAACTGCACAGGGCGGTATTGAAGCAGACATGACGACATTAAATCCCCGGGACGGGAAGAGTGAAGCATCTTACGACAGGTAGATGCGGTACGGAAATTCGTGACTCCACTATGATGATGATTTAGCACATAAACGGGGTTTTTCACTTAATAATCCGCCATTAGTGTAAATTCGAAGATAGCAGCTCCACGATACAAAAGAACCCTTGGCTAAACATTTCACTACACTTACACAGGGGTTTGACGACGGCTAACATACAGTTTCACTAGTTTTTGACTTTCGACGAGGCGGAAGCCCTGCCGGAATCAACGACCTCTGAACGGTTCGAGGGTTGGGTCGCATTTCTGCAGTCAAATTGTGCAGCCGCTACTTAACTTCGCACCATATCTCGCTTATAGGTCGCACGGAAGATTCCAAACTGATGCAACTAAATTTCGCTTATAAAGGGGAATCCCAAGTAAATCACAGCCGTCCGACTGGCGTCAAAAACTCATTAAAATGCGGTAAGAGCACATTGGCATGCGAGGGTAGAGCAAAGCTTGATTTATAAAACAATCGTATGAATAATTGGATTTCGACGAACTAAAATGAACTGCAAAGCGTTAGTATATAAAATAAGCGGAAATAAAGATCGTATGGACTAAAAGTTTGAGGCTTCAACACTAAACTATGAATTTGGGCTTGACTTATGCAGGAACGTACTAAGTTTTGAAGATTGTTCTTACAACATACACCAAGGTATTTCGGATCGAATCTTTAGAATTTGTGGATGTTATTTCTGGTGTTCTTGGCACACAATAGATTACAATTGTAATTATATACTGTTATGACCATTTGGTTCACTATCGACCACTGACAGCATTGTGATTGTTATTTTCGTGTTGGTACAAAATTACGTTTTGATGCTACGTTTTAAGAACTGTTTATGGTAGAGTGAGTCCATTTCTTATCTCAGCTGACAGTATTGTGTGGTAATTTTTTTTGCAACATCATTGAACAGATGATATTAGAATCCCTGATCTAGCCATTCCTTCAATGCAATTATCGCTAATGTATAGTCTGTTGATCCTCTCGGCCTACTGTAACGCCCCATTTAATTTTGCGTTACGTTATTAAATAGTATCTCGACGCAGTCGTTTTCGAATAGTTTTCCCCCTCCGCTCTTGGCATGGTTGATCAAGATTTTGCCAAGGAACGCTCGACCTTCGAGAATGATCTGCGAAAAATTACTCTTTTTTTCCATAGCAAGCCGTGGTCAAAGCAGGCTAGGCTTGAAGCAATTTATTTAGAAGCCACCTCCGGGGATTTAGCATGGTTTTAACTAGCAGGCTATGGAAGCTTCCAGTTTCTGTAACAATTGAAGTAGGTACAGCGGCGTCTCTTCAAGCACGTTCAGAGTGACCTGCGAAGAATTACTCTGTGCAGTCTTTTTTTCCATAGCAAGCCGTGTTCAAAGCAGGCTAGGCTCGAAGCCATTTATTTAGAAGCCACCTCCGGGGATTTAGCATAGTTTTAACTAGCAGGCTATGGAAGCCTCAAGTTTCTGTAACAATTGAAGTAGGTACAGCGGCGTCTCTTCAAGCACGTTCAGAGTGACCTGCGAAGAATTACTCTTTTATTCCATAGCAAGCCGTGGTCAAAGCAGGCTAGGCTTGAAGCAATTTATTTAGGAGCCACCTCCGGGGATTTAGCATGGTTTTAACTAGCAGGCTATGGAAGCTTCCAGTTTCTGTAACAATTGAAGTAGGTACAGCGGCGTCTCTTCAAGCATGTTCAGAGTGACCTGCGAAGAATTACTCTGTGCAGTCTTTTTTACCATAGCAAGCCGTGTTCAAAGCAGGCTAGGCTCGAAGCCATTTATTTAGAAGCCACCTCCGGGGATTTAGCATAGTTTTAACTAGCAGGCTATAGAAGCCTCAAGTTTCTGTCACAATTGAAGTAGGTACAGCGGCGTCTCTTCAAGCACGTTCAGGCCGATTTCCAGGTGTGGTGAGATTTTCCCTTTTAGTTTTTTCTAGTGAGTTCTAATTTCGTGGTCGTCTGCTTCCATGCCTAATACTAACGAGCCTCCGGCTCCCAGGTATCAAGCTCATATGGATTGTGGTTTCCTGATCTAATCCTGTTGGATTTCATCGAGGCAAACGGCTTTTTAAGATTTAGGTTGACGTAAGAGGCTTACAAGGTAGGTAGTGATTTTTTTTGATAGCTAGATTCTTTTATGTTGTGTTTGACAGGCACCCAAAATGTGTTTATTTTTAACCCTAACAATTGCTGCCTACTCTTTACTCATATCATTATTCTGCCGAGAGTCACAGCTAGCTAGGGCTCTGCTTGCCCTTGAAATGCAAAGTGAATTTTGTTACAAACCGGTCATGCATGGGTAACATCTCTATAATGAAGCAAATGATTGAGAAAACCGTAGCTAAGAATAAAGAATTACATCTCGAAAAGGCTTATGACAACATTCCAAGACGGAAACTCATCGAAGCAATGAACGTAGTTGATATAAACAAACGCCTAATAGGCATAGTCAAAATTCTACATAATAACACAAAAGCAGCCATTAGAGATAGAGATAGATTGTCATTTTACTTTACTACCTTGACAGGACTTGGACAAGGATGCTGCTGGCACCCACACTTTTTAAAATATACCTTGAAGAAGTAGCACTAACAAAAAGGAACCAAAAATGTCGAAAGTATGGGAGTTTCAGTGAGAGATGATATCGTACACTTCATCTTATTTGCTGATGACCAAGTGTTAATCGCAGAAGATAAGGATGATGCAAAGCAGGGCCCCCGCAAGAATTAGCGTCGCCCGCGTGCCGGAAATATTTTGGCGCCCTTTGAATATATGTAGTACTTATAACGGGTGTTCATAAACAGTCGTCATCCCAGTTGCTTTGAAAAACAAAATGTTATATCTTTGATTGATTCGTGCAACACAATGAAACGTCATTGAGTACTGTCATAGCTCAGTTTTTCTCAATTATAATAGACATACGTTTTTGATATGTGTAATGATACGCTTATTTTGCCCCACTCCTTTACATTACTTTGAATTTAAATTGCCCTTTGTTTGCTAGCTAACTCAGTCGTCAATGTTCAAAATCCGCTTCTTACCTTAGTGTGGCTATGGGTATC
Organism: Agriotes lineatus; assembly: GCA_940337035.1. Lineage (NCBI taxonomy): Eukaryota > Metazoa > Arthropoda > Insecta > Coleoptera > Elateridae > Agriotes > Agriotes lineatus. Next base: position 60,823,181 of record OW679197.1, on the reverse strand, counting down.
AACATAGCTTCCACCTATAATTCTGAAAATATGCACTCAAAGCCAGCTAGAATAAAAAGACAGGCTCTTTACATTAACGTCATATACTCGATATGAAGGTATACATACATATAAAACTATAAAAAAGATACACAGCAACAATACGCAAGTGCTATTGCTGTCAACAATAAAGTAAAGTTTAATTAAATCGCTACGAGCTAAAGGCTAATTTCTACGTGCTATACCACTTGTACAAAATACAAAGAACAAAATGGGGCCATTTTATATTAATCCGGATCTATTTATTCAAGAAACTCACTCGAAGCTGTTTGCTGACTCAGGCGGTCGCGCATTAAAGTCAGCCTCACAATTACGCGCCAAAAAATGACGTAATATGTTGCAATCAGGTGCTACGCTCCCAAGTATCTAGCAATGTAATACTGGCTCGTGAAGTCGTAAGAATTTGTTGTTCCCTTTGCTGTGAGCTGCACAGCGAATCAGACCTCGATGCAAATGGCACGTAGCACGTTCAATACTAAACTCTGTGTGCTTCACCCTGAAGCCGATATATCAGCTCTTTGCTGTGAAGTATCTGGTTCTCGGAGATGCTTTCCAAGGTTGTATTTATTACACCCCCGGAGCTCTAAATGTTGACCGCTAGGAAAGAGGCGTTGGCCGCTTTCTTCGCCCAACCACTGCTGTGCACCCAAACTGCGGTGTCAACAACGTCCTTCTGTTCTAGTAATAGCTGCACTCCGCGTACCTTTCAGCTGATTCGCACTGCACTATGACAAGCGCGGGATTTAAATACATAATGCGATTTTAATCTAATTACTTCAATATAAAAAGTTACAGTTTAGCTCTATACTAGCGGGTTAAATAGTGAATATCTCTGGTGAAACGATTCTGACCTGTTACATATGTCATATTAAATTCAGTGTTTTTAATATTTCAAAGCATATGACATCTCAAATATAGTCTTATTCATATTTGTATGGTTCATGTTCATGTTTATTGAATTACGTGTTTGTAATCATTAATTGCTTCTGACAAAATTCAATTTTTTTGTTGTATTTTTTTCCCGTGTATTTCATTACATGTATTGCTTTTTAACCTTATTTAACTTTTTTGTTAGTTTTCTTCTGCTACTTCATTTCATCCATTGTATCTTGATCTTTTTTTCATCTTTTAATTCTCTAGTTTTTATCATTTCTTTTATTGTCATGTTATATTTTCTGAAAAAATATGGTATTGTTTCTTCTCTCTTTTTATATGATCTTTTTTATCCAATTATCCTTTCTTCTAAACATTCACCTTAATTCATTTTTTCCCCATGGTATTGTTTCTTATCTCCTTCCTCTTTTGATCGTAACCACCTTGTTTGTATAGTAATATTGCTTATACGTAATTACTTTTATCGCGTTTTATATGGTAATGTACTACATTTCTACATTTAAAATGGTTGAGTAAAGTGGTATTTTGCACCATAGCAACTATCACAGCAGGACAACGGCGAATTGTTCGACAACAGTCAAAGTGTATTGTTGGTGGCACTCTCAGTCTATGTTACATTTGAAGTTAGCAGGTTAGGTTTTGCGTCAGTCTGTGTCAAAAACTAACGCAAAACCTAACCTGCTAACCTCGAATTTGACATAGACTTACAGTGCCACCAACAATACACTTATAGTACTGGCAACGCATAACATCAACCGGATCTTATTGCTTATTGTGTTTCAGTACATAAAAACAAATGCTCAGCTTGGTTATGTTTTGACATTTAATGTCACTTTTATATAAAAATTTAATATTTCACATTTCTATACAAAACACGTTGGAAAACTGGTTTTACTGAATTTGTATGGCCGTTTAAGTGATCGCTAAGGCTCGCACTCAAACCAATCATCACTTTTCTCAACTAGTTGCGTAATATACTATTAATAACCTCTTATATTTCCAAAGAAAATACGACTTGTCTCATATGTGCTATGTGGAAGAACTCACAGTTTCAACATTAACTAAAAATGTTGATTTGTGATGGCCCATAAATGTCTTTCTAGTAATTCAGCAACTGATAATTTTATTTTCAGTGCATCAGGAAATGGTTTGCCAACAACAGCATTTGCCCTGTTTGCCGAATTCATACTGTGTTTGATGAAGACTTCCCTCCATTAGTGGGCCAAACTTAAGATAATACATTGCAATTTACTTTTATAAGTTTTGTTATTTTTATGTTTACTCATAGTATTGAAGATTTAAAATATCTGAAATGGTCAATGGATAGTCGTAGATACATCACATTTGCCATGCATGATCCAATGCTTGACCTCTAGTTCACATGCAGTATTGTTGAAAAACAGCGTTACAGACTGCGTCTGGTGATTCTATAGTTCAAGGTGAAATATACGTTCTAGTAAAGTGTTTCAAAAATATTTCTATCTTCTCAAATAATAAGTTTCCCAAATTTTATTAGTTTGCACTATACATCTCCTGAAACTGTAATAATGAAGTAAAGGTCTGTATGAACAAGCATGTTCATAGTAGGTGGTAATCAAACTAGACCTACGTATTTTGTAGAATAATCTTTAGTTTTAATAATTGCAATCTTTGATTATAAGGTTAATGTTAAACAAGCTGTAAGACTGTTTTTATATGCTCTTTTTGTGTGATGTCACTAGAACGTGGCAAGTTGTAGTGTATCACTTAGAATGTTCTAATGAGCAATCATACAAAATTTGAGCGAGTATATAATATTGTACTAGTTTTTCTGTAGTAAAAAATTACAAGGAAATATTGTTAATTTATGTTAAATTAAAAATCGAATTATTGTTCTTGTTTGACATTGAAGACTGAGTAGGGCTTTCCAACTTAAAATATTGTGATATTCAAATGTGTGTTGATAAACAGTCATCCTTGTTACAAATTGAAAAATCACAATAACATTCGAAAGATCTGCTGTTGGATTTTTATCAATGTGCTCAACATTGCCATACTTTAAATATATCTAGTTATACATATATAAGTTGAATTTTCTTTATCGAATTTTTATAGTTAATTGTTTTTGTATTTTTGTACGGAAATATATAATTTTCAAGATTTATAGTGGTAAATATTACTATGAAAGGGCCGATATAATAGTATATTACATACCGAGATGGAAAGTGTTTCATTCCTGTCGAGAGATTATCTGTATCTCGAGACAGGAATGAAACTTTTCACCGTGGTATGTATACCATTTTATTCGCAACCACTTTATTCTAAACAGTAATTGGAAAAATTATTATATTATGATACGACAGGTTGTGACGCGCATGAACGGATCAACGAGATTCCTAGTGTCCCTACCTACTCAGCGGTCGGGAATGGGTCGCGCATGAATGGATCAACGAGATTTCCAGTGTCCCTACCTACACAGATTTCCAACCGGCAATCACTTTTCCGACGGGTTGGAAAGTTAAGTTGGGAATAGCTCATTTTCCAACTTTTTAAAAGTCAGTAAGGATCTTATTACATATATAGTTGCAAATAAACATAATTTTATAGCCAGTTTACTTTCCGCCTGAATAGTTGGAAACTAAATACAGCACATAATTTGAGGGCGGCTCTTGTACTACAGAAATTAAATGCAATTCAAGTTTCAATATGTCAGGGCATTTAAGTCCTTACTTATGCAGCCTCGCCAAGGTGTGTCAAAGAAAATTATTACTTATAAACCATAAAACCCATATGTAAATTAACCGAATAAAAAAAAATTTTCACATATAATCTCATAAGAGCATTCATTCTTTCCGGAAATTTTTTGAGTGCGTTGTTGGAATGCACGAAAAATAATTTCCGGATATGAATTAATGCTCGAATGCAGATTCGGTAAGAAAATCGTAACGACACAAACCCTAAAAAGAAGTAATGTCTACCTACAAAAAATTTCCAAGAAATTTTGTTGTTGTCTTGGTTATGACTCGTGAACTAATTTTTCTATTGGTCATTGATGAGTGTCGTACGATTTTCTATGTTATAGTGCTGGTTAGCTTTTGGTGTTAACTCAACCACAAAGACTAAGTAGTTATTTGCAACGGCAAGAATGGCCGCTTATTGGTGTTGACTTCTCAAACAAATCAGGAAAAATGCACTGCTGCATGATCTCTTCAAAAAGCACAGGGTTGCTCTGAAAATGGTTAGTTATTAAAAGACCATTGCATTTTTTAACAACAAATTTTTCTTTTAAAACATTTAACAGTTGTAAACAAAAAAAAGTTGCACGGCGCCAAATCTGGGCTATACGGAGGATGAGTTACCAATTGAACTCCCAAATCTTTCAAAAAATCCAATGTTCTGGCAGCAGTGTGAGAGGCTGCGTTGTCATGATGGACTAAGATGTTACGCAAACCAGTCCTTTGGCGACCTGTAATTTTCCAAACATCTGTGGTAAAGCCACTTCGCAGTACCTGTGAGGAATGATAAATGTTTTGGCCTTACCTGGTGGCGAAAGTTATAGTAGGTATTTTGCCGGCTGGTAATTATCGGCCTAATTGGGCTAACTCGCCGAGAGGGTCGGGGTTCCAGCTACGCTGAAAAGAATAAAAAAAAAAGGAGAGGGCGCCAGGTCCTCGACGTTGTCGAATCCTTGCGTCGGACCAGCACAAGGTAAAGATAAATCCAGCCAACCAAATAAAACATCTAACAATATTTATTTAAACACTGGTGTTATAGTGCAAACACTCAATAATAAAAATACGAATATATATATTTACATTAGGTGGGCGCGGCATAAGCGGCATCAAAATACTTAATTAGCCGATCAGGCACAAGTATAATCCAATAGCTAAAGACCTAAAGGGGTTCCGTTGGCTCGAAATGACTATTATATTCAAGTTTTCTAGGGGGCAGAAACACTAGGGTATATGGCCATATAGTTCAAGGTCGTTTCCTATTGGAAAGACATAATGCTTGTGAATAATTAAAATAAAACCAATCGGCTTGTAAACGCTCTTAATACATGGGTATAAGCAAAAAAAAACGAATTAATTCACGGAAGCTAGAATCCTAAGCGGTAATCTGCCGGAGTAGGGTGCTTTAGCCACGGCCAAGTAAACCGCTAACTTCACACGTAATACACGACAGCTGTCAAAATAAATATAAACTCGGGCAAATGCAAGAAAGGGGGCCCCAAAGTGCCGCGAGGCGCCGCTAAAACGTGCCACAAGTAAGTCTGAACATCATACTAAAATGTCTTACAGTTTAAAGCAAAATTTAGCGTCAATGAGGTGAGTTGTGGCAACTTTAGACAGTACCTAGCATTTCAGTAAACTACGAGCGCAAGGAATACAGCCAGCCCCAAATCTAATATAAAACTACACGGGTGGGATGAGCTGTATAACATTAGCAGTCAATTTCTATGCGAAAGGTTCGCCTAATCAAATAAATGCACATGGCAAGACATTCGGTTTAGCATGCCTATAACTGTGCGAGAGGTTGGCCTAATCTAAATGTAACACGCCAAGCAAGACGATCGATATAGCATGCCCTATAACTTACAACTGTGCGAAAGGTACACACCATGGCAGGTATGCATAAGGCGAGCTCCTATTCCCTAGCAGGAACCGTGACAGGTAGATTGCGAAATCCAATTGCAATGCGTCAAGTTACAGGAACACATGGCTGGCGGTATAATTGCGTCCCATCAAAAACTGATCCCAGCAAACGATTAATCCCAATGGGAGATGGCTAAAAACCTACAAAAATTCCAAATAGGCCTTCGAGCAGGAAGCAAGAGCTAACGTGGGCTTACCTAACGGTTGGAAGATAGCCAGACTGAACGTGGCGGGGGGGTTGGTTCGAAATCCGTCGAAGCGACGATAAGACGTAAGTAAGTAACTAACGAGTACGAACGTCAGAATAAATGCATAAATGCTTTCAGATCCTCCATGAAAACTACCTGGAGTTGAGCCAACCGAAAGGGGCTCTTTTCAAGCACTAAAACTGCGGGGCACTAACCACCACTCAGCACGGAGGTTTCGAATAGAAAAGCAGTCAAAAATTCATCTACAGGTCCACCAGTTACCAGTTATCAAAACTTTCCAACATTTTGGGCCAGAAGATCTACAAAAACCATCCTGCATCTGGAGATAGCAACATTCCTTTAGTAACAAACCAGGCTAGAGAGAAAAAATTATAATAAATGCATGTAAAGTTGCCTAACCACCAGTCTTTAATATTTGTAGAAATGAAGCCAAAATAAATCTAAATAACTATATCTAGCTAATTACTAGGGGAGTTGCATATGAAACTACTCAATAATTATAATTAAATAATTAAAAACTAGAACACAGCTAACTAGGCCTATCCTAATGCACGAAATATTACCGAAAAGCCGGGCCAATACTTAGGAATAAAATTCGACTAGCCAATTTCTGCTAATACTGGGGAAGCTACAAAAGTACCGTAACATACCATTCAGAATTAACAGTTCTGCGATCTTCAAGTGGAATAACAGCAACAGGACCACTTTGGCGGCAAAAACAGCAATCATTTTCTTATTGACGCTTCTGCCACGAATTACTTTTGTGGGCAAGTCTTCATCTTCGAATACCCAAACTCTAGACTGCTGTTTAGTTTCAGGGTCGTAACTGTATGCCCAAGATTCGTCACCTGTTACAGTGTATGCCACTTGCTTGGAAGCTCCGCTGTCAAATTTTTGCAACATAAATTTACACCAGTCTACTCGATCCTGTTTTTGACTTTCTGAGAGCAAATGCGGTATCCAACGGCTGGCTAGCTTTCTTACCCCAAGATGTTTATGCAAAATGATATTCACCGCCGAGGATCCAATCTTCACTTCCTCCTGAATCTCCCTATAAGTAATATTTCGGTTGGACTAAATCAAGCTTGCCACAAGATCGACATTTTCTGAACAGGCAGCTTCTGCAGGTCTTGCTTCGTCTTTTAGCAGCTCCCGCCCTCGTCGAAATTCGCGGAGCCAATGACTAACAGCGGATAATGAAGGGGCAGCATCGCCAAAAGCTGCTATAAAATTTTCATGGCTTTGTTGGTATCCAAACTGTCGTTTAAAGTCATAGAAAATCATAGCTCTAAAGGCAGTTCGCGGAATGCTCATTTTAACTGAATTAAGAATGCCCAACTACTTAACTTACAAAATTAACGATAGTTCAATTTGAAGTCTTGAACTAGTTCATTTAGTTCACCTAAATGAATCGTTTATTTTATCAGTTTGTTCGCGAACTACCCATCTCTATTTCGGATGCTGAAATGCAGAGACCATTAGAGAATAGTATCGTCAACAGCAGTAAGAACTTTACCAGCAGGGAATCTACAGTATAATACAACGGTGGGACTCATACCTTAATGTTAGCGGATATTTTTTAAAAATTGAGTTAATAGAAATTATGCTACAGCATCTAAACGTGTTTCTATTGAACAATCCCGGTACAATTGAAATTCGAAAATTTAATGTCGTTTTTCTGTGAACACATCGTATATGTGAATGCATATTTATTACAGATTAAATTTGAAAGCGTATAATATTTTAAATTTATTAGAAAGCAACTACTAAGTTTTTAAACTATTCGATAATCGGAGAAAGGTCACATTTCCTTCAATATAATTTTTAAATTATCATCATACCTACATAATAATGCAGAACACTACAGGCGTGTTTACACGATCAAAAGTACCATGGTTGCATTCGTACGTTTCTATTTTTGGGTTTTTTGTAAACAAACTTCTCAGTACTTTTAATAACGATATCACAGAAAATAATTATTTATTATGCCTATTTCTTGTGTTTTTTAAAACTACGCGCACAGCTTCAAACGGAAGTCCATTTTGTTTAATAGTCATATCTGGTTACTGAACGCTGCCAAGCCGTACGTTTTAACATAGTGTAAAAGAGTCTCCGATGTTTACGCTACATAACCTATATTTCTGCACATTTTTATGCGTGGTCTCTTCGTCCAGTAAAATCAAACAACAAGCTGGTAAATCATGCTGTTATGGAAGTGAATAAGCGGCAACTTATGACATGTGATAAACGACGACAGCAGCAAATCAAAAAGCTTCATGCAGAAAAAGCAATCGATGTGTGCAAGTGGGCGAAAGAAGTACCTCGTACTTGGAATAAACAAAAACTCTACGAATGCACTTTCGACTGTAATTATTAATAACACAGCTATGACGTAGGTTTGTACACATTTTTATATAACGACTCTAAATTTTATGCAAAATTTACTTGTAATTTTTTATAAAAATATTAAGCATTGTTGCATACAGAAAATTGGCTGCTAAATTTTGTGCTGAGTTTTCATGTAAACTTGTTCTAAATTTTCTGGTAAATATGCTTGTAAAAATGTACAGAAGTATCGTAATCAAACTAAACTACAGCACATGACGTGAAATGAAAACACAAACATAACCTGCATTGTATTAGCATTCTTTAACTACGTGATTAATGTTGGCGCTCCTATCTCAGATAAATACTCTAACCTAACCTCAGAAAATAGCTAACAAACATGTCTTTTCATTTCAATCTTGCACTACGTAAGAATGATGCTATCTAAAAATGTTGTATTTTAGGTTCCGAGTTAGATATGAGCATATTCATTGAGGAATGCCGCAAACTCGAAAATGATACTAATAAGCACGCAAATTCTGCTGCGTGGTACCAATACAGAGCTGGTCGAATTACGGCTTCAAAATTTAAAGGCGTTTGCAGAACAAAATTGGAAAAACCATCTCTGTCCTTGATACGTTCAGTATGTTATTCCTTAGCAACTCGCTTTAAGACAACGGCTACAGTTTATGGTTGTGAACATGAAAAGAAAGCCCTCCAAGCTTACACTAATAAGATGGAGAAAACCCACATAAATTTTGGTAGCAAAACAATAGGTCTATGTCTAAACCGAAAGTACCCACAGTTTGGGGTATCTCCGGATGGATTGGTGTTTTGCGATTGTTGTGAAATGGGGGTTGTCGAATTTAAGTGCACTTAATGTGCAAAGGACATTGGCATAGATGACTTAAATGTTCTAAAACGTGCAGGTGTACAAAAAAAGGATGAAGAATTTAAATTACCTAGATCATAACCATGGCTACTACTGCCAGATACAAATGCAACTTGCTATTACTGGAGTTAATTACTGTGATTTTATGGTATGGAGTAGTAAACATATTTTCCGTGAAAGAATACATTTCAATGAGGCATTTTGGGAAAAAGAAAGTGCTATTGCTATGAAGTTTTTTAACAATGTGATTATGCCAGAACTTCTCGGTAAATATTTCACAAATGAAGTAGTTAAGGATGCTGCAGCTAATACCGATTGGAATGTTTTCAGAGAGTCATTAAATGGTACAAATTTAATGTTTTGTAATAAAAGTAGTACGTTTAATACGGAAACAAAGATCACTGCTCTCGTAGCCACGCAAACTAAAGATAACAGGATATATTGTTTGTGTAAGGGTCCTGATAATGGAACGCCTATGATTGCTTGCTGTAATTTGCACTGTTCCGTGGAATGGTTTAATCTGATTTCTGTTGGTTTAACATCTGTACCTAATACTGAATGACATTGCCCTTTATGTAGTATAAGCGAAAGTAATCGTATTTTGTATTATATTGGTATTGGAATATAAAATAAAAGCAAATAAATGTTTTAATCGATTTATTTATCACTTTACGTGCAGTACTGTAAAATAAGTGAATACACACATCTTGTTTTTAAAAGCACGACTGCTGCGATATGTGAAAAACGCAGGTCTATTTTTAAACGATCAAATAATGCATTCCGACTATCGTATGTCATGTCATATGTTGCTTTCTGTCATCCATCAAAAGAATCTACAGTAATTAAATTAACTGACATGGCAAATAAATATGACTTAACTATTGATAAAAAATAGATTTGATAACATGAAATAACATTTTATGGTCAAAATTTATTTAAAAACAATTTAAATTCAAACACATTTAGTAAATTTATTCAGAAAATGTATAACGGTTAGAAAAAGATTATTTCTATATTAAAATAAAGACACTTAAAACATTTTTCCCGCTGCTGTTCATGTAAGTTAGTGATACAGCCTTAGTAACAAAACATGTAAGTTGGTGATTATATTTGTTTGCTGCTTTCCCTTGACAGCGGAACTTAATATTATTATTAATTTCCTAGGATAATAAAATTAGCAAGGCAAAACGCAGACTTATTAGACGTTTTGTTTATAATTCACACTCACAGTTGACATGATTCACGAATATTAATCCTGGTGAAGGTGACAAACCAAACGATTTTTTCAAAAATCTAGGAAAATTTCGATAAGCAGCTGGCAACAAGCCGCGGCTTCGCCTTGGCTTGTACTCGCCTACCTCAAATGTTAATAGGTCCCTACATTCCTTGTTACTTAAATAGCTATTAAAAGAAGCTAACAAAAGTTATTAAATTCGTCATACATTTTAAATGCGGCATATGCCGCGGGTTGCAGCTAGTAGATGAATAACTTGTTAAAATCGGAAAACAACCGTTGTTATACGTGAGCCACCTCCAAACGTTATTGTGACATAACCTTACTTTTCACAGAACAACAAACCCGTGGTGTATGTTGACGATAACCAGCAATTTTAATTAAACCAAACTCTTAAAATCATATTAAAATGAATCAAGCCGATATATCCTGCCTAGTGTCTCGATTAAAAATTAAAGTTAATCCAAGGCTTAGGAAATTGAGAAATCCTGAAGGCCCTTTAGGCCGACTAAAAAAACTAAGGAAGACAGTTACGGCGCTTATAAAGCACGAAAGAATTGAGTTAAACTACCCCAGAGCCGACGAAGCTCGTATGTACGCAGAAAGGGTAAGTAAATATTGAGTAAAAATTAACAGACTATAACTTATTACATTGTAGTTAATTTCCGAAGCAATACGGTATGGTGACTGCCATAAAACAACTATGGAGACTGCCGATTTTTGGCTAGAAGAAAAACAACTTGTTCATAAGCTATTCAAGGTGTTGGTGCCGAGATATGAAAATTATAATGTGTCCTACACACGTATGTACCGTGCACCGCGGCCCTACCCAGGTCCAGTTGATAAGAAGGCTGTTTTGGAGTTAAGAGGCAATCCTTATCCGTCGTTGTTACCAGATATGGTTTCAAACAGAAATTTAATTCACAATGTTCTGTTAGATGAGGCGAAAAAGGAATATAGAGCTCAGAAATATGCAGAAATTGCTGCTAAAATTGAGTCGGCTGAAAAGGGGCTTGCAGGCGAATATTCCACTGAAAGTAGCTCAGCTGTGGAAACAACAAATAAAGTAAAAGCTTGTAGTAAAGAGAAAGCAAGTGATGAGCCACAATTAAGCGGCGATAGTGGAGGTAGTGAAACCGATAGGAAATAAATTATTTTGTTGTAATTATGTTGAAATATAGTGTCTAGTAATTAATTGTTTTATATTTAAAATATCTAATGTGTGTTTTTAGTGTTGTGTAATAATTAGATTCGTCGAAAAAATGCAAGCATCCATAGTTAAACAAACCTTAAAAGCTTATAAATAATCTAGGTATTGTATATAGCTTATGTTATCTGCTATATGAAAACCTGACCGTTGTTACAAGATATGATTTTTTGTAAGCGAACGTAAGACGGACAATGACTTTTCTCTAAATATGTCGAAGTCCATTTATAAATATTAAGTTACAGAAGCTAGAATTTTAATTATGGAGCGGTTACGATTTTACTATCTCAGTGGATATAGGTACGGTTGTCATCAAAAAGAAAAAAAATAGCTACACGTATTTTTTCCCAATGGAAATGCAACTTTTAGAATACTACCTTAGTAATCGGTGCGTGTCATTTGAATGATTAAAAGAAAGAATTGTTGATAAGGTAATAAGAGGAGTGCCAATAAGAGCGATTGCTACTCAGTTTAATATAAGAAAAAATACAACTTATTTCCTGAATATATCAGAAATTTCCTAACTTCCATGACGGATAGATTGCAAACTGTGGCGACATTACAAGGTATTAATATAATTTTTGGGAATGCATTCTCTGTAAATTTATTTATCTACGACCACTACTAAAAGTAGGCCTTTTAGCGCTAGATTGTTTCACTAAAAGTGACGTTTTATAGTTTACCGTGTTTAAAGAAATCAGCTGTTTACTTTTAGCACACGGGCTAAAAGTGAAGTGAGGTTATCAAACTACAATTTCGAACTGCAAGTGAAGTTGTAAAGCTATTCCAGTTGCTTCTTGCGTTACAGGTAAAGCGTTTTTGAAATAATTAAAGCGTTATGTAATGAATACAGTCATACGTGGAGTATCAATAATTACATTTCGTAACTCGCCTTGACAGCACGGGCGTGGCCAAACAATCGCCCGCGGCGTAGCCTACTGTTCATTATGACATAAATTAAAAGTGTCGCAGATGCGAGCCTTTCTTAAATCGATATTTATGGATTAATAACGGTAAAATTAAGGTCGTAGATAAAATAGTGTATGCAACGCGTGCTAAAAGTCGTTTATGCGCGAGACATGTTATAAACTGAGCCTTCGGCTTTGTTTCATAATTTTCATGTCTCGCGCATAAACGTTGACTTTTAGCACTTGTTGCATAAATAGCTATTACAACCATATCGTTTTTTATTTGTCAATTTTTATAATATGGCAACAAAATTACAGGTAACTGGAATTTAGGAGTATGGAAACATTAAACAATATCTGCAATACAGGTAACTGTAGTTTAGGAGCATGGGAACAGTTTAAACGGTACTAAAGTGTTAAAAATATTGTCACTATGATCTATTTAGGTATACCTGTTTTTATTGGCGACAACTGTACTGTCATAGATCACTATTTTATATTAAAAGGTTGTATTTGTCATGTGTTCATTCAACAGGGGACTTTTCTTAGCATAGTTTGCAGCACACTTTTGATTTGGGAATAAAAGTCTTCGTTACAATTCATAAAAGTCATTAACCAACGACAGAAAAATATATTTTTTATTTTATGGAAAAATAACCAGGGCTAATTATAAAATGAATATTTATTGGTTTATAAAGGTGTGTATGCAAATTATTGAAATATTTACATTTTTAGCCGGGTCCTCGTAACTGAAAAAATATCCTGTTTAAAATTTGTATGTTTTCACGCAGCTCTTCGCTTAATTCACAATAATGAAACACAGTACATTCAAACGGTGTAAGTGGAATATTGCACCAACTCAGAACTCACCATGATTACCACCTCCAATATTGTAACTTACCACTGCCTCCTACACAAGCCAATTTAGAGATGTTAAAAACTGTTCTTTTACCGGAACAGTGACAACCTGTTCTTGCTCCGCCTGCGGAACAGTGATAAATACCTGTTCATTTTCGGAACAGTCTCAATATGTGATCTAAACATCAGTGCGCATCTCGCAATCGCCGAATCCAATGCAAGTGCTCGTCGCGGAAGTCGGAACAGGAGCGGAAACGAGAGCTACAGCGAATAAAAAGATGAAAAGATCAACAGGGCGACACCGCAGCCTTGTGTTTTATGTTTAACGTGTAGACGTTTAGCACAGCAGTAACCGTCTTATCTATCTCTATTCTGTTATGCTATCCATAAATCATAAATCAATTGTTAATTTGTAATATTGTCGCATCAAATATCAAAATAAAATACTTTTAGAACCTGTTTTATTTTATAATATTTATTTGTTTTTTTAATTCTCCCTTGCAATTTCAGCATGTGCCAGTGCCATACAGTATGCAGTTATAGCTCGCATTTCGCATGTAATTGTTTATTTGTTTATGTCAGTCACAAAGCAACCGTCAGTGTTAAGTTAATTTTATGTAGCTGATGGATGTTTGATGTTTGGTTACTGTTAACAGATAAGTTATTTTCATATAGGTATCTAATACTTACTATATTGCTAGCGGCTATGAGTGGAAAACTCACCAAGGAAGTGAGACAGACAACCAACTCTTCAATGTATAATGGTGAGCTGTGTGCAAGCGCGGCGGCGTCGTCCGCCCAATGGGGAAGTGGTCAAGTTTAAAATTCGCTTCTAAAGGCGGAGTTCGAATTCTAACGCATGCGCACGAGACGCGTTATACTCTAAGTGAGACTATGTCGGCGCCGTAATGTTTTCTGACGTTTTCAGGCCCTACTAGCAATATATGTGTATTATATATATGGTTATTTTACTTCAAAAACGCGTTCTCGATGAACACTGAACAGCGAGTCTGACTTCAGCTTGCAACTCGCAACTGCGACCACCAGTGTTGCCAGGTCAAAATTCTAGAAGTCATAGCTTGCGGTGGAAAAAATCACTAGATTGACAAAAAATTCACTAGATTAATTTAAACGTGAAAAAAGCTGGAAATTAAGAAACAAAATCAAAGTTTTCACAACAATTTTAAAAAATAAACAAAATAACGAACAAGATAAAATGTTTAAAAATATAATAAAAACTATAAATGAATAACAAACTACACCTACAATAATTATACAATATGTAATTTAATCATACATTTTGTTATTATGATTTGTTATTATTGCATCCGTAATAACAAAATCATAACAGTTTTCTGGCAAAATTAAGTTTTTAGAATGAAGAATTCCAGTCAAAGTGTTAGTACTTAATCTATTTCTCGGTTTAGTTTTATTTAAATTACCTAATTGAACTGAAAACCGTTTCAACGCAGGCGCTACTGTGGGGAAGAACAAAAAAATACTCACAAACTGAGAAAGTTGGGGATATAACAAATTACCGTCGGCGTTTTTACAATTAAAAATTTCTTTCCAAAATTCTAAATCATCCATTTCAAAATTAATGGCAGAATATTTTAGCGATCTAATTTCTCTATCTAAAGCATTGACATACGTTATTAGATTAGGAAAATTTATAATTAAGGGGCCGAGACTATTAACATTTGCAACTATTGAAGGATTTAGAAGATTTAATGATTTAAGCATAACAGCTTCACGGGAATTAAAGGGAAATCTTTTGAAAATTTGATGCGTTGCTTCGGGGCAAAAATGTAAACACTTCAAACGGAAAAAATGTTTTGCACTATCTGTTAAACTATTATTTGCTAGCGCTATTGCGATATTTGAACCTAAGTACAAGTGCTCAATTAAACCATAATGTTACGGATTTCTATACTGTAATTTGCTTAAATCCGTGTTTTTTAAATACTCTGGTTTGATGTAATAACTCAACAATAATTTAAAAGCAGTTGCTATTCTTGGATAAAGCAAGTGAATCTTTGGACCTTCAGCCTGCAATCTTCAATTCATATCATTAAATTACCGGAAAATCCACTTGAGTTCCAGTGGTCACAGTACTCACAGCACACTTCGAACTTTGATAATTTTTTTACGTACTACCGAAAGTAAAAATGCAAATGTGAACAATTCCCTTTCGGAGTTCTGTTTATATCCTCGGGCATTTAGTTTGAACCAGGAAAATATCTATTTTTTATTAAGTAATTCATGGAATTTACTTACCTTCGCATTTCAAATCTCAGGCTGCCATCTGTCCGTCACAGCGAAAACTAATTTCTAAGATTGGAATAATAATAGTAGGTAGTAATCTGCAACAACGGCGAAAGGGACGAAGAAATTTTTGCTTTATTATTTGGTTTTTTTATAAAATAGACTGAAAAAAATCACTAAATAATTCTCTTTTGGCAAAAGTTATCACTAAATCACTAGATTGACTAAAAATCACGAGATCTAATGAAATTTCACTAGACCTGGCAACACTGGCGACCACAGACAAGAAACTGCGACGTAATCCGATCGAAGCGACATCGCGTTTTCAGAATCCCACTACTGTTCCGAAAAAGAGCAGTCGGTATTACAGATTTGGAACAGGTTGCTCTTGCTCCGAGAGCGGAACAGTGATAAAAGAACAGGTTTTAAAAGAACAGCACATCTCTACAAGCCATGCTGTTAGACTTGGCAACATTGCATCTGTGGTAGTTGGTGGTCCTAAATTACAATACTCCCATTTAAAGAGCACAGTTTTACTCGATCAAATTTTACTCTGTAATTAACTAAAAATAGCTTCTGTAATGGTGACATTTATTTACATAGTCAAGTAATACAAACATGTAACAGTATATTTATAAAAATAAAACAACCTAACCTATGTAACATATGTATAAAAGAACATTTCTGTAATTATTTTAAAGTTTGTAACTTTCTACGTATACACCACTGCTGATTGAGAGTAGAACATATATGCAAAAATATGGTGCTACAGCTGTAAATAATCTTATTTGAACGTAATAAACTTATCTGCTTGGTAACATCTAAATTTCTCTGACGCAAATTGTTCCATAAACTTCAAAAAACTGCTGGTGTCATCACTTAAAAACATTTCACTGTTTGTGCATGTCTTTCCAATATTTGTCTTCTTCTAAATTCAGGATTTGTCCTTTCTTGAGGCGCTTTCGACGACAATATGTTGGTAAATTTGGAAATATGCTTGCGACAGCTTTGTCAGCTAATTGAGGGTAATGCATCACCAGTTCTGCATTTCCCCACTCTCATTTCTAACGTTTTCAAATGTATTTTCCATTAAAATGTATTTCACACACGACAGAACTTTTTGGTAGGGTCCAACGTTCTCGTGCTATTGCACGAAGCCATGCTTTCTTTCGGATCTTGTTCATTTGAAAAGAAAATGTTGTTAGCGTTTGCATACAATGTTCTTTTAAGGTACTGTTGTGGTTGGTACACAGCGTCTTCGTGGCATTCTAAATATAAAATTAAAAGTTACAAGAAATGCCCTAAAAATGAGGTTAGGTTGTTACTTACCTCAGTGAAATACTTAATAAACCCCATGAATTCTTACAGCAATTTTACTTACACTTATCACGAACAGTACAGTAATATAAATAAATGTATTTCGTCATACTTAGAGCAGTCCAATATATTAATATTTAATCATACACCACATTTAAACAGACGTTTTCATAAATAAACAGTACAAAAATTGGTCTACGATCAGCGTTGCCAAATCTCCAACAGCATGGCTTGTAAGTGCAGGAGGCAGTGAACTTACTGATTCCTTGCAACGTAATACCAAAGAATATAGATCTATATTCTTTGGTAATACTGTCTTTTATTTTAAAATTTTGGTGCGTCATTTCTCAACATCATGCTCGGTTCGTATGTAGCAATCCATCCCTGGATCTTTTACTGCAGCCTTGATGGTGCATCTGTAATTATCTTGACGCATTTTTCGATTGCTTGAGTGTGACACGGAAAATGGTCAAATGTCAGCTGTTTTTCCAAATATTTACGTTGTTAGGGAAGGTTCAGTACAACATAGTTGAACTGGTCAATATAGTAGTTTTGACTGTTGAGCTTCTAAATTAATCTTAGGAACTTTAAAATTTTTTCTGTCAACATCGTTATAGAGACACTCTGGATGTGCGAAATAAATAAGCATTATTCAGTATGACTTTTTCTTTTATAATTGATATATTGTAGGAGTTCTCATGAAACAATTGTTTTCCATAAAAGCTTCACTTCATTTTCCAGACGTGGCTGTGTTTATTTTTCGAACCACATTCACTAATATATATTTTTTAATAAATTTAGTATGTGTAACTCATTCCCAGATTGATCTTTTGTTGCGACGTATAATCTTAGAAGTTGGTTTGCAGCCAATAGGCACTGAGAATGTGCCATTTTACACTGCTTTTTTTTTCTGCTAAACTTATGGGACACGTTTTCTCCACGATCGCTTGATAGGTCTTAAATAAATGAAGAAATACTACAGTGCCGTCAAAAATGATCGAACGTTTTTGAATGGTCGTTATTTTAGCGCAATGCAACCATATATGTAATACTTACTATATTGCTAGCGGCTATGAGTGGGAAACTCACGAAGGAAGTGAGACAGACAACCAACTCTTTAATGTATAATGGTGAGCTGTGCGCAAGCGCGGCGGCGTCGTCCGCCCAATAGGAAAGTGGTCAAGTTTAAAATTCGCTTCTAAAAGCGGTGTTCGAATTCTCACGCATGCGCACGAGACGCGTTATACTCTAAGTGAAACTATGTTTGCGCCGTAATGTTTTCGGGCGTTCCGAGCCCCTACTAGCAATATATGTATAATGCATATATGCATGCAACGTATGAATAATATGTTGGTGGCCATATATGTAATACTTCTATATTACTAGTAGGGTTTGTGAACGGGCGAAAACATTAGCAGCCGTTAATAATTACACCGTGCCGACCAATTATAAAAAGGAGGTGGGGTTTAGTGATAGGGCTGAATTCAAAAGATAGCTTGCTTATAAAAAGAGTATTCCAACTAGAAATCGGAAAGCTATTTAAAATCAGTCCTGACTGATTGATTATTGCTATTCAGTAACACTATAAATAACCTTCAAATTTGACATATGTATTTGGGAATTTTGGAAGACATATACGTTTTTTCAACATTTTCTATGCTAGTGTACGGTTTTAAAAACTGAAGTTAAACAACTAGTACATAGTTACTTAAATCATCGAAAACGTTACAATGCCTTAACAAAACAGTTACATGTTCAATTTATAGAACAACTGTCATTACTTGAAAGCTGATTGACTTTAGAAAATTATGTATTGATTGTATGAAACCAACTTAGACATTACTTATACTTTCCATGATGTACTTACTTGATTTTTTTGTATTCGCTCCCCAAACTGGTTACTTTGGAAACTGTCTAGGATCCTCAAAATGGCCATTTAGAGGCCTTGTACTTAAAGTCGTCATGGCAACATTTTAGCGGACTCAAACATTAGTTGCCATGACAACTTTAAGTACAAGGCCTCTAAATGGCGATTTTGAGGATCCTAGACAGTTTCCAAAGTAACCAGTTTGGGGAGCGAAAAATACATTTTCGCGCGGCCTCCTAATATAATGCCGCGTTAATGGTAATTGAAACTTCATATTATAATGTTTGGAGAGCTAATACAAAAAAACGTTGTATGCAACACGTCCTCAAATGGCTTTAGAGGACTCATCTTCATATTACAGACTCGGCTGCGCTTCGCTCCGCCTTGTCCGGAAACATTACGACTCGTCCCCTAAAGCCTTGCTTTGAGGACTAGTTACATAAAGTACTATTAAATAGATTTAAAATTTTTGGTTGGAATACTATACCAGTATTTTCGTGCTTAGACGTCTTTTGGGTTGCTTAGCTTCCAGTGCTGTCCTCATCAATTTTGAAAACATTTCTAATGTAGTGCTTATCTAAATTATTCTACAAATGTTTCACTGTAAACATGTAAAATTTTCTAAATTTTATATCTATTTTCTTAGGATGATTGACACTGTTCAGCTTTAATATTATTAGGATTTCATATTCCAATATTTTAAAATTGATAACAAGAGGTTAAAATTGGGTAAATATACAAGTGTAATTGTTAGTGTTTACAATAAAATTTAAGTTAGTATAATTGCACGGCAAAATCTAAAATTTCAGTTAAATGTTAGCTTTGCCTTCCCATAAACTACAAATAAACAAACATTTAATAAGTTTATCTTTTAAACTGATTTTTGACAAATTGAACATCCAGTACATATTGTTAAATAAATTCACATTTGTGATAATCATGAAAACTTAAACAGATAAAATAATGTCATAAAATTCTAAATAATTAGAGGATTCCCATTAGAAACTAAACTGTATTCCCATTTCTTATTTATTTATGAGCATTAATGAATTAACATACAGTAAATGCTTACATTGATAAAATTGGTAATCAATGAATTAACAATTTGTGGTATGTATAGAAGTAATAACGTAAAGCACTAAGTACTTCAATTATCATTTTTTATATATGTTTTTATATTAAATGCATAATTTTTATATATTTCATATTTTGAATTTATAAGCTTTACAGGCTCTTTGATAGTTTCTTCGATTTTTCTTTCAAAGGGAACATAATTTATGTGTATGTGTACTTTTATACCATGAGATAAAAAATATGATTCTGTGCAGGCCTTGATATGTTTATACGTTTGGCAGTACTGAAGTGTATTGTCAGTCTATGTCAAATTCGAGATTTGCAGGGTAAGTTTTACGTCAGTCGGTGTCAAACAACAAACAAAACCTAACCTTTTAATTTCGAATTTGACATAGACTGACAATACACTTCAGTACTGCCAAACGTATAACGCCAGTATAAAGTGAAAGAAAATCTATACTGGGGTATAACACATAACACCTGCTCAGAATAATTTTTTTTATCTCATGGTACGTATAAGCCGTTCACGACCGTTTTGGGGCAGAGTTGGCTATGGTTTTTTCTTTTCATGTTGGACTAACTGATTCGATGATGTAGTGGATGCAACTTTTTTTTTCTGTCAGTGTCTGTTCGACATTTTCTTGCCACAACATTGCCAGATTTATTATTTTAATGTTCGTAAGAAAATAAATGATTTATCAAATGTGTAAAAATAATTTTAATTTCGGTCAAAGGAAAAGTCAAAATGCCCGAAATAATTTTGTTACAACAACAAAAAAATCAATTAAACGATGCTACTTCTAATTTAAAAAGGACAGACCAAATTTAAAAGAACGCGAGTCGATGTGGAGACTAGAGAATATCCGGCAACAATGTATCTAACTATTCAGAAAATATAACCTTAAACTGAAAACAACCTAACCTAACACAAAAAGTGTCAATTTCCATGAGGGAGTTTAGTTGCAACAGAAGTTCTGCCAACAAAATTACTAGATGGCCATAGCCTCACCTGGCTTATATATTATCTTTGTTTGAATTCGGCGCCATCACTAAACTCCACCTCTTTTTTATAATTGGTCGGCACGGTGTACTTATTAACGGCTGCCGAAAACATTATGGTGCCGACATATAGTAGAGTTCCTATATAGTGTAAAAAAAATCTGGTGTGATACACGCACACAACTTCCTTTTACGGTGATCTTATAATTGGGCAAAAATTTGATTTTAAATTTTTAAGCATTTGTCAAAAATTTAAAAAAATTACAAATTCTACAAAAACGGTGCAAAATAGAGCGTTAGGTGAAGAGACAATTTTTCTCTAGAATTTTAAGCTGAATTCAAAAATATAATAATATACCGGGTGTTCTATTTAAAATAGGAGTTAATAAAAAATAGAAAAAAAGCAAAAGAAACCAATTTTATAAGTATTCAACTGGAAAATCACCTATCTCACATCAATACACATTAAAAATGTAATAAAAATGAGAAGTTTGAAAAAAATCGTTGAGCCGCTTTTGAAAAAATCGAAAAAACTGAAAAATCACAAGAGTAAACACCTACTTCCGGTTATGCAATTTTCTTCAAAAGCTTTCTGTCACACCACCACACAAAACTTATATATGAAGTTTCAACCCCATACCTCTTCTCGTTTTTGAGATATTCTGTTCACAGGCACACAGACGGACCAATGAAAAAAATATGTTTTTTGGGTTCAGGGGACTCTGAAACGTGAAGATTTGTTGAAAACTCAATTTCGAATTTTTGGGGTGAATCCAATACTTCCTTTATTGTAAAAGGAAGTAAAAATACAAGAGTTGAGACAACGCAAATGTCAGCCGCCATTACTGTTCCAAAAAAAAAAATGATAACGTACAAGGTCAGAGTTGTCTTTCTTAGTATGTGTCACCTATGAATTTAATTACTTGTCACTTTGACAATGTCAAAAAAAAGGCTAATTTAAAGCGTTTATGATAACTACAGTGGTAGGTATCTACTACGGATCCTGTATAAGTCTTCTTTGAGAAAGGGTTGAGACAACGTAAACGAAGTAGGTACAGCATTGGATTTTAGTTTTCGTTTGCCACCCAGACGTATTTTTTCCCACCGAGTTTGGTTCTACTTGTGAGTGTTCAGTTTATATTTTTGAACTATTCAGCTCGTTGCTTCTCTCGTATTTCAAAAACTGCAGAAAAATAATTATTTAGGTAACTAATTTTTAAGTAAATTCCATTTATCGGTTGCAGGATATTAATCCCTTGTTTACATATACAAAAGTAGGCTGGTAACTAAATCATAACTGATCTGTACGGTAATAGTCCATTACCGTACATGGCAACCATAACCATACAGCAACCGATAAACTATTGAACAAATCACGGATGTTATGAATCATAACAGCCTCAGATGTTTTAAAATCCTCGCTCTGCGAGCTCGGATTTCAATACAACATCTGCGGCAGTTATGATACTCATAACATTCCTAGATATGTTAATAGCTAATACATACTTACAATTCTGCAAGATATGCTATTTAAAGAAATATTGTCAGGTAGAAATGGAACACATATTAAAACATTTTCATCAATCAGGGTTAGACCTAAAGTCAATTAAAAATTTGTCAACTGTGACATTCTCAGAACTGGTTGCTACAGTAAATATAGGACTTAAATCTGGCGCAATTTTAGACGAAACTGCGCATGCGCAGTGGATCACAACCAATCAGCATCTATTTCCGACTTGTCTCAACTCTTATAATATTTAGGAACTCTAACATATAGTCATATATGTAATACTTACTACCGATGGGGCCATAATTATATATAACAGCAATAAGATAACATGAACAAGAAGATAACACGTATTGCTTGAGTAAGAAAGAGATAAACATAATAGCAAATATTCGAGAAGGCTTGACTCTTAATTTAATTATGACATTTGTCAACTAAACATGCCTACTAATACATTTTTTTTGTATGGCCATCTCTTTCTTACACCAGCGTTCTATTTGCTTGTTCATGTTATCTCATTGCTGTTATATATAATTATGGCCCCATCAGTATATTGCTAGCGGCTATGAGTGGGAAACTCACGGTGGAAGTGAGATAGACAACCCAACTCCGAAATGTATATGGTGAGCTGTGCTCAAGCGCCTCGTCCGACCCGGTGGGGAAGTGAACCAACCAAGTTTAAAATTCGCTTCTCAAGGCGGAGTTCGAATTCTCACGCATGCGCACGAAACGCGTTATACTCTAAGTGAAACTATGTCGGCGCCGTAATGTTTTCGGGCGTTCCGAGGCCCTACTAGCAATATATGTATAATACATATATGCATATAGTACTTCCGTCTCTTTCTTCCGTCTCGTGCGCATGCCTGGAATTCGAACTGCACAGCTTCGTTCACGTAAGACGCGCGCACACTCAACGCTTGCGCACAATGCACCAAGTTCGTAGAAACAGATCGTTGTCTGTCTCGCTTACGCTGTGACCTCCCCACTTACAGGAAATAACAATCTAGTAGTATTAAATATACTGATGGGGCGAAAATTATACAGTGCTAATATACAGAATGCGAACATAGACAGTCAAATGTGCAAGAATACGGTTTATGGGCTTTGTATGCGTTAGACTGAAATCGACGTATATGCGATTAACATCTGGCGTCCGCAGAATGAAGGTGTTTTGTTTTCAGAAAACACTGAATCTTAGTATACTAAATTTTAAATCGTATATGTCTATTTCTGTCTAACGCATACAAAGCCCATAAACTGTATTCTAACTCATTTGACTACCTATGTTCGCATTCTTTATATTAGCACTGTATATCAGGGGCGGCGGGTTTTAAATTTTTCTGTGGGTGCCAAAAATAGCTAGTTGCACGAGTTTGCACACAATATTTTTCTACGGCCTTTAATTTACTGTTATTAATCAGTTATAATTTATGTCATAATAAAGAGATGGCCTTGACGTGCAGGTGAATGTTTCTGGAGCCAGTAGCTGTCAAAGTCAGTTATCAAAGGTAATTATAAATGTACACATTTCACTTTATTCATTACATAACACTTTAATTATTTAAAAACACTTTACCTCAAACGCAATAAGTAACTAGAATAACTTTACAACTTCACTTTCAGTTCGAAATTGTAGTTTTATGACCTCACTTCACTTTTAGCACAAGGGCTAAAAGTAAACAGCTGATTTCACTTTTAACACGCTAAATTATCAAACCTCACTTTTAGTGAAAATGTAACGCCCCGTTTTACGAGCGCGTTTAATAATTATTAACTACTTTTGGACCACGATATATACCAATTGAGGCAGGTATAAACTACCATTATCTCGTTGGAGCGTGTGGTTGGCGATAACAGCCGCTTGTTTTCCTGGCTCGAACCATATATCTAATACTTACTATATTGCTAGCGGCTATGAGTGGGAAGCTGACCAAGGAAGTGAGACAGACAACCAACTCTTCAATGTATAACGGTGAGCGGTGGGCAAGGGCGGCGGCGTCGTCCGCCCAATGGGGAAGTGGTCAAATTTAAAATTCGCTTCTAAAGGCGGAGTTCGAATTTCCACGCATGCGCACGAGACGCGTTATACTCTAAGTGAGACTATGTCGACGCCGTAATGTTTTCTGAAGTTTCCAGGCCCTACCAGCAATATATGTGTATTATATATATGGCTCGAACGCGTCGATTTTAGCGAGGGCTTTCTTTTCCATTTTGCTAGCAGACGAAGAAGTCAGCTTTTGTTTTAATTGACAGCGCCGCAAGGGATGATTCTAGTCAAAGCAGTCTGCACAGATTTAACTAATGAAAGATCACTTTAGTGATAATCCGCGAACCGCCGTTCTCCAGCTTTAGGTGAGATTTTTTCTGGCTTATTTTTTCCTTTACTAACTTCCGTGTATTGGCGTTTAGGCGGAAAAGAAGGGCAAGCAAAGTGCCAACAAAAGGATAGACTAGCGGCTAAGCACTCGCAGAGCGTAAATCGCGACACCTGCGGCGCAATTTTTTAACAAATTGGGGTCCCGATAATGTCTTCGAATTAACTGGCGTCGAGGTCCGACTTATGAGACGTGCAGAGGTCAATCAGTATCTACAAGGATTCTGCCATCACGATATTGAGGCACACTACACCCCCAAGATGCGACCTGCTTGTGTATTATGTAAGTACAACCTAATTCAGCGTTTTTATCGTACTGGCGGATTGCCGCATAAAGAAAATAACAGCTAACTTAAGGCCTTAGGTGTTTACAACTGTTACGTACGCGATCATATTTTTTAAAATTGCAATTGACGCTTATTGCGTAAATTCTAATTAATCTCAATTGCTGAATTTGTATGTACTCCTTATTTGTGCAGACGCAAATGCCAGAGTAGCGTTCCGCACAATTGTGATTTTATTGTAATTAATTCCTTTGCACTTATCATAAATTGGTTACTTGCCTTATGAAATTATTTAAGTCAATAATATAGTATAGTTGTTTGACAATTATCAGCCATTAGGCTACAGTGGTATTGCACTTGTTGCTAGTAAATATTTAATTGAGTAAATGTCCCCATGCTAACAATTTGTTTTATTAATATATTTTTCTACCACGTTCCCGTCTGCACGATTGAAATGTCAACAGCATAAGCGCCAAAGGTAGGTGGTGGGTTTACTAGCTGAATTCGTATCGGTTGTGAAGACAACCAGGTTCCCTAATTTTTTTGAATGTTGTAAGTAGTTTTTGTGGAAGCCGAAAGGATCTGAACCTATTCCTTGCTCACGCACAAATCTATCGAAGATATCTGAGCTAGTCCCGGCCGTGTGCGCCCTTATTCAAAGGCCTACTTCTTTTAGTAGTGGTCGTAGAAAAGGTAATTTCTGTATCGACCCATACCTATTAATAATACACTCACCGGCACAAAAAACGGAGCACTTGCATTTTTTTATTAGATTTAAAATTGTATCCCTTTGTGATGTTTTATTATTACATTTATTATTATACATTTATTATACATGTTATAATGTTAAATGTATAATAAATGTATAATAATAAATGTAATAATAAAACATCACAAAGGGATACAATTTTAAATCTAATAAAAAAATGCAAGTGCTCCGTTTTTCGTGCCGGTGAGTGTAGTAGCTACTGGTACATTTATCCCAACTTAACAATTAATAATGCCAATAAAACACGTAATAGTTATTTAAGCATCAAGGGAAGTAAGTAGCTTTTACCAGTCGAGAACGAGTTTGCCAGCCCGAGCGAGCGAGGGCTGGCAAAGTTCGAGACTGGTTATAGATAGTTACTTCCCGAGCATGCTTATAACATTTTTCTCCATGCCCAACAAAAATTTGAATAAAATATCCTATTCAATTTACCATCATCTTTAGGCCTATTACGTTGGGCCATTCTGTTCTGTTACACAACCCGCACCTGCCTTTCCCTGCCGCCGCCTGACCAAAGAAGGTGACCCTCGGGGCTCCGCCCCTCTCGAAGGGGTCCCTCGGTGCTCCTCCCCTCTCCAAGGGGGCCATCGGGGCTCTGCCCCTCTCCAAGGGGGCCATCGGAGCTCCGCCCCTCTCCGAGGGGGCCTCGGGGCTCCGCCCCTCTCCAAGGGGGCCCACGGGGCACCTCCCTCTCCAAGGGGGCCATCGAGGCTCCGCCCCTTTCCAAGGGGGCCCTCGGGGCGTCGCTTTTCTCCAAAGGGGCCCCCGGGGCTCCGCCCATCTCCAAGGGGGCCTTTGGGGCTTCGCCCCTCTCTTAACAAGTTTTTAAATTTCAAATAGGTTAGGATCAGTTAAGTTCAAACCCGTTCAGATGACTTATAGAACTAAAATTACTGTAATAACACGCAATTCACTTACTTCCCTTGGGGAGTAGGTACTTACTTCCCCAATGTCATAACAACCAGTAAACAAACAGTAAAATCAGCTTACCTGCAATGGATATGTCAAAGTAACTGTAACTTACTAGATGGGTATGGAGAAAAATATATTATGTTTATTTTTTTTGTCAATTTAAGTAAAAAACAACTAAACAATAAATACCAACAAGAACTTAAATTACATATGTATGTATGTAATATAAAAATAAACTACAATAACAAAGAAAACGGAAACCATGCAGAACTAAACTAAGGGCCGGTTGCAGAAAGCAACGTTAAGTCTGGTGTTAGCTAACGCGACGTCAAAGTGAACAAAAA
This sequence comes from Agriotes lineatus, assembly GCA_940337035.1. NCBI lineage: Eukaryota > Metazoa > Arthropoda > Insecta > Coleoptera > Elateridae > Agriotes > Agriotes lineatus. The sequence continues at coordinate 60,796,269 of OW679197.1, read as the reverse complement.
CGAATCAAATCTCAAATGCTTATGGTAACTAATACATTAGTAAACAAAATTTGATGCGATTTTGTTCACTTTGACGCGATGTTAGCTAACACCAGACTTAACATTGCTTTCTGCAACCGGCCCTTAGAGTTATTAAAATAAAATTTAAAAAGAAGTAAATCATTATTTACTAAATTGTTCTAAATAAAATGTGTTTCTTCGAACTGCAGTGCGACTTATAAACTCATCTGCAAGACGGTTTATGTCTAATAAGTTAAACATTCTTTCTTTGTATGGATGAAGTATTGCGATGTTATTCAGGCGCTCTTGGCCTATCATCGATCTCAGATATGTTTTAAGTCGACACAAGTTCGAAAATGGTCGTTCGCAAGTACAAGAAGTTACAGGTATTGTATGTACCATTCTTAAGAATTTATGAAACAAAATACGAATGATTGACCAGTTTCTGATTTGTAATCGTGTTTTGAAGTTCATATTATACAACTTGCAGTCCCAGAGTGTTTAAAATTTTTTATTTTATACGTATGGGTGCGATGCACCCATATAGATTACTTCTATGGGTGCATTAGCCCCGATGCATCCACGTACTTTCCGCCCCTGCTGTATATAACAGCAATGAAATAACATGAACAAGAAAATAACACGTATTACTTTGAGTAAGAAAGAGATAAACATAGTAGCAAATATTCGAGTAGGCTTGACGTTCATTTTATTTACGACATATGTCAACTAAAGATGCCTACTAAAATATTTTTTTGGTATAGTCATCTCTTTCTTACTCGAGGATTCTATTTTGTTATTCACATTACGTCATTGCTGTTATACACAGAATTTATTTTAATAGTTAACAACATAAGCATTTCATTTCTATGCCACCATTTAATAATACAGGTCATTTCCATAGTTACAAATGAGACCAATAGATTAGAGCGTGTGTTTTACGAGTTAACATAGGAATTATTACTTGACAAAAAGACAATTAAAAGTTATCCTAATGTGTACCAATGAAGAAAAGATACAACACACAAGTTGTTCCTAGGTATCTGCTTTTTAGTTGCATACCTACATTCCGGTAACAAAATTAAAATTTCTTATCAGCAAGTACCTAATTAAAATTCGTATGTTAACTCGTAAAATAAACGCTCTAATCTATTGATTTCATTGGTAACTATGGAAGTGACCTGTACGATTAAATGCAGGCATAGAAACGAAACTGCTAGGTTAACCATTAAAATAAATTCACTGTATACCATGCGTTCTTTTTAAAAGTATACATAGGGGATACCTACTCGTATGTATACTAAAAAGAAACATTCCCTTATTTTTGCCACAGCATGCTATTTGTTTTAAATTAAAACGCTTACCCTCTACACTTAAAAGTAGAAGAGGGATAGATTGTATATATATAAAACTCTTAAAATTGAAGTTTGCTGTATAATTGATTGTCTACACATAGGGTAAAACAATAAAGACAATAAGGGAATTTTTCTTTTTAGTATACATACCTTTAAAAAGAACGCATGGTATAATTATGGTCCCATCCGTATGTTGGTGGCACTGTAAGTCTATGTCAAATTCGAGGTTAGCATTGGGCGCATTCAGACGACACAACAGTTGTACAACTGTTGAGTAAAATGTCCCTGAATGTGACCGCTTACTTAGCCGCTCAGTCGTAGCGGTTGTCTTTTTTTGTAGCGCATTTCAGAAACGCTCACTCAACAGAAACCGCTGTACCAACTATTGCAACCTACCTTAGAAGGCTCACATAACTCCCACTAGCTCAATCTTCGGCTGCGATATGGGTATGATAAATGTGGGATTTTTGTTTAGGTACTTCACTTTCGCATAAAGGCTTTAGGTTCACTAAGAAAGAAGTATTGGGCGCCAACAACTTTATTTAAATTGTTAATTTTTTTCTTTATAATATTTATGTACATTCAATCATATAATTCATGGGTCATGTTAATGGTCAATTGTGAGTTTAATATAATAAAGGTTTATCTAGTATGGCAGTTTCTATATGAAACTTTATACGGAAATATCGAATTAGAGTTCTTATCAGTTTGATTTACATTGATTAATCAATCAAGAGTTTTATAGAAATGTTTTCTTTCTTTTTCTGAAATTCGGCAACCTTAGGTAAGATAAATTTAAGGAGCTCTTTATACCCTCTTAACCTATTTATATCTTTATTCAATTTTGTGGTATAAAGTGACGTTGATTTGTTTCTGGCCTGCTCATAAGAGTTGATATTTTATAAACTGTCATTTAAAATTTTTATTCCTCTAGCGGTTTGCAATTTTTATTCTGCTAGCGCTTTAAAAATGTCAAATAAATGTCCACAAAAGAAATCAATAATTAATCAGAAAATGATACATAAGTACATTACAGCTAAATTAACAAAAGGAAAACAAAAATAACTACGCATTATTTCCTCATTAAGGAAGTCAGATCCTTCAACGGTTCGCTAATAAAAAAAGGTTGCAATTTTGAACAGAACCAGTTTCAAAATTTATGTTTCCTGTAGCACTAACGAATTCGTTGTTCACAATTTTATTTAAATGAACTGCATCATCGATCAGAACAGGAGGTTTTTTTCTGAAACATCAACTGTGGTACTAGGTTTCTCTACAGGTATCAAAAAAGAAGTTATTTTTCCAAAAACCTTCCCGCAGGTCTCTATCTTCTTCGTAATAGTCTTCAATATAATTTTCAGCGACTTGGAACTGCATCCACCATGTCTCTTAAGTTCAAGAAGATTCACACATCCATCTACCAAAAGCGAGGCGGAGCTCCTCTGAAAAGCATGACCTGTATATAACACAGGCTCGGGAAGATCCAAAAAGGTCGCAATGACGCTAGGCATTTTACGTATTTTGTTCTCTCCTACCGGCTGGACGGTGCACTTGCCATGTTGAAAATTCAAAAAGAAAGGCGTCTATGGGTCACCGCTTGGGGTCGTAATTTTACGAAGGTCTTGTAGATATCAACAGCATTTATGGCTACTTCATTAATTATATTAAACGCGCGACGTTTGCTAGTTTTTGTGTCTGGTAGAGTTACAACCAAGACATCTCCTCGATCCTCCACATCGTCAATTTTTATATTTATGAGTTCGCCAATGCGGCATCCACCAGCTATATCCATGACAAGTACTGTCTACAATAAACGAAGACTTTTTTCATTTGCTACGTTTTTATTTAAACAAGTAACTGATCTTAACCAGTAGAAAAATTTCGTCCGGGGTCTCACTGAAAACTCTTAACGTAGCATCACAGCTCAGAGCATAAGCTCTTTGGTTTTACATAAAAATGTTATAGGAATTATAATTCCTGCTTGGTTTGTAGAGAAATTTAAGAAAATTTTCAGTTTTTCAAAAACAAGTCGGCCTTGACAGAAGCAAAAAATATTTTCTTTTCAGGTAAACTACCCTTTTTGTTCATGATACGGCAAAATATTACTAAGAAAAGTTGTTCAGAATGAGAAATTATGGCCCTATATAAAATATCAGGAAGAGACGTACTTGATTAAACCGTAATTTTTAATAAATGCATTTTATTTTGTTCTTACAATATAAATTAATTAAAATATGTTTCATTTTCGAACTGTATTCCGATCGCTGCACTCGTTTTTTAACACCCTGTAATCTAGGAAACAAATTGAGCTCGCTCGCGAACGAAGTTTCCGGGTACGAGATGTGGGGAGACGAACTTTCCGTATCCCCATACTATCTATACCATAATTTTCGATAAACTTTACCTTCGGTAACTGGTCTTTCCTAGATCGGGTTATTTTTTGTTTATATTTACGTAAAAATTAATGACCGTTATGTGTTTTTTATCATCCAAAACACTGTACTAATAGTTCGTGGCGTCGAGTTGTCCCGCGTCGAGTTGGGCTCGGATCGAGCTGGGCCCGCGTCGAGTTGGTCGCGTCGAGTTTTCCGCGTCGAGTTGGCCTCGTCGAGTTGTCCTAGATCGCTTTTATATACAGCCGTTATAGCAAGTTACCTACATCTCCTTAGTACAGTCTTCTTGGTTTGGTTAGAGACCCTGTATAGATAAGAGATGGGACAAGTGGAACCAGTTTCCAAGGCTACATTGATTAATTGTTTTTGAAAGAATGTTTCAAGATGTTGCCATGGCCAAACTGACATTTACCTGAAATGACAAATTTCGAAATGTCAAATAATGAAAGTAATTGTTCATTATCAATAAAAATTGATTTTCATAAAGTAGGATAGATATTACGGATGGTTTCTAGTTATGTTTACATTTACATTTCATTGCAGTTTCTTTGTAAGTCAAAGAATACTAAAACTGGTGTGAAAGAATGGCACTACACTGGATGAAGTGCAAACTTGCCCGTTCACATAGGCAAGCTTCTCAGAAAATTTAACTTTGACTTTGAAAGAATCTGTAATAAGTGAAAAGCTTTTTACCCTCCAAATTAATAGTTCAAAAGTTAGCTTTTCTGTTGTGATTTAAATTTGGTGTTCATCTTTACTATACCTTATTTTTGAAGAATTTTTAAAATACTGTGCTACACATACATTTTTTAAATTTTGCTGGGTTAAAATGCAGTATCGTAAACCACTTCTTCCTCATGTGCAGGAGCTATCATTTTAGGTTAGCTGCAGTTTAAAATGTGTCTGTACTTAGTACCCACCTATATTACTAGCTCCAGGAATGGTACTTCAAATTGCTGCTGCTGCTATTACAAAGAGAACTGCTTGAACAATTTCAAGGTGTTTTAGAATGGTCCACGATACTGCATTTTTCTCGTACTGAGTTATATTTTAGTTTCCTATTTGGGATTTTGCCTGTGTATAGTTAAGAACTAGTCTGGCGTACAATTTTCTGTGCATAATTTGTACGATTTTCACAATTTAAGTTCTTAATAACAGACCTTTCTACCAATATTCATATACAGGGTGTTCGGATAATAGGAAACCATACATTGATGGTGAGTTCTACGCATTAAAATAATAAAAAACTTCATATGCAGTATTGTCCGAAAATCGTTATTGGCGTAGATACCGACCCTTAAAGTTTAACTTTTTAATTTTTTTTTTATTTATAATTAAAATTCATTGTTAACACATGGTTAACACGAACTCAAACGTCAAGTTAAACAATAATAATTGCACGTATACAACTCGACAACAAACAAACAAAAATTGCATTTTTGTTATCAAGGCTAATCAGATAATGACCCTGAAAAGAAAAGCCTTAAAACTTTAGATATAATTTCTAACCAAACGGTTTATCTTACGCATACCAAACAAGAGTAAATTAACTTTGAATTTTTCTATTCCCTACAAGATGCCGCATCTAGATCGGAGGTATGTCTTCAGATATAAAAGTTATGACTAAAAAGAAAATATGGTTTTAGGTTAACTGCCAGTTCAAAATACATGTTATCGATTATTTTTCTTTTTGTTTGTGAACATTGCAATAAAGAGCACGTACACCAAGTTTAAAGTATTTATCTATTCAGTTATAAAAAATAAATAAAACATTTAAAAAAAAGTTAAACTTTAAGGGTCGGTATCTACGCTAATAACGATTTTCGGACAATACTGCACAAGCAGTTTTTTATTATTTTAATGTGTAGAACTCACCATCAATGTATGGTTTCCTATTATCCGAACACCCTGTATACAGGGTGTTAGGTAAACATGCGGCAAAAATTCATAGGGTTATTTCTTGGCCTATTCTAAGAATATCTTGTCCTATGATGATTTCTGAAAAACCCCTTTGTTTCGAAGATACAAGGTGACGAAAATTTGCGACAACCATATTCGATATCTTTTAAAATCATTAATGTAAATAACAGTTTGGCGTACGCCAATAAGCTTATCAAGTATCCAGGCTGGAGGAAGTCATTTCGAACATTTATTGTAGATTGAGCAACTTTACATGTACGTTTTGATAATAAAATGTTATTACTGTCTCAAATTTTGTTCACCCTGTATCTTCGAAACAAAGGTCTTTTTCAGAAATCATCATAGGACAAAATATTCTTAGAATAGGACAAGGAATAACCCCTTGAATTTTTTGCGTGGCTGGCTGATGCACAGGGGTTGTAATGCTTTAAATCGTGTATCACAGGAGTTTACGTTTTACTAAGCTTAAAACCATCTTACCTGTTTATATTATTTTGATGTTTTTCTACTTATATGGCTTCACGTATCACTCGTGGGAAGTGGTGAGGTATTCTGGCAAGTAGCGGGCAAGTATCGGTCAAACATCCAGACCTTTACCTAGAGCTTAAGAGTTAAAAAACATAAAAATCTGATTAAAAGATATCAGTCTAAAATTGTGGAATATGGTTGGAATAACAACCACAAACTACAATGGCGTAACATAAAGATCTTATTTAAAGAATTGATGTGAACTAAACGTAAAATTAAAGAAACGATATATACCTATTTTAATGAATGAAGAAAAATGCGTTTCGTCTTTCTCGATATTTTTAGACAAACGTTGGCTATTGATTCTTAAAGATCAGATCAATGAGATAGTCAATCGTCAGTGCCAAGCAATTCACTGGAGGTTGGTCACTTCTCAGTCGCAGTGAAAAGCTAAGTTTTCTTTGTTCATTTTTGGTTTTAATTCTTAATTCGTTGATAATGAGGGCAGACTGTTCTTCGAAACGTTCGACATATAGGTAATATTTTAATTTAGCAGGGTGGTGAATTATCCAGAAAAGAATATGAATTATATCAGGCCACAAAAATATTTTAGAGATTATGGTAAATAATCTGTTGTCGACAACATTTTTAACTAAATTAGTAGCGTCAAAGACAGGTTCTTCTAGACCGAATGATAAGAATAGTTGAGAAATTATGTGAAAGTTATTATTTTTATAATTATTAAAGCGCACATTGAAGTTCTCTTGGAGCAATACAATAGTAGATTTGGATAATTAATTTGGTTTATGCGTGACACTGTTTTAAATATCCAGTGGTGGTTACGAACGATCACTATTTGCCAAAAAAAAAAACAGGAAGCTAGTCTGCAGCTGTAGTTTGCTCAGGCTGAAATTCACTTCAAACAACATGCACAACAAAAGCAAAAGTGCTTACACAAAAATGTTTACTTTAAAACACATGTAAATGCAACAAAGAAAATAAAAGGATTAAAACCTAGAATGATTGAAATGTTCTAAACACATATATACAATAAAACTGGCCACTCTAAGTGCGATAGAGCTCGGGGCTACTTGCATATACTTTTAAATAAGGACAGACTAATTATAGCTACCACACACGTACATCTAAACAATATTAACAATGCTCCTAAATAGCTGTCCTTAAAAGCGCAAACGTTAAACCGCCCGAAGCCGTCCCTGTATGCGCTTGCATGCATGAAATCCCGGAGCAATTCGCATACGAAAGCTCGATTCTCACACAGCTGCAGTGACCAGGCCTGCAAATTTCTGTGTTGCGTATTGGATTTTCCGGGAGTTGCGTCACCAAACCTTGAAAAGTACGACTCGTGGAAATTGACCACACACCCAATGACGTCAGGAAATTACGAGTTTGTTTCGTAATTGGTGTACTTACTCGGTACACGATGAAAATGGCGTTTGCAAACACTACTTGCTGCACTCAAAATGTATACGGCAAATGTTAAAACACTGTAAAGGTAAAGCTTTCTTAGTTGCTTCTATTTAATTCGCCGTAGGTGATTTCGCACAATGCACTAAGAGCCGTTTATCCACATGTAGCTTGTGGAAAGACTAGCTGGTTACTTGAGGCATCTTAAAGCAAACATTCTACAATTTATTTATTTGAAGACATTACACCACAATTACCACCATAGATTTCTATTTAAAAAAATATACATTTTATACAGGGTGAGTCAACAGTGCATCTCCGCATACTACTTATCGTTTAAAATACAACAAATATTTATTAGTACCTACATAAAAGTATCATAACTTTTTGAGCTTGATAGCCTAAAATTCTTTTCAACTCTTCAGGATGCTCATTTTTTGCTAGCTAGTATAGAAGTTCATTTTTATATGTAAAATACTAAATATAAGAGCAGGGATAGTGGGATATGATTTGACTTGACCCTACTTTTTTAATGGAATAATGGGCAAAACTGCTGTCGATTCTTGCAAGAATATCTGCAACAATTTCTGGAAAACCTACCTCTCGACACTACAATCCACTAATTATGTTTTCAACATGATGGCGCCGCAGGACATAGCCTTGAAGTTCGAAATGATCTTAACAACGAATTTGCGAATAATTGGATTGGAAGAGTAGGTTCAATGCGTGGCCCTTAAGATCTATATGTCTTAATAAATTAGATTTTTCTTGTGGGGATTTATAAAGAAATTGGTTTTCAAACGGAATAGAACAGTGGACAGATTGCATATGTACATAAATCATACTCGTGGTCATCTTGACCACGTTTTGTAAATTTTTGTTTATTATTCTATGTATTGCCTATTGTTGGGTACGTAAGTGTTATTTATTGTTATTAAAGGTATCAATGTTTAAATAAAAAATTATAATTTTAAAATGCTTGTACCTATAATATTCGGTTTTTAGCTATTTTCTAGTACAACCAGTATTTTCTGAAATTGTTTATTTTTCAATAACCAACGTGCTAAGTATTTTGAATAATACAAATTTTACATACACCCTTGACAAAAATTTTAATCAAGTAACTAGTGTAATAGCACCCTCTTTAGCGGTGTTAATGTCAAGCCCTACGTTGTAAGCCAAAATGTAATATATTCTCTTTGTATATTAATATAAATATGTTGCAGTTACACTAACTTACCTGCATCTATAAAGTAAACGTCAATGTTAAACTTGGCTTGAATGGCATTGATATTTTGTCACATTGTAATTATAATAATGTTACTTTCTATTACCTCAAACTAGCTCAATCAGACACATTTAAGATTCCTTTCTCAGCTAAATGGGTGATGATCTATAATAATATTTTTAGCCTCAATTTCAATGAGTTGTTTTTATATTTACTTATAATATTATAACGACGTATTCAGGTATCTTTACGTTCTTATGAAACCAATTTGAAACTGAGTTTTGATATGAAGTTTAGTTGACAAGTATAAAATAATTAACAGTCCAAATCAGAAGTTTAATAACGTGATCATATTTTGTAACTTTACATTCCGGCTAAATATAACTAAACCCATAATATGTAATTTCAAATTATAATAGCCTAAAACCGCCGAGTTCTTGAATCAACAATTAATTTAGAAAAAGTAAGCATAAACTTATTTTCTAAATACAATATTTCTTAAATTAATTCGATATAATTTTGTCTTCACTAAACTTGTTTAAAACGTATCTTCGAAATCTAGTAATTTAAGATCACTGACCTTTCTCAGTTGATTTCGATACCTGAATTCACTTCGTTGATGTCTCGTTCTACTAGTAACAATACTAGCACAAGCTCTGCTAAACTCTGACTGCAACTCTAACTGCAACTCTGACTGCACAAAGCTCCTTGTAGATATTTCTATCTTCCAGATAGAATTTTCACAAAAACCACAACACTTTCCTGAAGCACTGAAGCTACGTTAATGATTGAAACTGATTGCTTTTCAATACAGCTTTAATATCAATACAAAAGACAATATTTATATTTACTCTTTGCAAATAATTATAATTTATCTGATTTTATATCAGACCTCACTCACCGGTCATTCTTGTGTAATATTATTTCAATTAAATATAAATTATTCGCCAATTGTATGGAATTGAACCTACAACGGCGTCTAACCTGTATCGAGTCAAATATAAAAATGTGTACTTCTTGTTTATTATCTGACCTAGTAACGTTACGTTCCTATTCACAACTACCACCCGTTATATAAGTTTTATTTTTATAATTATCTGGATTTGAAATATATATTTATTATATGCAGTATGCATGTATGCATGTGACATTACACTAGGAAACACAAACACGCTGTTCCATTAAAAAAAAAATTTAATGTCTCGAGTGGTTACAAATCAGTCAATCTATTTTATTGTCACATATGATAGAAGTAGAAGCTGACTACGACCACTTGGGCACTTAATTTTATTCTTTAATTAGCTTAAATAGTGTCGCTACGATTTTTTAAAAAGACGTTTGTATTTATCTAAACATTGATAACGTTGAATGATAATTTAAAAAGCTAAATATCATCAGAAAGGAAAATATATAGTGGATGAGAATATATGAACACATATGTATAGGGTGTTTTATGTAAAAAAACGAACGTGTGTGCTGTCCAGCAAAAACTGACCACCCTGCAGAGTTGAAAATAATATCAGGTTATGAAGCTTGAAAACTTATGATACTTTTATGTATACATAATTGTTTGAAAAAATCTAATAGAAGGGTGACTTTATGAAAATAACTGTACCTAGTGTTAAATCAAGCTTCTAAAACTTTACTTTTTTTCCGTTTAGCCATTTCTCTATCTGTTGCAGTTTCCGAAATCTCTAGGGCACAATAAAAGCTCATCCTTAATAACTAAGCCAAAATGTTCACTTTTAACGTTTATGCATTTTTCTACACACAATTTATCAGTGTTTGAGTACACTTTACTAACACCAGTAGTACTAATATTAATACTTTATATTTCTACAATGACTTAAATTTTGTTAAGTCTTAATACTTAAGATATCTGTATTTTATTTCTCTTTATTATCGCAGGTTTTGTTATACCTAAGCTACGTAATACATTTTTTTTCGCCACATACAAATTAGATCTTCAGTGGCTAAATTATTTTTTTTAAAGTTATTAGACGATATAATAAATCAGTTGCCACATCATAGCAACGCTCGTCATGTGCGCAGTAGAAGAAAATACTAAACACTAAAATAGTTTATTAAATTTTGTGTTAATATAAGGAATGCTTCTAAAGGGAGGTCGCTCACCAACAGAGAAATTACAAAAAGAAAGCTACGTATGTACTATGACTGAAGTCTCGGTAACTACTACTTTAACAATAGTTAATTAAACAACATGAGTTATAAATTAAAACTAAGGCAAATGTTACGCTGCAATAACAATCAATTTTTAAAACAGATAAACCCTTTGCTAAATAAATGGCACTAGTTTCTATACTAAGCTTTAATAGCTAGTGTACAAAGTCTTCTATGAATTTTTGTTTAAACTCGCGTTATTTATGTCACAACAATACTGTGCTGGTTTTACTTAACATTTTAACTCATTCTGGAAGTTAAAGAGAGTCACGTTGAGTACAAGAAACCCTGAAAATGCACGTCTGTTCAGATTCCATTTAACTGCCCAATTAAATAACTAGCTTTGGCGAACATCTGGGCCCTTCTCTCGCTCCAATCCCCAGGGAGCACTCCACTCCGAACTCAAGGAATAACCAACACTCCGTTTTTAACAGTTTTGGGCAGTGTTGCAGCGGCTACGAATCCTTGATTGTGCGTTGAAAAGGTTTATGATTTACAACAGAGATGAAATTTAAAACTTAAGGTTAGAGTGTGAACAGGCGCAAGTAGCTTAGTTATTTATTTGATATTAATTTAACTTTGCGTATTTTATTGTCGCGGCGCTGTGTGCTATGATACTGTTACTTACAAATGCCTAAAATTAAATATTTTACTGAAGTTATAATTTGTTTGCCGTGCGGTGTGTCTCTTACACGACACTGAATATTTCTACAATGTGGTTCCCCCTGTAAAATTTCCTATCGTTAAGATGGAAATATGGAACACCTGCTAATATTTTCGATGTGATGAAATCAGGAATAGTACCAACTTTTGACAATAAATACAGCGACACCAGCACAGCATTTATGACAGTGCATCTTCATAATTTCCCTTACTATTCTCTCAGTACTCTTAACAGCTATCTTCGTATTCTCAGCAGTTTCATGATCAACCAACTCCATATTCTCAGCTGTCTCCATATTCTCAAGAGTAGTCACAATATTCTCACAGCAATCTCAACAAGTACCTTCGCAGCAGAATAGATATTGAGAGGATATATACAGCCAGAGACGAATATGAAAAAGAGCAAAATCGAACACTCAGTACCAGTGACGTAACTAAGATTTTACTCTGGGGGGTGTTCTTGGAGAGTGATCTAGCTTACAATAAAAATTTTAAAAAAATTGAGCGTACCATAAAGTTGAAACGTGCCAATTCGTGCCACCTGTATTTGCCTATTTCATACCTTTTATTATATACCCAATTAGTAATAAGGCCCAGCAGTATGTGTTCTTATATTTATTTACGTAGCATTGCATCATAAGTGGGAAATGCTATGTGAGTGACCGCGGACTATGGAGTCCCGAGTGTGGACGCGCTAGTGTTACGTGAGAAAATGTGCTAACAATACAAGTTAATTTGGAGAACAAGAAGCAGCGGATTTGAAACGACGCTGAGGCCTGCAAGTGAACTCATTCGCTGTCAAACCTGCGAAGGCTAAGGTCGTCCTGATTCGCGCCCTAATAGGCAAATACTGCGGATTAATTGGTTCGCGCCCAAATTGACCACGTGAAGTCTTACGTGAGCCTACCACGGGGTACTTGTAGCTCTAGGCAAGGTATTGGAGATGCCAGCGGCGTCCAAAGGGAACAAAGTTAGTTCTGTTTGCAATCGCGCTAAGAGATCCAACAACAATTACAACATTGTCAATAATTGTTGTGATGAACCATTCCGCAACTACGAGTAAGTGGGTCGCTGCCAGATAACGGAGAATGGCCGGCTGGTATTACGTCATTTGCTGATTTGGCGTCCAGGGGCTCCAAATAACGAAGCGTCCTAAAAAGAATCGACAACTTCACGTCCGAACCATTTGTGTGCGCGGAATTACTTTAAGCATTGCGCTCGTGAGCTTTGACTTTGCATGCGCTGCTGAACGTTTGGAATCTAGTTAAGGCATTTTACCATGTGCAGTGCATAACAGCTTTGTGTACTCGTTTTTATGTATATTTTTCTTTGTGTGTCTATGTTTGTTTACAGATTAATTGTATTCCTGTAAACTGTTGAGTTTTTATTACCGTTGGTGTTTGCATTTGTAAGTATAACACTTCAGGTGTCAGCGAGCTGACCTCAACAATATTAGTGTTCCCTTAGCTGCACTGAGGATGTGAATAGAGCCTCATAGTTCCCCGACTGGATAAGCTAGCGAACCAGGGCATTGTAACGTAATAATTCAGTAGGTGTAGGACTAGGCAAGAGGCCGTGTTACAAAGTATAGTTGATTTCATCTCTGTAGGACTTGAAGTAGGCCTTGATTTAACTTCTTGTTAGTGTAGACCACCTAGTTACATTTAAATATTTACTAACTGATGTTTACAAACGTCTATTTAAATAGATGAAATTAACTAGTGTGGCATTTCATTTGCTTATTAACCAAAAGGCGTCAGAAATAATTATTTGCTCAATAAATAACAACTTAGCTCGCTTGTAAAACAAAATTTCAATATATGTCTCTCCTTGCAATAACTCTAACCTATGAAGCTGTTAAATGCCATTTTGACTGTAAAAAATTAGTTAAATCATAGCCTACGCTAAGTCCTATAGAAATGAAAGCAACTATACTGTTTATTTATAAACAATAAAATAATTACAACTGTAATTCAAGTTTTCTTGGTTTTTTGCTAACTCGTTTATGATTTCATCTACGTTAACCGTAAGTTCTCTGTGAATGGAAAGCATTGCCAATCTATTCAGCCTATATTGCGATGTTATATTTCGGAGGTAAGTCTTAATTCTTTTGAAGGTAAAGAATGATCTTTCAGCTGTTGCAGTTGACACAGGAATCTGTGCAAGGATTTGCAGCAACTTGAATATGTTGGGAAACATGTCATTATTGCATGTAGCTAGCGCATCCATTGCTGTCTTATGTGGAAGATTTAGTACATTTTGGCTTTTCCGGTATAATTTGAATTTAGCAATCACATCTGAAGGATGTTCGTTGAGATCGGATTTTAAAAATGGTCGAGTCCTAACTCCGAATGTAATAATTGATATTCAATTATACATTACTAAAATGTAATTTTAGATTTTTTGTTTAAGACAAATTTGAGTTATTCCTAAAGCCTCTGGGGGGCGGGGGGGTGTTTTGACATCCATATCACCCCCCATAGTTACGCCACTGCTCAGTACAATACATATAATTAACAATAGACTGAAACAACGTATCACAAAAACAACGCACAATACAATCAAAAATAATGGAAGTGACAAAAAAACGTATTGACGAAAAGAACAACAAAACGAACACCTTAAGTAAAGCAGAACTAAAAGAAGCATGCAAAGAAATTAGAAGAAGAGTGAGAAGGGATGTAGCACAATACAATTAAAAACTGTGAAAAATATCATCAAATAAAACAAGGGACCTAAAGTATTTATGAAGAAATTGACAGAGGGGGAACCAAAAATTTTAAACTTAATAGATCAAAATGGCATATTTCTAACCAACCGAGAACAAATCTTTACATATATTGAAGAATTCTATAAGGAACTCTACTCCTCAAAGACGCCACAGACCGCTATCCCACGAGACAAAAGAGCGAAACTCACAAAGCACTACACAGAAGACATACCACCATCTGCAAATGCGAAATAAAGACAGCGTTAAAAGGGATGAAGGACAACAAAAAACCCGGCTCAGATCAACTGGTTATATGTAGAATAAACCATATGGGGAGGGAAAAAATATACTAAATCATCTGGATCACCTATTCAACCAATTTTTAGAAACGGCAAACATCCCTACCTACACGTTTACTAGCTACTTACTAAAATTATTAATAACAGAATATCGAGATATTTCTAACAACAGAACAAGCTGACTTTAGACATGGCTACAGCACTATTTATTACATATACACCGTTCGACAACTGATAGAAAATGTACATGAATATAACCAACCCCTGTACTTGATCCTTAAAGATTTCGAGAAGGCCTTCGCTACAGTCGAAAAATGGGCACTCATTAACTCTTGAAAAGATGCAGGATTGATCATCGATATATAACACTAATTGACGTCCTCTACCAACAAGCTACCATAACAATTCAAACGTTCGATGAGACCAAGCCCATAGCAGTCAAACGAGGTATATGACAGGTGGACACCATCTCCCCCAAATTGTTCACCAATTGTTTAGAAGACAGCTTCTAGCTATTAAACTGGGAGAACCTCGGTATCAATATAAACGGAGAGCGACTGAGCAATCTGAGATTTGTAGACGACATCGTGCTTATCTTGGATAACATGAAAGATATAAAGGAAATGACTAAAGATCTAAGAGAAGCTGCTACTATTATAGGGCTAAAAATAAACAGCAACAAAACTAAAATAATGTCAAACAGAGAAGACGTAACCCCAATTGAAATTGAAGATAATAAAAGAAAATAGAGATTGTTGGGCACTGCCTATATCCGGAACAAAGAAAATCACTCTCAGGTGACTGTCAAGAAGCGAAAGAGGTAGAAAGACGCATCCAACTGAGGTGGGCTGCATTCGGGAAGCTAAGACAGGATTTCAGATTCAGTCTCCCACAACACCTACTGCATACTCCCTATATTTACCTATGCACCAGAGACATGGCCACTCACTGAAACAACAATCAATAAAATGCAAGTCACCTAAGGAAAGATGGAGAGATCCATGACGGGAATACGCCTACAAGATATGAAACGAAATGAATGGATCATAAATAAGACAAGGGTCGACGACATCACACAGAGAATTGCGAAGCTTAAGTGGCAATGGCTCGACATGACATGAGACTAGCGCATGAGAGATGGACAAAGAAGGTCACAGAGCGGAGGCCGAAAATGGGAAGACGCAATCCAGGCAGACCACGCTCTAGATGGAGAGATGATCTGCAAAAACATGCTGGAAAACAATGGACACATAAAACCCATAACCGCCAAGAATGGCATGAAATTGGAGAGGCATATATCCAAAGATGGAATAGTGAATGCTGAAGTTGATGATGATGATGGCTTTTGCAGTCATCTACATCACGCGAAGACTATTTTTGGAACCGACTTAATAAATGCATATATAAATAAATAATTACATATTGGCCTTTCCTTCACTCTTCAGTACCCTTATTAAAGTTTTACATACTTCTTCAACACAATTTGCAATAGTTTATCTTGAACATTTAAAGAAGAATTATAAACTTTTATAACTGTCTATAGTGGTTAGAAATCTTAGAATGATAGCAAGTCTTTGTTCAATGAGAATACTCAGTCTCATATTCGTGTCCTGATTTTTAATGTTATAATCAACTTTTGTTAGTAGAAATTCAATACTCTTTCTGCAGAAGTTTTCGATATATTTATTGGAAAGCTTTTTTCCAAAATCTTCCTGTTCTATTGCACCTTCCTAGAATATTATCCAGATGGCAAAATTAGTGATAAATTTATTTAAATCTCATCTCATTAAACAAAGGAATAATCGATCCACATAAACATCAAACTTGTTGACAGTTCGGTAAATCATTAATTATTAAATGGAATTTTATGTAAATCCTCTCTTTGCGTTTGTGCAATACATTTTCACTATAAATTATATTATATCATTTTACCTCCAACGGGACATAACGAATAAAAAATGTTTTTGTTTGCTTTTTGTTATGTATTTTATTATAAAACTTCCATGTAGTTTGGACGAGTTTAATGGTCACACATGTAGACGAACCACGGGTCATGTAACTGCGCTTGCAACAATATCATGTGGCCAAACTGCAAAGACATTGCATTGCTCCTTTATTCACTTAGCTAGACCAGTACACACGAAACTTTTTTACCTTTTTGCAGTCGTAGTTAAGAAGTGTCACTATTTTTCAAAACAGGAAGCTGATTTGCAACTCTGATTCTGAAATCAACTTCAAACAATATGCACAATTAAAAGCCAATTTCCTCACACAAATAAACAAAGATATATCGACCCTTTAAATGCACATATAAGACAATACAACAATTAGGATTAACCCCTGGAACAAATAGCCATTTCTCAGTACGTCCACTTAAAATACGAATGAAGCATTAACGCGCAATAGCTCGTTACTACCCGTATTTACAAATTAATGGAATAACTATATCTGGAGCACATTTACATCTAAATAACATTAAAACTACGCCAAAGTAACTGTCTGTAATAAGCAAATACTCTGCTGCACAAAAGTTCGGCTTTGTCAGATTTGAATTAACCCTACAAGTATTTCCCGTACGTATTTATTTGTCCATTAATTGTATTTCTTTTCAGTGGCGAAATCGTCCCACAGCCTGAAGCGAACGCTTGTCGCTTAGAGTGCAAACATTCTTATATCGGGTTACCTAAAGCTTGTAGATCGAAGCTGCAACGTAGTCCTCACTGTTATGGACCCGGACGATGTATTGAAGCAGGTGCGGCTTAAAACCCTAGCTGCACGTTCGCTTTTCACTCCCTGGCTGATTGCTCCAGAAAACACTCGTGACATCACGAAACCCCTTGGCATCGTTGCAAATGCGTACTTACTCGGTACACGGCTAATTGGCACTTACTTGAAAGTGTAAACGTTGGTTTGCTGCACGCAAACACTTAAGCAGTAAATTTTATTTACTGTGCGACTTCGTCGTTTATTACCCTTGCTGTAAGCGATTTTTTAATGTGAATCACTGGAGACGTGTGCCTTGGAGCTTGGCACGGTCTCGACTAACTTCATTTTCTGGCGACCGCTGTTGGATTTATTGCGATCGCTAAACTCACATAATTGAGCGATTACTTCTTAAAAATAGAACTGTAATATTGCTGTGTCGGTGTAGACATATCGATTAAAGTCTTCCATAAAAATGTCACTAACAATAGAGGATAAAGGGAAACGCTTTGTATCCCCAAATCTTATTAATAAAATGCATCGTGTAATTAAAAATGCGTTGTATTAATAGACAGCGCTAGGAATTCAATTTGCTTTATGCTATTGAGTTGTTTATCTACTGGAACGTTGGTGGCTAGTAACACCAGAACTAACCTTTGAGTATTTGATGTTTATGTATGTTTCTTAAAATTTTTCGAAGAAGTGTGATGTGTTGCTAACGTTTTAGTTTGTGTTACCTGATAAGGGGGGCTAAATATTTTAAGTAAACATTTAGCTGAACTGCAACATGGTCAACTCATTAATCTGAATACTGGTATATTTGATGTGTTTTTTTGCAATTCATAAACGTGTGGAGGTTTAGTGTACCTTGTGCTGTATTAGTTTATGTCTTACAAAATCCGTCAATTTGTATTTGTACCATTGTACCTCACTGATTGGAGTAATAAGTTTTTCATTGTATATCCGGTAGCGCTACCTTTGTCTATAGGTAAAATGCAGCCCGCATGCATATCCATAATAAATTGCTGTGATAAGGTTTTATTTTAACATTAGCTACGCTGAAACTGTAGGTCACTAATACTTGCTATGATCTCGCTATAAAATAACAGCTTGATAATTAATTAAAAACTTAATCTTAGGATTCTTTCATTTTTTTTTAAATCTGCAACTTAGCTTAACATTCTTTTAAGAATGTGTGAGAATTAACTGTATTACTATAGTAAATTAAGCTAATACACGAAAAATCTGAATGCACTAAAATAAATCAATCACAAGTAGATACAAAAACATTAATTTATTAGTCAATTAAATAAAAAAAATTGAGTAGTCACATAGACATACATGAAATTTATTAATAATCTGGTCGTTTTGCTGCTTAATTTTTGTCAACAAATTAAGTTACCTTGTTTTTAACTTTTAGTAAAACAAAGTACTGTAAACAATTCCTTGGAGATTAACTGTTATCCTTAGTTACTGATGTTTACAAATCATCAAAATGCAATTATCTTTAATTAAATGTCTGAGCTCTACCTTTATAACTTCGTTTCTGTACAGAAAATAACTTTAACGCATTCACGACTCGATGCTGTGGTACTTTCTGTGTTGCTGATTCTCTCAGCGAGAATTTACGTTTTCTAGCGTAGCTCTAACTCTTCTCAACTGCTTGCAGCTGGTTAAATGGCTGACACCGGTCTTTACGTTTCACTATTGACCTTAGCTGCTTAATAAACGGCTTTTAGATTGCTCTAGTAACGCAACAATTTTGACCACTGGTTCAAACACTGTTTTCATATGCTTGCACGATTCTAAATCACTTCACAGTGCGTGGTAAATAATAACACGACGCTCTAAAGTAGAACTTTTACAATAGCAGCGTTTTTTACGGCCAATAACCGTTTAAGCAATTAAATTCGAAGGAGTTAAGATTGTAAACAATCTCACCTTCTGAAAATATTTTGGTTCTTTTTTGTTATCAACAAACCTTCGTCATTATTGTCATAACGACCAATTACTTGTAAGTAACAGGTCTCTCTTATCTAATTAACAAAAACTGCTGTTAGGGTAACCGTTTCAATCAGCGTACATAAATCAAACAAGTAGAGACACTCACTGTCGGTTCCTTTGATGTCAAAATTCCGATTTGGATGACCTTGAATGGCTCCTGGGGGGGGGGGGGTACTTTCCGATAGTACTAACAGATGGCGCCACTACGTTATCACATATGATTCGTAGCAGAGCTAGTAACTGGCTCTGATTGGCAGAATTTTGTGCTGCCATCCGATAGTCAAGCTTAGAAATACCCCCCGAGTTACTGTCCCAGGCACTCTAGACAGGTTTCAACATTTGGCATGAGTGTCTCTACTTGTTTAATGTATGTACGCTGTTTAAATCTGCTATTTTTAGGTTACTGCTGACTTTCTTAATAAAACACATTTTTCGAAATTCTGCCATCCTAAATCAGGTGAATGAAACTATTTCAATACATTAGTTGATATATTTTACTAATATGAGGCATTTTCAGATTGCAACTGTTACTGCTCGGACAACAATTTGGAATGTCGGCAGATATTTTCATATGAATCCCAATTCTGAGTGTAATTCAACACCTGGCATTGCATTATTACAATACAATACATCTTATTAAACAAATTTATTAACTTTACTAGCTCAAAACGGCTTATTTGCTTAACTTTGTGTTAATTTCAAAACGTCAACTTTTGCATAGGTAAATTATTTAAAATCAAAATTTTTAATACATGACTTAAATAATTCGGTTTCAGATTCTCTGTTCTAGTAAGAGATCAATACAGGATCAATACAAAATCACTAGCGACCAATCTTTTTGCTTTGATTGGCCCATTTATAATTTAATTAATACATAAGCTGTTAGTTTTAAACCATATATATTAACCACTGTTTTTGTTTCTGTTATAGCAACTGTATAATAAAACCAGTTGATAATACTAAGCCCAAAACACTGCTGTGGTTTGAAACAGATTTCGTTAAAAGCCCCTAACCACACAAATATTTAACAACCACTAAATTTCGACAATTAAGCTGCCATCTTCAGTAGGCTTGGATAGAAACTAAAACGACAAAGTTGGCCGATGATATGCTCATCACCAAATTACCACTGAAAGTCTAAGCCTAGCATTGCCAGACGAACTCCTAAAATTCATAAATCATAAGGCATATATATTGGGATGCATTCTCCATTTTATCCATGTTCCATACGACATAAGGTTGCTTTTTCGGTCATTCCTATTCTACCTTTTGCTACCTTTAGAAAATAATCGCCACAATCTAAATTATCATTTGTCTTAATGCCTATGTCTTATTGTATTAATAATTATGTTTCTATTTTACACCTAAAATAAAAACATTTGTTGTGTACATACATAGAAAGTGGCAGACACTTACCTGGAATTGAACTTATTTCCCGCGGAGGTTCGTCCTTGAACTTTGCATCATTTCTCCAGGGAACCGTTTCAGTGGCATCATATATCTGTTACAACGATTAAATATATAGGCACATGCATGTCGACTAGTTTCCCCACAACAAGTGCAACGTTTCTAACCGACCCCATGCTTCTGGAGGTGTTGAAGCGAGTTAGTAACCAGGGGTGGGATAATTGGGGATTAAAGAATTAAATGTATCGGGCGATCGGTGTTCTGTGGTGGCTGCACGTGCTGCTTGGCCCAGAAGGAAATTCGATCCGCTGTGAAAAGCGACTTTGTCATAGTTCAACGTTTATTGTTATTAGCTACAGTTATAAAAATTACATTCTAAGAAATCCGAGACGTAACAACTATATATACAAAAATTAAATGCTTTACATAGTAAACCTTTGTAGTCCTTGCCAATAGCATAATTCCAAATAAACAATTAATTAAATTGTAATCACATGATAACAAACGACTAGAAGAGTTATAGCGACGATTTCTATTACTAAGGTACCACAGGTAATGTACAGTTTGTCTCGGGGATCTATTCCCTGACGTTACGTGCGTATGAAGCTATCAAGATGTGATCTAAAGTTATGTTTCCCATCAAAATTGAATGTATTCTACGATTCTCCAAACATTGATATTAAACCTTTTAAATTAAATTTGAAAACACAACTTCATTTCTTGACAACTGATCGTGATATTAGATTAGGATTAATTTTAATATTACTTCATACACTACACATACGGTTATGACGCCAGTGAAGATATAGACCCAGAGAAACTGCAATAGCTTTATACAAGAGCAGTTATTATAGTTGTTACAAACTAATAATCAACCGAATACAACTTTATTATCAGAATTAATTAAAAATTTTTAAGCAAAATTATTATCTTATTAATTTAGGAACTTCTGGGTGCCTTTAGAAGAGCTCTAGAAGCGTGCGTACTCTACGCACTCCAATATTCATGTTACATATTAGTTTTTAGAGCTTTTCTCAATTGTCGACGACTGTAACTATGTCTATACCCTGTGCAGATAAGCGACGGAGTGATCAGGTCCCCAACATTTTATATAAGACTTCTCTATCGAACTAGAATTATTTACAATATATAATTAAAAGGTATCAGTAAACGACCACTTAAAATATCGATATTTTAAACAAATTTCAATTGATAGGCTTCAATTGATTTAATTATTAGATCATAGAGTTCAATAAAATTTGAGATTTTGTTTAGCAGAATAATGAATTCAAACTTAAACGACCTATTCCAATTTTTTCTCATAAATAATTAATTTATTTTGTAGGTGAAATAATAACTGAATATTTTCATTTGTGAATACAATAATAGACATCGAGTATAATGGTTAATGGTTTTCAATTTTTAAGTGTTAGTACACGGGTTACAAAGAGCGTAAATTGTCGTTAAACTATCATTACTATTCGCTTTCCATTGTATTTAGGTATACATATTTTTCAAGATGTCAAATCATTGACTTCACAATATGCCATAAAAATTTTACATAGTTGACTACTAACTAATGTTATTCCTAAAGTAAGTAAAATCTGTAAATTTACTGAGCTCATTCTGCAGACTTACAATGGTTTACAAGTTTAAACTTTAGGAGCCATTAATCGGTTTACTTGATGTCTACTACAGTATTTTGAAGTTTTAGCCTTTCACACAAATACATAATTTAAAACATTTTGTAGTAAGAAAAGGACTAAAATTCATAAGCTTGCCGGTATGTATTACAAAAAAAAACATAAAGGTTGATGCTGGTTACTCAATTTACAGACATACTCGTAGAAACAGGATCAATTTACAAACAGCCATAGCGCATACCCATTTACCGACAAATCTAACAAAAGAGTAAAGAAAAGAGATGGCATAACAGTCGAGTAAAGCTTTATGTGTTCATAGTAACAACGTTTCAGTTCGATATAGGAAGTAAACATGTATTCTAGACGTGTTAATAATTACTGTACTTTATGTGATAGTTCTTTGCTACATTATTGGAAATAATAGTTATTTACTATACAAGTGGGATAACAGCATCATTAATATACGTGTGTGTAAGCACACAAGTATATTAATGAAGCATTATCACACATGTATTGTACAAAATGTTATCTACGACTGCCTAAAATTGAGAAAAGTGCATTAAGAGAAATGTCAGATCTGTCATTTTCAAAAATATTTTAGTAGGCAAATGTCATTATGTCATTCATTTGACACTATTTCAGTTACGTAATGAAGTCATTACACAGCTCAGTTGCGTAATGAAACCATTACATAACTGAGTGGTGTAATGAGCTTCATTACATAACTGAAATAGTGTCAAATGAGTGACGTAATGCGTTACTTATCCCACTGGAGTAGTAAATAAAATTACATGAATTTCACCATTTATATGGGAAATTTTGAAATCATCCATAGTATTTTTATTTACGTGCTGAGTTGATTTACGCTACATGGAGTACTTGCTTATCTTTGCATTATAAAAGACACGGTGACGGTAGGGCCGATGGCGGAAGAACTCAACCCGATCGTTACCGATGAAAAGGTGACAGACGCAAATCCGCAGACAGACAGACACAATGCGCGTTTATACAGTGTGTCCGCGGATTGAGTCCACATAAGGTGTAAATAATAACAAATATTCGACTTCGAAACTGATATTGTAGGATTTGCTCTTGCTTGTTCTCAAACCAAGATTTTAAGAAAATCAATCAAATTAATTAATATACAGGGTTTTTTTCGAATCGATTTTTAAAAAATGGCTAAGAGTAAACTATCTTTAGAAGAAATAGCAAAAAAAGTGTTAAAGAAGTTGTTTAGAATTAAGAGTGATGGTCGACTCTCAATTTTCAGACAAATCGGTCTACTTTGATTTTTAAAATTTTTTTGGAGTTTTTATACCAACATACATTTTATCGTAGTTGTAAGAGGCACTCCATTATTTTTTTAACATCTTAGTTCATGAACCAGTTAGAGTGCCCCCTACAGCCACGATAAAAAGTATGTTGGTATAAAAAACCAAAAAATATTTAAGCAAATCAAAGTAGGCCGATTTGTCTGAAAGTTTAGAGTCTGCCATTACTCTTAATTCTAAACAACTTTTCTTAATACTTTTTTTATTTCTTCTAATAAAGGTAGTTTACTCTTGGCCATTTTTAAAAATCGATTCGAAAAACACTCTGTATATTAATTAATTTGATTGATTTTCTCAAAATCTTGGTTTGAGAACAAGCAGGAGCGAATCCTAGAATATCAGTTTTGAAGTCGAATATTTTTTATTATTTACACTTTATGTGAACTCAATCCGCGGACACACTGTATATGTTACATACTATTTTGTTTAATAAAACGCACACAACTTTGATATATTTACTGAACATTTCGAATCTCAAATGTCTTTTATACTCGCTTCTTTAAATATTATTATAATTTTAAGGAATAAGACATTTTATAAATCAGGTAAACGAATTTATATAAGAATTTTGTTAAATGGACGTAATAAAATATTCTGTATTAATTTTGGTTGAATATGTTAAAAACTCGTATACGTATTTCCGTGGTGTATTGTTAGATAAATTAGCTTTCTTCCTCAAAAGGTGTTGAAGTTGGAAGTTAACATATTATGTTGTTTTTTCATCTTTTTGGTCCACAGGGCTGTCCTAGCGAACACTTCACTTACAAACTGGCAGTTTTTAATTTTGCTTTCTGTAAAATATACAAGAGGGAAGCAGAGAAACTCAAACTTGACTGAATTCGTCTCCTTGCTCTCTATATCGCTTATCAACGTGGCAGTATACGCACTTCAACTTGATGCAACAAGCTTGATTTCTTTGATTTGCTCTAGTCTTTTCTCTGTTGCTCCATTATTTTTGTACCCTTTATGCGCTTGGCTATATTACGCTACCTGACGTACTTGCTTATCGTTGCATTACGAAGGACACGGTGATGACAGGACTGATTGTGGACGAACTGCTCCCGATTGATGCCCATAGCAACTTAACACACGCAGACAGGCAAACAGGCAAGCACTTAGGCCAGCACAACACGCGTTGATATATAGGAATGATACTGTTAACGAATTTGCAATAAGAGAATCAAAAATATTTGATTTTGGCTGTGAAAAGCAACACATATTACTTTTAATATTGTAATTGACAGTACATAATTGACGTTCTCAAATTATGGGGCTAGTAATAAATAAAAGTATTTGGTTTATATTAAGAATGCTTCCCTATTTAGCTTCAATCAACTGAAATCATTTATATTCTCTAATCACCTAATTGCCAACTCAGAGAGGGCGGCATTTGAGATTGCCCTCTGGCAGCAGCTATAGTTAAGAGAATGGTGCCTCGCTTGAACAATGAAAAGTTTAAAACTATTTTTACTAACTCTTTATGTTGTTTGCAGTTCATATCTTAGTTTACGGGGAATTCAGAAAATAATGTCATTCAACTATAGTATGAGCAAAAAGAAAATTCTTGAAAGATGCCTTGGACATGTTGAAGTCATATGTATTATAACACCAGAAAATCGTACAACACTCATTAATGACCAATAGCAAAATTAGTTCACGAGCCGTAACCAAGACAGCAACAAAATTTCTTGGAATTTTTTTGTAGGTAGACCAACCTAACTGTGAGGGTTTGTGTCGTTACGATTTTCTTACCGAATCTGCATTCGAGCATTAATTCATATCCGGAAATAATTTTTCGTGCATTCCAACAAGGTCCTAATTTGCCCATTGCTTCCCGCTCGGGCAAATTAATACGACGTTATTGGAACGCACTCAAAAAATTCCCGGAAAGAATTAATGCTCTTATGAGATTATATGTGAAAATCGTACGACACTCATTAATGACCAATAGAAAAATTAGTTCACGAGCCGTAACCAAGACAATAAAAACATTTCTTGGAAATTTTTTGTAGGTAGACCAAGAAGACTATACTAAGGAGATGCAACTTCCTATGACGGCTGTATATAAAAGCGGCCCTTATGTCGGGGATAGCCGTCGCGGCGTTGTCGACAGCGTGTACTGTCGTTCGAGAGTTGGAGCGAGCTAAATTAACCTGTAATCGCGGTTAAAAGTCAGTTTACGGTTGTTAATCCAATGGAGTGTATTTCAAGTGTGTTATTAATTGTTAAAACATGGTCCGAATTTCCAGTTACACTCAGCAAATGTTTGACATTGACAGTTCACGAGTTTTGTGAATGAATAATTGTACACCACGGCCGCCTTACTTGTCAGCTTTTAGCGGTCCGCTTCGAAACGGGAGTTGCGTGTCCTTAGTATAGTGTCCTTGAGGTAGACCAACCTAACTGTGAGGGTCTGTGGCGTTACGATTTTCTTACCGAATCTGCATTCGAGCATTAATTCATATCCGGAAATTATTTTCGTGCATCCCAACAACGTCCTAATTTGCCCTCGCGTCCCGCTCGGGCAAATTAATACGACGTTGTTGGACCGCACTCAAAAAAATTTCCGGAAAGAATTAATGCTCTTATGAGATTATATGTACAAATTATAATTCTTGTCACTGACATTTTATAGACAGTGATTAATATCGCACTGTTATCATAAGCGTGATCAAGACATCCCGTAATAAACGCAGCGGAAATATTTCCAAAGCAAAAGAAGAAGAAGATCATAACCTCACCTTGTAACAAATGTCAAATGACAGATTCATATTTTCGGGTGTTATAATACCGAGTGATTTTTTAAGAACTCAATTGCAGCAGGCCCTGGATACCCTGAATCAGTTGGCAATACTGTAATGTATTGTTGGTAACACTGTAACTGAATGTCAAATTCGATGTTAGTAGGTTAGGTTTTGCGCCAGTTTTGACACAGACTGACGCAAAACCTAACCTGCTAACCTCGAATTTGACATTGACTTACAGTGTCACCAACAATACATTTCAATATTGCCAACTGATTCAGGCTATCCAGGGCCTGCTGCAATTGAGTTCTTAAAAAATCACACTGTACAGGGTTATTCATTATAAATTACCCACCCCTTATCATCGTTATTATTGCCTATAGAAAAAAAAGTTTTAAATAAAAGTTATGTGGTTATAACTGAATTTTGTTAAAATGCTATCAAAAGTACAGTGGCGTGCATAATTAAGGGGATACAAAAAAGTTATATATTTTTTAAATGGAACACCCTGTATATTATTAAATTTTTGGAATGATCTTTCTTTCCTGATTTCAAAAATATACCATATGTTACCCTTACCTTATACCGTTTTTGAGTTATTAAACGTCAAATATCTTAGTTAAACTAGTTAACATTATTAAATATAACAAAGTTTTATTCAGGAAATTTAAATATAAATAAATGTTAACTAATTTTTATTATTTCATTAAAGAAATGTCACTTATCAAACAAAATAGTTGCATTTTCATAGCTTACTTTAATAATTCCTATTTACAGTAACTAGTTTAACTAAGATATTTAACGTTTAATAACTCAAAAACGGTATAAGATAAGGGTAACATATGGTATATTTTTGAAATCAGGAAAGAAAGATCATTCCAAAAATTTTATAATATACAGGGTGTTCCATTTAAAAAATATATTACTTTTCTGTATCCCCTTAATTATGCACGCCACTGTACTTTTGATAGCATTTTAACAAAATTCAGTTATAACCACATAACTTTTATTTAAAACTTTTTTTTCTATAGGCAATAATAACGATGATAAGGGGTGGGTAATTTATAATGAATAACCCTGTACACATGACTTTTGCTCATACAATAGATTTGTAGCCGTGAGTTAATCATAATTCTCCCACGCCTACATACGAAAGTGGTAGTTACATAGTCAAGGAACCACGAGAAATGAAAATGTCATTTTCCCGGTCGTTATCATAATGAACAAGTTATGAAAAATGCACAATTCGCAATTATATAGTGGGTTAATATGTCATTTTAACCTACAAATTTAGGAAAATATGTGATTTTAACCTAAAATCTACTAAAAATACGTAATAAAATAAAAGCTGCTGACAATCTACTGATATAGTGAGTTGTCACAATAAAGCTGTCATTTATTAAATTGCAAAAATATGTCTTTTTTGTGGTCGTGGGAAAAACAGTGTAGTGCTTGAAAGTGCACCTTACTCTCATGTTTTAAGCCACTCGGCTTCGCCTCATTTCTCAAATATACTCGCACGATATGTTCCACTTTCCAAACTTGTTATTTAATACCTATACTATTATGTATGGCTTTTGTTCAGCCTACATTTTTGTTGTTGGTTTAAGATACTAAAGACATTTTTGTTCAGAATGGCGTAGTTCACTAGGTTATCATGAATTTGTTTGTTATTAACATTTTAAAATTTGTATTATATAGTATCTTAAACTGCCCCTGAGTTTTATTAATGCGGCGCAATCCATAATATTTAATCATGGCTCGCTGACTCAAGTGTAGAGGGATCTAATAGTAAAACTGCCTCAAAACTCGCTGCCCCAAAAATGTACCGAAATTCGCAGCTAGGTTTTATTACAACAAAATTATTGTCCCGGCGCACTAGAAGTATTTTAAAAATCGTACGCTCCCCGCCTACCACGCTGACACCTCTGGTAGTCGTTAACCCTTAAACAAGGAGTCTCTTCCACACTTTCCACGGGCACCTACCCGGCCTAAGGGCAAAGAGGGCTCATATAACCACTTTGTGGTTAAAACAAACCACTGGCCTATAATGAGAGGAGGAAGAAGAAGAAAATCATTGTCTACGTATGATAGACCATGATATAGATTACTTGTTAATGCTCATTTCTTATAGCCCTGAAGCGCCATTGTAATATTGATGTATGATTAAGTATAGGCTTGCAAGAAAGCTTTCGTTTTTTTCTACGGTACCTAGTCGAAAAATTTGATGATATGGAAAACAACTATCAAGTAATATCATTAAAAGTGATACTATTTTTCTTAGTTATTTTATGAAATAAATACCAATTCCCTGGTAGAGCATTGCTGTAGGCCAGCGTATTTATCAGTCGGTAACAGAAATAATTTGAACGATGTAATATGCCAAACAGCTCCAGTTAAGCAAACAGGATACTAATTGTTGCTGAGTTTTTGATGGTTAAATGGTGCTCTAGTTGATAAGTTGGCCTCTGCGCTGGGGGCGCGTCCACAAAGGCATCCACAAGGGCTCTCGCGCGTTCTCTTCCATTTTAATAACAAAATGTTTTATATCTGAGTTAACTAAAATATCACAATTGTGCTGTTTTTATAATCAGGTCTCGCGGATCAATTCCTTTCAAACAAAAATAAAAAATGTGCGGGCACAAACGACTTACTTGCAGTTATTGTAGTTATTTATTGTTTATCCGGCTCGAAGGACCAATTTCTGTTAAAAACCTTTGCTTTTCGTATATAGATTTATTTAAACACATTTCGCGCACATTTTACTTAACTAAAAATTAAAGTGAAAGCGATCTTGTGCATGATTTTATAGGTGTATTAAGCAGCGCTGATAATGTAACATTGAGAAGACAGCTCATAATATAGCAACATGTTTAGAAATTCCTAATAGCGTATATTTTAATAATTTCCGATTGTTCTTCTTCACAGTAGTAAAATTTCAGCATATTTTAAAACTAACTTGGAACTTTCAAATAACTCAGAAATAATTTTCTGACAGAGACGTTTCTTCACCTTCTTCATAAAGAAATTCTTCTTAATGGTTCATTCTGAGTTTTTCAAAAGCGATTCAGTATTATTTAAGAAAACTACTGAATTTATTTATTTTTTTTTATATTTGGGAGATTTATTTGATTATCATGAATGTAATGTATTGCTATAGCACCATAGGAGACTATGTATAAAATGGTTATATTTATTAAGTGTCTCGATTATAAATAACAGGTCTTGATACACAAACACATTATATTTCTCTAACTTAGGTACTTTAAAATAAGCTAAAGTTGTGATTATTAAAGTTGCTTGCAGCAACCAATTGATGGGTTATCTCGTATGCTGATCACGCACCTTTATCACTCCGTGACTTAACTGCATACGGTAAGATAATTTTCGTAAAGCTGTTGACTTCTTTTGAAATAAAAATAAATAGTGTACGTCTACATTGAACGAAATAATTAAACACTAATGTCTAGACTTCTATGCACAACTGGAAAATATTTATTTACAAAGTATATCGTAGTAATAATATTTAAATTTGGTAATGTAACTTTAAAATATTGTCTGACTATGTTGTATTCGGATGTTGGTCACGAGACTTTATACAATAATTGATCAGAATAGGCGATACCATTTGCGTACCTAGTAGCAGCATAAAAAACATTAATTAATTTTATAAAACTACAGTAGAGTTGACTTCAATCTTGTTTTGCCATCTTCAAAACTGAGAACTAAACTTAATATCACTTCTTAACACATTCATTGAATGCTATGTGACTCAAATCACATAAGAAATTCAATTGTTCGAACAGTTACGCAGTTAACGTGTTAAACAGCTCACCCTGTATATCACCAGCTAAACAAAAGTCAAAATTTTCGTCGACTTGAGGGCCGATCTAAGTATCCAGGACGTGGTTTAAATAAGCGATGTAGCAAATGGCTAAGCGCAGGATCTCGATTTTCGAGAGCTTTTTGTCGGGCGGGAGCGTCGGCAGGAGCTTCCGCAGCTCTGCGAAAGCGACGTTGAAGGCTTCGACGCGGATCCTTTCCCTGGTGGCATGGGCCGTCCTGTATTTTTGCGTGGCGCGCCTTCTCCGCCTTCGTTCTTCTCTGCTTAAATTAGCCATATCATTTCTCTCTCTACAAAAGGTCGCAGATGTTGAGTTTCGAGAGCTCAGCCTCGATTAGCGCGGTTTCCGCATAGCATCCAAATCTTCTCCGTTAAATTAGAAAAAACGCGAAAGCATTTCAATAGCGAACGGCAACACGCCAAACCGAGCTATCTATATCCAAATCGATCCCCTAAAAACATGGCCTAAATGCGATCCCAACATGCACATCAATTTTATGAGCGACATGTGTCACGCTATGCGCCGATATAAATATTCATATAAATGTCTTGCTTGATCCATAAATTTACTTGGGCAGGATGCTCGCTGAATTTCCGGTCGCATTGAGGATAGGACCGAAGTTTCAAATTTATTTTGCACTACTAAATATTATCGATACCAATTGTTTTATTAAATGGAAGGTTGGTTTTGAAAATTTAATCTAGGCACCAGAGCTGGGCAAAATACTTTCAAAAAGTATTTAACTACTAAATACTTTATGAAAATTAAATATATTTATAGATATTAGCGATAGAAGTTTGATTATGAGCATCTTAACGACACGAGTTTGATTGCCAAAAAGGAGGCGGTGAGCCGTGTTTTGCGGCAATCAAACGAGTCTCGTTAACTGTCATAAGCAAAACGTGTATTGTTCAATATTTTATCTTCATCAATAAATTCTCGTTCAACGTATTTTTTTATACAAAAAGAGTGCGGTAATATTCATTACCTTGAAGCTCTTAACGATACTAAAATTAATTTGGTTAAGAGTCTTTAACAACACTGATGAAGATAAAATACTAAATACTTTTTATGGCCAAAAAGTAGTTAAATAATAAATACCTATAATATTTAATAGTTAAATACTTTTTTCTACAACCACCACTAAAGGTAGGCATTTTAGCTCTAGCTTTTTTCACTAAAAGTGACGTTTTATAATTTAGCGTGTTTAAAATGAGATCAGCTGTTTACTTTTAGCACATGTGTTATAAAGTAAAGTGAGGTTATAAAACTACAATTTCGAACTGGAAGTGAGGTTGTAAAGTTATTCTAGTTACTTCTTGCGCTAGAGGTAAAGTGTTTTTCAAATAATAATAGCGTTATGTAATGAATAAAGTCAGATGTGTGCTATTATAATTACATTTGATAACTCACTTTGACAGTACTGACTTTACAAACATTCACCTGCGCGTCAAGGCCATCTTTTTATTATGACATAAATTAGAACTGTCTTGAATGCAAACCTTTGTTAAATCGACATTTATGGATTAATAACAGAAAATTTAAGGTCGTAGAAAAAATATTTTATGCAAACTCGTGCTAAAAGTGTTATTGTACTCGACATGTTATAAAACTTAGCCTTCGGCTGCGTTTCATAATTTTCATTTCTCGTGCATAAACATCAACTTTTAGCACTTGTTGCATAAATAGCTATTATAGAAGTAATTAAATACTTTAAAAGTTTTTAAATATTTATTAAGTATTTAAATATTTTAAAAGTATTTAAACACTTCTTCTAGTTTTTGGATAAAACTAAAATGTAAAAAGACTTGTGAGGTATTTAAATAGTAATGCAGTACTTATAAACTTTTCAGCAGCTTAACAATTTTTCAAAACAAAATTTATAGTTCATAATTTCCGTTCATTCGAATACTTAGTACTAATTCTCGTAATCCAAGTAGCAAAGATGACATAACTTAATAAGCTA
The DNA here is from genome assembly GCA_940337035.1 of Agriotes lineatus. Lineage (NCBI taxonomy): Eukaryota > Metazoa > Arthropoda > Insecta > Coleoptera > Elateridae > Agriotes > Agriotes lineatus. Next base: position 60,763,981 of record OW679197.1, on the reverse strand, counting down.
TTATACCATGTGAGCAAACGAAAGTGAAATCAAGCTTGGCTTTGAAAATTGAAACATATGTCGATTATTAAATCACATTATGTTGATATTCTAGAATGAAATACACATAGGTACATAACCTAAACCATTGCAGAACTGTCACCGACTGTCATGTCAAAATTTAATTCGAAAATTAACATAAAACCAACACAATGATCTGCTACATCAATAATTACGAATTAAGTTATAAGAACTGCATGTGTAATTTAAAATTTGATAATGTAAACAACTTGACACTTCTACTATTATAAATTGAAAGCATCAGAGATAATAGACCACATGACTTAATTTTTTCAAAGCCAAGCTAGATTTCGTTTTCATTTACTCACATGTTACATGAATTATTAAAAACTCAACGAAAATGTATATTGGTTTGCGGTGAATGTATAGTTTAGATGCTATATTTCAGCAAAAAATCTTAAAACCCAGAAAATATTTTTTTGATAAGATTACTTGTATTATATTAACAAAAAAGTAAATCCATAGTTAAACAAATATAAATTTAAAACAATATAAACGCTTTTTTAATTTTTGTTTTCATATAACAGTTCCTTTACATCTTTGCCATAACACAAAAAACAGTATCTAAACCAAGGAAAAAACAAATAAAACAATAAACATACAAGGTGGTGAAAAACTAGAGCATTATCCATGCGCTAATTTTTAGGCCTTCAGCTAATAACACATTTTAATATCAATGTAAATTTTTCAGTTCAAATACAAAGTTGTCCTTCAAATTTAGCAGCTGAGATTACATTTTTTATATTTTAGGAAGAAAAATACTTGAGATTTTCTGTTTTTATATACAGGGTGCCCAACTGTACGCAGCTTTAAGCAGGTGGGTATGCAACACACATTACATCTAGACTGTTACTACATTGAAATGTAATGTGTGTTGCATACTCACCTGCTTAAAGCTGCTGACATCCAAGTTGGGCACCCTGTATATATATAATATATTAGCTTCTCCTTGCGGAATAGCTAATGCTAAAACCAGTGGCTTAAAAAGTTGAACGTATTCTGTTATATACTCGACTTCATTTTTATTCAAGCAATATTGTTTAATTGAAAGCTTTCATGTAAAATAAGTATTTTGCCTTTTTTGCTAAAATTTGGATTACTCATAGTGTGAATTCCAACGTGTAATGCCTAATGCCAGAATAGCTCAAATGATGACCTATAGGACATTTAAAATTACGCAAAAAGTATTTACTAGTTGGAAATATATTTGTTGAGAAATAAACATAGTTAAATACCCTCAATATATTTAAATACTCTCAAGGTATTTAATTACCTTTATTTCTTAAAAAAATATATTTTCCACTAGTAAATACTTTTTGCTCAATTTTAAACGTCCAATACGTCACTATTTAAATACTCTAAAAATATTTAAATATCCTAAAAGTATTTAAATATCCTAAAATTATTTAAAAGCTTTCAAAAATTTATTTAAATACTAAATACTTTGCAAAGTATTTGCATCTACAAATACAAATACAGCCCATTAAAAAGTATTTAAATACTACAAAGTATTTATATTAAAAGGAATATTTACAAATACAAATACTGCCCAGCTCTGCTAGGCACTAAATTTTGTTTGTAAGCAAAGTTGTCCAGAAAATACAATATAGGGACAAAAACTGCAATTTAGATGATTTTTTGACAATCAGAACTTTTCCGTAAGTGTAAAAAAAGGCCACCATTTTAAAAATGGCAGCAAAATAGTTTTTTTTCCTTTTTTGTCGTGAAATGACAGGCCTATTTGAAAGATTGTTAAGTTTTCTACAAAGTAGGGTTTTAGAAATTTGCTTGTATTGAGAACTGATATAGAGTAATAGATTAACGTCTGTTTAAAGCAATTGCTAATTTACTAACATGAAGTTTTATAACGACACGTTAATTCAAAAATATAACTTAACTAGTGACCTATTCGAAATTCCGTCCCTAAATTAGTCTCCTCGCTCCACAATAAGCATAATTGGTACCGGTTTCTGTTAATGATAACACCATAACATTTTATTACTACAACTATACGCCAATTGTTGCAAGCCATGCAAGAAAAACGTCTCTGATACTGCTTAGCACTAACATACTAGTCATTAGACAGCAAAACATACCTGATTTACTAAATTTCCGAGCATCTAAATATAAAGGAATATTGCAAAACCATCTGATAACCAAATTCTGCTTAAACCCTTCCTCTAAACACGGTTCTGCATTAAGTACTGCTAATTAATTAAAAAACGAAAAACCATAACCAGCAACACTGTATAACAAGCAAACAAAATGGGAATTATTTAAGGAACTGATAAATCGGAATTTTCTGAAAATCTCCCACAAAAATACAAAATTGAGCTAGAGGGGCAGTAAAAATTTAATAATGACAATACAGGAAACTGCAAGGGAAGCAACTGCAGAAACAGAAAATTACAGAATACTGTTCAAAACTCATACAAGCGGTAGACAGGTACAATAGAGCTATTATAAAAGAAACTGGTAGATGAATAGAATGAATACCTGAACAACTTATCAACTATCAAAACTACCGATTATTCCCCTTGTGGGGCGGCTTTCCCGTCAGGCTGGTCCCCTGGTGGCAGAGGGAAATGATTTTTATAAATGTTTATGGTTATATATGAAGTAAGGGTTAGTGCTGGAGATAGTCGCTCGTTAAGCGTAAAACCGGGACTGGAAGTGACTGAAAACGGCAATGAGGAACCAAGACACCCAGCACAACTGTCATGTCGTGGTTAAAGAAGTCTAAACAGCGTTGGTTAGTGCCTAGCCTATCCGTCATACCATGCACTTAACTGATTCGTAGTCGTGTTTTACAGGAAGAATAGTGCCGGGGTCTCGGTTTAACCATCTGGGCCAAGAGGAGTTAACCTCAAGAAAAAGACACCACGAAGTGGCTGAAACAAGTTGTCAACAAAAATCTACAGACAAACAGTCAAGCAAATAACACTGAGAAGATTCTGAAGCTGATTCAAGGCCAAAACGAATGCCTAAACACAGTGTTTTGGAGGGTTATCAACAGAAAGGAAGCAGGAACGATAATAGATACACCTTACGATCTCAGTGAACCAAAATTCTTTTGCGACTTTAAAGAACTCTAACTACAGCTTCAAACCAAGCTACACATTTGGAGAAGTGCCATTAAATCTAACGGGCGAACTCAAAAGAGACCCAAGGACAACCACCCTCCAAAAGTATCCAAAAGGTCAAAGGAGAAAAGTTGTACTTCTACATCGAAATCTATCACAGACGAAAAAGGGAGGAGACTGAAAGGGACTCGTCAACTGTCCAACAAAGCCCAAAGGGAATCAAAGGTCGCTCATTGCCCTCCCAAAATCCCTCAGAGCCAAATCTCCTAAATGAGTAGAGGCATAGACACACACGCCTTCCTAAAGCTGAATCAGCACAGCAAAGCAGCTTCAGATATGTCGAACAACATATTCACAGGGTACATCATAGACATTCAAAAGTAATACGTCTATAAACGTCTAATCAACAATGTGGTCTTTATATCCACGGGGAGGAGGACGTTCTAACGCCCAGTCCAAGGCGTATAGACCTATAAGCGTCACGTATCACCTCGTTCCTGTTAAAAATAGTGAGCGACTTACTAGACCAATATCGAAGAAGTGAAATTCTTTCAAACCGACCACTTCATCCCAACCTCATGTCTGTTAAAAAGCATTGAAGGTACCTTAGATAACATCTTCTTTGAAGTCATAGAAAGAAATGCCTTAACAATAAGTTTCGACGCTTTGATTGTAAAATGAATTGAGGTCATGCTTAAAAGTCAGAAAATTATAGCCTAGTTTGGGGGGGGGGGGGGGAGCAGCTACTATAATGGCCACTAAGGGTTTAATCTCGAGGAAGAGTCCTGTCGTCTCTTTGTTGTCAGTGGTGGTTGAAGACCTCCTCAACGCTAAGACAATACGGCTTCGACATATAAAGGTAGACCATCTAGAATTAATGGTAGGTGAAAAAATCGAAGCAGTTGTGTGACAACGTATACAAAGAGGCTATGACACCATCCAGAACTGGTGTCGAGAACAAAGCTTAAACATAAAGTCAAAGAAAACTGTTATTGTCCCTTTTACTAGAACTCCTTCTTCGGAAGTTGTATGGTATACAAAAACCAAACTAGTAACTATTCAGATACAGCTAGAGAAGTTACCTTCTCGTCTGTCTGAGTATAACTGCAATGAGCAGTGTCCAACCGCAGACATACCCCCCCATACCCCATACCCCTATTCCTCTAGGTGCAAAAGTAGACAACGCTACATGTGCTCACATTCGAAAAACGAATAAATTTAAATTACACGATGTAACGGATCACATAAGTATCTTAAGTTTTCTCAGGTAGAACGAATGGCTCACGCCATATCAGATTTTATGCTAATAAAATAAAACTTCTGCCAACCTTTCAGAGTGAATATTTTGGATCGGAAAGTGGGGTCCCTCCTTCAAAAGAGCATCTCTCCAATGGTATTCAGATGGTTTGAAGATGAAGGGGGGAGGATTGGAGCAGGCAACTTTTGTACCCGAATGCCAGTTTTTCGAGCACTTGTTTATTAAAACGTCATCTTCCAAGCTGAGGTCTACACAATAAACGTCTGCATAAAAATTAACCTTAGAAAGGGTTATAAAGATGCAACAATTATCATCCTCACAGAGAGTCAGGCAGAACTAAAGGCATTAAAAGCCGTCACGTGCTACTCCAAGTTTATCTGAGAGGTACCCTCAAACCACGTTACCTTGTGGTGGGTGCCAGGGTACAAGGGTATACCAGACAACGAAAGGACCGATGACCCCATTTACTGGACCAGAACCTTGCTGTGGAATATGAACAAAACACATACAGCAGGATAGGTATCAGCTTATGAGAAGCACTAATAAAACTCTCGTACTGGGAAAACGTACCAGGATAACGCCAGGTTTACAAATGTTTTGTAAAGGAAAGCAGAAATTGCTTTGTCCCCCAGTAAGAGAATTTAAAAACCGTGACTCGCCTAATCACAGGACACATATCATTAAAATGCCATCTTTTCAAGATTGGTAAGGGCCAAGACCAAACCTGCCGCCTATGCGATGAAACAGCGGAAACGACAGAACACATCCTATGTGGATACAGTGCTATCTGTCAACGCAGACACAACATTTTTAGAAAGGCAACAGTGACGCTAATGAAAGAGATTTTAAAGACATTTTAAGGGCTGCTAATAGCCTACAACTGTGCCAATAAGGCAAGGACTCATAAGTTCTAAAAGATCCATTAGAGATTGAAGTGAAGAAAGGCATATTAAGGCCAAAGCTATCTACATCATCAATAATAATAATAATACCGATTATTTATATTTTAAAATGGTTCACGACGACTTTCGTATTATTAATTTATTTATCTTCATCAGTGTTGTTATAGACTCTTAACCAAATTAATTTTAGTATCGTTAAGATCTGAGCGCGGTAATGGATATTACCGCACTCAGTGCGGTAATGGATAGATATTACCGCACTCTCTTTGTATAAAAAAATACGTTGAACCAGAATTTATTGATGAAGATAAAATATTGAACAATACACGTTTGTTTATGGCACTTAACGAGACTCGTTTGATTGCCGCAAAACTCGGCTCACCGCCTGGTTTTTGCAATCAAACTCGTGTCGTTAAGATACTCATAATCAAACTTGTATCGTTAATATCTATAATAATACCGATGATTCCTTAAATAGGGTAACAAAGAAGATCAACTGATTACGCTTGCAAATCTCTTCTATTGCGATAGAAAATGGAGCCTGGGCGAGAGATGATAATGCGAAATGTTCGCGCAGCATCTGATAAATGTCTTTACACCCGTTCCTTTTACAGTTACTACTGATAAGGAATTGAATTTCCACGAATTAATTACTCACAAAATTCTAAATTATGGAGTCAGGATGGTTAAAATGGCCTACAACGTCATCTTAAGGCTAATATACTTCTCAGTCCAATAAAAAGTAGCCCAAGTTATCCTGATCCTCAAATTAGGAAAATCGTCAATAGAGGTAGCTTCGTATAGCCCTGAACAGAAAAATAGATACAGTTATGGCGCGTCCAAGTTGATCTACAAAAATCTGTTCTAGTCATAGGTCTTCCTGTCCAACTTGGAAATCCTCAAGAGACCAAATACATTAGTATTCACCTGGACCAACGCCTATTTGGGATACACACATGATGACATGAGGTATAATAGGCTACAATTGGGTCACACATTTGGAAAGTGTTTTTGGTTAATTTGACGTAATTCCTTCTCTACAAAATCGCCATTAAACCAATTTGTAGTTATGAAAAACTACAGCACTAAGGACAATTACCAAAGCATCGTGGTATGTACCAAACTAAGTACTTCATGTAGATCAACTTGTCAAACTTAACATGTTTTGTGTGTTAAACCAAACTAATTTTATGATATATGGTTCTGTAAATATACTCGTTGCTTAACGTTTCTATGGACAGCATGTAAAATAATGGAGTTAAAAGAAATATATGCTTATACACTACAAACAAATCATGATTTTAAAATTATAAATGGTTTTCTGGATTATAATGTTTTGGAAATGTAACTCCAAATTTAACGAGCTCTGTCTTTAGATCCGCAACGGTTCTTGCTACAAATACATTTACATGAACCTACTTTGTTGACAATTTAACCAGTTTTCAAATAAGTCTGCTAAAAATGCCCCGCCAATTCAGTCGTTTCTGAAAAAATGGAAAGAATGTGTTTTTTGTTCTACTGCATCGAAAAGCTATCAATTTCGGCAGCGTTTAGTGGCCGAAAACTGCCACTTGTTTATACTAGTAACTTTTACTTTTCGACAGTAATAACCATAGCAACAAAAACTAACAACCATTTCCATTGATCAAAATCAAAATAGACACTTTCATTTTGCGGTATGATTATGACTTCCTCACCTTTTCCCGATTTCCTCGATTAAACTGTCATTTTATATTTAGAAAAACGCTTCCAAAGCAATAGAATAAAAAATTATGTATGTAACTCGCACGAAAGCAGACTTTTAGACTCGCCGTATTTATGTGCCTCGCTCGTTGCGCTCGCTTGGCCATGAACTGCGGCTCGTCCAAAAAAAATCCTAATTTCGTATTTGAAACGTAAATAGCTATTTCGGCATGTTTTCAAAATTATATAATTTTCCCTTATTTCCATGAAGGAAAAGGGTACGTTATTCTACATATTTTTCTAAAATACTACAAAATCATTGCAATTGCAGTTTTTTTATTGGATCTAGCTGTTCTTTATTTTTACTGACCTAAACGAAAGTTTGTAAAAATCGAAATAATTTCACACTTGATTGTAAGATCTTTCGACGTTGAAGCAAATTATTATGGCTTTAGAAGTCAGCAAATTTTAAGAACATGAACTGAAGTAGATGTGGAATAGTTGAAATATGTCTATAACTGTTCAAACTGAAATTAAATATCGGCTTAGACCACATCGTCTTTGCAGTTGTGTGTTTTGCGTCTTGGGATTAAGGATGTTGATAGAGTTTGTGAATGTTGTTAACCGGTGAATCCTAACTATCCGTACTATCCGCCAAACAGAATAAGTAAAATTAATATATCAAACTTAAAACATTATTTTGAAAAAATGATTAAGAGTGATACCACAACTATTATATTGCTATATGTTGTCCTGGAATGCATTCGCGCCATACTCAGTAGATATAAATTGTTAATAATCGTAATTTATTGTTAGTATACAATGGAATGATGATAATTTTCAATCCGGTATTTCTTGTAGCACAATATGTTTTATTTGCAATCACATTGTAATGTGTCAATTTCATGACATGACAACAGCTGGGAACTAGATGATTACTTGAAACTAGCCAGGAAATTATTACATACCCCGAAAAATATTACATACCTGAAGAGTGGGGTGTTTCCATGGTAACAAAACATTGAGTGGGTTGTTTTCATGGTAACAAAAATATTAGCTACATCAAGATATCTATTATTCAGAATTCAATTGTAGTTATTTTTAAAATTAGATGATTGCAAATAAAATAGTATACATACCACGGTGGAATGTTTCATCCCTGTCTCGAGATAAAGTTAACCTCGACGCTACGCGTCTCGGTAAACTACCTAATCTCTCGACAGTAATGAAACACTTCCCACCTCGGTATGTAATATACTATTGCGTCAGTTTGTGTCAAAACTGACGCAAAACCTAACCTGCTAACCTCCAATTTGACATAGACTTACAGTCTTGCCAATTTTAAGTAAAGTTTTGGATTGCATTATGAGAAATTCTAAGCATACTAGATGTAATTCATTTTAAGACACCCGGTAGTTTATTGTGTAAAGTAGTTGAAAATTGTCCGTTGCCTATATGTATAAAAATTAGGGTAGTGAACAAGAGCAAAGGAGAAAGAAAATAACTCGAAACACGAATTTTCGTGTCAAGCAATAGAAAGATATAAGGGAAATATAAAGCTGAACAGCAAGAAGCGACAATGGAAGTAAAAGAAATGCTGATAGACATGAAAATGACTTTTAAAAACGAAATATGAGAATTGATAGAGGAACTAAATGCAGGAGACCAAAACTGAGAAAAAGAAAAGAAGCAGCCGGGCTCCGTAGCTCAGTAGTTAAGCATTCTGGCTATTGATCTAAGGGTCGCCAGTTCGATCCCCGGTCTCGGTGAGGTTTTTAAAATAAAAAAATGCGGATGGAAACCTCTACAGAGTGTCATCATTCGGAAGTGGTGTAAAGCCGTGGGTCCCACGTTACTACGATGTGTAGCATGTAAAAGATCTTTTGCTAGGGTTGGAACTCCTTAGTCTCGGCAAAATTCTAAGTAGGACTTGGACCATATGACTATAAATAGCAGTTGGTGTTTAGGGTACCTGGTACTTCGCATGCCTAGACCTTGTCCATTACAAAAAAGCAAACAAACAAACAAAAAACACAAGAAAAGAAGCAGTCTGAATCAAGAATAACTGCACTAGAATAGAAATTAGAAAAACAAGACAAATAAAAATAAAAATAATGTGGTAATAAAAAGAATAGATATCAAAGAATATGAGTTAAAGGAATTGTTAATTAAGGACAAACTCAAAATTAATAGACAAGTGAGGAATAATGGCGCTGTAAAAGGAATAGAAAATAAAGTAATCATAATTGCAGAATTAAAGTCATGCAAGATAAATAAGAAATCATGCAGAAGAAAAAGTTATTCGAGGGCACAACAATCTATATTAAAAAGTATTTAACGGCAGAGAAAAGAAAAATTCAAGTCAAATTACAAAGGATCTCCAGAGAAGAAAAGAAAAACCAACAAAACAATAATCTTAAGGATTGTAGTCCCGATCTGCATGCGATTGTGAACATCAATATAAAAAAAATTAAATGAAAAGAAGGACGAAAAATCGATGACGGCAGAGGCAATGAAATGGTATACGAATAAGAAGGAAACGAACAAGGAAGAACAAGGGATGGTTTGGTGAGAACATACAAATTGGGACGTGGAACGTAATGAGCTTGAACGGGAAGAGAAAGAAGCTGATAGGAGAATTTAAGAAAGCAAGACAACAGTATATTTCTATAATGGAAATAAAAAGAAATATGGCTATGTACAACTCGAAGATAAGCATACACTATTGCGGAGCGGGGTAGCAAAATTGGAAATAGCAAAGACAGGAGTCGGAATTACAAACGAAGAAAAATCTAGTAACATGAAGAAATGGGCGGGTATACCGGATGACAATGAGACCAGGGCCATGCCTCTATCTCTTTTACTTATAAATGAATTTGGATCAAATTTGATGCAAGGATACTAAACATAATTTCGGATTGATACACAAAAGTAATAAAAATCGCCGACTTCCGGTTTCACCGGAAATGACATTAACTTTGATTTTTAAAATGTTTTACTATACATATATTTTATGTTTTTCAGGATTTGCGACTAAAATTGCATACAACCGTGTTGCCAAATTTGCTTAGGTATTACACAAAAATATAAAAAAAATTATTAATTGTTTTTAAGTTCTAGATAAAGATAAAGTAGTCCATGATGTATATCGTTAGATTGATAATTACATTTGCTATCTAATGGCAAGATGGCCCTTAGTAGGTGCCATTAAAAAAGGTGACTTTTTCTTAAAAAACATGTTTAATTATTTCATTAAAGTAAAAAATAAAATTTGAAAATGATGTTTTTCTATTTGAAAAAATGAAAATTTTGTAAAACTGTTGTATGTAATTTGACTGCTAGATTTTGAAAAATGTAAAATATTCAGGGTAATCCACTTAAAAAATCAAAGTAGGTGTCATTTCCGGTGAAAGCGGAAGTTGGCTATTTTAACTATATTTATCGATCTATCAAAAATTATATATAGTAACTTCCTATAAAATGTTATCTAAATCGATTCATAAATAAAGAAGCAAGAAGCATGGCCCTGATCTCATTGTCACCCGGTATGTGAAAGAATACCTACTTGTAGCACAAATCGCTGAAGTAAAACAGATAAATCTTTGTTTTTACTACAAAAGCAGAAAACAATAGTACTCTCTTTAATACATTGTAAGTAGCAGTGCTGATCAGCTAAAGTCGAGAAGATTTGCACGGCAGTGTAAGCAATATCAGCAGGTAAGCAGTAATAGGAAAACAGGGAGAAAACAGAAGAAGTAAAAATTGAGAACGTCTTCTGATTTTCATTAGTATTAGGTCCCGGGTGGTGTAGCTTGAACAAGCGTCCACGTTCGATCAGCAGAGTTAAGCAACGCTCTCTCTGGTCAGAACTTGGATGGGAGTCCCACGGCTGCATCTCTCGGCGCCTCGTGGTACGGCTATCACGGAAAAAAGTTGGTCCCGGTTGTCATAATAACATCATGACAGTCGTTAGTGGGGTTGGAAGTCCCCATAAAATGTACAGTAACGCCTATAATTGGCCTAACAGCTGTTGGCGAAGTGCAAGATAAAAAAATAAAAATAACAAGGGTGGGACATACCGATAATTTTGCACACGCCAAGGGTCGAGTTGCAATGAAAACTGCCCCGAGGACAGTTTTCTAAGGGCAACTAGCACGATGACTCTTGCACGAGCAAAAGTATATGTAAGTGTGTTGCCCGCGTTTATATTTTGAAGATTATTACACAAAACCCGTATACGAATTATGATTTAAAATTTATCTAATAGCGCCAAAAAAACTCAAATTGATTCTTTCTTGCACTTTTATTTCTAATTATGACACCATCCACGGGATCGATAATAATTATTCCTAGGGCGTTTATCACTTGATAAGCAACCCAAGGTCGCTTATCCGGTAATCACTTCGGGATTGTCGATTTAAAAAAATGCATGGTTCTCATTGGATGATATCAGTCATGTGACAGTTGAGTGTAATGATCTGCTTAATTACTAAGTTGATAATTAAAAACACCCTGTTTTCCCTAAAGGACATACGTAGTAAAGGAGCCTCGAGCCAGGGTGGAAAGAAAATCCCGTTATAGACTATATGTTATTGTCAGCCTTGTTGTTAACATCTCCTACTTGAGGGTTATCGAACCCTCCTCTTTGAGGAGGTTTGAGCATTTTAAGAGCCCACGGTTGCCAAAGTCAGATCGGAGATTCGCAGCGAAGTAGACTAAAGATTTGTATCCTCACTCGAGTTATTGAAGTTTTAACCCAAATTTTTTGACCAGACTCATAATTCTGAGCTACCTCCACTGTTTTAGACTATATAACAGTACATCGCAGTAACAAGAGAAACGTGTTAGATTGGAAACGGGAAGTCAACTAGGGAGCAACCATCACCTAGAAATGGTATGTAACGAAGACAGATATACAGTCGAAGAAAAAAAAATAAAAAATCCAATAAAAAATAAGAATTGCTACAAAAACATCAGGTAATGTTCAATGAGAAAGTGGCACAGAGAATAGAGGAAAGCAATTAAATGAGCATTGTTGAAATCGGCCGAAAAAGTATGTGGTAAATTGAAGCTGGGAGTGGAGAAAAAGCAGGCGTCATTATAGGCTCTAAGTATTAAACGAAATAAAAGAGAAGAAAAGGCAGTGGGCGAAATATAGGTCTACGAAGAAAGGAAGTAACTACATACGACTACAACAAAAAATTACTAAAAATCTTATTGTAGCAGTAAAGGTACAATGGTGGGCGCACTTTAAAGAATGGACGACATGATTAGCACTACTAAAAACTGTTTTAGGAAGTGTTACAAAACTACGAACAGAGGAGTAAAGAGAGTAGACTACTGTGGTCTGAAAGATGCATAACGGAAATATGGAGGACACATTTCCAAGATTTTTTTGACAGAAGAGACCAGAGAAGGAGATAAAACCTGGGAAGTAGGTGTCGTAGAAAATAATGTACAGCAATCCAATGAAAACAATCTTGTAACTGAAATAAAGGGGGATGAATTGAAGGCCTTCATGTAGATTAAAATAGAGAAGATTGCAGAGTATGACCATGGCCAGCTTCATTCATACCCACTGACGTGTAACGCGTTAGCGGAAGCAGATGAAGCTGGCTATGGTATAACCAAATAATGGAGCAGATGTTGATAATTATTGGAAACAAAAAGATGAACAATCTTGGAAAACCATAAACCAAGCTTGGGTAAAGAACCAACTCAATCCTCAATCAATTTCACGTTAACGAGTTCTACATAAGTGAGGACAATACAAATTCAGTCATATTTTTCCACAATGGCAATCTAGTTTTGAATGACAGTTTCCTGTTGCACACTTAATCACTCTTTAAAATTAGTTTTGAAGTTTCATATCTTTGCTTTGTATGTAGTTTTTATTAAGTCATTTACGTACAGCTGTTAAAATCACCTTTTCTACCAAATTTGGTTTAGGGAAGGTATATGTAATGAATTATAAAATGTATAGCAAAATCTTAAATCAAGAATTCATGAGATCACTTTTAGTCACTAGTACAAAGTCAATACGTCTAACACTCTTTAAATCACACATCTTGGAATAGTGTTAGTTGGAAGATTGTATGCTATGCAGAAACGTTAGCAATATTTATATCTGGCAATTAGTAAAAAGCAAAAGGGAAATTAAAACTTCCATTCTACATACCTTCTTCTTTGCACTACGTTACTGTTGCATGAAGTAATTGTTTGAAGCACTTCTCGGTTATCCTGTGTACTCATCATGGCATGTTTTCGCGGTCAATCGCTGCAATTTAAAATAAAATTGTAAATTATAAATTTCCGAACATCCAAGACTATATTAAATAATGTTTATGGTTGTAGCTAATATTAATTTCACGGTAGACGCTTGTTTGTAATTTGAATATAATGCATTCACAATTTTTCCTCCTCCCAATGGACTGTTTTGATTAGTTTACATGCAAGGATTGTGATAGAAGTCAAACTATGACAGGAAAAAACCATGACATTTATTACAACTACTTTATTGGCATTGTAGTAATTTTAATGTCAAAATTCCTAAAATTTTACTGGAGGCGACAAACATTTATCTGGCAACATTGCAAGCCTTCAAAAATCATAACTACAAATTGAAAACAACATAACCCAATTTTGTCATGTTCACTTATTTCGCATGCGTACCAACAAAAATGTGACCCCAACAGAGCCTGCTGGGAGGACACAGCGTGAATTGATTATACTGCAAGACACTCTCTGTATGGGTTTTGCAATGTCATATGGGTAAAATAGATGTTCTATACTATAGTATTTTTCAACCAGAATTATACAATTTCTCCCACCACATTCGTATGCTACAATCATAATTTTTTACAGTTCCAAAAAGTTGGAGACGTATGTCATATTTGACATTACATTTTCCATTTTCAAGATTTGACTTATTGTCGAAAGCTTCTGTGGAAATAAATTATAATAATTTATTTATTTCGTTGTTTTCTTTATTTGTTTTTGTTCCGTGTTACTAATTTTGTTGTGTTCGTTGGTATTCATTTTGATTTTTTGTTTTTATTATTATTTGTTACCGATATTTTGGTTTATAATGCCTGAAGAGGTAGAGCTAGAGACTTGTGATGAACTTATTATAATATTTTTCAAGGAATGCAAACTTGATTTGTTAGAAGTGTAACGAGATACCAAAATGTAATCCTCATGAGGTATGTTTACAGTGTAATAATATGTTTAACAGGTATCTAACATAGCGTTTGAATCTATAAAGTTGCATCTACATTGAAGATAAGTACAAAACTGTCTATAACATTGAAAGCCGAATTCCAGAGGTATAGTAGCTATTCGAAATAAGAAGAGGAAGGTGTCAAAAAATAAACTGATTTCTAATTCATCAATACAAGTTGAAGTAAAGAATACAGTTTACAAAACGTATGAGGCCGAAGAGCATATCACTTTAAGTTCCTTAAGATATTATTAGTATTAATATTAGTATTAGTTGTGAGGAGACTGATGTCAAGCAAGTAGGTATAGTAGTAGTCGGCTCCCTAAACTAGAGCACCTGTCAATCAAACGATTAAATTGATTGACCTAATTAAATTGATCTAATTAAATGACCTAATTAATTTCGCGGATTGACTTAATTAATTTTGATATGTGCTACTGATTAAATTACGCATTAGCTACTGATTAAATTACGCGGCGGCCATTTTTAATTTGTTTCCGGAATTACGCGGCGGCCATTTTAAATTCAATTTTCGTTCGAATATTTGAATTTGAAATATTTTCAAATTTTTTGAATTTAAACTTCCCGGGGGTCGGCCATCTTGGTTTTCTGCGCGCGCACTTCTCTCGGCTGCCAGTTTTAATTTTAATTTAGCGCCTGTTTTGAATTTCAAATTGGTAAATCTGTCTCTCTTGTACTCATTGGGTATTGGCTGTCTCGCTTGCATTCACAGGATGGATGTTTATATTTAAAAAATCTCTGGTCGACTAGGATTTGAACTCTCTACGTTCGTGTTTATATTTGGGTTGCATCCGTGTACGCCTCTAGACCAACGAAGCGCCACGGATTTAAAGGGTTTGAACAGAAGGCCATTTCACTGTTCTGTCGTCACGCTTCCATATTTTTAAACTAAATATTTCTTGAAAATTATATTTTATAAGAGCGAAATTGCACAGTCTATAGTTTTAAAAGTTTGATAATAATTTAAAAAAACTGGTTTCGTAATTGGTTTTGATGGAATTAATTATTTTATTTTTATTATTAGCCCCGTGCCGGGCTTTAGTTTCCTTGAGGAAGGGTCACTGAACTGAGTAGGAGGCGCACAGAACCTTTTGGAATACAGGCTCGGAAGGGGAAGTCTTCAACCCCGACACGGCGCGTCCCAATGGCTGATAGGGAACGTTCCTGTAGATATGCAGGACAGGTGTGAATAAGACTACGTCAAATAAACACCCGCGGATCCACTGAGGATATGACATAGGGCAGCAGCTGTGTCATTACTGGGTTAGGGCTGCGGTAATTGGCAGGTCTAATACCAGATACTCACAGGCGGCCACCACATATGATGTTACCGGCTGTGATACTGCGGGGCGGAAGGCAAGGGGAAACCACCGCTCTAAAGTCCCAAGAATAATCACAATGCCTAAACACACCGTGAATAATAAAGTTACTGATCATGGAATTCGGAATCCAAGATCCGGCAGGGGAGGGAGTAGCAGGGCCTCCCAGGTCGTCATCCAGCGAAATCCCTGCAAAACCATTACCGACCATTCTACTCAAACAAGAGACATACAAAAAGTAGGTACATGGAACGTCCAAAGCATGTACCAGTCAGGTAAAGCAGCCAATATAACAAAGGAAATGAAACGATTGGAAATAGATATCTTGGGTTGTAGCGAGACAAGATGGCCAGATAACGGCCAATGCCCCGTAGAAGGATATACGATCTATTATTCCGGAGACAACTCCACCAGAAATAGAAATGGAGTTGCCATAATAATACGCAACGATTTGTCTAATGCCGTACTCGGATTCCTGCCTATCTCTGACAGAATTGCTTTGTTAAAAATCAGCGCCAAACCAATAAATTTGAATATCATTCAAATATATGCCCCAACAGCAGAATATTCTGAAGAGGAGGTTGAAACTTTTTATGAGGACATAAAGAAAACAATGAAACACATAAAAAGAGAGGAGTTAAATATAATGATGGGGGATTTTAACGCAAAAGTCGGTAAAGGTGTAGTCAAAAATATAATCGGCAATTTTGGACTTGGCACCAGAAATGACAGGGGCGACCGGCTCATCCAATTCTGCCAGGAAGAAGAGTATGTCATCACAAATACTCAATTCCAGTTACCACCAAGAAGGCTATATACTTGGAGATCACCTGCAGATAAACCAGGACATTGTATTCGCAACCAAATTGATTACTTACTAATCAATAGACGATTCCAGAACGCAGTAACATCTATCAAAGCATATCCAGGAGCTGACATTCACTCTGACCATAACCTCTTACTCGCCAAGATTAAGTTACGATTAAAGAGAATACAAAAACATAAAAACACAATTAAGATAGATGTACAAAAATTAAAACAAGACGACACAAGAAAAGAAGTGTCTGAAGAAATCAATCATAAACTAAAAACAACATTCAAAGATAACAATAGTAACATAGAGGATGCTTGGAACAAACTTAAAAGTGTACTGAATTCAACAACAGAAAACAAATTGAAAATGGAGAAATCCATAAAAAGACAACAGTGGATGACGGACGAAATAATAAAGCTCATGGAGGAACGACGAAGCTATAAAAATCGCTATGATAAGGAGTACAAGGAAACTCACAGGAAAATTTTAAGAAAGATCAAAGAAGCCAAAGAGTTATGGTTAAAAGAAAAATGCAGCGAAATTGAAATACTCCAAAGAAAACACGATACTCTCAACTTGCATAAAAAAATTAAGGAAGCCGCTGGAATATATAAGTCAAGGTCAACTAGTAGAATCTCAGATAAAGATAACAATCTAGTAACAGACGTAGATCATAGATTAAAACGGTGGAAAGAATACATGGAGGAGTTGTTTGAAGATAATTGCCAACTGGAGACGCTAGAGCAGATTCAAAGCGGACCCTACATAACAAACGACGAAGTGAGAGCAGCTATCAAAAGATTAAAAAACAACAAATCTCCGGGACCCGATAAAATACACGGTGAATTGCTAAAATTACTTGAGGATAGCCAACTCGAAATTATAACACGCTTTTTCAACATGATTTACGACTCCGGTAATCTACCTAAAGAATGGTTACTATCAATATTCATACCCTTACCAAAGAAAGCCAACGCTAACAAATGCGAAGATCATCGTATTATCAGCCTCATGAGCCACGTTCTGAAAATTTTCCTACGTATTATTCATTGTCGTATATACAACAAACTAGAACAAAACATATCAGACGTGCAATTTGGATTCCGAAATGGTTTCGGCACAAGAGAGGCACTTTTTAGCATTCAGGTCCTCATTCAGAGAGCTCGTGATGTCAATGCTGATATATTTGCTTGCTTTATAGACTTCGAGAAGGCGTTTGATAGGGTACATCATGATAAACTCATTCCGATCTTGCGCACATCGAATGTCGACGATAAAGACATACGAATTATTTCCAATTTATACAAACACCAGAAAGCTATTGTTCGCATAGACGGTCAAACATCTGAGGAATTCAATGTGAGAAAAGGAGTACGACAGGGCTGTATATTATCTCCTGCTCTTTTCAATGCCTACTCCGAAAAATTGTTCCAGGAAGCCCTTGAAAACACAGATGATGGAATAAAAATAAATGGAGAAGTGATAAACAATCTCAGGTATGCTGACGACACTGTCCTTCTTGCAGACAGTGCAGACAGCCTCCAGAGGTTAATAGACCGGGTAACTATAGCAAGCGAAAAATACGGAATGAAGCTCAACTGTAAGAAAACACAAGTATTAGTAGTCAGTAAAAATACCAATATTGACACACAATTCTCAACAGGAGATACACCTTTAATACGAACAGAGAGCATCACATACTTGGGAACCAGAATCAGCGATAGTTGGGATCACTCAATAGAAGTTAAATGCCGCATTGAAAATGCCAGAAACGCTTTCAAAAGACTAAATAAGGTACTGTGCAACCTTTCGCTGAATCTTGATCTTCGTCTTCGTGTTCTTAGGTGTTACGTGTTCTCCATACTGTTATACGGGGCAGAGGCATGGACACTTACAAATGCCTCCTGCAAGCGCCTAGAAGCATTCGAGATGTGGTGCTACCGTCGAATGCTACGCATTTCATGGACATACCATATCTCCAACCATACAGTCCTATGTCGCTTGCAAAAAGAACCGGAAGTCATGACCACCATAAAACAAAGAAAGTTGTCCTACTTCGGGCACATCATGCGTAATGGTAAATATCGCCTACTACAACTAATTCTGCAAGGAAAAATCGACAGTAAAAGAGGACCAGGACGCCGACGAATATCTTGGCTTAAGAACTTGAGGCAGTGGTCCGGATTGACATCCGCAAAACTTTTTCGCTCGGCTGCAAATAAAATAAAATGGGCTAGTGTGATCGCCAACATCCAAAGAGGATAGGCACTTTCAGAAGAAGAATAAAAAAAATATTAAAATTATAATTTACAACAGCAGAATTGCATCGTCTATAATTTTAAAAGTTTGATAGTAATTTTATTAAGTATGAAAAGGTCTCATGTAATTTTATTATTCATATAGGTAAGAAAGGGGGGTTGGATTGCTTTCAGATACCGTGTTTCGGCTACTTTTCAAGGTCGTCCATGTAAGCTTGCAGGCTTCTGCTTGTCACGCCTTCTTACTTTTTATATCGCAATTGGAAATTCAATTTGTAAAATAATATAATGTTTTTACCGATTTCTTATTTCTCTCTCCTAAAATTGAATTTCCAATTGTGATATAAAAAGTAAGAAAGCGTGGCAAGCAGAAGCCTGCAAGCTTACATGGACGACCTTGAAAAGTAGCCGAAACACGGTATCTGAAAGCAACGCAACCCCCTTTTCTTACATATATGAATGTAAAATTTTTAAATAGTTTCGATAATATTTATGATAAAACGTTGTAATAAAAAATACACACCGTCTACTTAACTGAAATTCGTAATTAAAAAACATGTAGGTTAAAAATAAAATTACAGCAGTAGAGCTGCCGTGAATAAACTAACTTAAAAATGAGTGTTGTGTGTTTTAAGATAGAAGTTTTTTTTGCACCAAGAGATCTATAATAATTTTATAGAAATAACTACCTACATAAATACAATTTATCGAAATATCTCGACCACCTATTATAAAATGGCTGTTCATAACAGCCGACCTACCATATAAGTCTAAAAATGTTGCAAATTTTTAAACAGTCATACATTTTAATCGGTCCAGTATCTTCGGAGGAGATAGCGATCAAAGATACATACATATACACAAATAAAGAAAGAGACCACCGATTTTATTGATATAACAGGGACCCGTTTATTTCAACATCGTAGATTTTATTTCCGAAGATATCCGAGTCATGTCGTATATATCCGTAGGTAGTGGACAAATTTTAATTTTAGAACATTGCGTCACAAGCAAGTTTTCTGATTGGACAAATATTCGGATATATACGACATGACTCGGATATCTTCGGACTCACACCCTTGAAAAATAAAATTATTAATTCCATCATTGTGAAAACTACTTGCTGGTAAAGATATCGGAGTAGGTGGGCTTGCTCAGCTTCTTCTTAGCGATTTTTCTTGTAGACTGATTGTAATTCATATAGGTACGAAAGTCGGGTTGAGTTGCTTTAACTACAGCATTTTCAACGGTATGAGTCCGAAGATATCCGAGTCATGTCGTATATGTCCGAATATTTGTCCAGAAAAATCTTCTGCCACCATCATTTCGATAAACAAAATTTCAGTGACGTAGGCTCGTGGTTCATTTTTATTACAAAAGTTCTTGTACAATTTATCAAAATGTGTTGACGACAAAATAACATAAACTTGAATAAAAATGACGCAATTACACATCACCTCACATGAAATTTTACAAAAATCGCCATCATGTCACGTAAAATTATACGAAAACGATATTTCTATGCAACATCCGATAAAATTTTATCATAATTATTATCTTCTTCTTCTTCGCTAATCCTTATGCCCTTTCAGGCGTCGGATGTGGGTTCCTGGTCCTGTATCCATTTCTTCCATTCTTTCCTATCTCTTGCTAGGATTTCCATTTCCTCTACCGTATTTCCTCTATCCATTCCAAATTCTCGGATTTGGTCCATCCATTTTCTTCTTGGTCTTTCCCTTTGCCTCTTCCTTGGTTTTTCCATCTCCATTCTTTTTCTTGTAATTCTGTCCGGTTGCATTCTTACTATATGCGCATACCAGTTCAGTTGTTTCGCTTTTATTTTTTTCCATTATTGGCTGTTGTTCTGTTATTTTTCTAATCATGTCGTTTCTTACCCTGTCCCAGCAATTTTTCTAAGGTGCTTCATTCCTATAGCATTTACTTTGCTTTCGTCTTTTTTTCTTAAAGTCCTTTTTTCACGAGCGTATATAATTTTTGGTATTGTTATTACATTATGTATTTTTCTTTTCACCTTTATGTCTATGTCTTTATGGCCTAGTATTGTTTTATTTATTGAGTAATATAATCTTGTTGATTTATTAGCTCCGTTTGTTAACTCAGCATCTATTTTCCCATCCTCCGTTATTATACTTCCCAAAAATTCGTATGTTGTTACTCTTTCCAATAATTTATTCTTGCATTTGATTTCTTTGTCAATCTGGGTGTCTGTTTCTTTTTCATTTACAATCATTGTTTTTGTTTTGTTTGTATTTATTTCCATTTTCATGTTTTCAATTTCTTTAGTCCAGGCGTTTACTAAATTTTGCATTTTGTTCTTCTTATTTGCTATCAGTATCACATTGTCTGCGTATGGGAGACTGCTCACTTTAACTGCTTCTAGGTTCCTGTACCCTATGACTGTATCTATTCGGTTATATTTTTTAAAATAACAACATAAAACAAATATATACAGGGTGAGCACCTTAAAAAATAAAATGTTGTTTATTTTTTATTTAACTTAGCAATAGATACAAGTAATAATTTGTACATAGTGCAGGCTTTATTCTTACCAAAAAATGGGAGCCAATAGATACAGAATAAATGTTTTACGATACAAAAAGGCGGCACAAATTAGCGCGTTACTAAATATAGCTGCGACGCAAAAATTCGAAAGGTAGGTGCTTCGTGGCGCAGGTCGAAATTGCCCAGTCCCTTACAATATCACACAAAACGTTGGGGCTACATACGCGATCTGCCTGCCGTTCGAATTCGACCACCGGTAACGTTTTTTTATCTAAAAATTTATTTAATTTATTAGAAACGTGAAGATATTTTTGCTCCTAACTTAATTTGATTTTTAAAATTATTTAGTGTCACAATGTCGACGAGGGAAGTTCTGGGTAAAGCCTTTTACAGATTATTTTTACTTGTTTTCTAAATCCCCTTGAAAAGTCCCATCCCTTACCATTATTTCCAAAAAGAAGTCTTGTTGTAGTTTCGTTGAAAAGTTCAATATTTTATTACAGCTGTCGCACACTTCCTTTTTCAAGTTAGTTTTGTACCCTTGGAAGTACCTAGTTCGTATATTATAAAAGACTCCAGTTTTTCACAATTTCTACGTCGGGTTAGTTTACGTGTATTCGTGAATATCTTTCGACTATTTGTGTCCGTGCAAAGTTTTCTCACAGGCATAGATCTGTAGTTCACTGCTTCATATTGCGGTCAGATACTCAGTAGTGCTTGTGTAACCTAGTGCAATGCAACCCCAAGGAACAGAATTATAGATGTCTGCAAAAATTGTGACAACTACCATTTAATATTGATGAGAATTGGGGAGCCGTCTTGTATCTGCTTATTGCGTGTAAGGCATATTTATTACAGATATGTCTTTCAACAATTGCTTTTTAATATTACTTGACTGTTTTTACATTAGATTGATCATTCAGATAGCAACGCGCTGCCACCATAATCTATTAAGGGCGCAAGCCACTGGGGAGGCGGCTGCCGAAATCATTACATCATCTCCCGTTCCAGAGCTAATTTTTGCAACATTGTTCCCACCAAGCGTGTGATTATAATTTAATTATATCGTTGTTTATATGATTGATAATAGCGTAATTCGGGGGCGATAAGTAAAGCCACGTGCACGGACCCTCGGGGCCTGCATTGCTCCCCGGAGAGGCGCACCGTGTAAACTTGCTCGAATTTGGAGATTCCCCTCTTATTGGGCTTATAAATGATAAAATAAATACACATATGTTCCGATTTTCTGTGTTTTGCGACAGAGGACTGAAGTAAAATCGAGGCACGCAACAATAACTCACAAGGGGCGGTTGATGAATCAAGCTTTCAGGTGGCAACAGTTTGTCAAGTTTAAATTTTGGATAAATATTTTCTACAGCCGAAAACGTTTTTATTTTTTTCGTCTAAAACACGAAGGAAACATTGTATATATACAGAGTAAGCACTTAAAAAAATAAAATTTTGTCTATTTTTGCTCTAATTCAAGAACTATTAGTTCCATAATAGTAATATTTTGTATATAGCTCAGGTTTTTACCCTTGACGAAAAAGGGCATAATTTGGACTCAACATACACAGTATGAACACTTTAAAAAATTAAATTATTTTTTCTTTTGGTATTCTCAAAATGTTTGGTTTTAAAACTTCCAATTGTGAGGGAAGTTTTGTATAATAGTTATCTACCTTACGAGTGCGGTAGGTTGGATTTTACAGCGCAAGGTTTTAATTTTTGAAGCACGTTGCGAAGCGGAGTCCCTTTATTAAACCGAGTGTTGTAAAACGCGTAACGTACTTAGCATTGTATTAAATTTTTTGGCCGACATAATTTTTAACATTTTCTATAAATTCAAGATTTTGCTTTCGAATATCAAAACCATCGTTACCATCAAGCAAGCTCACTTTAGTACATTTTGTAGTTGACGCTTTGAAACGTCAAAAATCGAAGTCGTAAATATAATTTGTTTATAATTCCAAAACTTAACTGAGCAAGAAACTACGTAACTAGCGTTTCTGAAAATATCCTTTAGTACTACAAAGCAACTTTTTTGTTTAAGGGTCTTCGAGAACTAAAAATTGTCTAGTGATTTTACAGTACCGGAATGCGTAAAAGCTGACTCACACTGTGTTGTTGGCATGCCAGGAGGCCAAAAAAACCCTCTACAGGTTTTTAAAATTTTTGTTAGCATAACAAAGTTTGCAAAAGTTTTTCACTTCAATTTTTATATATATTCTGAAAAAATCTGTAAAGGGGTTTACATGGAACTTTCCTCACGCGAATTTGATCAATTTGCAAATAAAAAAATGTAGTCCGCTGGGATTCGAACTCCGCGCTCCCAGATGAATATTTCGAGCCAGTGTTTTGTCCACAGTTAGAATAACTTAGCTACGGGCGTGTTCAAGTTGGACGATTTTCTGCTGCGTTATAAAGCACTATACTATTCTGTCCAATTTGTGATGTTTACCCTGTATCTGTTAGATCTCATTTTCGCCAATAATAAAGCCTGAGCTATGTGCAAATTATTACTTGTATCTATTTCTCAGGTCAAGCAAAAATAAAAAAAATTTTATTATTTTAAGGTGCTCACCCTATATATATTTCTCCGAAACTTTGTCGGTTTTATGCTAGGTAGACATATTATCTGCGTACAAAATATCGTCTTCCCCCTTTTGAGTTATACTTCCAACAGACAGACAGACAGACGAAATTGGAAAAACCTGTTGTTCGTTATCTAGGGACCCTGAAACGTGAAGATCTGAAATAATCTTCGAAGGTGGTTTTTTCTTGATTACAATGACAATTATAAATAAAATAAGAAAACAACTGAAAGTAGTACAGAAAGCTATGGAAAGACGAATGCTGGGCGTAAACAATATCACAGAAAAAGTTGCTGAACAAATTTCGAGTTGTGCAGGCCACATTGTATAAGAAGACAGATGGACAAATAAAATTTTGCATTGGCAACCCAGGATAGGAAAAATCAGTGTGGAGAGACCACCTAAACGGCGTGAGTATGACATAGGAATGATTGCAGAGAGCAAATGTAGAAGACTTACATTTTTCATTATAATCATTATGTCACACAAACGGTCTAAAACAAAGCAGAATAATGTAGAATTTCGTTATTACGGAGAATATAATCATAAACAGATACATAAAACCTATTCATTCACGCCACAATAAACTATGACTTCCATTTTTACGAAATTCACGTTCGTTCTTATTTTCAAATACAAAATAATGTAGAAAGTAGGTAGTGAGGTGGTCTTCGCTTCTTAGCCTTCTTTGATAAAAAGTATAAAATATTCTTTATTAAGTAAGACTTTAAAAATATTGAACTTAAAGATTAAGTTATTAATATTTACAATAAATAGTTTATTTTTTATGCCTTACAGTTTCTATAAATGTTGATATATATTTATTTCTATTTACTTTAAAAAAAGAGTGTGGTAATGAAAAATAGTGTGGTAATGATGTTTCTCATACAAAATGAGTGGCATAGGTGTAGATAATAATTATTTAAACGCTACGACAATAAATACATCTTAAACACGCATTTTATTAGACTATGGTCTTTTGTACATTAATTATAAAATCAGATGCTTCTTTTTGTCCGCAAGAAATTGCAGTTGTTCTAATTGGCGTACCTATGTTAAAAATTTAAGTTTTATCATTCATCATTCGTCCAAACATTACTTATTTCTTGCTTATCCCTGTCACGAAAAGCAAAACCCATTTCCATAGTAATTGTTTTTTCTACGATTGATATTATTAGATAATAACAATATTATAGAAGCTGTCAATTGAAACAGGACACCTCGTTCAAAAACAAATATCTTAATAGAATAAATTCACATTTTATAATCAAAACTAATCACCAATGGTACCTTGGTGTGTTTTGTTTATTAATGTGGAGCATGTTAATTTTTTATATTTTTGTTATTTCCACTTGCTAGGAATCTAAACTTTAAATTTTATGAAGCATATTTTCTTTCATTTGGGCTAGATGGTGCATTAACCGTAAGTGAAGATTTTGAGTTCATTCTGATGCGTTGTACTACATGTTGCAATATATTTCTCTTTTCAGTAAGGTTAGTAGAAAATTAAAAATCAAAACTAACGAAAAAATCAAATTAAGACAAATTTGTACAAATGAACAACGGTTTAAATGGAATTTTGATGATGTGAAGCCTGTCGATGTCAAAAAAAGTTTTTGTAGGAATAATTTGGAAAAATATGTAGGTAATTATCTATTGTTCTAATAACAATAGTTTAATAATTTAGGTTCCATATAATATAACACTACTACTTGATGTATAGATTTACTATATATTTGTTTTATGTTGCGCATCCATGAGTAGAATATTGGTTATTGTTTTTGTGCGAATAATTGTTTATTCCTGAAAGCAGTTATGATAGAATTTCGAGTGCTTATTTTTTGTATTGAATTGTTTTTTAATTAAAGCTAGTTGGGTATTTTTAAATTTCAGGGTGCATATTTTGTATATATAGTGCATATTTAATATTGATGGTGCATATTAATCAATATTGTGTGAATATGCAGCCATCTTTTCAGTGCATATAACCCGCCCTCTGCTACTCATAATAGACAATTTGGGATAGTTTAGCTTTTCTTAAGCCTTTCATGTAACTTGCTTATCCACTGTGTAATAATCGCAAGGGTCAGAACAGATTTAATGATAACCCAATAAATTAACAAAACTGCAATGGTTGTCCATACCAAACTTTGATTTAAAAAGTATAAAACATATGAACTTATAACAGTTTTATAATATTTGGATATACCTGCAGAACATGCGGAAACATTTGCAGCTGTGCAGTTGACCAGATAACGCGTGATTATCACTGTATAGTATTAGAGTGCCAACTTTTTAAACTAAGATAATAATTAAGAGTGCGAGTGGGGCCTTACAAAAGTAAATGTAAATTACATTACAGTGAGAGAAGAATAATTATTCATTTACTTATACACTATTACACACAAGCAACTCGGAGCTATTTTAATAGTTGTTTTGAAAAAAACCTGCAAATATTTTTGATATAAAGCAATAAGGCACACGTATTTATTACAATCACTCTAGACTTTGAAAAGTCAAAGGACAGCTGATGTTACTGACGACAATCTCGATTAAATTTTGATTTTCTCAAAAATATTCAGCGTACGCCACTGCGTATTTGTTTGAAAATTATTAAATATGTCCGGACCTTAATAAACGCACTTGTTTTCAATTCGTGTTACTTTTTTGAGCCTTTTACATACTAAAACTATGTATGCATCCAAAGTACTCGTTGGGTAATTGATTAGAAATAACCAGTTGAATAATAATTGATATATATATATGATTAGTAATCGCTTTCATTTCCTAGTGGTTTGTACTGAGTCATTGCATAACATAATTAGAAGCAAATTCGTGTTTGTAAGGCAAATATTTCCAGTTTTTGATTGTAGTCAACCAAGTTCAGATTAATAAAGTGGTGCTGATGCAACTTGTGGTTTATTATTTGTAGTATTAGTTGACACATACATCTTCCGGTTGGTATAGTAATTAGTAACCACATATCATTTTGGAAATTGCAATTTCTAGAACTAGCGTTTGACACTCTTTCCATAGTCGATTAAAAGTATTAAAATCTGATATTAAAGCTTTCAACAAATTGTAATTTGTGGAAGTAATATAAATCGACAAATAATCTAGCGCTTCTAAAGCAAAAATTCGTTAGTAGAGACACTAAATCGACAACAATCATATACTAGTATTTACAGTATTAGGAAGTTAACACAACGACGTGTGCAACTGGAATGCAATGCGGTTAACAAATTTCATCAAACATTTTTTTTATTTTCACACATTATTACATTGTAAGTTTCTTCTAAGCGCTAGAAAACACTGAAAACATACTTGCTGTAATGATGCGAACAATTTAAAAAGTAAATGAAAAGTAGCACATACGGGTAAGTATAGATTTTATCATGTATACACAGATATTTACTTTTTAGGGTAATAGATATTATTGACATTCAGTATTATTATTATTGTTGGCGAGTTCGCGAGCTTGTAAGAACATTTCGAATGAAATTGAAATTAAAAATTGTCAATTTATAGTGATATAGATGTAAACGCTTTTACAGGATTGGTCAAAACTAGAGACAAATAAAATAAAAAGCAAATAAATGATGCCGAAATCTTAAAAGAGAGTTATATTACTAATTCGAACACTAAAACAAAAGGTATTTCAAAAAACAATAAGAGTACCAACGTTTCCAAGATACACATGACAGAAAGTCATAGTTTGCTTAATAAGTCTTCAAAAACATCACAATTTTGTTTAATATGTATCTATGTATGACCTACCGTATATTTAAATGCGTAATGCATGACTTTATGACGCTAGAGCCATAATAGCTGTTTATGATATAAGTTGCAAAATGGAAGTGTTCTAGGCCCGCCACGTGTTTTGTCAAACGAGGTCGAAGGTCGAGTTTGGCATCGTGCCTAAAAACTTTTTTTCGTATGAAAAAAACAATGTAAAAAGAGTGCTTTAATAGACACTGTTTTCAGTGTTTTAATAGCCACATTAAGACGTCGAAGTAAATAAATTTAACTACAGGCATCGTAAGTATCACATTAACGTCAAAATTAGATGACAGTAAGTGCAAATTACAACGATTTCATTTTGTTGTTGTTATGGTTTTAAGAAGCAAACAGGTCACGTAAGTAACTTACGTATCCTAGGACACGCATGTAACTTTTATGACCAGCACACATTTTCAGGAATTGATATGAACTCATAATTTAATCTTTATTGATTGAAATATTGAAGACGCAATAGAACATATTTTCTACATTTAATACTGAAGTTAAAGTTACCTTTGTAGTTTCTTCAATTTCGTGTTTTTCTGATCGGAATTGTATACACTCAGTTGAAAAGGACGCGACAATTGATTCTTAAATTTTGTTATTGCTAAAAACTCTATTTTATTCGCAGTTGATTCGGCTACATATCCTTCTGTCACGGTGTACGTTTTCCATCCACCGTGCCGTTTTAAATTGATAAAGTCAATTCCTAAATGTGTCTAAAGCGTGGCCTATGTTCTTTCGAACGAATGGCGATCTCGGAAGGTGTGTGCTACTACTTGTCGCCTGCATTTTTCGTTCTGATAGTTAAAAAATCTCCTACCTGGTGTATCTTTTGTCCTAAGATCAAAATATTTTTGGAATATATCGAGACAATAGTTTCTTTTTTCAATATTAATGATAACAAAAGTCCGAGGAAGATGATTTTTAGAACCTGCTATGTTGATTAATGTCGTATTCCCTTTATCCTTGATATTGCTAACTCTTATTTTACACAGTTCGTTTGTCTGCCATGGTCTTGCCAATGGCATAATGACAACTATTTAAGAAATTTACAAATATAAAGTATATCAGACTTAAATTTTAACTGTCAGGTGAGTCAGTTTTCGAGTTCGAGATGGAAAATATACTTCCGAGAATTACCGTTTCACAACGATTTTAATGTACCTAATTGTTGTCGTCATTTCTAATGCCAGATATAGACAGTAATTCACGTCAATAGAGATTTTGCTCTTATACAGAGAGTGTTTCTTGCAAAGGAGTCTCGTCAACGGTAAGATATGTAAACTGTTACACGAAAAGAAAAGTACTAGTACTACCATAATTTACATTGAAATTTAGATTTTGGGCTGTCAGATTTTTTAATTATGTATAATTTAGTTGTTAGAGATAAGGTAAATCAATTTCGATATTAAAGCGCTTTCAAAGATCTTTACATTCACTTAGTGTTTTATTACATATTACATGCAGCCTTACCTCCACTATATAGAGCTATTTTTCTCCTTTTTAGAACAGTGGGGTGTGGAAAGGTATTTAATAATGTGAACGGAAGCAAACGAATAGTAGTGGACTTGGACTTGATTTAATGATAGTAATTTTGTTTATTTATTTATAGCTTTTATCCTGCAGAGCACTACAAACAAGTATACATTAAATATGTAACAGTTAAAAGCAACTGAATTAGAGCACAAAATTATACGTGCAAATTAATCATTATACTGCTAATCCTTCCAGCGAATAAAAACATACTCATCAGGTTTATGTTAGAAATTTTGACTGAAAGAAAGCGTTTGTTTCTTTTGTATATATTTTTCTCTAGTTCCATGTAGTTCGCTGCAGTTAGCAAACACACATTCATACCGATATAACTAATTCATAATAACTAGCTATTATTTGTTATCTGAAAAAATAAATCTATCAAACTTCATTGTAAAGTAACAAAATAGCTTTACCTAATGACAACATCGCCGCCTTTCAAAGAAGTTAATGTAAATATCTTGAAAATATACCAGTTTTAGTGCTGATAAAAACAGAATTTAGTAGTATGAATAA
The DNA here is from genome assembly GCA_940337035.1 of Agriotes lineatus. Classification (NCBI taxonomy): domain Eukaryota; kingdom Metazoa; phylum Arthropoda; class Insecta; order Coleoptera; family Elateridae; genus Agriotes; species Agriotes lineatus. Next base: position 60,734,415 of record OW679197.1, on the reverse strand, counting down.
ATTAAACAAAGATTGTATTATAGATCTGAGTCACACCTGATATATTACACTTTTATTATTATTTAATCTTGCGTTACTGTGTAGACGATCCCCATGCATGAGTATGCTCTTATAAGTAGTATATCTAACAACCAAAATAAAGTACTTTATGTATCACATCATTAGTATATTACTTTACATATTAAATTCTAATATGCAACGTTCAAAAGAAATTATCTTCGATAGTCTTGTCTTCAGAATAAAAACTAAATTAAATGAATTAATTAATAATTACAGCCTTATTAATATACGTAAAAAATCTCTAAAAATCTTACCATTCTTACCTCTTTACTGCATCACAAAAACATAGGCACACAGTAGCACAGCGGCACTTGCAGCTCTAGCAATAAGTAGATCCTTATCAACTGCTGGACATGAAAGGGATGCTGCCAGCATCCCTTTCGGGACCCTTTTCAGGGCCACCTCTGCGCCAATCGCGTGTCATTCTCGCGAGGCTCCTCCCGGAATCAATATCCGTATTGTTAAAACGCGTTATAATTTTCACAGAAATGGAGTTGCCATGTCTAAATTTGAGAGCTTGCTGTTGCTATTAGGTGGCTGTTGAATAACAGGTGTTTACAAAGGTCAGAGATCCTTTTTAAACTAGAAACTTTATTTTAGATTGCCATTTGATGGACGTGAAAATGATTTGTTGGCCTATTTTCAACATTTTCCAAAAAGGCATTTGGTTGAAAACTTTGTTTGCTGATCGATATGCAGTTTCACCTTACCTCAAACCTTCAATTGTGTATAATGTCAAGCTGTCTCAGCACGTTCAATCTCGATTCTTCTACTCAATTTTGCCCTAACATTTTCGAACACACCAAATCCGCGTCTACTTGTACTTACATTTAAATATTATTTAGAGATTGTTTTAATTAATAATATTTGAAGAAAGATTATAGGAAATAAATGGTTTATTTAGCAGTTTTACGATTTACATTGTACATTACATTTCTTAACTTATAATCTAAATTCTAAATATAATTACCGTGTTTCTTAAACGTTATTGCTGTGAATAATTTCTATGAATAGATCTCCTCTAATACTGATATGATATTGTTTTCTGAATGATGTCATTTTTGACATTGGTCTATTATGAGATGTTGTGTCGGACCCGAGAAAGTGAAAAAAGCCGATATGATATTCATGCATTTGATTTAATCAAATATTTCGGCAAAGCTTCCAGGTAAGATGTAAGAACTGTTTTGTTTTATAGCTTTTGTAATTACCAATATAGTTTTTATGATCGAGGAACAAAATAAAAGTAGAATCATCAAAATGCGGCGACATCCATCAAAGTATCATTCACACAGTTGAACACAAGGAGTCCTACTGATCCTTACGGAATGTTCAAACATGTGTTTACCCATGAAATAAACAATTAAGTGAAATTAGGTGAACACAAAATTATAATATAAAACTAGTTCATAACATGTATCATTTATACTGTCTGTACGCAAGAAGCAGCTGTGGTGTCAGCTTACTGGGTCATGTTGCAATATGATTACTACGAATAAGGAGTCTTTGTGCAGACAGCGACATTACAATATTATATCATTAGGTCAAATTTCACACACATTGTTTACCAGCAGGGCATTTTATGCAAATGTTATGTTTTGCGCCTATACCAATAGTAGGTTATAAAACACGACCCAATTCAATTGTATATAAAGCCTTGTATTTTATTTAATTATTCAATATAATTTTAAAACTCTGAAGTGTATTCATTTGTGAACAGACATAGGCTACAATTGTCTTAAGGGGTAGTTAGGTCTGGCTACTCCATTCAGATCTTATCTCAAAACCTTTAATCCGCTTCATCAAGTGTAAACTCCTTCACTAAAACAATCTGGTCCTATAATTATACAATTTATCTTCCGAAGTGCGTCCTGAACGAGTGCAAGAAATAATCCACGGAACTACACAAATCGAGGGCTTGCATAAATTTAAGGAGCATCGCGGACATTGGTCGTTCGAGCCGGATTAAAGGGAGCTTCGCGGACGAAATTTTCAAATTGTTAAACAATTTTTCTTAATTGAACAGAATTTGTTGGTTTTATTTGTGAAATATGTCCGAAATTAGTTATGCTACTTCACATTTATATTGAATTTTTGTTTCTAAAGCAAAATACTTCCAATGTATGCTAATTACACTGGTCAGCAGTGGTTAACGGTGACAATTTCTGCAAATTGTAGTATGCTTCAGTTAAGTAAATATTATATTGAACTTCGAATTTTAGCTCTAGCTCTCATGATGCATGGTTTAACATGCCTATAGTTTTATAGTATTAAATATAGTACTACATCTATTCGTTTAGATTGAGAAGCAAATTTAGTAGTTGTTAAGTGTAAAAGAAAAGTAATTTTGAATTAGGTACCCAAACATTTGGACTTGTATCTCACAAAGAAGTTCTTCCAGATTCTGCTTGGCCTCCCTCAACCAGCTCCTCCACTCTTCTCTGTTGTTCCAGCTTCCCTCTTGGAGATTTCTTTTCTCGACTGCCTTCGTCCCGTAGTAATATTCTGGGCTTTCCTCGTTTTCGCCTTTCTAAGGGACTCCAGTCTGTAACTCTCGTTATCCACCTGTCAGGTGGTGCCCTTCTGACATGACAATATTATAAGAAACGTTTTTCTTCGATGTAGGTGAGCACGTCTAGCTCTACTGAAATTCTTCTTCTTATATCTTCGTTTGGGATTCGATGTGATCTCGTGACCCTGTTGCACTTTCTGCAGTACTTCATTTGGGTGGCTGTAATTCTGCTCTGTTTTTTTAAAATTATCTAGTTCCCGGAATCTTAGGTCACAATACTTCTAAGGTCTGAAATAATACTCCATTTATTTGTCTTATGCAGTCTTTGGTCTAAAATAGTCTGTTTTTATGTCTTCTGTTGCTGTACCATCTTTAGAAATAGTGGAGTCAATATATTTGAACGTCTTGGTGCCCTTAATGTTTTGAGTGTCTGAGATATCTAGATCCGGGGTGTGCTGTCTTAGTGAAGTTGATTTTCAGACCATTTTCTTCTCTTCTTCTGTCAGTTTACAGACCATGTAACAATAGCATATTACAGCCCGAGATGGGAAGTGTTTCATTACTGTCGAGAGATTAGTTAGCTGATTGAGACGCGAAGCGTCGAAATCAGCTATTATCTCGAGAAAATTTAAATTCATTAAACCCATAAAGAGGCAAGTAAAAGCATCACAATATTTGAAATAGAACACTGTATTTTTCTGGTTATTTAATCCTCTACTTGTATGTTTCACTTTTATTCTTTAAATTTCCTTGAGCGTTTCCAACTTTTAAACGTTTAAAATATGTTTGTCAATATCACGTTTTCACTTGAAACGTCTTGTTTACCCCACTTTTCATTATTTTTTAATTTAATGAAACGTTATCTAGGTTTAAAAACTACAAAACTTATAAAAACTGGATATTTTAACACCGGGTATTCAAAATACTGGCTTCCATTTCAATATCTTCAATCTTTATTTTCTCGTTTTTTAATAGAAATTCTGTATCTTGTTACCAGCATAAAAAGAGCCTTCTTCTTTTTTTGCGCTACTAACCTATTTTTATTGGTTTTCGGGTTCATTATTTGTGACGATAAGGTCAACTTTTCACCAATATTGGTCATATTCAACGGTATTTTTATTTTTTTTCTATAGCACATGTTAAAGTGTGCTTTTATCAACTCAAAACAAAAGGTCAAGTTTTACTTTAACAGCAAGGGTAGATAAAGTAGCACTTTAACATCAAGGATAGATAAAGTAATTTAATTTTCTAACTTTTGTTTAAATTAAATATGACAGCTTCGTATTATCGTAGCAATCCAATCTAGCTACTGACATTTTGAAATGTCATTATTTTCTTTTGAAATTGTTAAATTTCTTGCTATAGAAAAAAATATTGTATTATACACGACGATAAAGTTATTTCTATCCACTCTTGAATCATTAACGTCTCGACTTCGTCTCGACGTTAAACGATTCACTCGTGGATAAAATTTAACTTTATCGTCTTGTATAATAAATTACTATTATTAGTTGATAATGCAAAATATGTTATAGGAGACTCGATGGTTAAGTGCCTTACCGGAACAGTTCTCAAAAAATAGCAAAACACAGGATTGTGTCTTCTGTGTATCTCACATTTTTGATAGTATTACCATTTATGATAATTCCCCCTGATTCTTTATCCAGGGCATCTTTGAAGGCGACTTTACTGTAGATGTTAAACAAAAGTGAAGATATAATACGCCGTATCTCAATTTCTTCAGTTTGTTCGCTTGCTACTTTTAGTTTGGCACTCTGAGCCCAGTATAAGTTACTGATTATTCTCACATCCCTCAAGTCAATGTTTTTCATAAGAAGGAGTTGTTGCCGTTTGTTGTGTTTCACCTTTTGGATACCTTTTCGAAGTCAACGAAGTTCTACCTTTTCTATCTGTTGGAAGACTACTAAAGTTTGTCCTACTCCCGATAATAAGAGCGATTATAGTAACAACAAGCCAGTAGCTATACTATCTGCCTCTTTTGCTAGGTATTCGAGAAGGTATTATACAGATACATTTGGGCCCATGCCAAGAGCCTATTATGTCTCCACATCAACATGGATTTATTTCTCAGAATGAACCGCTTCGAACCTACTATGTTTTACGGAGGAGGTTGTCAAAACTATGTATGGATCGTAGACAGTAGATTGATTTACACATATTTCGCCAAGGCATTTGATAGACTGCATCATGATACTTTGCTACGTAAACTTCATCTTATTGATCTTGCTGTTGCCTTGGTGACATTATTAGTCGAATATTTATCCGGAAAAGAAAACAGCATGTGGTCTACTGTAGTTACCCCTTCTCATGAATACTAAGCCGCATCCGGGAGATGCCGCAAGGGTCTAATGTAAGACTACTGCTTTTCTTAATTCTAATCAACGATTTTCCTGATTGCGTAAAGAACTCAAGTTCTCTAGTGTTTGCTGACGACTTTAAACTATATAAACTGGTTTCAAAGATTGAAGATTGCTTAAAACTGCAGGACAATCTGGATAGGATTGTGAATTGGGCAAAAACAACTTTTAAACTTTAAATATAAATAAATGTGTTTGTATGATAAACTCTCCAAAACCAATCTAATTTAACCACGGCTACGATATATCAAGTGCCAATCTAACGCTAATGAGTACAATAAGATACCTAAGAATACTTTTTGATGAAAAAATTTAGTTTTTCTACTCCTGTAATCAATTAATATGGTATTTAACATACTAACATACATGAGACATTATTTTTACTAAATTTTCGAAGAATTATAACACTTCCTTCAAGGAGTAATTTTTTTTTTGGAACTCAGTCTCCCTATCGTTTCACCCTCAGCGTTCTTAAATCTTCCCGTCTCCGGCAAATTCCTCGAATGCAATTGCTCGAAACCAATTGCCCGAAATCAATTGCTCGAAAATCAAACTGCTCGAATATAACTTTTCTCGAAATACAAGTTCCTCGAACCGCAATTTCTCGAAAATTTTTTGCTCGAATTTATGTGGTCTTAAATAATGCGTTAATACTAAAATCTTCAAAATCTTTTGTAGTAAGTGGTCAAAGACAGTCTTATGTTCTTGCAACAGGAAAGTGATTATCATTGGAATGTAATTACGGGTATTCATAATCAGGATAATGGGTTTGTTGTTATTATAAATAATGTCAAATAGGTTTTTCTTGGGACACGAACGTGATTATCATCAGAATGTATTACATAGCTTTACCTATTTTTTATTCGATAATCGAGAAATTGCTGTTCGAGAAACTTGCAATTCGTGCAAAGTCACATTCGAGCAATTGACTTTCGAGCAACTGATTTCGAGCAATTCGTTTTCGAGTAATTGCATTCGAGCAATTTACCTGGAACCAAATCTTCCTACGGCGCCCATCCATCTATTTCTGAGCCTTCGCATCCTTCTAGCACTTTCGTTCTGCACCTCCTCGAACTTGTATTCTTGGCCTATTCCATTTTTAACAATTGCTACAACCCGTTTCTACTTTTCATTTCTACAGAATTTATTTTTGCTTGTTTGCTTGGCATCCTTTACATTTACATCTTCGTTTTCTAATAATCTTGACAATATTCTTTTCCTGAAATTGTCAATAAGCGGCCATGTCAAGGCTCAGTTTGATCTTGAAAGTGTCAGTTTGCAAGACTAGTCACTTTTGAGATTTTTGCAAGACTCGTCATTTTTACTTTATTTTACTTAGGTGACCGGTCACCTTAACCATGCGCCTTGATGCGATAGAATTCTGTTTTTAAAATTTTAAAGGGAGATTTCAGAAATAATGTAATACATTAAACAGCATGAAAGTGTCTACGGTCGCCTCGGAGGCTTTGGTGAAGTACTCGGACGCTTCGCGTTCTCATATTCTTCAACAATCCTCCTCACCTGCAAAGTATCACTTTCATGCTTTGTAATGTAATATACTATTGCAGGTCTCCTTCATTTTTCCCATAAGCGTTATGCCTTCGGCCTAGGCTATAGTGTGGTATTCTTTGTTTTATATCATCTCTTCTAAAAGTATAAATCGGAGTATGGATGATCTGCGTGTCAAAAAGCACTCTGTTAGTCTACTGTGATTTGTTTGCACTCTTGTTAATACATCTAACTAAATAAAATTCCTCTGTAATTTTTTCATAGTATTCTATCTCATTCTGCCACTGCCTTGAAATTGTTTCGCTGTTCCACATTTCCTATTGTTTGCATATCTCTTTTGGGGTAATTCCCATCACCCAAATTTGATCATTTTGGATCAAATTCCATTTTCTTCCGCGTTTTGTTTATTTTTCAAATTGCTTAATATTTTCTTTGATTTCTCCATTACGTATTAGCTTTCATCTCACAGGGTTTATGCATATTGTCTTTTCTCATCACTTTGCTCTGTTAATTTCTCCCGGTATAAATTGGGTAAATATCCGTTTAAAACTTAGATCCAGACTATGTGATCAATGCATCCTTCCAGTCCTGACTTACGGCTGCCAAACATGGACTTGGACAAACACTGAATAAAATAGCAGTCACACAAAGTTTCATGGAGAGACAGATGATTGGCATATCTCTAAAAGATAAAAAAATAAATCACTGGATTAGACAAACTACAGGGATGAAAGACGCGGTCGCAACAATTACCAGACTAAAATCGATCTATGGTGGACATATAGTGAGATGTAACGATTCACGATGTAATAATATCAGTCTTCACTGGAGACCATACGTAGGTAAAAGGAAAAGAGGACGTCCACCGACACCCTGGACAAATAATCTTAAGTTGACTGCAGGGCCGAATTGAACGGGAGAAGCACAAGACAGAGACCGTAGGAATTCCATGGGTGAGGCCTATGTTTAAAGATGGACGGTAGAGATCGGCCTTCGAGATTTGAGATAAATTGGGTGCGTACGCCTATAAACTCGTCTCGTGAGTAGAAAACGTCACCTAAAACGCACGCCAGCCACAAGACTGGGAAGGGGGAAAGAATCATAGAAGCAGCGGACGGTAATACAGTCAGACGCCTATATTATACGCGGTGCACATGCAATACAGTTATTTGGAGCTCCCCTAAATAATTGGTCTTAACCGGAGTGGTAATAAACTGCAATCTGCTTAAATATGTTGATCGATATCCCCCTCATAAGCTGCTTTCCGCGAAAAGCCAATGAATGACTGTAGTCGGAGTTATCGTGCATGTACAACAATAGGTTCTCTGTCGTCCCGACAAACATCTCCAAAGGTAATCGCTCGCAAGGTTAATTTTCATGCATCTCTGCCATTCTGATAACAACTCCGAGTATCACTCGTGCTCCAGGTCAAAGTTTCCGCATCTCTGTCGTGCCGACGAACATCTGCGAGGGTCACCGTATCTCAGGTTAAATCTTCGCATTTCTGTTGTACCTATGAACAATCCGAAAGTCCCTTTTGCCCCAAGTCAAATTATTCGCATTTCTGTCGTCCGACGAGTATCTCAGTCACCTTAAGGCCACTTTCCTCAGGTAGTAATAAGCTGCACCACTTACAGTGCCGGCTGAGGCTGGCTATTTTGTCCTGTAATCCGGTGTGTTCAATATACGTTGCATGTACAGTATGTATGCTTATATGCTTCGAGGTGGTTACCTTCTGAATTAAAAATGCCAATAATTTCTTGCGGTGAGGATCATAATCTAGTGGCGCCCGAAAGATGATAATTACCTACTTTCTGTGTCTCTTCTGAATTGATTAAGATAGAAACACTCACTTTTTCAGAATAGCACCGCACCCGTGTCCTTCTGTAGCTAGCTGGAGGCACTTTTGATTAAATTACTTGTCGTAAATCCATTCTAGAATGTAACAACCCTCTTTTTCGTCATTTCAAATATTTTAAATGTTTTTAAAATATGTTACCATCCTTCAGTAAGTTCTTGTTTTTTCTCACTAGTTTGTTTTCTTTATCTCTGTCGTATATTAATTTGGGCTAATAACTATTCTTCCTTCTTCTTACTTGCTGGCAAAGTTTCTTATTTCTTTAACTGTTCCTCTTTGAATCTTTGTTCCTTCTAAGGATTTGCGTAACTCCACTTTCTTTGAGTCCATAATTCATGAAATACAATAGTAGCCAATCCTATCGAATACTTTTTTATAATTCATTCGAATTGTACAACGTATAAGAAGGTCGTAATTATTATCGTACAGCTGATAGCAGGGTATTTATATTTCAGTAGTGCATATTTGCATGACTATTCATAATTCTCTCTCGAGAATTTTTGAGAAAGTGTGTAAAATACGTACAGTATGATCGAAAACTTTTATCCTCTAAAGGGCTGTGGAATTGTTTTGCCAAAATGTTTTGTTGGCAATCGTGATAGTAAAAGTCACATTAGCATTTTGTATCTGTCAGTTTAAGGTTATATCAGTAGTATCATTTTAACAAATACAAACATTTTTGTTGAATATATTGTAATGTTATATTGTTTATAGCAATTCTGGTTGCATAACTAACACACGAACATGAAAGAAAGATTCAAACAGGCCCCGAATTGGTATTCTATTTATTGCAACAATAAGTCACGATTAAACATGGATAATTATAGAAGATAAGATCAGCAATAACTGTAATTTGATTGACAGGGGTTAGCAATTGAATAGAACAGTTTAGGTAGGGTCGCGTTTATCTTATTATTCAATATTTGTGGTCGTTCTGGCAAATGCATCTAATTTATGATGACTGGCAGGTTAATATTGTTACGTCCAGATAAGAATAGGATTTTGCTTAAATACGGAGGTGTTCGAGGCGTTACAAAAGTTTTATGCAGCGTTTAGTGTTAATTTCATTATGTCAGCAATCGGTAATGCAACTGAAAAGTAAGAAGCGGTGTAAGAAGGCGTAAGATGCAAAGAGCATTGAAAGGCAGCCTAAGAATACAAGAAAGTACAGTGCTAAATAAACGTGTCGGCTAGTGTTTAATAAAACTAAAGTGTTAAAAACAAAGAAAGTGAGGTTAGTATATTGCAGAAATGATAATTAGGTTATTAAGGAAAAACATTATATAAACTTACTTGAAAACAATTGTAACATGTTGCTAGAACAGTAGATGCTCAATTATCATTGTTTATTAGCGAAGCCAAGCGAGAATCTGTTTGTAAAGATTGGCTCGTCAAATTTTGATTGACTTTGGACATTAAAAGTTATTATTTTGTGCCAAATGGTGGTTTTATTTGATTTTCAGTGTGCAGAGTCCATTTGTACAAATTTTCACCAAGTTATAAAGTGCCTTCGGAGCTAGATTTCGTCAAGTTTAAGGCAACAACCAGCCAAAAATAGTGTGCAGCGTGCAGATAGGGCCTTCTTCGTGGCTTACAAGCAGACAGGAGCAGCTCGGAGCATTCCAAAAACGAATTACGAGTGTGTCGTCACTAAAAGTGCAATCCAGGGAGGAGTTCCACATTTCGAAGTCGATTTGAACACCCGGGGAGCTCCGAAAGGCCTGCAGCTTTATGATCCAGCTGAGGCATTCGTCGTTCGAGATACAGAGACAAGCAGCAGCCGCCAGAGTCCTTCTAGAAAGAAATGATCGCCGTAGCGTCCCTTCGAAGTGCAGAAAAGCGGAAACGAGTTCGGCTTGCTGCATCCAAAACAATTGCAGGCCCGCGTCTTCTCTCGCGCCAATAAAGGAAACAAAAACAGGTTAGCCGTACTAGATTTAAATTACATTGCTATTTGTTACCTGAGGTGGAATTGTTAATTGTTGGAGGATTTGTGATCATTTACGCTGAATTTTTGTGGCTTTGGCAGCTCTGTATTTACCATTCAATTTTAAAGGTTATCTGCCACTCGTTTTAAAAATTGCATTTGCTATACAATAGTAAAAGTTATACTCAAGAATTAAAGTTGTGTGTTACAACCTAACCCTGAGATATCTGAGCTCTCAAATAATAGCTGGTGCATAAATTTAAATTAGTTGCCAATAAATAAAATATGAAAAGGCAAAACACCAGTTATGTATTCAATTAATTAACAAGCATTATTTTAATAAGCCCTGAGATCGGCACAATAATTCTTATTAAAACTAACATTTGTTGTGATAATCCCACATTTATTTATTTATTATTACAAACTGGGCTGTCATTACAATATAAAAATGTCAGAGATGTTCAAAGTGATTTTCATACACAGCACCACTTTGTGTTCATATTAAACATTTTGTCCAAGTTAAGTGATTCTATCAAAATTGTATAGGTTATATTATTAACTACCGTTAGTCATCACTGCCAACATAAATTAATTTAAAAAGGCTAGCCGATCATACGGTATTAGATAGGGGGGTTATAATAACATGCTTGTACTAGTCAGAAAACGCTTTTTGTGTGTAGAACTTAATTCTATGTGCTACATATTTGTGAATAAAGAGAGAACAGCCATAATTTTGATATTAATATCTTCCAAATGTAATAGCTGTTCGTAGTCGGCAAATTTAACGTTAACTGAAGTATTTAACAAAACTACGTGTAGTAAATTTTCGCAACTCTTTCAATAAGCAAGTTCAGGGTGCTCAAAGATTAAGAAGAACTAATTAAACGAATCGATTCAACAGTCCGCGTACGCACTCCAGGCCAACACAAAAGAGCGCAAAAACTTGTTTGAAAGAAGTCGGTTGTCATGGAAAGAAATCGGGTATCTAAGATACAGCTTGTTGATGCCAATTGCGCAACGTGACACACCTAATCTGTCAAAACGCGGTCAAAATTATGGACAAAGTTAAGTGTCAAGTTCAAGTAGCACACGGGGCATAAATTGAGTTGTTGGGAGATTGGCGTAGCTCTGGCGTGACTCGATACCAGATAATGGCCTATCATTTCAGCGCAAACCAGGTATCTTGAACGTAATTTCCTTTTACAGCGTTTCAGGTGCTAATTAGTCGAAGAATGGGGGGGTAAGTGCTGCCATAGTTCTAAGACTAGTTAGAGCACGTCCCTGTTTCGGGGGCCGAAGCTTGCTTCCACTGCTTAAATGTGTCTAACACGATTTTTACGAATTGAAAATGCACTGGGAGGAGCTCAAATAGTTGTGGAAAGCGTCTTGTTATTTATGTTATGCTGGGATAGAAAATCCGACAACAGTATTATGTTTGGCATGCGAAACCGAAAGCAATTTACACGCCTTTGTACATGTGAATTCTGACAGTTTTAGGACGTTGTAATTTATAATATCAAACGAATTCCCTGGATTTAATCGTGCCTATTATCTCTACATAATTAATTGCACTAGTAGTTTAGAAAATTATGTTGTAGTATGACACAGCACACCATTAGACAAAGCGTAGCTTTAACAATTTAAATGTATTTGTCTTATTGTTATACAGGGTGATTCATAAGTATGATCATTAAACGTAAGGGTAGTTAGAGAGCAGCACACAGACTAGCTTTACATAATAAACTATACGTCAAGAATTAATAAGAATCCCAAATTTAGTTGCTTAAAGTGATTCATAGTCCAGGCGCCGCCGGAGACAAAATATCGACAAAAGATGTCTTTAAAACCCAAGTTGATGAAATTTTGCACATAAGTAGTTTTTTGGTTGTACTTTAAGAAAAAAACATGTTCTGCACTGGAGCGCCTATGGAAAAGGTGGAGAATACACGGAGAAAATCGGAGAATTGGAATTTCGCGAATATCTTGGAACAAAGTAAAAATTTCTATATAGTATGTTTAATAAAAATTGTGAGGAGTAAAATTCTCTGCAAAACAGGTCTCTTTAAGTTTTTTCGAAAAACACTTAATTTTCGAGATATTTAGCTTTGAAAAATTTTTTTTGGTAATAGTCTAGTCGCTTAGGGACCTCCTGTGTGCACTGTCTGTGTGAATGTAATTTGACCAATGTATATTTATGTATTTTGACCCGAAAAAGCGATTGCCGATGATCCCAAGTTTCAAAAATGGTCCCATAAATTGTTATTAACAAATTATTGCAAAATTAGGGGTTTTTCGCGTACTGCTCTAAGACATTTCGGAAAAATAACGATGTTATGGTATTTTACAATGTCTTCTCACACGCGGAATCGATTTCCGTAGGTTCCAGTTTCGAAAAATGCCTGAGTCAATTGTTATAAACAAATTATTGTAAAATTAGTGGTTTTTTTGCAAATAACGCAAAATCATTAATATATATATAAAAGTTTTTCTAATAAAAAGAGCTAGGAAAATTCTGCACATTTTGGTTTTTTTATTTCTGTACGATAAAAATTGACAGAGATATTAATTTCTGAAGAGTTAACCTTTTTTAAAAGTCGTGAAAAATACAATCTCTTCACCAATAATACTAGTTAATAGCATAGTTTTATTCTCGCCATGACAGGCACATTTTGTGTTTTCAATATATAATCTATAATTTAGAATCTATAATCCTATTGTACATTTAGTTTACATATTAAATATGTAAGTTGTGAATCAACATTTACATATGGAAATAATAGTAGATTATGTTATTAGGAGTAAAAGTGTGGCGAAGCGAAGCTGAAGTTTATTTAGCCGAACGTTAGTGAGGCAAATAATTCAGATAAGCCACATAAAGTCACTTTTACTGCGAATAACATATACCATTTTATCCGTAAACGTATTCAGGTAAATTTCATTAATATAAATTTTAAAAAAAGGATGCACCGGCCGGGAATCGAACCCAGGCCACCCGCGTGTCAGGCGAACACTGTACCCCTGCGCCAACCTCTGTTGTTCAAATAACGCGCTACTGTAATGATATATGAACATACTGAATCACCCGAGCTAATAGCACACGGCCACAGCAGCTGTCACACCATAACCCACGGCGACAGATGTTCCGAACCGCTGCTTAAAGGTTTATTTAAATTTAAACTTTTTCGTACTCTTTTTGAAAATAAAAACCGGCCTACGATCTAAGTCTAAAAATTTGCAAAATTTTAAGCTATCATACAATTTAATCGGTCCAGTATCTTCGGAGGAGATAGCGAACAAACATAGAAACAAAGAAAGAGAGCAACGATTTTGTGTGCTTAGGCAGATAAAGTACGCAAAAGTCGCTATTTTATCTGCTTAGGCAGATAAAGTGACACTTTTACCTTGTCAATAAAGACAAACAAGTTGTCACTTTTGTGATGTTTGCGGATAAAAATACATATTAGCAAAATATAATGTAATAAATCATTACATTATAAACCATTATATTTGCTCCCTTTTCAAAACGCTAATAGTGATTTAACCAACAAGTGTGTTAATGAAGACGATTAATAATCGAAACTGTTTAAAGCACGAACGAGCGATAGCGAGTGAGTGCCTTTAATAGTTGAGATTATTAATCGCCCATCAACAAACGAGTTGATTACAATTTTTTTTCGTTGACCGCAAAATCTTTTTTTGTGGCGAAAAATTTGATTAATACAACTAACCTCCATGCAAAATATCATCAAAACGTCAAAATCACAAAAACAGTTAATTAATGAAAACGAGTGTATTAATCAAAAACAGTGTATTAATAGATCTATTAATCCATTCTTTTTTAAAAAACAGTTAATTAATGAAAAAGAGTGTATTAATAAAAAACAGTGTATTAATGGCGTCTATTAATCCATCCTTTTTCAGGAAAAATAATTCATTAATATTGAAATTAACAAGCGGTCAACGAAAAAAAAAATTAAATGGCGTAGTTTAATACATTTGTACTGTAGCTGTAAACAAAATTATCTGCATCTGGAAAATAAAAAAGGTAGAGAAAAATGATTGCTAACATACGCCAACATTTGTATTTTATTAAAAATACGTTTTATAATTTATTTGTTATAAAAACTATAAATAATGTTCTAATTTTCTTTATTATTATCATGTTTACTGTGGCAAATGTCGTTATAAGAATTATTATTATTTAAAATTCATCATTATCTCTATCAGCGAGTTGTTGTTCCAAGGTTTTGGCGCCGTTTTCAGAATTCCCAAGAGATTTTGCTGGAAGTCTGGTTTCGTAACTTGTATTTTTATTTTCTTCTTTGCTGAGTTCTTCTCATCCAGCTATTCACCACAAACAAAACAGTCTTAGCCTTTTCCTTGGTGGGCTATATGAAATAGCTTTATTGACTTTCACGAATACATCATTTTGATGCTGCAGTTTCTTATTCCTATCATGCCTGGTATATTTTTGGTAACATTCTCGATGTACTTGCAAATTTACCACGTTTTTAAGTTGTCTGTATTTTCCATCATTTCTTTCAAGAGCCACTCTGTGAAGGGTTTTCATTTCAGCTGTAACTGTGGTTATTTCACCAACTGCCAATGTCCCATGGCAAATGTTACAAGGTCCTGATTTACTCATGATGAAAACACTGGTCTCACAGTAATAATGACACTAATAAACAATAATAAACAAATAATAATGACAGAGGCTCCGTTTTAGCAAGCCATGTGCGAGACTTGTCGGCTGCGTTTGACGAGTGCTCACCCTAATGCGCAAGACGTTATATCCGAATACGACTCTCAGGGCCCGTTATTGAAAATGTCGAAAAAAGTCACGACTTTAATTTGGATCTCAAAATGACTTGAGATATTTAGGTAAAAAATGAATACTACATGGGGAAGGAGCAGATTCTCAACTACAGTTCCCAAAATTAACAGCAGTTGATTCGCCTGTGGAAACTCAGGTGACTGATTAAAAGATTTTTTATGCCTTTTCCGAATTTTTCGAAAAATATAGAAATGATGAATGAAAACTTTAACGAATAAGGTTTTTAGGCACATATTCTGAAAGTACAGGTTCTTGGGTCAAATTCATCTATATGTCATGAACAAAAATAATATCTTTGATAGATTTATGTCGACTGGACATTGAAAAACTTGATTCAATTTGTCCCAAGATAGTATGAAAAAAAATGCTATACGTAGTTTGGTCTTCTTTGGCTTACATAATCTTTAGCCCATTTCAGTGACTTGATTAAATGAAGTGTAAATATTGTAAAAATCCATAAAAGTCCACTTTTTATTCAGCTGCATTAATGATGGTTACCCCTCAATAACAAATAGAAAAAAAATCACCATGAACCAACTGTGTATTACAAATATTTCAGGCTTTTCCTTCAAAATCAACTTTGGTTTGTGAAATTTCATTGACAAACCAAGGAGTTATAGCGATTTTAGTCAAGCGTCGCTTGTAATTCTACTATTTTTGGGGCAGTTCGCGTGCAAATTTTGAGTCGACAAAGATTGCCAAATATCTCGAAAGTGAAGCGTTTTTCGAAAAAACTTCAAGAGACCTTTCTTTACAGATAATATTATGCTCTATAACTTTGGTTAGACATACTATATAGAATTTTTCATTCTGTTCCAGGATATTAGCGGAATTCCAATTTTCCGATTTTCTCCGTGCATTTTCCACCTTTTTCATAGTCGCTCTAGTGCAGAACATTTTTTTATTAAAGTACAACCAAAAAACTACTTATGTGCAAAATTTTATCAACTTGGGTTTTTTGACATGTCAAAATCCTGGGGCCTGGACACAACGCCCACTGGTCACAAACCCCAACTCAGAATTTGGTCATAACGCCCAACTTCGATTCTGGTCACAACGCCCAACTTGGTCACAACGCCCAATTTTGATTTTGGTCACAACGCCCAACTTGGTCATAACGCCCAAAATCGATATTGGTCACAACGCCCAACTTGGTCACAACGCCCACCGACGCCTGTTATAGGAGAGAGCTATCGACGCCACTTAAAGCACCGTTTTGGTCATAACGCCCAACTTCGATTTTGGTCACAACGCCCAACTTGGTCACAACGCCCAATTACGATTTTGGTCACAACGCCCAATTTGGTCACAACGCCCAATTTCGATTTTGGTCACAACGCCCAACTTGGTCACAACGCCCAATTTCGATTTTGGTCACAACGCCCAACTTGGTCACAACGCCCAATTTCGATTTTGGTCACAACGCCCAACTTGGTCACAACGCCCAATTTCGATTTTGGTCACAACGCCCAACTTTGATTCTGGTCACAACGCCCACTTTTGATTCTGGTCACAACGCCCACTTTTGATTCTGGTCACAATGCCCAACTTGGTCATAACGCCCAAGTTTGATTTTGGTCACAACGCCCAACTTTGATTTTGGACATATCGCCCAGGCGGCACAGAAAGTAAAATGAATAATAATAAATTAAACTTTTAAGGTGAGGTAATAGGTAGGAACATTTTCAAGTTCCCGTAAGTAGTATTAATATTATTTATTTTTCATAATAATTGAGTGGCGTAATGCGTTGTCCAAAAAGTTTCTAAATTCGGATTATAACATATAAAGTAGTATTTTTTATATGGAACTCATAGTTAGCTGTGGCATTATGAGACATATGTCGTATGGGATCGATTTATTCATTTTCACTACTTTATAGCAACAATTCACAATTTTTAATATTTCGTCGTTTTCTAGTTGAAAACTTGTGCCATTTAGAATATACGTGATTAAACAAAGTTTTTGCGTTGTTACAATACCACCGTTTGATTGACAGAATTAATCACGTATGATTGTTGCTTATAATATTATAGTGTCCTTCATATACCCATTTATCAGAACATTTTATTGTCCATTAAAACCTCTGCAGCTTCTCAAATTTAAAAATGCATTTGCAAAAATGTAAATATTCTACTTCTATACGAAGGAGGTTCGAAAATATGAAAATGATTGAAGAAAAAAGTACTCTTATTTTTCAAAATACACAAAAATGTTAATTGGATGTATTTGTTATAACCTATCTATTAATAGTTATATAACAAACAAGTATGTTAATGAGAGCGATTAATAATCGAGACATTTTAATGCGCGAGCGCCAGCGAGCGCGTTAATTCTAGATATTATTAATCGCCGATTAACATAGGAGTTAGTTACAATATTTTTCCGTTGAGCGTACATTATTAATTTGAAGAAAATCTAATTTTATTCCATGAAAAGAATTTGACACTTAAAGTTTTGACATTAATGGTACCGGGTGACCATAAATGGTTGTGATTTTTTTCTTAGGTTGGCACTGTTTATGTTGGTGACATTGTAAGTCTATGTTAAATATGAGGTTGGCAGGTTAGGTTTTGAGTCAGTTTGTGTCAAAACTGACGCAAAACCTAACCTGTTAACCTCGAATTTGACATACACTTACAGTTCCACCAACATAAACAAATTTTTAAAATCGTTTATTAATAAAAAATCATTCATTAATAAGGGTCATTAATATACGAATCTCTATTATAGCTCGTTTCACTCTGACTATGCAGTACAGAGAACATACGACAATGTTATTTAAAGGCAAACTTCGCTTGCTGCGTTGCCGCTTGTAGACCGCACACAGGTATACTGTATGCTGCTCTTTTCAAATTGACGCAGGAGCGACAAAAAGGGTTTACTTCAACAAGGTATTAACAAATAAGCCGATTGCAATATAAAAGGCGGATTTATTACGATTGACGTCTTCGTGTTCAGTTTTAAGCAACTTGCTATCCCTGTACACTGCATAGTCAGAGTGAAACGAATTATTTAAAAATTTTACACAAAAATGAAATTTTTTGCACTGATTTCGAATCACGTAATATCCTGGTTGCTAAGTGAGGTAAAACTCAGATTTGACAATACTCGTTTATCGTATCCCTTGATAAGTTAACTTTGAAGTATTTCATTTGGTAATACACAGCGTGGTAAGAAAAAAATAGGAGAAACCAGAAAAAAATGTTTTCGGAGCAAGTAACTGTGACTTTATGTTTGACACTTTCTTTTAACCTCTTTAAATAACATTTTTGTCTATTTTGAAAAATAACGGTACTTTATTCTTGAACCAATTTCATATTTTTGAACCTCCCCTGTATACGAATATATTTACATTTTGGCAAGTGCATTTTTAGTTTGAGAAGATGTAGAAACTTGTATCAGGAATAAAACACTCTGATAAATGGATGATAAAAAACTCCATGTGTTACAAATTTATGAGGGACAGTATATGTTATATTATACAGATTGGTGGTGGACAGTGTGAACATAGGCAGTCCATTGAGCTAGAATACAGTTTATGGACTTTGTATGCGTTAGGCATAAACAGACCTATATGCGATTAACATCTAGTATTCGCAGAATCAAAAGGTTTTGTTTTTAGAAAACACTGAATTCTAGGATACTAGATTTTAAATCATACATGTCTACTTCTGTCTAACGCATGCAAAGTCCATAAACTGTATTCTAGCTCAATGGACTGCCTATGTTCACACTATCCACCACCAATCTGTATAATATAACATATACTGTCCCTCATAAATTTGTAACACATGGATTTTTTTATCATCCATTTATCAGAGTGTTTTATTCCTGATACAAGTTTCCACATCTTCTCAAACTAAAAATGCACTTGCCAAAATGTAAATATATTCGTTTACAGGGGAAGTTCAAAAATATGAAAATAGTTCAAGAATAAAGTACCGTTATTTTTCAAAATAGACAAAAATGTTATTTAAAGAGGTTAAAAGTAGGTGTCAAACATAAAGTCACAGTTACTTGCTCCGAAAACATTTTTTTCTGGTTTCTCCAATTTTTTTTCTTACCACGCTGTGTATTACCAAATGAAATACTTCAAAGTTAACTTATCAACGGATACGATAAACGAGTATTGGCAATCCTGAGTTTTCCCTCACTTAGCAACCAGGATATTACGTGATTCGAAATCAGTGCAAACAAATTTCATTTTGTGTCAAATTTTTAAATAATTTATTAACAAACGGACCAAATAACAATTAAAAATGAATTATAATTTTTTCCGTTGATCGTTTATTTATGGGTTTCATTAATGTATAGAGAATCGTCTATTAATGACCCTTATTAATGAATGATTTTTTATTAATAAACGATTTTAAAAATCTGTTTATGTTGGTGGCACTGTAAGTCTATGTCAAATTCGAGGTTAGCAGGCTAGATTTTGCGTCAGTTTTGACACAAACTGACTCAAAACCTAATCTGCTAACCTCATATTTGATATAGACTTACAATGTCACCAACATAAACAGTGCCAACCTAAGAAAAAAATCACAACCATTTATGGTCACCCGGAACCCTTAATGTCAAAACTTTAAGTGTCAAATTCTTTTCATGGAATAAAATTAGATTTTCTTCAAATTAATAATGTACGATCAACGGAAAAATATTGTAACTAACTCGTATGTTAATCGGCGATTAATAATATCTACAATTAACTCGCTCGCTAGCGCTCGCGCATTAAAATGTCTCGATTATTAATCGTTCTCATTAACATACTTGTTTGTTAAATAACTATTAATAGATATGTTATAACAAATACTTCCAATTAACATTTTTGTGTATTTTGAAAGATAAGAGTACTTTTTTCTTCAATCATTTTCATATTTTCGAACCTCCTTTGTATAGAAGTAGTATATTTGCATTTTTGCAAATGCATTTTTAATTTGGGAAACTGCAGAGGTTTTAATGGACAATAAAATGTTCTGATAAATGGATATATGAAGGACACTATAATATTATAAGCAACAATCATACGTGATTAATTCTGTCAATCAAACGGTGTTATTAAAACAACGCAAAAACTTTGTTTATTCACGTATATTCTAAATGGCACAAGTTTTCAACTAGAAAACGACGAAATATTAAAAATTGTGAATTGTTGCTATAAAATAGTGAAAATTAATAATTCGATCCCATACGACATATGTCACTGAAATGGGAGAAAATCCTCTTTCTCATAATGCCACAGCTAACTATGAGTTCTATATAAAAAATACAACTTTATATGTTATAATCCGAATTTAGAAACTTTTTGGACAACGCATTACGCCACTCAATTATTATGAAAAATAAATAATATTAATACTACTTACGGGAACTTGAAAATTTTCCTACCTATTACCTCATCTTAAAAGTTTAATTTATGATTATTCATTTTAGATACACATTTTTCTTACTTTCTGTGCCGCCTGGGCGATATGTCCAAAATCAAAGTTGGGCGTTGTGACCAAAATCAAACTTGGACGTTATGACCAAGTTGGGCGTTGTGACCAGAATCAAAAGTGGGCGTTGTGACCAGAATCAAAGTTGGGCGTTGTGACCAAAATCGAAATTGGGCGTTGTGACCAAGTTGGGCGTTGTGACCAAAATCGAAATTGGGCGTTGTGACCAAGTTGGGCGTTGTGACCAAAATCTAAATTGGGCTTTGTGACCAAGTTGGGCGTTGTGACCAAAATCGAAATTGGGCGTTGTGACCAAATTGGGCTTTGTGACCAAAATCGAAATTGGGCGTTGTGACCAAGTTGGGCGTTGTGACCAAAATCGAAGTTGGGCGTTATGACCAAAACGGTGCTTTAAGTGGCGTCGAAAGCTCTCTCCTATAACAGGCGTCGGTGGGCGTTGTGACCAATATCGCTTTTGGGCGTTATGACCAAGTTGGGCGTTGTGACCAAAATCAAAATTGGGCGTTGTGACCAAGTTGGGCGTTGTGACCAGAATCGAAGTTGGGCGTTATGACCAAATTCTGAGTTGGGGTTTGTGACCAGTGGGCGTTGTGTCATAGCCCCAAAATCCTTAGCGCTTGGACTATCATGGTTACTGGAATGAATTTCTATGAGTAGGTGTTTGCACAAGTGGTTGCGATAAACCGAATTTGAATAAAATGCAGAAGCAGAAAACAGTTGTTTGGATATTTCAATCATATTTGGTAGATTAGGTTGATGTATTCTCATCTGCTTTAACCAATAATTCACAAAAGTTTGCACCACACCCTAATGCAACTGTTCGTAAGCAATTAATTTTTAGATCAATGTAGGTACTTCTACTAAGGTTAGTATACACTCACATAACTTAATGACCATGCTTATAAATCACCCTGTAGAGCAAATCAAACAATTTGTTAGTCTTCGTATCTTTAAAATTAAGACAAAATGATCAACTGGTGTTCAACTAATAATATTAATTAAATATTTGAAGCATAATTAGTATATTGTGTATAAGTACGCCTTTAAAGCACGTGCGACGAGTTTAAAAGCACGACGCGCTAGCAAAGAATTTAATATATCTAACACGTTTAATAAAAAAATAAATATATATTTCCATTTATTATATCCCAAAGCTTTCAGAAAAAATTAAAAAAGAACTTAATAAATACAACTTCATTTCAGTTTTTAACAACCATAATACCTTAGGTAGAAAGTTTATCACGAATTTAAAAGATAAGACTGAAATTAATATGGAATGAAAACTTGTATATCAAATTCATTGTGATAATTGTAACTCCATTTACACAGGACAAACAACACAAATATTTAAGAACAGAATTAATCAGCACATACACTCAATTAAAATAAATAATATATCACCTTCTAATAAAAAAACAGCATTAACTGACCACGCCAATGAATCTCTACATAAATTTAATTTCAACACACCCAAAATCTTACATAGAGAGAATAACTTAAAAATGCGTCTATGCCTGGAGATGATTAAAATACAAAAAAACCCTAATGCAATTAATTATGGAACTGATATAGCTAACCTCAGTTCTATCTATCATAATTTGTTTAAATAAACTTCTCTACATAAACCAAATACATTTTTCACACTTTTATGCTAATAGTATTCAAACCAACACTTTTAATTAAAATCAAATATTAAGTTAATGCTGCCCTGCTTACGTAACATGCAAGTTTCAAATTTCCGGCAGTTATGCGCATTGTTGATAATAAAAATATGTGAATGGCCTTGCATTCTCTTATCAATTTCATTTGCGTTCCTACATTCAGCAGAATTGCTAAAGCATTCTGTATTAATTGTATTAAAAATGGATTATCATGAATAATCCCGTTTACTTCGTTAATTATAATCAAATAAGTAAATATTAATAATTATTAATATTACATTTTAAAGAATGTCGTTAACTACATCAAAATTTAAACCACTCATTACTAAGTATGCAAGTTAAAGAAAAATTATATTTATTCGCTAATCTAATTTTTCTCTTTTCAGATTTGTTAAAAATTGCTAATTTTAGAATTGTTTTATTAAATTACTGATGGAGCCAACATAACTGACTAAACGTATAATTAACATTTTTTTTTCAATTTAAAATTAAAGTATGTTTACGACAAAATGATTTTTATTTATAATAAAAAATCATGCTTACTTAATAATTTTATGACTTAATAATCTCTGAAACTTATCAAATTTAAAAAAAAGTCATATAATTTTGAACATTTTTAATTAGAGGAAAACGTTTTATAAATGTCGAAAATTTAGAAACTAGCATATGAGGTCTTTCTAGAAATTTGGGTGTTTTTAAAACTCGTGTACAGAGGATTTTAAAAGATGATAGACTGTATCCTTATGACAGAACAAGAGTTCAGAATTTATTGCTGGAAGACCATCCACATAGATTTACCTTTTGCGAGTGGTTGAGCCCATAAAATAAATCCTTTGTTTATAAGCAGTGTGTTATGGAAGGACGAAGGTACATTTACAAAAAACTGTATCTTTAACGGTCGCAACGAACACGATTGGGCCCATGATAATCATTATGCACTTCACGAAAAAACTACCAGGTACGTTTTTCAGTAAATGTATCGGAATACTTGGAGACAGGCTGATCGGTTCTTTTATACTTTCTTAAAGGCTAAATGCAGAAAATAATTTTTCTATTTTGCGTTTAGAATAACTCCATTCTAGCACCCAAATGACTTCATTTGAGTGTTAGAATAGGTCGCTATGAAATGACATCATTTGGGTGCTAGAATGTAGTTATTCTAAACGCAAAATAGAAAACATTTTTATTTTTTAATTTATAAAATGGTATAAAGCGGAAAAATAGAAAAAATTGTATAAAACACTCGTTGTAGAAGGTCATTCAAGCACTCATTTGTTCCTCAACTTGCCGCTATGCGGCTCGTTTCGGAATTTCAAATTCGTGCTTGAATAGATGTCTTCTGCAATTTGTATTTTAATATACTAGTAGAATTTTTAAGTAATAACCTTTCGTGTGTGCACCAGCATACTATGCAGTGTGCAAATTGTTTAACCACCATTATCCTGAGCAATGGATCGGTCGTGGATCCAAGAGCTTGACCAGCGAAAAGTCTGGATTTAACACCTTTGGACTTTTTCCTGTGGGGGCACTTAAAGAATTTGGATTATGTTACTCCTGTCCAAACTCGAGAAGACCTTACCTATAGAATTTACCACCATTAACCCCAGAATGTTGCAGGGTAAAAATGTAATTATTGCGCGAACACGCCAATGCTACGAAGCTAATATAGTCCAGTCAACAAAGCCAAAAAAATGCTGTTTGGCGGAAATAAATCGTGTAGTCCCAGATTTTGGTATTATTGTAGTGGATACCTTCCTGAATAACATACCAAAAGTCATGAGTGGTGGGGTGTGAGCGTTGGGGGGGGGAGGGGGGTTCAAAGGTTCGTTTTTAATGTTTTTTGTAAATATCTCGGAAACCGTGACCTCTAGTAAAAAACATTCATTATTAAAATTAAAGAACATAAAATTTCCTATAAACATGTCCTTTTTATTTTTTCTCTAAAATAAATATTAGCGAGTTATGAGAGAGAACGGGTTTTAAAAATTCTCAAAAACCCGTTTTATATAAATAACATCAACTTTTAATGTTGGACAAAACTTTGAAAACTCAATATTAAATGTATAAAGTTCGTATACGTGCTGACAGCTAGCTGTACTAATGGACCTACTAGCCGTACAACACACTATGTCGAAAGCTTTTGACCGGACAAACATAAATAAATGGTTCTATGATCATCCTCTCTTTCCAGAAATGAATTCTCTCTTGTCTCTGTCGATAGGTGCCATTGGAAATAAAACGATCAACAGTCACCAAGCCCTAGAACTTGGAACAAAAACCATGCAAAGCTTGTTTGGTCTTGGTCATAGCTTTTCAGATATAAAACAGTCTAAGAAAAATGTAGTGTTGTCATTGGCCAGTATGAGCAGTTCCATAAAAGTGTTTGCAGAACAATTTCCAGTTGACCCCCTCACAATTTTTCAAAGAATTACCATTGCAAAGAAGAGCGATAAGGATATCGAAAGCTTGAACTCGATATCGAAGGGCTCATGCAATTTGAATTGTCACCATTTCCCTTAGCTATTTTCTACGAAGGGGGTATGAGGAAAGGACAAAAGTCTTCTCTATATGATGGTTTTCCTAAGGATGACCAGACAGTCCATGACCTAACACAGAGCACAAATGTAGTTGATGGCGGCTTCCTTCTACACCGTGTAAAATGGAACGTTGGCACGAAGGTTTCCTCCATCTGCGATCAGTACATAGCCTATGTACAGAGACACTATGGCAATAACTGCACGGTTGTCTTTGATGGATATGGGGATGCCAATAGTACAAAACGGGCTGAGCAGAAGCGGAGAGGCCTTACAAGAACTTCTGTGAAAATTAATTTCAGGGAAACTATGAACATCGATGTTCAGCAAGAACATTTTCTTTTCAATGAAAAAATAAAGCCAGACTTATTGAGTTGCTTAAGGACAAAATGATATTGAAAGGAATAGAAACAGTAGTAGCTGTAGGGGATGCTGATAGCACTATTGTAAGATGCGGATTGAGCAAAGCTACTTTACACCCTACTGTAACAATAGTAGAGGAAGATGTGGACCTGATTGTTCTACTCCTGAATTTTGCACCACCAGGAAGAAACATATTCTTCTTGAAGCCTGGCAGGGGCAAGGTTGAATCAAAACTCTACTCCACAAATAAACTCCAACAGCTTATTTTTGCTAACAATATTCTACTTCTCCACTCTTTCAGTTGGATGCGATACAACCTCGGCCATTTATAAGAAGGGCAAAGGAAGTATGGTGAAGCTGTTCAGCAAAATGCCCAGTAAAATGAAAAACATATGACATTTTCAAAAATCCATCATCAACACCAGAAATGGTCTCACAAGCTGGTGAGAAAATATTTTTAGAAACGTGCCAGACAAAAAATGAAACAGACTTGAATAAATTGCGATTCAAATCCTTTTTAAGAATTTCAACTAAGGCAAAAGTGGACCTAGCCTCTCTACCACCAACCAAAGGATCAGCAAAACAACACTCTTTCTGAGGTAAAGTAACTTTATTAAGTTTATTATGTAGTAAAATTCTCTTAAAATATATTACTGCTGTTTAAAGTTTAAGAATAACTATCTCGTACAAAAATTGACTCAATGTTATGACAGAATAAGGCACACAGGATTAAAATTAATATTATACAAACAATAGATATTTTATGTCAATATAGGTCTAATATGGTTTCGATTTTCCAGATCCAGCAATGGCTGAACAATTCAACCATACAACCGACTAATTGGGGATGGAACAGAGGGGAGGATGGCCATTTTAAATAATATTTTTTGCCAATGTTCAACTGGTTGTGGAAGTCGTTGCGGGTGCAGGAAAGCTGGGATGAAGTGTTCAATGGGATGTGTTACTTGTCGCGGTTCTTGTACAAATTGTGCTCCAGTGGAAGACTTAACAGAACATTTTGAAAGCAATCCCAGTGTTGATGATTTTGATTTGTAATATTCAGAATATTGAAAATTAAATATTCTAAAATAAAGTTTAAGGGCCGGTTGCAGAAAGCAATGTTAAGTCTGGTGTTAGCTAACGTCGCGTCAAAGTGAACAAAATCGCATCAAATTTTGTTTACTAATGTATTAGTTACCATAAACATTTGAGATTTGATTCGTTTTTGTTCACTTTGACGTCGCGTTAGCTAACACCAGACTTAACGTTGCTTTCTGCAACCGGCCCTAAGACTTATAATTCGCCTATTACACCTTCAAACTTCTTAAAATTCAATGATGTATGACCTCCAGCTGCACGTGCCCGTATAATGACGAAAATTTTCAACATTTTGTGTTGTAGGGCTAATAATTACTTAAGTACAGCTAGCTGCCTGCATGCATATGAACTTTATACATTTAATATTGAGTTTTGTCCAACATTAAAAGTTGATGTAATTTATATAAAACGGGTTTTTGAGAATTTTTAAAACCCGTTCTCCTCCATAACTCGCTTAATATTTATCTTTAAAAAAAATTAAAAGAATATTTTTTATATGAAATTTTACGTTCTTTAATTTTGGTAATAAGTGTTTTTCTGCTAGAGGTCACGGTTTCCGAGATATTTACAAAAAACATGAGAAACGGACCTTTGAACCCCCCCTTCCCCCTCCGCTCACACCACACCACTCAGGACTTTTAGTATGTTATTTAGGAAGGTATCCACTACAACTGTACAAAAATCCGATACTACACCATTTATTTCCGCGTATTTTGCTTCGTTGACTGGACTAAATGGGAAGCATTTTGAAAACGTTTTAGAACAAGGTAATTCTTTTGAGCCAAAAAATAAGCTGAGAATTATTTTTGCGTATTACTTCATTTTGTAAATAAAATTGTTACTTTGTGCATTATGTTTCTGTATAGATTTAATCATACTTATTAGGGCATTTAAATGTGTCACTTTCAAACGGCCTTCTTGTTAAGTACATTCATTATACAAACATAACTTAACCGTATTGTCTAATTTAATTTTCTTTTAATGCTTCGTATGATTAAATTAGACACTGTAGAGAGTTTGTGTTGATGATTTTTGAGTTATATACGTTACCGAAGCCTGCTACCTGTAGCTTTAGTGGGAGTTGCGAGACACCCTGTATTATTTTTAATGTTCTTCCATTGCACATTCACTTTATTTCTTTAGTCGTCTTCTTCTTCAACTACTTTTCCTCCCCTCTTTTGTGTTATGCGATCTGTGGTAGTGTTTTGATATACCATTAAAGCGTCTTTACTTTTGAGCTTGTGAATGACATATTCCACTACTATTCTCCTTCTGGTTCTAATATCGGTTATGCTAGAATAAAGCTTAGTAACACATGAGCAATCTTTGTGTATGTGTTGGTGTGAATGTTTCTCACTACTACTTACAATTAGGCATTGAAATCTCTCGTGATAGCATTTATGTCAATTTTTGGGTTCTGGCTATCTCCCCTATAATGTCGAATACAAGGTTCCTTCTCATAGTCGTCATTGCTTTCTGTTGGCGCACAGATTGAAAACAAGGATATGCTGTTAAATCCCATTTTAACTTTTAGGTGGCACATTCTTTTATTATTCATTCTGTAATCTATTACTTGTCTGCTTTAGCCCAGTTACATTAGACTGAAAAACGCAGCATCTGCCGAAAAAATCCAAGTGATCTGAAATGTTACATACACCTTCATTTTGACATTAAAAATAATGTCTCAAAAGTCCCCATCGATATCATGCTTGCGTCTTGAGTTATTCAAGGTCAAAGGTGACAGAAATAAGTTTTTCGCAAATATCTCTCTTTATATGGGCCGTATGACTTTTTTTAGTTATTACAAGTAATGAAGGCTAAGAAATTCTCTACAAAAAAGATTATATAGGTTTTTTACGTACAACTAACCATTCAGTAAATAATATACCGTTAAGTTTTGAAGACGGGCTTTACTTCCTTTTACGATAAAGGAAGTATTGGATTCACCCCAAAAATTCGAAATTGAGTTTTCAACAGATCTTCACGTTTTAGAGTCCCATGAACCCAAAAAACATGTGTTTGCTCATTGGCTTGTGTGTCTGTGTGTCTGTCTGTCTGTGAACAGAATATCTCAAAAACGAAAAGAGGTATGGCGTTAAAACTTGATATATAAGTTTTGTGTATTATCTAAATGCGACAGCAAGATTTTGAAGAAAATCGCATAACCGGAAGTATGGTGTTTACTCTTGTGATTTGGTAATTTATGTGAGAAATGTGAAATGTTAAGACGGTTTCCCCTCGAAATGCGTTCATTAGTTTATTGTTCATTCCGGCAATAATTTTGAATCAATAATAATTACTAGAAACTGCTAAATCGAAATCGGACTACCATGAATATGTGTGATGTTGCTATAGTGAATGCATGTTAAATGAGTGGATGCATGTTAAATGTATCTTAACATTCGAGGACGCGAGTGGATGCATGTTATATGAGTGGACGCATGTTAAATGTATCTTAACATTCGATGACGCGATCATGTTAAACACTGTTTAACATTTCAATGAACAATAAAATAAATTAAAATAGAGTTAAAGGACTGCCGGTTCTCGACATTTTATATTCTTTTCTTGTAAATATTTTAAAGAATAATTAATATCCTAGTGATGGCTAATTATTCCCCGAGTACCAAAAAAACACGTTTTGTAATATTTGCTAAATATAGATATACGTACATATTTTCATCCCCATAATAAGATTTTGATATGAATTTACGGATTTCCTATGCATATTTATATGTTTTCACCAAGGGCCTGATCGATCTGGTAGGCATCGGGAACATTTAGATACATATTTTTAGAATTCAGCCCTAGGGAAATAGTGTGTGAAGCGTGCAATGTTTGTAAACAGATCACTTGTTGTACCCTCTGACTATGTAGGATTATTTGGAAGTTTCCCAATTATTTGTCCTAAATTAGGTTCTCAAAAACGTAACCGGTTTGTAACCGGAAATTACAGCAGGAAATTAAAATTATATACAAGGCTTTAGTTCGCTTAGAATAGAAATCCCAAATCAATGCTTACCTTTTCAGGAGTTGATTTTGTCGGTTACAAAATATTGTCTTTAGAATCGCTAAATCTATTAGTAATATTACTATCTCGAAAAACTAATCAGACGGCATATAACGACACCAGCGACAGCTGTTTTATCAACATAAAATTGTGCCGCCTCCAAGAAAGACCTTTGCTGGAACTCGGAATTCAGAATTTTTATTAGTATATCAAAGGGAGATATTGTTATCAAAAGCTAAGATTAAATCTGATGCAAACGTCCGGGAAAATGTATTGATTGGAAGCTTCCAGAAAATTAACCTCAAATATACAGCAATCGGTTGGTTGAAATTTGCTTTAATTATTAACAGAAATTTTACTCAAAATTTGTTGCAATTTACCTTTAATTGCAATACACATTTTCGAAATTTTGCTAAAAGTTAGCAGACAATTCGAAATTTACTGGAAATTTGTCTAAATGTAGATGCATGGTTGGTGACACTTTACTAGAGACTAATAATTTCTAAAACCTGGCTTCAAATTTGCTGAAAATCGATGCAAAATTTGTAAAATGTTACCTCAAGTTTGTTGTAGGTTTACTGAAAATTTTGTTACACACTTGCTAATAATGTACCATAAATTAGCTAAACACTTAAATTCAATGGCTACAATGCTGTTGCCAAATATAATAGTTTAGTTCTCTGAATATTTGCAACTAACTTGCCATAAATTAATTAAAATTTTACTAAAACATGCTGTGAACTTGGCAAATGAAATATTTACTAGAACTGTAAATGCAAATTTTTGAACTTTGCAGTAGATTTGCTTATAACTTCCTTCCTATTTCTTGAAAGTTTACTAGAAAATTCTCAAAGAATAGATGTCAACTAGGTGTAAATTTGTTGTAAACTTCGTTAAAACTGAAACATCACTAAAGTTTGCTTCAAACTTTGTTCAAACTTATGGCAATAGTTATTAGCGTCATTAGGCCGATGTATATCAATTAACGCACGCTTGTAATCCGAGGCGATAGCCGATGTTTATAATCAACCTAGGGCCGGTTCTACAATCCAAGGATAAAGTTATCCGGGGAATAAATACCCAAGAAACGATTGTTATAACAAAGAAAACTATGGAAATTATACCTCGGATAGCTTATTCTAGGTATATACTTGCATTGTAGTGGAGTACCTGAAATCTGAGAATGGCTTGGAAACGATTCCGGCCATTATTTATTTTTTTATTTTTTTATATATACTTCGGGTCTGTATTTATGTCTGGAGGTGAATGTGACCGCACTATTCAATGGAGGAGGGGATAAATTGGCCCGAAAAATGTGCAAAAATGGGTTTTTCACGGATGCCTTCGACAATTCAATTCGAAATAAAAAAACGTTCGAATAGAAAATGGAGCTATTCTGAATACAAAGAATTTCCGCTTGGATTTACGAAAATCGGTTAACCGGTGCGAAAGTTACAGCCCTTTGACCGACCTCGCCCGTTGGAATTGTTTCTCAGGGATTTCCTACTCAGGGCGATCGGTTTGATCCTGTTTTTGTAGGGATGGCATGCAATTAGAGCGTCCGTTTTTTTTTAAATTTATAGATTCACGGGCATACTAGAAGATGTGCCACGGGTAAGGTGCTTGGTCTAAAGGGGGCAGAGGGGGAGGGGGAGCCGCGAAAACCTATTCAAACCCGCCTGATTGCCTCTGTAATTAGCCTATTTCAAAAATCTTAAAACCAAAGAATCCCGCGCTGTGCCTCCTTTAACCAACACAAAGGATTTAAAAAACTCGCGATAAATAAAAAAATTATAGCAAAAAAAGTCTTTTTTATAATTTTTTTTTAAAATTAAAATTGATTTTTTGGGGGTAAGAAAAAGCGAAGGGTGTAAAAAACTACATGATGGGACGCAGCTTTTTTTTCCCCACAATCTGGACTCAGGCACATTTTTGTCCGGTGGTTAGGAGGGGAGGGACGGGGGGTCAAAGTTCCCGGCCCCTAGCAGGGAGACGGAAAGGGTTACAGTGTTTACACTTGGTTCATAATGAAGGTCTATCATACCTCTTCATAATATATTTGTCTCAATTTCCTACGTTAATTAGGACCTGCAGGAACCCGAGATACAAATTAGAATCTGCAATGCATTTTATGCCGAGTAGCAGCAGGATGCCGGGGGCGTGGCTTACGCTCCCACTCCCGACTTTTGTACACTGCTCTACCTCACTAACGCATTGAAATGCTTTTAGTGTCTGTGTGTGTAGGAGCGCGGTAAATTACGATTCAAAATTTTCAACCTTATTTTGGCCACATCTTCCTCAATTCCTATCAAATCAATGCTACAATATATTATATGTATGAAGCATATAGTATAGTATAATAGTCTCGCGTATCGAGAACATTCAGAAGCATCCCGTGGAAAATTGTAGATACACTTACCGCTGCTTGTAGCGTAATGAATCTCCGAATCAACAAAACTTCAACAATATTTATTCTTACTGTACACAGAATAAAATGTCGCAGGAACCACGTGCAACCAATAAGACAGTAGAACAATGAGCGTAAGCCACGCCCCCGGCATCCCGCTGCTACTCGGCATAAAATGCATTGCAGATTCTAATTTGTATCTCGGGCTCCTGCAGGCCCTACCTAACGTAGGAAATTGAGACAAATATATTATGAAGAGGAACGATAGATCTTCATTATGAACCAAGTGTAAACACTGTAACCCTTTCCGTCTCCCTGCTAGGGGCCGGGAACTTTGACCCCCCTCCCCTCCCCTCCTAACCACCGGACAAAAATGTGCCCGAGTCCAGATTGTGGGGAAAAAAACTGCGTCCCATCATGTAGTTTTTTTACACCCTTCGCTTTTTCTTACCCCCAAAAAATCATTTTAATTAAAAAAAAATTAATAAAAAAGGCTTTTTTTGCTATAATTTTTTTATTTACCGCGCGTTTTTAAAATCCTTTGTGTTGGTTAAAGGAGGCACAGCGCGGGATTTTTTGGCGTTAAGATTTTTGAAATAGGCCAATTACAGAGGCAATTAGGTGGGTTTGAATGGGTTTTCGCGGCCCCCCTCCCCCTCTGCCCCCTTTAGACCAAGCACCTTACCCGTGGCACATCTTCTCGTATGCCCGTGAATCTATAAATTTTAAAAAAACGGACGCTCTAATTGCATGCCATCCCCCCAAAAACAGGATCCGACCGACCGCCCTGAGTAGGAAATCCCTGAGAAACAATTCCAACGGGCGATGTCGGTCAAAGGGCTGTAACTTTCGCACCGGTTAACCGATTTTCGTAAATCCAAGCTCAAATTGTTTGTATTCAGAATAGCTCCATTTTTTATTCGAACGTTTTTTTATTTTGAATTGAATTGTCGAAGGCATCCGTGAAAAACCCATTTTTGCACATTTTTCGGGCCAATTTATCCCCTCCTCCATTGAATAGTGCGGTCACATTCACCTCCAGACATAAATACAGACCCGAAGTATATATAAAAAAATTTAAAAAAAAATAATGGACGGAATCGTGGGCCTTTTTTCCAGTACTCCACTATTGTAGAACCGGACCCTAGTCGGCTATTTGCTTATAAGTCGTGTATCGTTCAAGATTTTTCGTAACCAAATTTTTACATTTTAAAAACGACCTATTAAATATAATTTATCTTCATCGGTGTTGTTATAGACTATTAACCAAATTAATGTTAGTATCGTTAAGAGCTTCATTGTTGCACTCAGTGCGGTAATCAATAGATATTACCACACTCAGTGCTATAATGGATATTACCGCACTCTTTTTATTTAAAAAATACATGGAACCAGAATTTATTGATGAATATAAAATATTGAACAATATACGTTTGCTTATGGCACTTAACGAGACTCGTTTGATTGCCGCAAAACTAGGCTCACCGCCTCGTTTTGGCAATCAAACTCGTTTCGTTAAGATGCTCATAATCAAACTTCTATCATTAATATCTATTAACGATTACGTGATTCTTAACGGCTGGTGGCCGTTATGAATGACTTGGCTTTTTAAAAATCACGTGATTATTAACGGCCGGCGGTTGTGACGAATGACTTTCCATGTGTTTGTTTAGTTCAGTTAAAATTCAGTATTACCAAGAAATACAATAATGGTACAGCATTACGAAAAGTGTTTGCAAGTTGGCTGATTTTCACTGCAGTTTTGTTAAAAATTGGTGGCATGTCTTCGAAATCAACTGCAAATCTATTGAAAATATATGGAAAACGTGTTATAATATTTACCTAAAGTTTACTGAAACTGGTTAAGAGTTATCTGACTCCTACTGAAAATTCACTGTATATGGAAAATGACGGATTAATTCTATGTTAGCTTACTAAAGGCCCGTTCCACAATGCAAGTATTGAAATAGTATTAAGCCCACAACTTGGCTCTGTTTACAGTGCAAGATAATGAACCGATTAAATAAAGCACAGAGTTGGGATATTTTATATAATTGCAATCTTAAACAAAAAAATATTAAATGCATTGATAATGAGATGCG
Source organism: Agriotes lineatus (assembly GCA_940337035.1). Classification (NCBI taxonomy): domain Eukaryota; kingdom Metazoa; phylum Arthropoda; class Insecta; order Coleoptera; family Elateridae; genus Agriotes; species Agriotes lineatus. The sequence goes on along the minus strand of OW679197.1, from coordinate 60,700,705 downwards.
AAAAGCAGAATTTAGACGGAGAAAGACACGCAAAGGCAAAGCTTATTTCAGAGGGTTTGAATTGGCTTGTGAATAAATTAAAATAATTAAAATGAAAGGTTTGCGCACATGTAAATCCAGACCACACAAAATTTAATTGACGCAAAAGGTTCTTAGGTGCATTTTAAAAGGAGCGTAGTTGTCAAATAAAAAGAGAAGTACAGTGAAAATTATGAGCAATCTAAAAGGTGGATTAAGCAAGAAGAGTATAATGGAAAATTGAAAAGAGCAATTCTAAAAGAAGGCAACAGGAGAGAAAGACTAGTGACGTGACAATGGTGAACTCAGAAATGTCAGTGTATTTAAAACTAAAGTGCAATAGAGCACAGCAGTGACATTTAATAATAAAAAACGTTGGTGTGTGCAACGCTATATAACAATTCTAATTATAAAATAAAAGACAATAATTTAGATTTAAGAAATGTTAATTTTAGTTTTATGTATCAAACTTTATTCCATTTATGGCCATTCATTATCAAAACTAGTTTCCGTATCATAGCAACATGATTCTATTTTGTTAATAACGAGGAGAACAATTGCAATTAAATTATTTGAAAGTTGGGCTAAATTGTGCTCCATTTGAAATACATGTTTTACATAATAAATCAATATTTACCCACATAAAAAATATTGCATTTTATTGTGCCCATCTTAGTGCATAAGTGGAAGTGTCTGTGGTAGTATCCGCCACGATAAATTTATAAAAATTAGTAATCCCATCTGCGACTGAAGTTCGGCAGCTAGCAAAATTCCGAAGAAGATCTACGAGCAAATTAGTCATCGGTCCCCAGAGATCGACAGTCCAATAGATCAGCGAAACCTGCAGGGACTTTCCAACCAGCTTTGGCAGCCAGGGGAACATCTCCAGCCGAGAAAATTCAACGGCGTCATCACCGGCCAGCTTTGTTCCAGCTCTGCGAGATTTTTCCAGGTAGGATTAAGCTGTAAAATTGAGTGTGGAGGCTCCGGAAAGCTGTTGAAATCCGAGATTAATGGCTTAACAACGAGTCCATCGCATTTCCAAGAGTGCAGCTACGGCGTAATTTCCATAATCCGCAAAGCGTCAGTAAGTTGTGCAGAATTGGCGGAAATTCAAGCGGCCACAGAAAGTTGCCAGAAACAAATACAAGTCTTAGCGTCGGTTCTACGTCATCCTAAAACAATAACGAATTGAGTTGTTGCCGAGCGGGAATATTCGAATTATTTACCTGAGGTTTAATGTCACGTTTAGAACGTCAAAGAATCGCTAAAGCACTGCCGACATTTTGTGTCATCTGTCAGATTGTGAACTATATGATCTACTAAGAACCGTGCAATAGAGCTACTGATTTTAGGAATATAATGTATAGTACATTTCTGAACTCACCCTGAGAATAGAGCTTGTGTTTTTGCCGAGAGTTAGCTTGATTTGATATTGCAGTTATATAAAAATAGAAAGAGGGGCTTTTCAACCATTTTATTTGTGTAATTAATTATTACATTTCATTTTTAACCAGCCTATAATTTATGACAGGCAAGTTTGAGCACAGTAGTACAATTATAAACTGAGAATTGTGTCATTTAGGATTTGCTCTAATTTAACTTCTTATTAAATTTTAGTATACATATACCCAGAAAAATATATCCGGGGGATAATTATCATAGTTTATTTTGTTATAGCAAACGTTTCTAGGGTTTCTCGGATAACTTTATTATTGGTTTGTAGAACCGGCCCTAAGTGGCGCTTCCTAAGTAGAAAATATACGGTACCCCCCACCCAAGAAAAGCGCCCTTTCGTGCTTTCCAAGAATACTACGATACTCAGCATCACTCCTTTTCGCTAATACAATGAAATGCTATGAACCAGTTATTTATAAAAAAAAAACAAAAAAAAATTTTTTTTTTGTTGACGACCATAGCTCAAAAGTTGATGTTGCCTTCACTTTCGGAGGACCTATCGTATGAAAACGATCCAAGACTTCAGGAAGGTTCCTGGCGACCGGAATCGTATACACATACGAACATACATCCCCCGCACAGCACGTTTAGGCACCCCGTAATACGGGATTTAGTGGGCTGGGATCTTCACCAAAAGATCCGCACCGCCGAGACGGAGATTTGATATAGTGGGTTCATTAGTCGGTTGGCTCGAATTTTAGAGATATTTGACTCAGAGTGGTTTTCGATATGAGGGAATTTCAATACTTCGTACACTTCGTGTCGAAGTAAAAGTAATTTTATTTGAAACCGGCATTAAAGTACCTCGAAATCGTCATTAAAATACGAGAAATCGGCATTAAAGTAATCCATTGTTTTACGACTTTTTTGTAGGTGGCGAGGCGACAGATAAACGTCAACCGCGTTAACAAAACTACAAATGTTGGTTAAAATGTTGTAATTTTACGATTTTTAGATTTCAAATAAAATATAATGTACTCCTCGGCACTTAAGTTCCTTTTTATCCCTCATGTGGTTTATTTGCCTTGACCCTACGGGCCTCGGCAACTAAATCCACATTCGTGATGAAAAGGTAAACTTCAGTGCCTTGGTATACAAACTACTATTACTCGCAGTAACGGTTTTTAATGTACTTTATCTACGACAGTGTGTAAAATTGCCTTTTAGGTGGCAGTTTTAAGTTTGTAAAACTACTGTTTAATAACATGTTTTCATTAGTTTACGTCGTCAGTAGTAACGTGTTTAAAAAGATTTCATTAGGCACGTTTTCAGCAGGAACGTGTTTTAAAATGTTTAAAACACGCAAAATTACGACCGGTTGCTGGTACTCCTAATTTACATTAATTTTTTTTATATTTACCGTGTTTTCTAGATTCTATCGTAGATAAAATATTGCACGATACACATGCGTAAAGCATCTTTAGTCACTCGCGGGGCTTAAAACGCTCGCTCACTCGCGTTTTAACTCTACTCCACTTGTGCCTAAAGAGTAGCTTTACGCACTTGCATCGTAAATTACTATTATGTAATCGTTTTCAGTGACTGAAAACAACTATTATTCACAAATGTCGTAAAATGGTTCTATTTACGCTGCTATTAATTTTATGACAACTGACAGTTTGTACCGTATTCGAAAAGTCGCTACTGTAAGGGAAAACGTGTCTCATACGTGAGTGAAATGTCATTATGTGCTCGTGTGTCAATAAAAAATCTTACTCGCCTATAATGACATACATACAGATTGCGGCAGGCTACTAGGACCATTGTAAAAGGAAGGAGAATATGCATGTGGCCGTCGTGGTGTTTAACAAACTAACAATCAATGTACGATAGCGGTAGGTCGTTAGGATCATTATAAATACAAGGTATATATTCGATTTTTTATTTTTTTAAATACAATTACGGCCACATGTAAAGTCTCCTTGTTTTGCTCTGGTCCTAATGGACCGCCGCAATCTGTATAATATACGTAATATACTACTGAATATGTTTGTGTTATATTTTTTAAAATATAGGCCGCCAAAGCTTTATTCTGAATTTTCATACTATTCAACATTACGATGGATTCTTGTTTCTTCGCCTCACATATTCACCCGTATTGTTGCAAAATATCATTCTTTGCTGAACTCATTTTCTGGTTTGTTTAATTTATTGCTGGTTTCTTTAATATGTTTCTTACAACTCTTATAATCTTTATGCTTGGTGGACTCCTTTTTATTCTTTTCTATACAGATAGTTTTTATTGTTCTTGTTTGTTCACGGTATTCTATTACATATTGCATACTTTTTATTTATAACATCTTCTCTCTTGCTACTAATTTATTTTCTCACTCTCCTATCTCCTTTGTACTCTTTGTTAAATCAGATGTTTTTCTTTTTTTACCTATCGTTTATGTGGAAGCATACCGAGGCGCAAACATAGGGAAAATATTATATGTTAGTAAGAAATGAAAGAAATCGCAAATTCTTAAAGAATGGAAACTTGCTGAAAGGTTTATTAACTTTGTTAAAAATGTATTGAAAATCGTTAAACCTTTGCCAAACAGTTAGTACTGCAAATTTGCTAAAATTTGACAAGAAACTGATTCCAATTTACTGAATCCCGCTACAACCTTACCAACATTATCTTGAAATTGACTAGAATTTTGTTAAATAAACTACTCCAAAAAAAATTAAATCGTCACTTTTTTAACAACTTATAGCCTTCATATGAGAGTAACTACGAAGTAGATGTCAATATATATTTTATCACTCAAGTATGGAGCTCCATGTTGCCCTATTTTTAATTAAAGTTTCTAGAAACAACAGGTAAACGACTGTATGTTGTATGAAAATCAAAATGTTACTCCAACATCTTGATTCCTTAATTTTTTTAAGTGGTGTATTTCGTTAAGAACTTAGAAAATGTTGCCAAAATTTAGTACTAACATCTTTGAGATTTGCTGCAAAATTCTTGAAGGTGGACTACAAGCTTACTGAAAATGCGTTACAAACGTTGGGAAATTGATTGAAACCTATATCTCGCAACGTGCTTCGCAGATACTTCCAGCTTCACATATTGACCTACTTTCTGAAACAATACCATACATACAGCTTATGTCTATCTTTTCCTTCCTAGCCCTGCCGCGTTTCAATATTTTAGTTCAAAAAGTTCCCTGTCGTAGCGCACGCTGAACCTTGAAAAGACGCGTGGTTTCAGATTACGTTTTGCGACTTGTTGGTTTAAATTCTCGGAAACATACGTGCGTTCGGGCTTGAAATCCCAGGTGCACGTCTAGAAGCGGTTTTAAGCAATGAGAGCGACGAAGTGTCTTGCGAATGAAGAGACATTGCTACGGACAGAGTAGCAAATAGTCGAAAGAAAAGAGGTTAGAAGAACACTGAATTTGAAGGGCAGAGACTCATTTGACTGCTACGCTTAAAGGCAAGCAGACGTAAAAGTTTCGGAAAGTGCAAATCTAGAACCCCGGGTCGTCGAAGTATCGTTGGGCCGTTGTGTAGAAGTTAAAGTGCTAGGGAGTTTTTGTGTTGTCAATCCTGTATTGGTACTTACCCATTCTTTCGGATTGATTCCTGATGTAAATCAAGCCTTGCTTCAATTTCTTTTAATTAGCACAACGTGTGTATTGTTAGTTTCGCCGATTTTTACCAGCGGCTTATTTAAACTAGTCTAACCCCGACGTTTGACATTGTGACACAAGCCCCTTCTTATAAGGGTGTCAAAATTACTGTGAACGGGTAGCTATCAGTCGGAGATAGTTCGCTCAGATATGCCATAGATTAACACACAAGACACCATAGAAATACATTTAAGCAATTTAATTTGTTTAGCTATAGATACATTTAGCATTTACTGGAAGTTTGTGAATTTTAATTGTATATTACAATAAAGTGGATCTGGTCCTTAAAATCGAATGCGGGCTATTTTAGTTATGCAGTGAAATTAAAATGAACTGTTTCGAGTTGAAACTCGAAACTTTCGGCAGTTGTCTGCGTGACAAGGAATTAATCTCGCGGCTGCTTACAACGCGTTTGAGTTAATGGGACTGTTAAGCATAATTAATTTCGGGATTATTTAGAGGAACAGTTTAAGTTTGTGATGTGGGTCTCTGCGAAGGAGGCGTCCACGTCTAACAAACTGCAGGTTTATTTACAGGAACAGTTTAAGTTTGTGATGTGGGTCTCTGTGAAGGAGGCGTCCCCGTCTAACAAACTGTAGGTTTAGTCTTCTAGCGAATATCGGAAGGGAATCAGGAATTCGAGGTAGAAGAATAAATGAGAATTTGTCTGGGCCGGACGGGAAACAAGACGGGGGATCGGGAACTGGAAACGAAGTCTGGAAAAATCTCACTGGAGAATCTCTCTGGGAAATCTGAATGGCAAATCTGTCTAAATGAGCTCTGCAACCGCTTTTATACGGCTTTGGATATTCATAGGTGGGGATGAACGACGCGCGGCTCGTCTTTGTGTGCCTCCCGTTATCTCTGGGTGCGGCCTGGGTCCGCGCTGGCTTATCTTCTGGGACATTGACACGCCGTGATTTGTGATAACGCTGAGGTCGGCGACGTATAAATTTGAATATATTATTTAATATTTGCTTAACCAAATTCATACGGAAGCTAGCGTTACAACATTGCTTCTTGTTGCTAAAGCTTTTTCGAAATTCGTTTCCGAAAGAAAGGCTTCACTGTTCTTTTTCTGGATCTATTCGTCTTGAAACCACCAAACAGTTGTAATTTGCGTCTACTACTTCAGTTAGGCTGACTTGGGAAAAATCACACCCTTTTTGGCACTCTTTGAGATCAACACTTTTGACCTAAGGTATCTGTACTAAATTTTACAGTTTTTTCCCGAGTTGCGAGTTATTCATAAATTAGGGACTCTTGTTCAAGCAGTTATTGACTTGATTTAACGTCATTATTTGCTGTTTTTTGTTGCGCTTATAGCTCGGTCATATGATTTAGCTTGCATTCGAAAAACCAGTATAAAATTGTATGGATAACTTACAGATTTTATTATTGGTATATGTATATAGTAAGATTTATTATATGTTAGGATATAGCTTCAATGACCTTTGTACAGCCGAGGTTAGCTGTTTTGATGTCAAGCTCTCTTTCTCTCTATCAATCTCCGCATTTTTAGGGGGCCCTATCTATTATATTATTTGTTGCTATTTAAGTGTTTGGACTTTGTTGACTATAAACTAACAAATCGTCAACTTTTTAAATTGGTTATATGTTTCTTGCTATGATCATTTGTATTTACAATTTACATTTTCCGTTATGCAGCCCTAGTAATTTAAGACTGAAATAAACCTCATTCGTTAGGCTGTATTTTTGTCTATGAGTGAAAATACAATTCGCTTAAACAATACAAGAGCGCGCTCTTAAAGCGAGCCAAATTTAAAGGTTGTGTTTAGCCATTGATTGGACAATTGTTAAGAAAATGTGAAGGCAAGTTGAACTCGAACAGCTAAATCAATTAGGAAATTAAGCTTTTATGTAAGCATCTTTTACAGCAGAGCTCGCAGCTTTACACAGCTACGGGTTAAATTTTTACGGTGGTGCACTGGCAATAATTTACATATTTACTGTCCTAAGACAAGACCGGACTTTAAGAGTAACGTGAATCTCACTCTCCCGGCGAGCTAACTGCGGAGACCGGGAGCTTAATACCGCTGCTTCGCAACCTGTGGTAAGTGCGGTCCGGTCGTGTCGTAAAATTCTGATTATATCATAACAATTGCCTGGCTTATTGTGTTCTTGTTGGCTTGTAGCGTAAGTATGCCCTCCTTCTTTTTGCAATCTCTTTTACTTAACCTGTGAACCATTGCGTTTTATTCTTGTTGTATGATTATACCTTGGCTGCTCTTCTTCTGAACGATCCTTTGCCGACTTTGTCGTTACTATCGTAACTCATAGTAGAAAAGTGTTGAGTGCTATCAATCTACAATAATTCGATATTGAATTTCCGACGAATACCGTGATTAAATCTTATTTGAATAAAAATAGACCATGATCATGGTCACTACGTTTATTGGAAGATTTCAGCCTTCAGTTCTGTTTGGTATCACTTAATCAATCATAGATTTTTTACATTTCTAAAAGTGTACTTGTATTTGCACTCGTGATCCAAGAATGTGTTATTTATTCGACAGTTGTTTTGGAGGCAGAATTCGCATTAATTAATTAAAATTACTAGAATATCTCACAAAAGTCTACTATTAACAAACTCATCCCTAAAGTTCTCTATCGTAAATTCTGCATTAACGATGGCATTTGGACATTAACAATGCAGGTTGAAGTCGTTCCAATTAATAAGTCGGCGAATATACCACAAATCTAAAACTTCCGCGACCGAAGCAGCAGTTGACAACAAATTACCGCGAGCATAAATCGCAAGAAAGCTCGCGATTGCTCTGCCGTAACCATACAACATGAACATGCAGCACGGGGCGGAGGGCGAAATCGATCACTTCGTATCAACTTGTCCGTCTCTGAAAGCAGCAGTAGTTGCTGGCAAAGACCAAAGGAGCAATACAATGCCACAAGCCCACCGCAACCTGTCAAGTGGATTTTAATCAATCACCGTTTTGACTTTTAATAACCGTGCATCGCGTATGAAAGAGCCGCTGCATCGCCCACAAAGAGCTCGATGGCCAAGTGCGTTAAGTACGTGCAACGTCGCGGCGTGCTGTCGTAGTGGAAGGGGTATGTAATTTGCAGACAAACCTTAATAACACACATAACACATAGGGACCTGGGGCATTAGTTCGCTTGAAGTTGTAGAAATTGGAGTCGAATTTTCATTTGGTAAAAGTTATTGGAAATAGGAGTTGAGGTGGTAGTTCTGGGTGCAAAGCAATCCAGATGAATATTTTATCCAAAATAAGGATAGACAGTATGGAGACTTCATAAACGGTAAAAGATAGAGATTCGATTGAACGAGAGGAAATATGCCACATCCGAGAACTATATCCATATTTACAATCAACTTCTGAAATTTTGATTTTTGTTATTTCGTGATAAATAATTTCTGAGTTTGAAAAATAACATTTTAACTTTTTATGAATAAATATAAAACTCATTTTAGAATTGTGCCAAATTTAAAAAAAACTTGAATGTTGCATCATAAATTCCTTCCGTATTTCATTTAGCCAATAAGATTTGAAGCGATTTTTATAATTTATTTACTGAAATTTTACTTTGCAATTATTAAACTTTCTACGGGCTTACCGAAACTTGCAAACAATTTAATAGAAAGTTAACTAGAAATTTACTATTAACTTATTAGAAAAAGTATTGCAATTTTTTATAAGTTGTCGTATTTTTGCGTGTTTTAAAAAATTTAAAACAAGTTGCACCTGACAACGTGCTTAATGAAACCTTTTGAACACGTTACTACTGACGAAGTAAACTAATGAAAACATGTTATTAAACAGTCGTTTTACAAACTTAAAACTGCCAACTAAAAGGCAATATTACACACTGTCGTAGATAATAGTAATTTACGATACAAGTGCGTGAAGCTACTCTTTAGGAACGAGTGGGGTAGAGTTAAAACGCGAGTGAGCGAGCGTTTTAAGCCCCTCGAGTGACTAAAGGTGCTTTACGCATGTGTATCGTACAATATTTTATCTACGATAGAATCTAGAAAACACGGTAAATATTAAAAAACGATTTAAATGTAAATTATGATTACCAGCAACCGGTCGTATTGTTGCGTGTTTTAAAAATTTTAAAACACGTTGCTACTAACAACGTGTCTAATGAAATCTTTTAAACACGTTACTACTGACGAAGTAAACTAATGAAAACATGTTATTAAACAGTGGTTTTACAAACTTAAAACTGCCAACTAAAAGGAAATTTTACACACTGTCGTAGATAAATGGATATTTAGGGACTTAGTACTCTAAAGTTGCTATGACAACACTTTAGAGGATTATTTTTATTAACAATACAATACAAAACAATACTCTGTCAAATTCGAGGTTATCTGGTTAGGTTTTACGTCAGTTTTGACAGAGACTGACGCAAAACCAAACCTGATAACCTCGAATTTGACATAAAATTCGAGGTTATCAGGTTTGGTTTTGCGTCAGTTTTGACAGAGACTGGCGCAAAACCTAACCTGATAACCTTGCATTTGTCATAGACTTACAGTGTCACCAACTAGCCCTGACATACTCTTTAAAAATCATGTCCACCCTTGACCGAGATCATTTTTGATATCCCGGTATTTAAAAAAAAAATTTCAATCAATTTGGTGGTTTAGAGAACTCGTGCCAAAAAAAATGTATGCAGCACCTAGGCAAAATAGTTTTAGGGCACTTTTCTCATTAAAGACTGGGCTTTTCCGTCGCCTCGTCTTTAATTTCGATTCTTTCCCTAAAACTATATTTTGCGTACTTGAATCATAAATAGCTATTAGCGGGCTGAGTTGAGTACTTTAACGGGTTTTAGCGGACTGAAAGATAACTTCGCAACACATAAGTGGAGTGATTTTTTTTAATTAAAAATCATTTACATTTGTCTGATTTATAGCAGAAATTTGCAGAGCTGATACCACAAAATCTTGTAGTTGTGCGCGTACGCAAATAGTTTAGGGGACTCCTCTCATTAAAGACTCGGCTTAAAAACGATTCGTCCCCTAAAACTCCATTTGGCGTTCTTGATACATAATATACTATTGAAGTTGCGGATTTGCTAATAATTTTGATGTAAACTTATTAATAACGTGCTACAAATTAATTAAAAAAATTTATTTGTTCCTCACTTGTAAACATCAATTTATCAAGTCACTGTATTAATCAAGAAAGTTTATTTTAACAAGTTACTAACTTGTAAAATCTTTACAAGTTAACTGTCAGTTTTACAAGCGTGCTCATAGATAAATGATAGCGTGCAAAGCCAGAGTTGTCTTCCTTAGTATGTGTTGATGAATTTAGTTGCTTCTCAGTTTGACATGTTGAATAAATGGTAAATTTCTAGTTATTTACAAGTGAGGAACAAATAAAATATTCAACAACACAGGCAAGGTAACAGGTTTTACTAGCTCATATCCTTCTATTCGCCAGTAAAAGCCCTCTTACCAAGCTAGTAATGTTAAATACTATACTTCAATATTCAAATGTTATACAGTTTACTGCAACCCCTGAAAATTGACTGCCAATTTGCTATAAGTTGATAGAAAATTTATTTAAAATTTGCTATGAACTTGACAAGTAAAAAATTTACTGAAAATCTAATAAAAATCACTGCAAATGCTTCGAAGTGTTGCTGCAAGTTTACCGAAAATGTTCTTCAGACTTGTTGAGCTTTTACTAGAAACTTGTCAAAAAGTAGATGCTAACCTAATGATAATTTGTTACAAACTTTCTAAAAGTTGGCTACAAGTTTACTGGAACATAATATACAAAAGTTACGAAAAACTTTCTGAATCCTTTCTGAAAATTTTCCGCGAAGTCGCTAATATCTGACAAACATCTCTTATGAGTTGGCTGAAAATGTTCCTACAATATTTTTAGAAATAAAGTTGTTGACAATGTGTAGAAAACTAGTTTCAAGTTTACTGAGATAAGTTGAAAATTGGTTCATACCTGATGAAAAATTACTAGGTATAGCTTTATTAAAATTTTTAATGAAAGCTGCTTAAAGGTTAATTAATGTTACTAATAATTTTCTGCAAATTGCTATAACATTTCCAAAAAGTTGTTGCAAATTGCTGTACTTACTGCAAACTTTAAAAATGTTTACTGAAATTTTCCTGAAAGTTTGATAGAAAGTTGCTGAAAATTAGCTGTAAACTAACCGCATCACGTTGCAACATTACCAAACTTGTAAATTCCCTGGAATTTTATTAAACATTTTTTAGAGTTATCGAAGCAAATTTTCTGAAAAGATATAGTAATATTACTAATATTTCTTGGGAAACTTATTGAAAAAGTACTACAAACGTGGTAAAAGTTCTTTAGAAGAGCTTCCAGTTTCTCCTATTCGTGACAACCTTTCTGCGAAAAACAACAATTACAGATTACCAAATCTTATTTTCAGGATAGTAAAATACCAAATTTAGCATATGAAAAAAATCCGAATGTTCCAGAATGAACACGAAACACTATCAGGAATAATAATTCTGTAGACAGTTCCATAAGCGGGAGTTCTAAATCTCCCACTATGAGTACATGCCTTGATGAATGATATGGGAATTGTTATAGTACAATGGCGGACAATAAATTTAGGCCGGCCTGCCATTCGCTTGGCACTGTTTATGTTGGTGGCACTGTAAGTCTGTCAAATTCGAGGTTAGCAGGTTAGCTTTTCCGTCAGTTTTGACACAGACTGACCCAAAACCTAACCTGCTAACCTCGAATTTGACATAGACTTACAGTGCCACCAACATAAACAGTGCCAAGCGAATGGCAGGCCGGCCGAAATTTATTGTCCGCCATTGTACTTAAGATGTACAAATGGTCAGATGTTTATACATTTCGAAGGCAAAACTTCAGTCGTTATAATTTATTAATGCTTCCCACTTTATTTTTCTAGGACAGTATGTTATACTCGTATCACTAATTTCACAAAGTTTTTAAAACTTGAACATGAAAGGATAGTTTACACCAAGCGACCAAGTGTTTGAGCTAATACTTTTATAACTATCTTACCTATAAACAGGATTAAGTGAACAAATAATGTAGAGAACTGATTTTTTATTAGGTTGTTAAAGAACTTCGCTTTAATAGATATTAACGATACAAGTTTGATTATGAGCATCTTAACGACACGAGTTTGATTGCCAAAAACGAGGCGGTGAGCCGAGTTTTGCGGCAATCAAACGAGTCTCGTTAAGTGCCATAAGCAAACGTGTATTGTTCAATATTTTATCTTCATCAATAAATTCTGGTTTAATATATTTCTTGATACAAAAAGAGTGCGGTAATATTCATTACCGCGAGTGCGGTAATATCTATCCATTACCGCACTGAGTGCGGTAATGAAGCTCTTAACGATACTAAAATTAATTTGGTTAAGAGTCTATAACAACACTGATGAAGATAATAGTATATTATGCAACTAGTTTAGAAAAGATATATTTTCTTGAACAGTGCCTTAAACATTACTAAATGGTTTCTTCATTGTTCAGCTTCTGCAATGAAAATTCGTTTATGTTCTTTTCTTCATAAAAAATCTTACTTTTGCCATAAAAGGGAAATAAATACAAATATTTACATGTATATTTCTTCATTACTCGAATTTGGAATCGAAACAAGAATTTTAAGGATAATGCAGAATTTAACCACAAATCCATAAAATCGGGAATAAAGGATTTTGATTTTTAACATGTATTAATGCAGATGAGATTGGACACCTTTGTACAATATTTGGCAATAAATACATTACCAAATATTAAGTTCTGTTTAAATTTGTTTTGAGCGAGACGCACAGCATTTGCTTCTTACATAAAATTCCCAAAATAGTAACATATAAATCCATAATCCAGCAAATACACTAACCTAATCAACTGTAGTCGACTAATTCTTGTTAAAATTGAATTTCGGCTTAGACTGCGTAGTCGTTGTTGATAAACACCCGGCATTCTCTGGCTTAGGGCCAATTCTACAATGCAAGTATATACCTAGAATAAGCTATCCAAGGTATAATTGTCATAGTTTCTTTTGTTACAACAATAGTTTCCTGGGTATTTATTCCCCGGATAACTTTATCCTTGGTTTGTAGAACCGGCCCTTAGTGTGTTTTGCACTTTGTGAACTCGAGCAAGGATCGACGCGATTTCCATGCTCTTTGGTGGCTCGTGTTGTTTGAGGAGCTTGAGAACCTTCAAAACAAGGATACTTAGGCAGATTTGGCCCAGCCACATGGACTAACGTTTCGCAAGACATTGCAACTTGCGCCATCAGAGTGAAAGTCGCCGTAAAAACTGAAGGTCGGTGTGGAGCTATTTATAGTCCTATGTGCCAGACGTTCGGAACGACGTAACCCTGATTGGTCGTTCAAGTCCATCGCAGTTTGAATCCGCGGGGCGCGGTCGGCAGACGCGCTGTGGTTATAATGCTTTAGATCATGTATCACAGGAGTCCACGTTTTATTAAGCTTAAAACCATATTTCCTGTTTATAATAGTTGGATGTGTTTCTACTTCTATGGCTTCACGTGTCACTCATGTATTCTGCCAAATACTCTGGCGTGCTCAAATTCTAAGTTGTACCCATTTGTAAATGTGTACTCAGATACGGTTGATTTTGTAATGCGTTTGTGTTTGCGATCGCTTTTATGTTCTTGAAGTGTTAGATCAATGGAACGATCAGTCTATCCAATGTAACTTGAACCGAAAGAGCAAAGAATGTGATATATGCCAGCGGTTTGCAAACTTGGAATTTTGTCTTTTACCGATCTGAAACCGTTACCCAAAGTTGCATTGGCCGTGAATGCTGTGCTTGTCGCTTCACTCTTTTATTTGTTTATTTGAATAGGGATGTCTGAAGAACCAACCTCCTATCTCGTAAGGCACATCGACAAAATTGCAGGCAAATTTCAATGTGTGGATTTGTCTATCTGTGCATTTTTTCGGATTTTTTAAATTTTAACTTCAGAGTTGGTTAGAGTAGAGTAGAATAGGAATGTGTGAAAAACCACCCTCTATCTTGTAGAAACAAAGATAAAATAGCGTATAAAAAATTAAGCACAATTTTAAATGATGTCTAGCAATGCTAACCTGAGCATTTTCAACTGCGTTTTTACTGTATGATTTATTATCTACCGCGGAAAACAGGGGCGGGCGCAATCTGCAATCTTGCCGAGGTCTTGCAATTGCTTCGCACATTTTGAATGTTTTATTTTTTCGTCTTACGTAGTTTAAGCTTGTTTTGTGTACATTCTGGGAATTTTTCTTAAATTCTTAAATTCCTTTACTTCTTCCCTGCGTATCTTATGTAAGACTGTGGTACATCTATGTAACACATATACACTCCTTGGTTGGTTCTTATTACGATTTTGCTAAATTTTACATACACATTCCCATCTTGCGGTATGATCATGACCCCATCGTCTTTTCCCGAGCTCCTCGATTAAGAATAAGAATAAGAAAAAAAAAGCTTCCGAAGCCGCAGACAAAAAATTATGTATGTAACTCGTGCGAAAGCGGACTTATATACTTGCCTGATTTATGTGCCTCGCTCGCTGCGCTCACTTGGTCATAAACTGCGGCTCGTCCAAAAAAGTCCTTAATTTCGTACTTGTAACATGAATAGCTATTTCACTCTCGTTTCCTATGCACATATAGGTATTACAAGTATTACTAAATATTTCTAATTATTACTTCGAATGGTATTTTTTGTTTCTTTTTGCTTATTTTATCATTTTTGCAGTTTTGCCATCATGCCCTGATACATTTTTTACTTTTAATCACTTTACTTGTACTTTTATTAGTAAATCCAATTAAACAGTACCAAATAATCAAGTTTGAGAAGGAAATGAGGTCAACGTGAAATTTGGATACGTCCTTGAACTGTTGTTAAAAATGAGATGATTTGAAATGATGAATTAGTTCGAATTACAATCCTTATAACGAATGTGACTGTCGCTAACATCTGCACACGCAAGGTCGGGATTGATTGATATAAAATAGGCAAACGCGAACTTCCTGAACAAAGTTGAATAGACAATTAATAGATTTAAAAATGAAATGCAATAACTTTATGTTTTGGGTATTTTATTATTTTATAATATGCAATTACAATCTTTGATTAAGTTAGAAACTTACTGACATAGACAATAAGTCCTTCAATTTTTACTGAATTTAATCTTTTGATCGACTTCATAATTTATTTTCCGAAAGTAAGCTCGAACGCTACTCCGTCAAGCTCAATTGCAAACAGGACGAATTTTATAGTATCGTACTACATGCTTAACAAGGGTTACGAGTACCCTAGCATGACACCTGTTTAATGCCAGGGGGATGCGACTACAAATCATAGCGGGATAATCCCTTAAACACCACTAGACACTCTAACAATGTACGGATGTCACATGCACAATTAGTAAACAACCCTTAACTGCACATACAGTCCCGCCTCTCACAATAGCAGTTTTAATTTTTGTTAAATTGAGTATCTCGTTAGTTTAATTCCTAAGTTTGATATTATTGCCAAAGGTATCATCAAATACAAATACGTTGGGATTTAAAAATTTCATAAAGAAGTTAACCACGAGCTAGGACAGTTTGTTGTAATTTTTTATGTAGAAAATAATCCATTCTCTTATTTAAATATTGCATTGGTTTGTTTAACTATTTTTGTTTGGAGTTTTCAGTATTCAATTATATATAATTGCAATTGCAAGAGCTTATTGATGAAAGATATTTTATTTTTAGAAAAAATAGATCTGGAGAAACTAGTGATAAATTAAGTGGTGGAGGTGTTTTAATTGCAATTAAAAAGAAATTTGTCGCGTCAGTTATGGTGATTAGTCTAAGTCAGTGTTTCCCAACCTTTTTTCCTAGCGTACCACTTCACCAGACAAAAATATTTTGAGTACCACTTAGTCACGTGGAGGTAATTATGAATGGAATATGTTTATTATTTAACTAATCTAACTAACCCATTTTCCAACCATAAGTATGAAAAATAAAATTCTGTGTAGTGTTATAATATTTTATTAATTGATGTGCACAAGGAATTCATACCGTAAGTTGAAAATAAAAAACATTATACTGTAAGGAAAATACAACAAAAATATAATACACAACTTCAATGAGAAGGCTGAGCTTGAAGATTAGAACCCAACTTGGGAACGTCTGGTCTAAGATTGCTCAGTCTTAAACGAAGATCATTTTCCACACTAATAAGTCTATTCCGATATTTGTTCTTAAGATACACAAGTGAAGAAAATGCTGTCTCGCACAAGTAAGAAGTTGTGAAGGGAAGTAAAAATTTAACTGCTTTTGTCAGCTACTTCTGGGTAGTCCGCACGCCTCTCAACCCAGAAGTTCACGAGCGACATTTTTGAGTCACAATTTAGTTCATACAACTGTTCCTTTTCTTTCGCAGTAAAGATTTCTGGTGCCACTTCTATATTAGCAAACGGGTTTTGGATCCAGGAATATTTGCTGAAGTCTTCAGGGAAATATAGGATGTAGCTTTGAATCAAACCAAGCCAGTGTGTTTTGATGTCTGCAGGACTCAGTTTCAGGTCATTTTCTTCAACAAAATTCTCGAGCGTTGAAAACGATACCTTTTTCTGTTCTGCTTCTTTTGCTGCTTGATTCAGCTTCTTTTTCATAGCACTTACTCTATCATGAACCCGAAAAGGAGTGTTATAATTTCCTGGCAGGGCTTGGTTGAGCTCATTAAGCTTTGAAAATATCTCTGCCAAATACGCCAACTTACACTGCCACGATTAAGCAAAATTCTTTTAACATTTATTTAATGTACTTACACAATAAATTAGTTTTGTCAATTCGCATTATCATGTCGACATCAGCTGCACGAAGGAATGCAACCAGTTAAAAATTTATTTTCTACTTCAAAAGATTTTCACGAGGAATATATTTTTAAAAATATTGCCGAACTAGCCCTTATTATTTTATGTATTCCTCACGGGAATGCTGATGTTGAAAGAATATTGTCTAATATTACATATATTGAAATTAAAAAAGGAATAAGCTTTCAACATCACTTTTTGAAGCTGTACTGCGAATAAAAGTTGATCTGCATGGCAAGAAGTTGTGTTGGCATAATTGTTGAAATGTATTCTTTTAAAAAATGCGTTTTTGTTCAATAACCAAATTTTAAAACAATTTTTCCCCGTGTACAGAGCACCACGTACCACCGCAGTGGCCTCTGCGTACCACTAGTGGTACGCGTACCACAGGTTGGGAAAGACTGGTCTAAGTCATGATACACTTTGTATCATGGGTGTAAGTGGTAGAGAAGAGTTGTGGTTGTCAATTACTATTATGTGCTGTATATTTTTCACCGGGTACTGCTTACGAGAAATACATGGAACATTGTATTCTACTTGAAGACTGTTTCGGTGAAAATCAAGATAGTTTATTTATAATAGTTGGAGATTAAAATCTTCTCAATATTCAATGGCAAGCTGAAGAGGAGTTGGAAGGTTTATCAGCAATTCGCTTACCAGGTGAAACTGAACAACTTGTATATGATACTTTCTCATATTGTGGTTTAAGGCAATTTAATAATGTTAAAAATATTAATAATGTTAGAGTAATTTACGATTCAAGAAACGTTATCAAGCTTTTAACATTACGAGAGGATAGTTTGAAAGAACGAGCGACCTTAGGATCGAGTTCTTTAAAATTCTCGAGTACTGTAGAAATCAGATAACGTTACGTATATCGTAACATGGTTTATTTTATCCTAAAATACTATTTCTTTTCAAAAAATAGGAAAAATTGTTATTAATGACACAACAACGAGACATATATCTGCTATGGCTGTGGTAGTATCACTCAATTGGTAGCACTGTCAGGTTATGTTAAATTAGAAATTAGCAGGTTAAGTTTTGTGTCAGTCTGTGTCAAATAACAACCAAAACCTAACCTACTAACATCGAATTTGACATACACTGACATTGTCACTAACAATACATGTCAATACTGCCAAAATGTGATTAAATGCTAATAAAGTATCGTTATGTTATTTTTCTTAACAACACTAGTGCTGTTAAATCCATCTTAATGCAACTCGTTGCTAAAGAGTTATTATTATAGTAACATAATAGGATAAAATAAAAAATATTAATAATGTTATACTAGATCTAATGTCCTGAAACGTTTTTTTTGCAAAATGCTGCAACAGATCCTTTACTTCCATGTGATCTTCATCATCCCCCACTTTTGTTTAAATTAGTTATTTCTAATACAACTGAACTATCCAAATTAGAAGAATGTTATAATATTTAAGAGCATTCAGTAGATAATTTGTGTATAATGGCATTTTTGTACGCACAGTAGTAGAGGCTCATAAATAACTCAACCGTTAGCCTTAAGTGCCGTTAGGTTGGGTGTCTTTTGTTGTAGGACAAGTCTTTGTTAGATTTAGCCCAGATGTGCTAAATAGTTCCCTGTTAAGTAATACTTATACAAGGTAAAAGTGTCACTTTATCTGATTAAGCAGATAAAATAGCAACTTTTGCGTACTCTATGTGCCTAATCACATAAAATCGTTGCTCTCTTTCTTTCTTTCTATGTTTGTTCCCTATCTCCTTCGAATATACTGGACCGATTAAATTGTATGATGGCTTAAAATTTTGCTATTTTTTAGACTTAGATCGTAGGCCGGTTTTTATTTTCAAAAAGAGTACGAAAAAGTTTTAATTTAATTAAATCCTTTAAGCAGCGGAGTGGAGCATCTGTCGCCGTGGGTTATGGTGTGACAGCTGCTGTGGCCGTGTGCTATTAGCTGGGGTGATTTAGTATGTTTATATATCATTATAAAAGCGCGTTATTTAAACAACCGAGGTTGGCGCAGGGGTAGAGTGCTCGCTTGTCAAGCGGGTGGCCACGGGTTCGATTCCCGGGAGATGCACCCTTTTTTTAAATTCATATTAATGAAGTTTATCTGAATACGTTTGCGGATAAAATAGTATATGTTATTCCGAGTAAAAGTGACTTTATGTGGCTTAGCTGAATTATTTGCCTCACTGACTTTCGGCTAAATAAACTTCAGCTTCGCCACATAAAGTATCACTTTTACTCCTAATAACATAATCTACTATTATTGAGTTTACGGAGTTTTTAATTTCTCACAGGAATATTATTTGAAGCTACATTTAGTATTGTATTGCAGATAATTTCTCATACTGAAGAAGACCACAATGTTGGTTGAAATATATTTATGTATAACTATTACACTGCCTCGCCTTTTTATTGAAATGTATTAAATAGCTCCAAATTTCTCAAAACTTACATAGTGTTCCGTACAACTAATAAATGTTTAATTCAAAAATCATTCAGGGTCAATAAAAACTTTAATTTTCAGTAAATCAATGCAACAAATTAAATGCACAGTATTACAATAAAACAGTAAATAATTAGTTTTTGGCCCGACCACATAGGAGTTACTCCGATTACAATAATTACTGTCTTTTTTAAATTGAATTGTAAATTACAAAATTAAAGAAGAAAGGAAACATTTTAACGTCTTTAATTAAGAAAGCGCAATATTCAAAATTATTTACAAAATCTATAAAAATATCTCAACGTTGCTAATAATGCTGAAACAGTAAAAGAAAACACTAATAACAGCCGTATTCATAGTCGTTCGCCAGCGGCTCGCCGGCGAGTCGCCGGAGTTTCGTTATGAATAGTATGTTGGCGGCACTGTACGTCTATGTCAAATTCGAGGTTAGCAGGTTAGATTTTGTGTCAATTTCTGTCAAAACTGACGGAAAACCTAACCTGATAACCTCGAATTTGACATAGACGTACAGTGCCGCCAACATACTATTCATAACGAAACTCCGGCGACTCGCCGGCGAGCCGCTGGCGAACGACTATGAATACGGGTGTTATTAGTGTTGCGAGTTATATCAATTTGCAAATAAAAAACAAAGTAGCCGGTGGGATTCGAATCAGCTTCACATGCAGAATCCGCTAGTTAGACGCTTTAACCGCTCTCCCCACTACAGATCACCTATTGTAATTGCTTATGGATGGGTTATAATAGACGTGTTGACGACATGACAGATCGTGGACGAACTACGCCCGATCGGAGCAGTTGAAAAGGTGCCTTCATTTTTCGCAGCTTCTATAGCATCAGGTTTATTTGAAAATATTTCTTCAGAATTATAACAAATTTACTGCATCACTTCTTTTTTGTAGTATTTGGATTTATTTCAGTTACAGAAATGCAACATAAAACCTAATTTCAAATATTCAGACGGCAATGGCAGTAGCTGTTACCGAACATTTATGATTTTTACCGTGCAAGTTTAAATAAAATACTGTACTGCTCCAAGGATGAAGATCTGGTCTGGCGAACACGCTAACCATGTCAATGGACCCATATTCCGATCTTTTTTCTGGAATATACATATTACGCCAAATTCTTATATGAAGACTTGTAAAGTATGAATCTTTATTACCGAAGTTATCAGAAAAGTGAAGAAGGAAAAGATTCGGTCATTTTACACTTAATAAAATCACGCGATTAACTTAATTTGACTATGACATTTTCAAGGCATGGCATAAAATTCTATTATTTAAACGCTTTGTTTGTATTGTTTTTAGAAATATAGATAGAGGAAAATGTTTTTGATTTAGAATGTTAAAAAGAAGTTATAAAACTATCATATATAATGCACCTAGTGGGTTCTCAGAAATGATTTTATAATCAAGAAGACACGAGTTGCATTCGGCTAGATTATATCACGAGTCAATAAACAACTAGAAGCAATAAAACGCAGTAGTCTTCTCCACGTACATTTATTAAATAGGCGACATGTTTCGAAGCCAAACTGGCTTCATCAGTGCCTTCTCCGTCATAGAATGGTTGCTATTTTACTTGCCGTTTTTTAATTTGTTAAATTTGATGAAATAACCAGTACAACGATCTTTATAACGTAGTTTACTGGTTATTGAATTAATTTTCTTCTCCAATGTGGTGTTCTTTGTGAATTTTTTATTACTACCTCGCCTTCAGCGCTTAACCTCAACTTAACTTATAAATTTGAACACGTGGTTTCACCTGTTTTTAACCAATGATCATTTTGGCCTGAAGATGAAGCCAGTTTGGCTTCGAAACATGTCGCCTATTTAATAAATGTACGTGGAGAAGACTACTGCGTTTTATTGCTTCTAATTAAGACACCTCCACTATCAGCATGATGGATCACCTCCCTGTCAATAAACAACGTTTGAACAGTTTATTTATAACTATTAAAAGTACAGTTAGTGTGGTTGCTATGACAACTGTACTTTAAGCTGATAACGCGATGTTGGTGAAGGGATTTGACTATCACTTATTAGTCAAGAAGGTATATGATTATCACCACTACTGTCTACATTATCAAAAGATGCGTAACTATGCATTTTTAGCGTTTTTCATTGGTCGATGTTATAGAGAGTGGAATAATCGTTTTAGGATAAGAAAATTTACACATTTGCAAAATATCGTTTTCCTACAACAAGTAGTTTTTGAGATTTCTTCGTACACAGTGGAAAAAAATCACTGTGGAACAGGTAACCATTCTCTTCTGATGCTTGCTCCATTTCCATTTAACATAACTCATTGGCTATTGCTTTAGAACAGGCGACCATTTATCACAATATAACATCAAAAGTTGGTTGAAAAATTCTGAAAAGAAGAAAAATCAGTTGATGTACAATATCTACTTGGTGTCTTAAAAACAATTACATCTAGTAGGTTTTGAATTTTGTTTGCATGCAAATGTTTATGTGCCCTAGATTGTTATTGGTATTGGTATAATTTTCAAAAAAGACAATAAATTTTTCCCAAAGTTCCGAATAAAACAATATCAATTATGTTACTGCAAAGCCATTGTCAACTATTTTTAGAAAAGGGGAATCAACATCAATTGATAGCTTGCGTTTCAACGCTTAGATATCTTTATTGAATTTCGTGCAAAGCTCCGATACAATAAACGGTATCTCCACCAGTTAAAAAGAAAATCGCTAGTCTGCAGGAATTTCGCGTGTAAATGCTCGTATAAAATTACGTTTCAATTGTATTTGATCTATTCGACATTTTCACGAAACTATCGCCTTTGCTTTGCCGAAGCTGTGCTTGGCCAACTGAGTCCTTAAACCTTTAATACGCGTAATGACACCCTCGCACAATTGAATTCGCCTCGCGTTATTTTCGGCCCCTGTACGCCCCTTAAAAAGTGCGTGTAATCTGTTGTTTTGTGTGTGGAACCAGGGGTGGCTTGCAGTAGGGCTGGTGAAACATATATCAGTTTTTCGATTTGTTTATACTTGTTAATCCCGAGCATTTATCATAAACTGATTTCTTTACTATTTGAATGGGGAATCATGACTATGTTTGGATCTGTGTTTTTTGTTTCTGTAACAATGAGAATATACAATTTTGTTAGGTCTTTTGTAACAAGGCAGATTGTTAGTGCATCAGTATTAATACATTTTCAACATCGCCTTGTGTTTTTTTTTTTGCTTTTCCATATGTACAGACAAATGTTTCGCTACCAACTTCCTCCATACTCTCTTTTAAATTGCGTTTGCATTGACCTAAAGTGTAGGGAGCTCCCAAACAGTTTTTTGTAACTAGTTTCATTCCCCACTCACAAATAACTACAGGTAAATTGAAATCAATTACCAGAAACATTGATTTTTCTGTGATTTTTTGATATTTCGTAATTAAAAATTAATAGTTTTAAAAATAAGTTACACTTTTCTTTAATATGTAGGTTGAAACGTTTTCTTTGGTAGCTTTACAAGGTTTATATCTTAAATTCTGTTGTAACGCTTGTTATTCGTTTTCATTCTTAATTTTCATAATTTATTTTTACTCCATAACTACTTACGGTACTTTTAGCTTGTTTTTAGAAATGGATCTTTTATAATCCAGCTTTTAGAGATTAGAGAAAGAATCGATATGGCTAAATATATTTTCGAAATTGTCTAAACTACTCGAGTACTATTGTTTAGTATAAATTATTGCCGAAGTTTACTAGCGTCACGCTCTATAAATTATTAGACTATGAAATTTTGAAACAAAAACCGTCATTATTCTGATATAAATAGTTGCTAAGTATGAAAGTACAAACATGTTAGAAATTGTTATACTATCACTTTTTCTGTTGCCTCTAATTCTTTCTACTGTTATAATATGCCCGGCAAATAATTGTTTCCTAATTTTATTATTAATAAATTGACTCTAAATCTACAGGGTTAGGTTGCTACATCGAAAATACTGTTACTGACTTGATATTATAAATCATTTCAAGTTCATATAAACACATTTATTTGTACGCACTCTGTGTGCTCGTTATTTAACTGATGGGAATTTCTAGCTTGATATTTCTACTTGACGGGACCTTGACAATTCCAAGATGGTTGCCTGGTCTCGAAAATAACGTAAACAAGCTCCGTGTTCTATTTAAATTATTTATGTCCACGCAGTAAACGCTGTTGCTATGCCAGAAAAATTGAAAGTAAGTATACTACGCCACGAAACAAAGCACTTCTACTGACGCCACTACCGGTTAAATGCAAACCCCACGCCAACCAAACACAATCACAAAAAACACCTTTTAGCTGGCGAGATCTGACCTTTAGATAGATTCTAAGATGATCTCGGGGTACCTGGACCCTTGCTGCACGTGTCACGATGCTCAGGACAAGATGTCGTTACCGGCCTGCTGTCAGCAAGGCACAAATCTGCTTTCGTTTTCCACCTCGATATCGGCTGCACTTGGACGACCTTTTGGATAGCTGGGGGCCCCACTATAGGGCTGTGGTGCACAACAGGCTGCTTACTTATGCACCTAGACAAGCACTTACAAAATTGGCTGGATCTCCGTAAAATCACTTCAAAATACTCTTGCTTGCATTTGACCAATTGGTATCTCGTTCTCTAGCTCTTTCGGAAGCTCAATCTGAGGGAAAACTTCCACAAATCACCCTGGGCACGCTCTCTCAATAAAAACACAACTTTTGGGTAAACGTAGGTATTTATTCGCACATAAAAGATTTTTATTAGGGGAGCTTAGCGAAAAACTCAACCAACTTCTTGGTGAAGCTGCCCCCAAGTTTTTTGTTTACAGTTTTGATTTGGTTGCATGACATGCCAAGCCTACTTTGATTTTAATTTGTTTTTACACAAAAATAATGTTATTCTAAAATTATTATACTACCAATAATTTTTTATAAGAAATCTGAACTTTAAATTACCACATCTATTGGACATTTTTACAATTAATATTTTAAGGGCCGGTTGCAGAAAGCAATGTTAAGTCTGGTGTTAGCTAACATCGCGTCAAAGTGAACAAAATCGCATCAAATTTTGTTTACTAATGTATTAGTTACCATAAGCCTTTGAGATTTGATTCGTTTTTGTTCACTTTGACGTCGCGTTAGCTAACGCCAGACTTAACATTGCTTTCTGCAACCGGCCCTTAGTGTTGGTTAGGTTGTAAATTGCTAATAATAATAAATATTAGTATAAATTAGATCAACGTTACAGTTCCAAGTAACCCAAAGCGTCTACATTTTTTCCATTTCTTTTTGCCAATTGCTGCCACTTCCCAATTTCTAATATCTAGTAATTCCAGACTCTCTGTTACCGCTTCGATCCACTTCCTTCTACAAGTAGGTCAACTTCTTCTTCTCCTTCCAACACTATGTTTGTAATACTTTGGTTTTGTAGTCGGTAAACTACTGTCCTAGCCATCCTAACCATCTAGTAGTTGCATTCTAGCTACAATAGATACTAGTTCTTAATCATAGGTAGGCTTTCATCAGTTCTCGGTTCTTTCCTCTTCTTCATATGCCGTCCTCTTTGACACCTCCATATATTTTTCTTTGCCCTTTTCTTTCTCATACTTCTATCTAGCATTACGTTTACATTACTTTTATTTATCCACGATTCACAGTTGCGTAGTACTGTAGATCTTATAATTGTTTGGTATATTTTTACCTTTGCCGTTCTTTCTAGATTGTTAACTTTTAACGGTGTTGGCAGCTACCTGCTTTCTATTTCCTCTTTTTCTTCATTCTTGTTTGTTACTTGCACTCCTGATTATGTGAATTTCTGTACCTTAGCAAACTTGTACTGCGAGTAATTTATTTGTATGTGGTCTACTGTCTAATCGATTTTATTTTCATTTTCATGTGTTTGGTCTGCTTTTCGTCAGTCCAACCTCTTCCGCTATCTTTTCTAATTGTAGCAAACTGGTTGTTTATTTTGTTGTTTGGTCCGCGTGATTAATAGTAAATTATCGGCATAAGCTCTACACTGATGGTTTTGTGAGTAAATTATTCCTTTGCAATATAGGGAGGACCAAAATTCGCCCCTTCCCTTCTAACTTGCGTCAAAATATTTTCGTAAAATTTTATAATGCTAAACTTAACAAATTTTCGATGTCTTGAAGCCAACCGACGTCAATTAATAGTTGAAGATGGTTACTCGGCGCCATATTTTTTAATGGACGGCGGGTTTATGTTAGGTACTCCTCATTTGAAAAGTCGCACTGAGTAGAATACGAACCTATAATTTCAGAAAATGTTGGTGATCTTCAACAACATTTTAATACAAAATTAAGTAGGTACCGACTGGTCAAAATGAAGAGCAAGAATACTAAAGCACCCGCCATTTTGTTAAAGATTATTAACATTTTTTTCTGAAATTATGGGTACGTATTCTAGTCAATGAGACCTTTCAAGTGAGGATTCACCCATTTTTTAATGAATATGGCGCCGCACGGCCATCTTTAATTTTTTATTCGCCTCAAATGGCTTGAAAGCATCTAAAATTCGTGTAGTTTATCATCATAAAACTTGACTACAAAATATTGACGCATTCAGAAATTAGTGGAGAGCGGACTTTTGGTGTCCACTTTATATACAGGGTGACTTTAATAGTATTGGAAATACTTTAAACGATGATAGTACTTACTTACTGAAATCATATAAAATACTGAAAATTTATATCGTTTTTGAGAAACCGACTGAAGTTAACTTTGAGATCTGCTGGAATTTTCAAATTTAGCACGCAGCTATTGAATTATGAAACGTGACCAGTTGAATCGGAGAATTTTAATCGCATACTAAAACGATATTTAAGTTGAAAAAGTACGTTATGTTAAAAAGTGCGACAACCAAAATTCGTTAGCTGCAATAAAATAAAATTTATTTATTGCATTTCATTTGGAAATGTACTATATTTCTTCATTCAAATCGATAAAAAATGTGGTACTTTTATGCCTGGCAACGGCGATTCGTTTTAAGTTTGCCAATACTGAAGTGTGTTGTTGGTGACACTGTAAATCTATGTCAAATTCGAGGTTAGTAGGTTAGGTTTTGAGTCAGTTTTGACACAGATTGACGCAAAACCTCGCCTGCTAACCTCGAATTTGACATAGACTTACAGTGTCACCAACAACACACTTCAGTACTGCCAAACTCATAACATCAACTGGAGCTGCGATTGTGCTTTAGCACATAGGAACGAGTTAAAAGCTCATGTTGGTTATGTTTTGACAGTTAGTGTCACTTGTTTTACATTTCTTATGAAATGCGATAAAATACTATACTCAACACGTTAGAAAAGTCGTCTACTTTTCGCAACTTGTAGAGTAATATACTATTTATGGTATTTCCCAAAACAGTGACGTTAACATGACATTAATATAAACAGGCTTCTTTGGTTTTTAATCATTACATTTATTGCAACTTGTCCATGGTTCTCAAACTTTTTTAGAAAAACTTTAACTTGCTTTTTTAGAAAACTAACAGTTTTTGTATAAGACATTGTTGAACAAATCACGTTATTTCAACATCCTTCGCTATCAGTTAAAATATTTGCTTAGCTATTAAAATCACCCTTTAAGTGTTAAACTAAACAGTATCGAAGACAGTTCTCTTGTCTCACTCCTCTGTTCACTTTTCCACCAGCACTCTGTAAGTTGTTTGTGTTATTAGTAGTAATTTTGGTCAGTTTTATTAGTTTATTAAGTACTTATTCCAAATGCATGCATTATTTAAAACAATTTTTCTCTTGCCACGGTAACTACTGTAGATAGAAAGTTTTACTTCCTCCATAGATGTCAATTTTGTTGGAAACAATCTAAGTCTCAAGATTGCGTTCGCAAAATACGAACCATTTTGTTGATTGGTTATTGTGAGTATGCTTGAGTTTACGATTTAAGCTACTTGATTTGTTTTAGTGAATATGTGTGCTACTGTGTGTTATCAATAATTGTTGGATTATCGCGACGTTAGGGACCCTGCAGGTTGATAGACAATCGCAATTCTTTGCACTTTATGTTTTAGTTTGATTTCGACCATTGCACGGCTTGATTTTTTGCGATATTTTAACCATTGGGATTTGATTTTGGGATACTGCTGCTTGAAACATAGCCGAAACCAGCAATCGTGCAAGAGTACTTTTAACTCGAAATATTCAGACTATTTTTTCGACGACTGAGCATTTTATCAAGACGAAAATCATATTATTTCATTTTATTAAAAATATCAGTTAATAATAAATTTAAAATTATTCGCGTAGTATCTGACATGCGATGCGATTATTGAAACAAATGAAGAGCGTCGTCAAAGAAACATCCTGGTACGCAGAGCTGGGCAAAATACTTTTAAAAAGTATTTAAATACTAAATACTAAATACTTTTTGAAAATTGAATGTATTTAAATATTAAACACTTTTTTTGAGCAAACAGTAGTTAAATAGTAAATATCTATAGTATTTAAATACTTTTAATAGTTATATACTTTTCTAAACGTATTTAAATACTTTAAAAGTATTTAAATACTTTAAAAGTACTTAAATACTTTTAAAGTATTTAAATATTTCTTAAGTATTTAAATATTTTAAAAATATTTAAAATACTTCTTAAGTATTTAGATATCCCTAAAATGTAAAAAGACTTGCGAAATATTTAAATAGTAACACAACATGTGTATACCAGTTAATCAGTTTTTCAAAATTAATTTAAAATTCTAAATTTCCTTTTATTCTATTATTAAGCCAAATAATAAAGATGACATAGCTTAAACTATTGTATATGAATTATTAAAAACTCCAAAGAAAACAATATATTGGTTTCCGGTGTTTTATGGATATTTCGGCAAAGAAAATCTTAAAATCCATAAAATATTTTATTCATAAAATTGCGTATATTGAATATGAACTACTAGTAGTACTATTAAATATAGGTATACTTACTGTAATAGTAATTTATGTTTACCACAAATCACGACACAGGTACAGAGAAAACACCACTATTTGTTCCGCGCTGCCAAAACATGGAATATCGAAATAATCGAATGGCAGGGGTGCACCGTCTCCGTCACTCGGTCAAACCGGCTTTTTATGCATCTTGCTCAGGCCCACAATTGCCTGGTGGTTTCTGTCTCGCTCTAGCACGGGTGGTTGTTTACCTGAAGCACTACACGTATTCGCGTTTCAAGTAAAAACTTGGGATTTTGATAAACGTTGAAACTATGCAAAAATTATTTACTAGTTAGAAATACATTTGAAGACATAAAAAGGAGCTAAATACTCTGAAAGTATTTAAATATTCTCAAAGTATAAATAGTCTCAAAGTATTTAAATAGTCTCAAAGTATTTAAATACTCTGAAAATATTTAAATACTCTGAAAGTATTTAAATACTCTCAAAGTATTTAAATACTGTAAAACTATTTAAATATCCTAAAAATATTTAAATACTGCCAAAATTGTATTTAAATACTAAATACTTTGCAAAGTATTTGCACCTAGAAATACAAATACCGTACATTAAAAAGTATTTAAATACTACAAAGTATTTAAATAAAAAAAGTATTTACAAATACAAATACTGCCCAGCTCTGCTGGTACGGCTAATTTTGTTACGCTCGATCAACAGCGAATGTCAACTTTCTGTTGTCAAATGACAGAAAAATCTACTTTTGATGTCAGTCGTCGAAAATAGTATATTGTATGTTAAGAACTGAAAGTGCATTCTTGCCGCTTGCTTGAATATTGCTGGTTGACCTGAAGCCGAAACCAGCAATCATGCAAAAGCGGCAAGATCACTTTTAGATCGAAGCATACATACTATTCGTAAGGCGAAAATAATCATATTTCATTTTATTAAATTATGGTGTGATATACGCACACAACTTCCTTTTACAGTGATTTTTAAGCATTTGTTAAATATGTTCAAAAATTACAAATTCTACAGAGAGAGTTAGTCTAAAATTTTAAGCTGAATTAAAAAATGTAATAATATGCCGGGTGTTCTATTTAAAATAGGAGTTAATAAAAAAACAAAAGAAACCCATTTTAGAGGTATTCAACTGGAAAATCACCTATCTCACATCAATACACATTAAAAATGTAAAGTTAAAAAAATCGTTAAGTTGTTTTTGAAAACATCGAAAAAAACTGACAAATGTATTTCTTGAAAAGTTGTCCGATTTATTTTTTGAGATTAATAATTATATCAATATTGTAGTGTGTGGCAACTTTAACCCTGATTTGCTTATAAACCCGAATTTTTATCAATACTAAATAGCTGTAATATAAAATACACAATAGATACTCCCACTAGAGTTACTAATAGAAGTGCTACTTTAAGGTCTATTCACACATCAGTGCCGTGTCAGTTCCTTGTTAGCTCCCTGTAAGTGGCATCCGTGACGTATCAATGATGTGTGATGCCTATGCACACATATCCGTGCAGTTTGGTCAGTTTTCAGTCAGTGGTTTTCCAAATGGCAATGTGGACGGATGGGGAATTGGCAATGATTGCTATAATTTTGGATAAAGAGGAAGGGGAAGTGCCGTATGCGAAGAAGCGGAAGTGGGTGCATGAGGCATGGCAAAAAAAAGAAAGTGAAGGAATTAATTCATGATGGATTGAATTTTTAAAGTATTTTAGAATTTATGAAAACTGTTTTAACATATTGCTCTCTATTTTATTTCAAATATTGAGTTTCAAACGTGTGTCCATATATTTCGGATTAAGTAGATCATAAAGAAGAGGATAATTCCGAACCAGTTCTATAAGTTGTTCCTCCTTCATATTCGCAAATACGCAAAAACGATTGACCAACTACACTCCAAAACACGTTCGTGAAATGGCAAAAATATCGTCGGCGACGATATATAAAATCGATAATATCCTTACAAATATAGACACTTGCATAAATGTCAAAAATCTAGATTTTAATTTATCAGACCATAAAACTCAACTTCTTATAATTAATACAACTGCTTATTGTGAATGAGAAAAAATATCGAATATTTTTTATCCTTAAGGCTAACAACAAATTTCGTCAATTAATAGAGGCAATAAATTGGCATGAGTTGTCACTGAATCATGATGTAAATACAAAAATAGAAATGTTTTATTGTAAAGTTAAGAGTTACTTTGATAATGCTTTTCCTCTTAAACGTATTAACAAAATGAATAGTAATAAAACAGTAGCCTAAGGGTATTCGCAAGTCGTGTAAAACAAAGCGTGAACTACTCCGGTTAATAAGATTTAGTAGCAATAACAACTTTATTAATTATGTTAAAAACTATGTAAGAATGTTAAAAACGGTCATACCTAAAGCCAGGAAACTATTAACTTCCTCAAACAATAAAATTAAAACAACTTGGAATACAATTAAAACTGAAACCGGAAAGTCACCGACAGTTCCACAAGAGAATATAAAAATTCAAGTTGAGAACAATATAATAACTGATACTTCAGATATAGCCAATAAATTTAACGATTACTTTATTAATGCTGCTGTTAGTCTAAGCTCTAATGTGAAACCACTTCTAAATCATTTAGATTAATTAGACAATGCGAAGTTTTAATAACAACGCATCATCTTTTTATATAAATCCAACTACTAACTACGAAGTAATTAAGATAGTACAAGAATTAGAAAATAAAAAATCCTCCGGATGGGACGACATATTGACATATTAGCTACCTCACTTACTAATACATACAATTGTTCTTTTACCTCAGGAGTATTTCCTGATAAATTTAAAATAGAAATCATCAAACCTCTATTTAAAAAGGGTGAAAAACAATACATAAAAGCTACAGACCCATTTCATTATTGCGAGTACTTTCAAGAATTTTAGATACATTAATGAAAAAATATGTCTTTAGGAAAATTAGTCAGCCAATTTGTTCTTCTTTAAAGTTTCGTCAGCTTAGCTGACTTCTTCAGAAATACACAATATATTAGTACCTATATAATAAGCTAAAAACGAAAATGAGTTTTAGGTTAGATAGTTAAAACAATGCATATTTATTCTTACCTCATGTAATATCAACTGATTTTTTAATTATAATTGCAATGCTAAATACACAGGACAAACAAAACAAAATCTTAAAAAAAGAATAACTCAACATAGAAATTCTATAAAAACAATAATTTTAAGTCCTAATCGACTCAAAACAAAAGGTCAAGTGTTATTTTAACCGCAAGGGTAGATAAAGTAGCACTTTAACATCAAGGGTAGATAAAGTAATTTAATTTTCTTTTATTTAAATTAAATATTACAGCTTCGTATTGTGGTAGCAACCCAATCTAGCTACTGAGATTTTAACATGTGATTGACTTTCCTTATTTTCTTTGGAAATTGTTAAAGTTCTTGCTATCGGGAAAAAATGTATTATACACGACGATAAAGTTATTACTATCTACTCTTGAACGATTCACTCGTGGATAACATTTAACTTTATCGTCTTGTATAATAATACTATTATTATTTTATCCACGAGTGAATCGCTTAACGTCGAGACAAAGTCGACACGTTAATGACTCAAGAGTGGATAGTAATAAATTTATCGTCTTGTATAATATTTGTTTTTCTATAGCAAGAACTTTAACAATGTCAACAGAAAATAAGGAAAGTCAAACACATGTTAAAATCTCAGTAGCTAGATTGGGTTGCTACCACAATACGAAGCTGTAATATCTAATTTAAATAAAAGTTAGAAAATTAAATTACTTTATCGCATTTTATTTGGAAATGTACTACATTTCTTCATTCAAAATCAATAACAAATGTGATACTTTTATCATTATCAACACTTTTATTCCTATCAACGGCGATTCGTTTTACATTTGGCAATACTGAAGTGTGATGTTGGTGACACTGTACGTCTATGTCAAATTCGGGGTTAGTAGGTTAGGTTTTGCGTCAGTTTTAACATAGATTGACGCAAAACCTAACCTGCTAATCTCGAATTTGAGATAGACTTACAGTGTCACCAACAACACACTTCAGTACTGTCAAACGCATAACATCAACTGGAGCTGCTTATTGTGCTTTAGTACATAGGAATGAGTTATGCTCATCTTGGTTATGTTTTGACAGTTCGTGTCACTTGTATGTAAAAATTTAATATTTTACATTTCTTATGAAATGCGATAAAATAGTATACCCAACACGTTAGAAAAGTGGTTTTTATGAACTCGTATAGCCGTTTAAGTACTCGCTAACGCTCGTACTCAAACACGCCATACTTGTTCAGAAAAACATCACTTTTCTCAACTTGTAGAGTAATATACTATTATCTACCCTTGGTGTTGAAGTGCTACTTTATCTACCCTTGCTGTTAAAGTAACACTTGACCTTTTGTTCTGAGTCGATTAAAGCACATTTTAACATTTGCTATAAAAAATATATTTATTATATTGTTGTTTCTCCATGCCTTTTGTAAGGCTTTTGTGTGTAACATTTATTTGAATATTTAGTTTTTTTCTGTATTTAAAAATGTTTATATCTTTTGCACACAGTGAGAAATAAAAAATTATTATTATTATTACTATTATTAATTATTTTCCCACTGTCTAGGCTTTGGTATATCTTGTTTCAATTTCATTTTAACCATGAAGTGAACAGATTCTGCAGTTGTGCCACTATTGGTCGTCACATGTACTGTCTTTACAGTGATCGATGTGGTTACATAAGTGTCTTGCCGTTCGAGGACTTCTGTGTTCTACAATTCATTAACTGTTATTGCTGTTGGTGTCATAAGGTTATATTACAATCTACTATGGAAATTCTAAAGTTTGCTGTCTCTAAAGCTTGCTGTTGACATTAGTTTGGCTTTCCATGACCAACCCTTATGTAATTTCTATTTGAACACATGGTACCTATTATGAAAATCTGTCTATGCAAAGGAAGTATTTATAGCTTTTAAATCATTTTTAACTGCAAAGTGGATTCAGTTTTGCCCTTTATATGTAATATTCAACTCTTTCTTTAGTTTCCTGAGTGGCAGTTATATCTATCTCATATTTATTCAGTCCACTTGCCGAATATTCAAAGCTTCTTCTTTACATTTCTTGAAAATTCCATGTAGCTACCTTAATCATGATCATGTCCTTTGCATCATCTTTTTCCACAGTTTTGCTCTTTTAACTCATTAATTTCATCCTTTTCCCTACTCTTGGATTTTGTATATGTCCTTATCAAATTTGCACCCTGTGAGAGTTTAGTTAGCTTTTGAATTCCTTCCGTTGGTACGTTATTTCTCTCCCATTAAATATGTTATTAATTAAAGCCCGTACAGTCCTCTTAAACTGTAATATATTCGTGTTGGATGATTTAAAATTATTTAGCAATCGAATGCATTCTTTGCTCGCCAAAAAAAAAAATACTTGCGACAATTTGCTCAAGTATACCTTTTTCCACTTTTAAATGTTTTATTCCCCTAAGAAGAATACCGTAATAGTTTCTGCCTCTACAATATTCGGCGATGTTGCTTCGCATTGATAGGGTTATAACACTCGTTACGTTTTACCTACTCGTATACGCACTTTTATTTGAGTTATTTTGTGCGCAGTCTCTTACTTTTATAATGCACGACCAAAACTGTAAAGATACAGTTTTGAATTTATTGTATCCTTATTATGTCATCAATTTGAAATACACACTAGTTTAATTAGTGTGGAATAGAATTTTTATGCAAGTGGATATTGAAAATTAGTTCTTTAATTTTCAACGTAAAGGCAGCAATTTGCATTCTACCTACAAAAATAACTATTTTATTCAGAACCTTTCTGCTTTTTCTTATTTTAGTAGCATCTACTAAAATATATAGTACGAGTAGAAAACGACCTCTTGCATACCCCGTTCACTCCATTTGATTCTGAGCAGGCCTTGAATGTAAATATTTTTACCAGTGTATCAAATATTTAATTAGAAAAAGTTACTAATGTCAAAATGACATTGACATTTTGTAACTTCTAGAAAGTACTTTAGTTATAAATTACAATAAACCCATCCAAGGTATGCTGAACTGGAGGGATCAATTATGTTATTTGCAAGAACTTTAACTCAATTGAAGAATGGCGACGTGTCAAATTTGTCTGACTTTAGTAATTTTAACATTGAAAATGTTTAACGAATTAGAAGTGTGACGGTAATACGATGTTCCAGTAACGATTTGTGTGAAGCTTGGAGAGTGCCCAGTTTTCGTGAATTTTTGCAAGTTGTGCGTATTGCAGGTGAATGTTGTTGGTGTCGAGGCCGAACTATCTGGAGAGGTTGTGGAAATGTAAGATTCAAGAGGGACAAAATGCGGGGGTTAAAATCATCTTTTTTGGACACGAAAGCGTTGGTGCTGTTACATCGCATACTTCTTGAACGATCCAAATGTGATTTTGGGGCTAGATGAAAAGAGTATGAACCAACGCTCATCGCACTGGCTGCTTTTGGGGTGGGCGATGCACGCGCGCTAAGTTACAGGGTTGTAAAGGTGGGGTGCGTTTGTAGCAAATCGAATGTTCGTATAAACAGATGGAAAGAAAAAAATGTCATTTTGTTTTTCGCAGTATGTGGATGAATCTGTGGGTTTTTTAAATTTTGCCGTTCAGGTGGATTTGAGGGTTGCAAAATGGGGAAAATGTTATAATTATCAGAAAAACCTTAAAATCAATATTTGTGTGAAATTCGGTGTTTGGAGACTTTCTACTGGTCAACTGAATTTTATAAAAGAATTCAGGATGTGGGAATTTTGCGGCCCAGGTTGATTTGGGGGTTGCAAAATGGGGAAAACGTTAAAATTATCAGAAAAACCTTAATATCAATATTTGTGTGAAATTCGCTGTTTGGAAGCTTTCTACTGGTCGATTGTATTTTTTAAGAGAATTAGGGATGCGTTTGTGAGGGGGGGATGTTTGCCTTATTTTCTCAATTTTTAAATAAAATGTGCAATTTTATTTGATTCTGGCCCTTTGTGAAATTGTAACTTTGCAAGTAAATATTAAATAGGGTGATACTAGCAGAATGTCGATTTGTATTTTTCTCTAACATGAATAATATTTCGTGGGGTTAAGGTCAATGTCGCGCTGCATTTTTTAGTAGACGGCGATACAATAGTAGACGGGCATTGGCAGGATTGGGATGTTAGTGTCAGCTGTTTGTACTAAAACTTAATGCGGGATTGTAATAGAAAAAATTGGTGGGGAAAATGCAAAGTTACTTAGTTTAGACAATGTAAAAGCTCCACAAACAACAAATTCTTTTAAAATGTATGTATTGAACAATTAACACAAAACTTCAAAACTAAAGATGCATATCGACTAAACAACTCAAAGATCTATTCGCATCTAATCCCTTTCTCACAATGCCCCGTTCCTCCTAATAAAAGCAGTAACATCTTTGCTCTTGTTGTTATATTTGCTATTAAAGCACGTTTCATGAATAACCAAAATAAACTATCAACAATAATATGTGGAGTCGCCGAGCGGATGTCTTGTAATTCTCCGAACTTCTTCAAAACAACTGACAAATGTAATAAAGAATGACTTATATTATAAGCAATACATCTTCTACAGTTATGCAGGGTGATTTTTAAGTTTATTCTTTCCGTTTACCAGGATATAAAGCTTATAAAAATAAGCATTTTTTTCATTTATTATTTTTGCGAAATATCAAAACTAACGGAAGTACAGGGTGTTAAAGTTTCAAATTAAGAACTAAAATTACTTAACAAACATTAAACTAAACTTAATCTAATTTAAATGCTATGTTCAAAACTATCACCATTTGCTTCTACACATATGTTTCGCGTATAAAAGCGATGCGGCAGCGGCATTTTGAAGACACTCCTAGTGGCTCCGTCTCCAGCTGTTGGCTGAGTACCAAAATAAAAATAAAATAATAAGGATATTCACTAATTCATTCTTTTCATAAACATGAACGATTATTTTAGCAATAACATTAATAAAATTACAATGGAAAACTAGTTGACAGGTCATTGCTTGACAACAGCGACAAACAAAAATAAAATTGTCTAGCCGCCTCTGCGTCAAAGTTTAGTTTTTAATTTGAAACTTTAACACCCTGTAGCACACAAGCTTATGAAATCGATCGCGGAAGCTGATGGAAAATATAACCACTTTATAAAACGAGATTTGAACTACAGTTAACTGTATTGCTACTTGATGTGACTAACACAGCTACACAATATGTAATTAAACCAAACTTATAGATTAAATGGATAAGCAACATAGAAAAATACATGTGGATAAGTTAAACAAGTCTTACAACATGAATTTTAAATTTCAAAAAAAATTGACATATCTATGTCAACAAAAAGCATGCTACATATTAGGTAGATTTTATTGTTTTCAATGGATTCCACAATAATTTATTTTTAATCTCAATATTTAAATCCTTGATTTCCTCAAAATGGGGCTAAATAATAGGGAAAGATTAGAAATATGAAAAAAGGTAGAAATACAGTTGCGACATGTTTCGACGACAGGTCATCTTCAGGCAAATAAAAATATTTTTAGTTGTCTCAAAGAGTTCTGTATTTCTAACTTCTATTTGAAAATATATACATTTTATGGGGAAGGTTTCATATTCCTAATTTCCTCCTATTTTTAATCTCTTTGTATAAATCTATTTCAACCCTTCTTATACAGTTTGGCTGTAACATTTGTATGCCAGAAAACGATATTATCCATTCACAAAACTCATGAACTGTCAATGTCAAATTTTTTAAATATTTGCTGAGTGTACCTGGAAATTACAGTTTTTTTGGGAATGTACTTCGGATCTAGTGTTTTCTAGTAATATTTAAAGTTAGGTTATGTTACATGTGTCAAAAGTCAAAACTATTTTCTTCTAGTTTTCCTTGCAATAATCAACTATAGCCTTTTTTCTCTTTCCAATAATAAAACCCTCTTTCATTTCTGTTCCATTGCAATTGAAGTATACAAATTAAAGAATTTGGGAGATTATTTATTTTACAATAAAGTGTGACCAAAGTCAAGTTTTTAAATTTCAAACATTTCAGTGCTGCAAAAATCAGCAAGCAAAAATTCTAAAACAGAATATAAACAAGGTACCAACTTGACGGCCTTTGACAGTTCACGAGTTTTGTGAATGGATAGTAAATTATGTTGAGATACTTTTATTACGAATGACCCTGTACTACATGTGCCTAGTAACTTTTCATTTCTCAAAAGTAACTAAATGTTCCAGTTCGATCCCTTCTAACCTCACTATTTCACGTGTTTGTGTATTCAGTGAAATCAATAAAATTTCATACCTGGTGTATCATATTGTACGCGTTTTCTTAAGATTAATTAATTGTAATTAAGACGCTACGTATAATTCACCCAGCGATACCCTTTCCAGAATGGCTTTAATATACCCAAACTGCAATCTCACAGAAGATGAACTTTTCTGTGATGCAGACGAAGATATTCCTGCTTTGGATAATCTGAAATTACACGACAATGAATTTGAAGAAGAGGAAGAGGAGACGTATTACAGCAACGACTCGGATTATTACTATGACGACTATTACGAAGACGATTCGCCAGTGTATCACAAAGCAGCCTCTGTTGCAAATAACGAAAAGCACAGCAATCCTCAAAATATTTCAAATAAGGTCAGTAATTACCAACCTACCGACAAGCTTATTCGTAAATATACCAACAAAATCAACGTAGAAAAATACGAAGGGCCATCGCTGCCTGGACATGCTGCAAATTTCTTAATGGAGAAGCAGCGGCAGAGTGAAAATGAGCGAATAAGAGTCAAGGACAAGCATGACAGAGCAACAGCAGAGCAAGTTATGGATCCTCGCACGAGAATGATCTTGTTTAAGTTACTAAACAGGAATGTCATTACAGAAATTAATGGTTGCATATCAACAGGAAAAGAGGCGAATGTTTACCACGCAACGCTGAAGAATGGCAATCACTGTGCTATTAAAATTTATAAAACTTCAATACTCGTATTTAAGGATCGTGACAAGTACGTTAGCGGGGAATTCCGCTTTAGACACGGCTACTGCCGACACAACCCTCGCAAAATGGTGCGCACCTGGGCTGAAAAGGAAATGCGAAACTTAGTGAGGATGCACAGCAATGGCTTGAGAGTTCCTGAACCTATCTTACTACGATCACATGTGCTACTGATGGGATTTATTGGAACGGACGGTTGGCCTGCTCCAAAGTTGAAGGACGTTGAGTTGACCACTTCCAAGGCGAGGGAAGTGTACAGGGACATTGTAGTGACAATGTGGCAAATCTATAACAAGTGCAAGTTGGTGCATGCTGATTTATCGGAATTTAATATGCTGTATTTGAATGGGGAACTTTATGTCATTGACGTTTCACAATCTGTGGAGCACGATCACCCCCATGCACTGGAGTTCCTGCGCAAGGACTGCACTAATGTTACTGAATTTTTCCGGAAGAAGGAAGTCGCCACGATGAGCGTTAAGCAGTTGTTTGATTTTATCACCGATCCCACGATTAACGAGGATAATATGGATGAATGTCTTGAGAAATTGGCAGAAAATGCATCAAAGTACAATGAATTTAGCTCTCAACAGCAGGTAATTATGAATATTTATAAACCGTATCCGATTCTGGTTGACAAGATAATTTTATCTGAGGTGGTTAGCTGAATGGTCTGATCTGCCTCTGGCTTACGAGAGTTAATCACACGTAAAATATTCAGAGCTAAAATTACCCAAATTCTGATAAAATTATTCAGTTAGCGACAATCTAATAACGGCTAGTATAAGTATGACTCACCAGCCCAGTGCTTAAATTTTTGATAATTTCAGGTAGATGAAGAAGTCTTCAAGAATGCCTACATTCCACAGCGCTTAACTGAGGTGGTTGATTTTGAACGCGACATTAACCAAGCCAAATCGGGTGCAGCAAACGATTTAGTGTACAAAACACTAGTTGGTTTGAAATCAGACTTAAGTGGAGCGGCTCAGAAGCCTGAAATATTGGGACAAGAAGATAAAGAAAATTGTGAAAATCACGAAGAGGACGATACCAGTAGTGAAGAGAATTCGGAGGAAGGTTCAGAAAACGATGAAAGTAAATTTGTGGACTCCTCAAGGCCCAGGCACGAAACCGTGGATGAAAAGAAGGCCAGAAAAAAGGCAGTTAAAGATGCACAAGCCGAAAAACGCAAACAAAAAATGAAGAAGCACGTTAAGAAGAGGAAAGAGAGGACTGGGAAGAAAAAATAAATGTGTTCTAATAGCAAATTAACAAATTTAATAGTTGTATTTATTTTATGTATGTATATAAAGAAATCAAATGATGTTGAACGTCCTAGGTGTTATTTAAAGTGATGTGATAGCTAGAATTTTAATGTCTACAATTAAGTTTATATAGATTCATTGGATTTCGTTATTAATTTGTTATGCTTAAAATCTGATTGATAACTAAAATAGAATGTAATTACAAGTCTTTAAAACAAGTATAATGCCATTTTTATCAAATGTTCTACTATATGGAATTAAAAGTTAATTATTGTACTGCCTTTATGATTATAAAGCTATTATGTATAGGACCAAAGCAGCAGGGGTACATAAGAAAATAACGCAAATAAATTTTAAATAAACATTGTGGGATGCTTAATTTGTCGCTGCACAATTAGTGAAATCTAGTAACCATTGCATTAACCAAACATAAATAAACAAACTACAAACAGTAATTAAAATTTAGGATAACAAACAACATTTCTTAAATACAAATTAAAACAACTTTATTAATTAACAGTAGTTAAGAGAGATGTTCGAATTGCTGCTCATTTACTTCTTGGCAATAATGAATGCGCTTTTTTAAAATTGTCTAAAGAGTCGCGCAAAGAATTACGAGAAATAGCTGCCATTTCAGCATGAATATGATTTTTCAATTCTTCCAAATTGCAGGTCTATTTAAATAAACGCGACTTTTTAGTGGCCCCACAAACAAAAATCTAGTGGAGACAAATCTGGTGACTGAGCGGGCCACTCCACGTTCCTCTTCTCCCAATCCAACGCCGATTAAAAATGTCTTCCAAGAAGACGACATTCAGTTGGGCCAATACAAACAAATCGAGCTCTCAGTAAAATATTTATTTTCTTGTTTTTGAAATTTACTCAAAAAATCAAATACAATGCGTACGTACTTCGAAAATTTCCGCTCGCGGTCGGATTATTTAAGCTGCCAAACTGACACTCTTTAATTATTGTGCAACAAGTTATTAAGTTTATAACTACCTACTTACTACAATTTACCAAAAGATCTACAATGTAAAAATTATAAGGAGAAATATTTTCTTATTCTACCCAAAACAGACACAGTTTAATGCCCATGACTTTTAGATTTACATATGTTTTAAGTAATTTGGTTAGGAGAGCTTTCTTGTCACCTTTCTATCAATCGTGTATACATACATAACCCGTATAGAACTTTTCTGTCTTATTACAGTTAAAGAGATTGCTTGAAAGTAGGTTTAACGAATTTAAAAAAATTCCTTAAAAACTACACGCATATAAAAAAATTCATAACACAAACACTAATTTTCCAAAACGAGCCGCATAGCGGCGAGTTGAGGAGAACAAATGAGTGCTTGAGTAACGTTCTGCAACGAGTGTTTTGTAGTATTTTTTTATTTTGCCGCTTTATACCATTTTATAAAATAAAAAATTTTAAATCTAGGGAATTTTGCGGTGGTTGGTGACATTTATGTGTCATCATTTTAGGCGGTTATGAAAAAAATTAATTTCAAACGTCAGTTTTGTTTATTTTTGCGACATATGTCAGTTGACAGTTCAACGCTACCAACATTAATACAGTAAATTTTACTAGTCTATTCTAGCACACCAACGACTTATTCTAACACTCAAATGACGTCATTTGGGTGCTAGAATGGAGTTATTCTAAACGCAAAATGGAAAAAAACATTATTTAATATTGTTCATTCCCATTATTGCTAGAATTTAGTTCTGTTTTAAACAGTGGTTTCGGTTTAATATTTTTTTTATAATTAAAAGGAAGTGATGTCCAAAAATATAATGTTCAAGATGAGAATCTTGAAACCAGTATCAACGCTGATTGAACATAAATGTTTACCAACAAACAGAACTTTGATATTTGAACATTGCTGATTTTTGAGTTGGAAAATTTAGAGTTAATTAGAATTAAATTCCTCTTAATGTTTTTTAATGCATAATAAACAACATTAAAAATTAAAAAAAACTAAAAATCCTAGTCTTGATTTATTTAAACGTAGACGTCGAACCTCTCGGTAGTGCAGACTGTTCTATAATGTAAAGTCGGAAGGAAATTTTAAACATCACCAACATTGT
Source organism: Agriotes lineatus (assembly GCA_940337035.1). Taxonomy (NCBI): domain Eukaryota; kingdom Metazoa; phylum Arthropoda; class Insecta; order Coleoptera; family Elateridae; genus Agriotes; species Agriotes lineatus. The sequence continues at coordinate 60,658,898 of OW679197.1, read as the reverse complement.
TCCTATTCCCAATTCGATAGTATAATCCAACAGAGCATGCTGAGATGTCATCAAGTCTACGTAGCTTCGTTAAAACCTTCACAGAAGCGTTTGAAATTTTGGCTACTATGTGATCTTCAGACATCAGCTTTACTATAGAGATAGAAAAACAATGGTTCTCTTTCTATCTTGAATGTACGTGTGCCTCGCTAAACCCAATAGCAAACATAGACATAATATATACCATAAACTCACACACACTGACTTAAATGTCAAAGTCGATTATCATTCAATACATAAACTTTCGGGCATCAGTTCATTTGTGTACCGTGATATTTCCATATATCACCCCATTAAGTTATAATATACAGAAAATAGCTTTCGGGAACAATGGTTACCCTGTTAGGCATATACAGTCAGCGATCAATCGCCATCTTTATCCACAGCCACACAAACATCTAAAAACCTATCCTTTCACAGCGATAGTCTCTCTTCCCTATGTCCAAAGTCATAGTAAAGTTACTTCGCAAACAAAATATTAAAACAGCGTTTAAAACACCGAGTAAGATCTCGCATATTTTCTCTTCACTATAAACTTATTGTGTAAACACGACTTTACAACAACACCGGCCGCACTTACCACTTACTTCGTGATTTGCGAAATTCGAAAAGTCCAGTCTTTGATAGAATTGCCTCCTCTCGGGCAATGCAACTAAGGCTCGCACAAAATCTTTACTTTGGAATTTTTCTGCTTGTTCCTAAGGCTAACTTTCCTTTACACTTTGTTTTTACAATTACTTTCACATAAAGAAAAACCTAGAAGACACCTTGAATACTAAACGCATTCGAGGACTACGTTCTTTATTGTTTTAGCAACTATTCAGTAAAGAAAGAAACAAAAGATTATTTAGAGCATAACTTAATCTACTTTGAAATCATTGGGGTTGCAAACAGGAACAAAGAATGAACTTGTTACATTAAAGTACAAAAACAATAACACAGAATAACAGTGAACGATATCTTAAACTCTGCATACACAATATGGGGGCCCCCTGTAACTTTAAAACAAATACATTACACCAGGAGGTGAGCTAGGCCTAACAAAAAAATGATGGTCCTCGACAAGGCAAAAATGGTTTCATTTAAATTTGTATGCCAAACCCCCTTTCTTTGTGTGCACGCAATAAATTTTACAAAATCTGACCACCAAAAAGGCGTAGCGCCCCACAGTAACTGGCAATGCATCAATTTACATTAATATTTCTACTTGTGCTGGAAGCACAAACAAAGGTTTCAAGTCCAAATAAATTTGGAAATCAATCGAATTGAGTTGCTGACGGGAAATGACGCACCGCTCTGATCTCTTGGGCGGCACTAGTATAATTTGTTCAGAAACTTAGTAACTAAAATACTTTACAAACACCTTGTCGGAAAGTAGGTTTAGGGTCCCCTGAAGCTTGCTTGGTGCTGGAGCACCCATAGAATGCAAGCCTCGGCGTAATGAGACACTCCACCTTGACGCATGTTTTCTTTGTTACAACTCTGGAGACAA
>OW679197.1:60254022-60657267 GCA_940337035.1 Agriotes lineatus | reverse complement strand
GTTGAATGATGGCTTAAAAGTTTGATAATTTTTAGACTTAGATCGTAGGTCGGCTTTTATTTACAAAAAAAGTAGGAAAAAGTTTTAATTTAATTAAATCCTCTAAGCAAGGGAGCGGAGCAGAGCGTCTGTCGCCGTGAGCTGCGGTGCGACAGCTGCTGTGGCCGTGTGCTATTAGCTCGGGTAATTCACTATGTTCATATATCATTATAGTAGCGCATTATTTAAACAAGCCATGTTGGTCTAGGGGTAGAATGCTCGCCTGTCATGCAGGCGGCCCGGGTTCGATTCCCAGCCGATGCATCCTTTTTTCAAAATTTATATTAACGAATCTCTCTTAAATAGGCGAACCGAAGCGTAGTTCGGGCAACTCACTAGTCCTATAACATAAAATCATTGCTCTCTTTCTTATGGCTTAAAAGTTTGCTAATTTTTAGACTTAGATCATAGGCTGGTTTTATTTACAAAAAAAGTACGAAAAAGTTTTAATTTAATTAAATCCTCTAAGCAGCGGAGCGGAGCTTCTGTCGCCGTGGGATACGGTTTGACAGCTGCTGCAGCCGTGTGCTGTTAGCTCGGATGATCACCTTTGTTCATATATCGTTATAGCGGCGCATTATTCAAACAAGCGAAGTTGGTCTAGGAGTAGAATGCTTGCCTGCCACACGAACGACCCGGGTTCGATTCCCGGCCGATGCATTTTTTTTTTTAATTTATATTAATGAATCTCTCTTAAATTAGCGAACCGAAGCGTAGTTCGGGTGACTCACTAGTACATTATATTTATGTAACTCTCATACTTTTAGAATTATTTTCCACCACCGCATCGTTGCCGGACTCTGTATACGATTGGATTTTTTACTCGAAATGCAGCAAACGGTGATAAATAGTTGAACTGAAGATAAACGTAGCCACGCTGCCTATCCTGAATAATAATAATAATAATAATAAGTAAAGTACCTTTTACAAATTACAAAATGCCACTGGAGTATTTTGGCATCAGCAACTTTTTCTGTATACCGATAAAAATATTCAGAAAGCTTGCGCAGAAGCATAAACCCAGTGAATATTTTTACGGTCATCTTGCGCTATTGGCTAATGTTCACTCAATCTTCTATCTTACCTTAGCTTAAGCTAATTGTTAGCTATGCGAATTTAAAGATTTCCGAAGTTCCTTCTGCCTTCGCGAGAATTGTAGTTGGGAGTGAATATTTACTTGTCAGGAATTTATTTTGACGTCTTGAAGTTTAAGTAAATGACGTTCGAGATGGTCCAGGAAGGCCGTGACTCTAGTACCACGAGTGTAACTGCAGTTGACAATCCGTCCAGATAATGCACTGGGTTGCTGTATTTAGTCCGATATATGAGAGAAGTTTCACATCCAATGGCTTTTCAGACGTTTTCTGTTGGATTCTGGCCTGTTACCGACTCTATTTCGTGAAGCTAGATATTTGATTGCTGTGACACTTAGACTCTTGCTTACCTGGCTAGGAATTCCAGTGCCATTTCGTTACACTGTGGTGGTAAAATAGTTTATTATGCGCATGCACTGGAGATAGCAGGTTTTCAATAAAGACGGTCGTTGAACAGTTAGAGGCCGTCGGTAGTCATGCAATTTGAATCCCACTGTTAGATATCTACCTACACTTCCTGATTTGGCTACATAATACTAGAGAGAGATAACGTTAAACCGATATACGTCAAAAGTACGTTTTATGAATGGGCTCAGCGTCTGTACACTAATATGTACTATTATTGCAGGGATTTCGGCTTTTATTTTTTATGTTTATAAGTTTCTTTGTATGGATCCTTCTGTATTTATGAGTGCGAGTTTCATTTGTGTCGGATTTGTGTATTAATGAAGTACCCTGTTTTCTGTACTGGAGTTTGGAATTCATAATTTAATGATTTAAGTGATTCTTGAGTTCCTGTTGGCGACTTTGGTCTCTGTTGAATGACATTTTGGAAGTCTGTTTGCATGGCCAATTTTGGTGTCGTCCGCTACAGAACCTGTGTGAGATCTAAGTCTCATTGGATACTTTAACCGACACCGGAGGCGATAGATAGTTTATACATGCCTTGTGTATTAGTGGGCTAAGCATGTATTTGTAATTGACATGATATTGTAAGCGTTACGTGATCACGCCGCGTATTTACTATCGGCTTCGATCCGAAATACTTACATTGAAATATTATAGATTCAATATTATATACACATAGCGGGTGTACCACGTAGTACAGGCCATAGTGTGACTGCTCTGTTAAAAAACGCAGAGGATTAACTAACGCTGTGGCTTATATGAGAGATGTTGATATACAATTTTTATTAAACCATTTGCGATATTATTAAAGAAAAATACCATATTTTCGTTTTATGACAAATTACAAATTGAATTTTCTTCTTTAGTGATAAATATTCATATTTATTCAAAACCGCTCTCAGCAAAATGCAGCAAACTACAAAATTGTCAGTTGATGTTACCGGGAAAAACAAAAATACGAGACATTGTGAGCTCAAAAAATATGCTCAGACGTAGTTGGTGTATTTTTTTAACATGACAGTCACCCTGTGGCCCGTACTACGTGGGACACCCTATATATTGTTATGATAAACTACCCCCCTTTTATTATTGGTCTGTCACTCTAATTGTGCTACATTTATGTCTATTCATATAACAGGTCATAGCTTAACAAACAGTCTGCGGTTGATCAAGATAGTTTTTAGATATTTCCCTGTAATATAAGTTAGAAATAACATATTACCGGGAATTTCGATTTACGAGTGGTTGAATAATCAAGATGGTGGCGTCCATATTCGATTTTAGTTTAGTATTAATCCATCCCTTCCTCCGTAGTACATTTACCAATTCGAGTCAGTAAAATCCGTTCAGTCAAAATCGAGTTACAAATATCGGCAGGAAGTTGTTTACTGATATGATTTTATTAAAATTTAGATCATAGAATGTATGTGTCAAAGGTGGAGGTTCTACTTTTTTTATTTGACAGATGCTTTGCAAACATTGATATTGTAAAGTTGTGCTATATCTAGCTCAAATAATTATGGCAAAAGGTACTTGTTAAACAAAGATAACATTCGAAATAGGTTAGATTGTCGTTATGAAATTTTGTCAGAAAACAAAATAACACCTAGAGGTTATATTTCCAACCGAAGAGCTACAATAACTGTGACAAAAAATTTCACGCAAATCTTGCTGCTATATTTTAGGAAAAGTCATATTTTTACTTCCTTTTACAATAAAGAAAGTATTAGATTCACCTCAGATCTTCACATTTTAGAGTCGCCCGAACAAAAAAAAATGTTTTTGTTCATTGGTCTGTCTGTCTGTCTGTCTGTCTGTGTGTGAACAAAATATCTCAAAAACGAAACGAGGTATGACTTTGAAACGTTATGTTACGACGGCATGCTTTTGAAGAAAATCGCATAACCGAAAGTATGATGTTTACTCTTGTGATTTTTCAGTTTTTTCGATTTCTTAAAAACGGCTATAACTATTTTTTTCAAACGTTACATTTTTAATGTGTATTGAACACTGTAAGAGGAAGTATTGTGCGTGTATCACACAAGATTTTTTAATTTTAAATTTTATATACTGCCATGTCAATAAATTGAAAATTATCATTAAAGAACATAGATGGATACCAACAAATATTATGTGTGATAATTGATATTTAGAGTGAATGAACTGTACTACATAAAGACGTGACCCATTGATTATGACATTCACAAAGACAGCAAAAAATGCCCTGTTTCTCTGATTTAAATTTTTTTTCAAGTCATATTAGTGATGTAGTTACCACTTATAATAATTGTAACTTGGGTTGCAGATCTTACTGACATGATTCGGCGAATGCAGTGTATAAAGGTCTTGATTTCTGGTACGACAATGTGACCAGGGCCATGTCGCTATATCCTTTACTTATAAACTGATTTGGATGAAACTTTGATTTATTAAACAGATACCTGCATATTTTATTCGTTTGGAAGCTACAACTTAAATTATATACGACAGTGTTGACAAATTTGCTTAAGTATTGCACAAAAATATTTTAAAAATTGATTAGTCAAACGATTTTTCAGTTTTACATAAAAATAAAATAGTGCATGATGGATATTGTTAAATTGGTAATTAAATCTTCTACCTAATGGCATGATGGTCTTTAGTAGGTGCCATCAAAAAATACCTTTTCACAAAAAATGTGTTTAGCAAATTTTATTCGTTTATGAAGAATTTTTTATTGATCTAATTGATGAATTAGCTATTATTATGAGTTACTAGAGGCAATTAGAACAGATTTTCATTAGTCACAGTTTTATATAATAAAAATAACATTTGAAAATAGCTATTTATGTAGCACGTTGCCAAATGAAAGTGTTTTTCACACTAGACGTGAAGTTTGACTTCCGAGCGCTAGCGGGCAACATGATGTGTGTGAAAAACATTAATTTTGCAACGAGTTATGTACAAGATATTCTGTAATTTTGAGTCATATTATTTTTTTATAGTAAATAAATTTACTTAAATCTGCAAAGTTGTTCTAAATTTTCATATTAGCACTAGTGTCAATATGACATCTGATATTGCAAACTAGTGCGAATATATGTATCATTTTGACTTGGAAACGACAACAAAATGTTATTATATTAAGTCAAAATTATAGAAAGAGAATTTTTGGTTTAGAAAAATTAAAATTTGGCCAAACTATCGCATGTAATTTGAGCCGGACATTCCAAAATACATGAAATATACAGGGCGATTAATTTAAAAAGTCAAAGTTAATGGCTCTTCCGATTAAAACCGGAAGTCGACTATTATATATTCATAAATAAAGGAGATGTAAGCATGGCCCTAGTCTCATTGTCACCCAGTATAGCCTGTTTAACGAACACTATATACAGAAGATATTTCTAAAACTATGAGAGTTACATAAATATTGTGCACATAAAAGTTGTAGGTTCAAAAGTGATTCACATTAAAATAGTTTTGATTATACATGGTGGCTTAAAAAAGCGTGGAGAACCAAACTTACTGTTTTTAACGGAATGTCCTATATTTGAATAGATTAAAAGTTTTGCATTGAAATAGTCATCATTTTGATATAAAGTTGTATGGGTCTAACGTCAATTCGTTTGGATATATTAACGATTTTATGCAAAAAATGCTGAACTTCAAGCGGCTGCTGTAAACAAAAGAAAACAATTGAATGAAGGAAAACGTTACCAAAAAATAATTTTTTTCGTGAACTAGCTTCCGAGTGTAAAATGGTGGATCTGGGTATTAATGCTATACATCATGCTCAACATTTGCAAATGTAATGATTTCGAATTTTTTTCAAATAGAACGTCCTGTATATTTTTGAATTTTTGAAAAGCTCTCTTAGTGAGCTTCTTTTGATATGTTACTTCATACCTCCAAATTCAACTGTTTTTGAGATATGCGTGTTTGACCATGAAAAACCATTTAAATGCTTTATTTCAAAGGATAACAAACAAACGCCCTTAAAATAATGATTTAAACACTTGAGCTCTCTAAAAATAAAAACACAAAACGAGGTTTAGATAATATAAATCCAGTCAGTGTTCATACAATAAATAATAAACACGAAAAAACAATAAATGCAGGAATAAATTAATTCCAAGGTCACATATAATCAGATAAAAAATAAAAGCCAATAAATCAAAATATATATATATCTCCGGGACTATACCGCCCTGTGCGGTTTGCCGGTTCTCAAACGCCACAAGTCTCGATTTTGGGCATCTTCCTCCTGTACTTCGTAGTTGGTCATCGCGTCTCTCATCTCGTTATTCCATGACCTTCGGGGTCTTCCACGTTTGCGTTTACCTGGGGGAGTCCATTTAAAGATGCGTTTTGGCCATCGCCGGTCATCCATCCTCAGCACATGGCCAAACCATTTAAGTCCTCTTCTCTCTATTCTGTTTATTATTGTGTCCGTGGCCCTCATTCGGTGTCGAATTTCATCATTTGTAATACGATCCATTCTGGATACTAAAGCGCTTCTTCTGAGGTAGTCCATTTCTACGGCCTGTAGTTTTCTCTTATAATCGCTGTTAATTGTCCAGGTTTCACATCAAATCCTATACGTAAATACGTTACATGTTCAAATAGTTCTCCTTTCCTGCTCTGAGTATTAAAGCTGTACAGAGAACTCATAATTTGTAATTATAATACAGGTATGAAGTAACATATCAATAGAAAGCTCATTAAAAGAACCATTTAAATGTACAAAAATATATAGGGCGCTCAATTAAAAAAAAAACAATGAGTAAATTCGCAAATGCTGGGCACCCTGTATAGCTTAATACCCAAATCCACCATTTTAAATTCAAGGTAGTTCACGAAAACCAAATTTTTTTGGTAAATGTTTCCTTCATTCACTTGTTTTCTGTTGCTTACAGCATTTTTTGCATAAAATTGTTAATATCTCCAAAACAATTGACGTTAGATCAATATCACTTTAACCTACCCAAATATAGGGCATTTCATTAAAAAAAGTTTGATTCGCCACACTTTTGAGCCACCCTGTATAATCAAGATTATTTTAGTAATATGCACCACATTCGTATCTACAACTTTTATATACTCAATATTTATGTAACTCTCATAATTTTAGTAATATCTTCCACCTCTACATCGTTGCCGGTCCCTGTATCTTGTGTTTGCTGCTTTTGCTTCTGACAGTAGTTTTCGAGTAATATTTTCTTAGAAGAAATGCGTGTAGTAAATTTCAAATAAACTATTGATTTGATTGAAGAGACAAGCTGGTGTGGGAGTTTATAATTTACGGGGTTAAAAGATCATTTTTAATATGAATGGACCAGATATATCAACAATTAAATCTCCGCCCTGTTAGTGTCTTGCCAGTATTATTAAAAGTTATTGACGCTCAAATTAGCAGTGTAATTCCCGATTTACAGTCAGGATTTCAACGAGGTTATAGTTGTAGTTCCGCTCTACTAAAAACATGTGACGGTATTCTCAAACAGACTAATCAAACTAAGTACAGACTGCTTGTGGTGTTAGATTATATCAAAGCTTGCGTTACGTGTAATCATGATGTTTTCCTGGCCATGTTTGAATGTCTTGATTTTGAAAAATCAGCAGTGCATTTGTTTAAATCCTATTTAAAAAGAGAACAGAAAGTGCAAAAACTGTTAATGCTACCTCCAATTTGTTTACACTCCAATCAGCTGTATCTCAGGGTTCAATATTGGATCCACTATTATTGTCAATTTACACTTCGCGTTTTACAAATTTTTGAAATTTTGTAGCTCTCTTCACTGTTAGATTATACCCAAATGTATTATTCTACCAAGACCAATGCAATCTTGTCTGGACCGAATCGAATTCGTAGATGAGTTACACCTCATATTAAAATTTGTGTAAATAATCTACCGGCTGTATTGCATTATTAAATGTAATAAAACATTTAGGTTTAGCCATCGATGGAGAATTAAAGTTTTTCGATCAGGTCGTTAAAATTCTGAAGAGATTTTATAGCAATTTAAGAGTGTACGTATCGTATGGCTTGTGGTAGAAATACTGGTGTTAGAGTTTTCAGGTTTTGCGAGCGCCTCTGACCTAACGACTGTTACCGAAATGACAACCTGGACCGACGGCTTAACGTGCTTTTCCTAATCCTATTCGTTATCCCAGGTATAGATATTCCTTTACTGTCCCTATTTTAGTTTCACCCACATTAACCTGCATTTATTGTTCAGGGTACATAATTTTGGTTCTGACCAGGTTAATTTCTAAACCTACCCTAAGCGATTCTCTATGAATATCGTTGATTATTTGTCTGAGGTCATCTATGTTTTGTGAAATGGCAACAATAACGTTAGCGTAGTGTAAATGTGTTAATCATTCTCCGTCTTCATTTATTCCGTTTTCTTTCAATTCTATTTTCATAAAAATGTCTTCTAGGAAAAGAGTGAAGAGTTTCGGTGGAAGAAAATCACCCTGCCTTACTCCTCTTTTGATTGCAACGGGTTTAGTTTTGTCGTGTTGGAGGTAAGTTGCCGTAGCTTCTTCATTCAATTGTCTGATGATGTTGCCGTATCTGTGATCTATTCTGCTACGTATTTGCCTACTGTTCTGTGCTGTCAAAGACTTTTTCGTAGTCAAATGTAAGAGGAATCCATATTCGTTTGATTTTAAAAAAATAATTTCCTTTGTGAGCAGGTGATCATTACAGCTACAGTCCTTTCTGAATCGTATTTGTTCTTGAGGTTGGTATTCATCAAGTTTTATAGTTATTAGCAGTAATCTGATCGTTCGATAGTTTTATAATTTAGTGTATTTTTTTTTTATATAATAAAATGACATTGGCGTTTTTCCATACCTTAGGTATTTTACCCGCCTATAGACATCCGTTTAGCAGAGTTCTGATTTTTGTTAGTAACTTCTCACCTCCTTCTCGAATCATCTCCTGTAGTTTTATTCGATTTTATTTCTTCAGGTTGTTTTACAGATTCGACATTTATATTTTTACTTCCTTTTACAATAAAGTTTTTTTGTTAGCGTCAAGCAATTCATTGGATATTGGTCGTTTTTCAGTCCAGTGAAAAGACTCCTTGTTCATTTTTAGTTTTAATTGTTATTCGTTGATAACGAAGGCAGATTGTGCCTCGAAACGTTCGATATTTAACATTTTTAATGTTTCATTGTGGGGAACTACCCAAAAATAACATGAAATATATCACGCCACAAAAAGGTTTCACAGATTATCTTTCTTCAGATCTTCACGTTTCAAGGTCCCTACATGACGAAACATACGTTTTATCAATTCCGTCCGTCGGTCTGTCTATTGGCGGTATAACCCTTGTTGGAGAAGATGATATTTTGCATGCAGATTATGTCTTACTTGGCATGAAACCGAGAAAATTTCGTAGAAATATATACAAGATGAGCAGCTTAAAAAAATAAAATTTTGTTTATTTTTGCTTTAACCGAGAAATATATAACAATAATAATTTGCACATAGCTTAGGCTTTATCGTTGGCAAAAGTGAGACCTAATAGATACAGGATAAACATCACAAATGGGATGGAATAGTATGGTGTCTTTATAATGCAGCAGAAACTCGTGTAAAATTCGAGCGCCATCGTGGCTCAGTTGTTCAAGCGGGCGCAAGCGGCAGACATAAACTGGGTTGGAAATATTAATCTCATTCGCCTGGGAGCGCAAAGTTCGAATCCCAGTAGACTACAATTTTCATTTGCAAATTGATGAAATTGGCTCGAGGGAAGTTTCGTGTACACTCCTATACAGTTTTAGTTTTACCATATCGTGATATTTACGTTCATTTTCTCTGCGTTTAAAAAAAATCAGTCGATATAGTTTGTATAAGCACATAAAATTCACCATATCATTGCCTCGTTAGTTTCTTTTATATATTCCTAATGTTTCTATCAATTCTTCGCCATCCTCATGTTGTTTTCCGAGTTTAGCATTAAAGTCTTCCATGATTATTTTCGTTTGGATAGGTTTATTTTGTATAGCGTTTTAAATCTTAATAAAATTCTTCCATTTCTTCCCGTGTGTCTAAGTAAATTGTGTGTACAGATCTGAATAATTTTAACTTTTAGGTTCGTTAATACAAAATAATATAGGCTATTCTGTCTGATACGCATTTGAAATATTTTATATATGGTGCCAATCTTTTATAAATGATAAATCCCACATCTACGATCCACTACTGTCCCATCACAGCCACCTTTGTGTATGAATGCATTTCCCGATTCAAGGGTAATTCAGTTTTTTCCTGCTTTCCGGGTCTCGCATAGTTCGACGGCATTCTATTTTATTTTCGTCAATTTTTCTTTCACTTGTATTATTTTATCATCGTTTTTCAATGTGCGAGCATTGTAAGTTGCAATCCACATTTTGGTTTTTTGTTTATGGCTGTGTTTGCTGATCGAAATCTTGCTATTAGTAAATGCTAGAACATAAATATCGTATTGTCTTAACACAACGTGAAATGTGTTTAAAACTGTTAGATTAGTTAATTCGATTGTAGTTAAACCTAAACTACATACTCTTTGTTTAAATTGATTAAGTGGTTGCCTGCAGCGAAAAACAGATCAAAATATTCTACCTCAAAACTGCTATATTTGCATTCAGTGATTTAATCAGGCATTAAATTATGTTCAGGGACTCCGAAAAAGAATGTGAACAGTACGTCACCAAGCAACATAGGCAACCCAATTAGCAAGTTAATCTGGAAGTAGCTATGGCGTGCCACATGTTAAAGCATTGACTTATAGGAAGCTTACTTTAATGCAAAATAATGACAATCCACAGTCCTAACAAAACATAAATCAGGTACAAAAGAGATAAGTGATAATTCTACTGGTAGTAATTGGTGGAAAATGTTTATCATTTATGATGAAAGCATTTTTTTTGTAGAAAACTGGTGGGTATTAAGTACATCATGTCTTGAAGTTACTCCAAGGTATTGGTGTTTCAATAATATTGATTTACAAAGTTCTGTACATATTCCGTGTAATTATACGTTTTTAATTTGATGGAGAATCCCAAATGTGAATATTTTAGAAACAAAAGAAGAGCATTAAAGCTTAAAACCGTCGAATGTTTGTTAACGTTTAAAATTTATATTTTTGGAGAAAATTAGTAATAGAAGAAAACTAAACAACTTGTAGCTATAAGCAGTAAAATGTTTATTCTTCGTAAACGTCGTGTTCTAATTTATTTTATTAGGTCGGCTTATGTGTATGTACTTGTAAAAACTGAATAATCTTTATGCGAACGTAAGCTTGTGCAATAGAATGACTGGTCCAGTAAGTCGCTGAATTAGCTACATCCGAAAAATAGCGTAGATTTTAACTTGATATTTATATATAAATGCAGAATTCATGTCATTTAATTTTCAATACAGTTTTAAAAATCGAGTTGTATTTATTTCACTATGTGAGTTAACGTAGGCTACGATTGTTTTAAATAAAAAGCTTGGCCTGGCTTTCTTGCTCACAAAAAAACCCTGCTCAACCCTTTTATCCCTCCAATAAGTTTCCAACCTTTTAGTAAATCTATATTACACGTATATACATACTACTATCTAAATTTTAATAAAATCAAATAAGTAATCAACTTACCGTTGATATTTTTAACTTGGGTTGCAGATTTTACTATCACAATTCGGAGAATGAAATATACACACGTCTTTGTGAATTTAGTGCTATTTATTAAATATTTGAAATTGTATTTAAAAAAGTATTTACAACTATATTATACACAGATATTTTTTATTTCAAAATCGAAAGCGTTCACATAAATAATTACAGTAGTACAGTGCAAATGAGTGTGAATACAGGTTTTTTGATTAAAAAACACTTTATTTATAATAAAATCAGTTTGAAGTGAAAATACAATTTGTCATATTTATTTAGTAGTAAGAAAAATGTTGGCATCAATAATTTTCTACGCTCGTTTTGGAATCGAATAAGCAGTTTTTGATTTCCATCATCGTCCCATCACGAAATCAAAGCTAAATTACTACTTCGATTATTTTTCTCTTGGTCGTGCAATCTATATCATTTATATTGGTCTTACCAAGAGGCTACAGAGTTTCTAAGAGTTGACATCTGATAATTTTCAAGGCAATATAAAAAAGTTATCATCTTCTCTTCAAAATATTTGTATTGAAGTTTCAGTGGGTGGCATGGAGCTGAGTTGGAAAATTGCTTCTCCTTTAGAACGAACTTACTTCAGTTTTTTGTACAAATGTTGTTCCAGCAAGATTACACTTTTTACTTCTTATAATTTCTTCAATTTGTATTCGTAATCCTTACTTATTGTAAGAAAGCTTTAAAACATTTTCTTTTCTGGTCAATATGAGCAAGATGAGTTTTCTTAATCACTTTCTTTGCAAACATTTGATCGCTGTTTATGTACTCCTCATTCAGCCAGACAAGGGTTGCTTCAGCGACCAATCAACCTTCTAAGCTCTTCTACCTTTGATTTATGAATTGAGTCTCCAACTTTAGGTTAATCTTGTTGCAACTGAGCTCAGTTTTTTCGATTTTTCATTAAAAGAGATGTCACAGTTAACACAGCAATGTTGCAATATGTAAAAATCTAAAAAAATTAATAGGCTGTGCTTAAATTAATTCCCACAATATGGTATTAGTAGCTAGTTAGATTCCAATCAAGTATTAATTGCGATCTATTTTAAGGTACCCTTTGGTCAAGCCTTCACGGAAAGCGACCTCGACCAGACGGACCTGCAATGCCTGAAGGACCTTAGCCTGGACAAGAGCGTGGTCATCAACAGCTACGACGAGAATGACTTCATCAAGGAGGGAAACGCACAGATGAACACCTTCTACGTCTGTGCTTGGAAGAAGGACGGTTTGCTAGGCAGCGGCGGTGTTGTCAACACCGACAACCTGCAGAAGATGACAGAGCTGAAACTGAAGAAGATGTTCCCTGATCATCCTGGTTACATCAGCTACTTGGCTCGCGAAAGTGTGAAGGCTTGTAAGGACGTCAAGGGCAGCGATGATGGCGACAAGTGCGTTAAGATCTACAACTGCCTTCTCAAAAAGATTGGGGAGCTCTCGCAGAAGACTAAGCCTGAGGATTATAATTAAGTTGTGATCTGTTATTATTAGTGGTAATAAATTAATAACGAAGAGTTGTTTTGGGTTTTAAATAAACTATGAAACTATTTAGAAAATGTGGAGTAATTTTATATAATAGATATTAGAACAATATATATTAAGTTTCAAGATGAATGTACCAACATAGATTTGGAATAGCAACAGGTATTTCTTTACCTTCCATTGTTAACTATATTTTTGAAATACTTTGCCCAACATGTTTACATCTACAGACACCTTAATGTTTTTTTTTAAATATAGTTTCATGATATTGATGGAATACGCAAGCATAATGATGATATCAATAGTAATAGTATATTAAAGTATGAGTGGATAACAAGGTCTTTAAAACACGCGCGAGTTTTCGAGCCGGAGTGCTCGAAATAGAGCAAGTGTTTTAAAGACCAGTTATCCACGAATACTTTACGCTATTTTTTATTATACCTCCAACACTGGAAATAAAAACTTAGAAATAATGTTTGTCGTGATAAATCGAGCGGACATAATAAAAATACTACTATAGTTACGAGAATTATTTACGTTTTTGTCGCGTCCATGTTCGTTGTTGCATTCAGTCGTTTCCTTGACAACCTTTAAAGCTCAGGCGTGCTTTAAACGGCGATTCTGATGCAGGTATAATAAAAAAGGTTTTTACGGTGTTAAAAATGATTTAAAGAGATTTAAAAAACGTTTTGTATAAAACGTTGTATGGCACTCCTGTGAGATGTATATATGTATATTACCAATCAAGAAAATTACCTTTTCTGTCGTATACAACAAATAACTATTAAAATTACAAGTATGTTAACTAAGTAGCTAAATTTAGCAAAGAGTCAAACAACGTTCATTTGCATACCTTTTTGACTAAATAAGGATAAAACAAGTTCTTAGTTATTACTTCATATTTTTAGTACACTGGATAAACCTTATGTTTACACTAGTTCTTATTGATTACTTTTAGTCGTGGTAAGAATACAAGAAATTGAAACTGGGTATTGACAAAATTAACGTTTAGCACATTTATTTCGTCACATCATGAAGTGTAACTGCTTTTTTGCAGTTAACTGTAATTATGGGATGTTCAGGTCTTAGTATTATAGTGCAATATTTTTTGTTTCCACCTGAGCGTTATGAGCGGACATTGTAATTCATAACGCCCGTTCATCGTTACCGTTAATTTTTGACCAATCACGTACACAACAATACTTGATCTTCTCATAAAAGCTGTCTGATCAATTACATATTTAGCTTATTACGATATACTGGTAAGACAATAGTTTGTTATGTACTCAGACTTGATGTCTATACCCTTCGGGCAACCTACAAACCCTCAGGCTTCTCGCCTAGGACATAAACATTGCCATAATGCCGTTGGTACATAAATCACTGTTTTAAAGCTTTATAGGATATGAATAACGACCGCTATCTAATAGTTTCGAAAATAAAATAAAATCTATCTTGAAACAGAGGAAAGTTTGTAGGAAAAGTGTATGATAAATTAATACTTCAATTGCCGGATATTTTTTATAAAATGTTGGTTTGAACAAAGATTAATTTCTTTTGTTTAAACGAGATCTTTGTAAATGTCATGATTCGAAAAGGAATTACTTTTTTCAAATATTTAAATTATTTCCGCATGACATTTTGGTTTAGGCGGAGCAGTAGGGATTCCCCCGCCGTGAGTTAATTTGACAAACACAAGTTTTAATGTGCAGTTGCATAACATTAGGACTACGGGAATAAATATCCGAAACGTTTGGTACGATGCAAAAATGTTACTTCGAATTTCCACCGGCTGTTGCTGTGGGTGTGGCAACTTATTTCCTTTCGAAAAATTTCTATGCGCAGTTTCAGGGAGGGGGAGATATTTTATTTTCGAACATTTTGAGGATTCTTGATTTTGCTTGCGAAGTTATGTGATGTGTTTATTTGTTTTTTTTGCGAAGTTTTAAAAGCGATCGTCGGCAATGTGGGGCAGATCTGATCTTATTGCTTTGATGAATTGCTGCATTCATCTGGTTATCTCAGGACGTGATAATATTTTGGAAGTAAAATTTCTTGTTATGCTATTTTAACTTTTAACACCACTTTGGCGAAATTCCATATTTTAAGGCTGCCGTGGTCAAATCTTCTTTATTTCACTCCGTTTTATGTTAAGTGGGGACGACGCTTTAAGGTCGATGGCTGGAAGCATCTTCAGTCGGGACATAATATTCACTCGAGAGCGCCGCGCTACCGCTTGCCTCGCCTCAAGTCTATGTTACGTACTATTTAAAGGGATGCTAAAGCAAGAAAGACGTGTTGTTGACTCTGGGCGGAAATTTGATGCGAGGAGAGTCCCAATTTTGAGAAAAAGTCGCTCTCGTTAATTAAAGGTGTTTTTCCATTACGGTCGAAACCGGATAAGAAGGTTGACTTCTGTCGTATGTTTAAAGTAACGGGGTGTTGTGCTTTTTTGCCGACGTGTGTGTTCCGCCAACCTCAGTTGCATGCTGTGAATATAAACTTTCCTCTAGTTTCATATGTTATTTGGGTCGCCCCGAACATAGGACCATCGTTAAACCAACTACCTGCCGAAAACAACTTGGATACCTTCTCCAAAGGGCTATTCATCTTCCTTAGAGTGATAGCAAATGTAGCAGGGACGCTCTTCGAGGTATTGCGAGAGGCGGTCAGGTAGAACTTTTTTTGTATTGATATGCAACAGCCGTGCTTTAGAATTATTCTAAAGTGAATCTCTTTATTGACAGAAAAATTATCAAGTCTAAAGGATCAAGAAGCCATCAGGTTTTTGCATGCTAACGTGTTAGTTTAATTAAGTTAAGAAACCCCTTTAGGCCCTTTGCTTATTGAATAATCCGAGTTACAATGTACACACAGTCACGTCTCTTAATGAATTGCCAATTTAAATTATGACTATAAATGTGTAATTGCTGGTCTCGTATGAGCCAGCTCGGGTAGCAATAGATTTGTTTAAATTGCACCTGTGTGGGCTTTACTGCCTGCTTTTTTTTACATTGTAAGGTAATTCGCAGAAAGCCTGTAGACTAATTAAACCCAGGCTTTACAGTTTTTACAGTGAATGTGTACCTACATCAAAGGTAAGTTCCGGATCAGAGAAAAAGCTGCAAAGCACACCCCCTGAATAATCTGAGCGGTCTCCATTTCATACTTTGGAAAATTTGATTTTCTGGCATCAGTTTAGACTGCGTGGCGCCCTTCAACATTAATTACAAGTTATTTAAAACACTCACAATCCTATTGCAAACGAGCATGCCAATTTTCCGAGTGTGGTTAACTGGAGCACGTCTTTTATTGCAGGGCAGTAGAAGTCACTACTCACAAGTGTCTAATTCTGTAGAATTTATTTTCAGGCCTCTTTCTTTACTTTTCCTCTTCTCTTCAATTTTTTTTGTTGCATTTTTTATTTCGCGTTTTAGCTCCGATATTTCTAAGAAAGCCACGAGATTTATTGAAAATTCATGGACACGTAAATTAGCTTTACATTGGTTTCATACCCGCCTATGGATTGCAGATTTGATTCTGGGAAAAGCCGGAGCATCTGTAGTTGCGAGCCCGTACGAACAGACTCTTCCGAATTTTCAGGCACGTGTCGCAGCTATTAGGGCCAGGTTTTTCAATTTTCGAGGATGTGGAATCGCATCTCACGCTTCTTATTATAACTGAAAGACATAGATTATTAAATCATACTCCTGCTGATGCAAATCACCCATCGTAGATCTTACATTTTGGATCGAAAGTTTTGTAAGTAGTAAACAATCATCAGTTGTTTATCGATCTACATTGATTGTAACTTTCTTATTGGAGAACAACCATCTTTTGTTTGCCAAATGCCATTTACCTTGCGTGTTTTTTATTTTCCACTGTGCCTTTTTATTTGTTAAGAACAGTAAACTGATATACGCTGTTCATCGGGGAATTATGCGAAGTGCTCGCGTTTTTCTTGATACAATAATTTATACCTTATCTACGTTCGTATCCGTTGGGGATGATGGAGTTCATTTTTCAATTAGGGTTTATACACTTTGCTCAATCGATTCCCCGCATTCATATCTAATCATCTTCTTTTGCTTCTACATTTATCTATATATTATTACATTTTTGAATTCAGCTTAACACGTTCGCGGACAGTTAATGAAAAAGGTGATTCCCAAAAACACACTATTGAATCTTTCAATCTACGTTAGATAAAATTAGTTAAAAAATCATCATAATCATAACTCTATAATAAAGCAGAACACTTCCCAAGGTCAAACATGCATGCGCGTGGTCTATGTGTAGTTACGATTGTGGGCGTTGTCTTGATATTAGCAGCGTTGCCAGACCTGGTACAATTCTACAAATCTGGTACATTCTGAAACCGTTTCTGCAAAAGTATATTTTTAAAACGCGCATGCATTCAGTCTGGCAACCCTGCATATTCTGACCCGAGTGGTGCCGACCTACCGATGCCAGCGGTGACGTAACCGATCTTTGCCGTTTATGTTTGGAAGTGTGGTTAAAGTTTCGAAATAATGAATTGGAGTAATTCTTCTTCAGCTTTCCAGCATTTCACCAGTGGAAAGACCAAATTGAAGGACGCACTTTGTCATCGTATGGACTTCACACTTCATCTAAATTGCTGGCGGATGGCAGTAAGAAACAATATTACAACTGTCTTCGCTCTGTAAACTTTTTGTGTGTTCTAGGCAAATTAAAATAAGGTGTAACTTTTGAGCACATATTAAATGATATTCGTGATGCTGGATTGACGAAAGAGGAATCACAACAAATCCTACCTTTATAGAAGAAAGACTTGCACAATATCGCAAGAGATTTTCGTATAGAAAAAGTCGCAGGCAATTTGCATAACCTCCGATAAAAGAACTAGTGATTATATAACTAAAAATCATAACATTGTAGTAAATAGTGAAGTAGTACAGTGGAGTAGTCATGCAAAAAACCTAGGTATTATAATAGACGATAAATTATCATTCGAATTGCATGTGAGACATATTTACCAAATGTCATTTATGAAATTACGTACTTTGTATAGTTTAAAATATTTATTAGACGAAAAAACCAAACTCATGTTAGTTAAGGTGCTTATTTATCCGCATTTATACTATTGCACTATGGTATTTTTTCCAAATCTCACAGAATACGACAAAACTAAACTACAGCGAGTACAAAACGCTTGCGTAAGATTTGTCTGTAACGTTAAATACCAAGAGCTCAATGTAAAACAACGTAGTATGCATAGGCGTAACTTTTATACACTCACCGGCACGAAAAACGGAGCAGTTGCACTGCCGGATACATATGTACGCTGATGATCTTCAGATATATATAACAACGGAAGTATCAAATTTAAACATGGCTATTCGTAAGATAAACGAGGATTTACATAATCTTACTGTCTGGTTTAGCAATAATGGTCTTAGATTAAACGCCAAAAAGTCGCAGGCAATTTGCATAACCTCCGATAAAAGAACTGGTGATTATATAACTAAAAATCATAACATTGTAGTAAATAGTGAAGTAGTACAGTGGAGTAGTCATGCAAAAAACCTAGGTATTATAATAGACGATAAATTATCATTCGAATTGCATGTGAGACATATTTACCAAATGTCATTTATGAAATTACGTACTTTGTATAGTTTAAAATATTTATTAGACGAAAAAACCAAACTCATGTTAGTTAAGGCGCTTATTTATCCGCATTTATACTATTGCACTATGGTATTTTTTTCCAAATCTCAGAATACAACAAAACTAAACTACAGCGAGTACAAAACGCTTGCGTAAGATTTGTCTGTAACGTTAAATACCAAGAGCTCAATGTAAAACAACGTAATATCGCATAGGCGTAACTTGGGAGGGGCAAGGGGGGGCAGTGGCCCCCCAAAATTTTGATTTTAAAGTGCAAGTGCATCATTTTTTTGCAATTTAGGTTTAAAAATGTTGTAAAGTCTTGATTTTGCCCCCCCAAAGTGATGCCCCAAGTTACGCCCATGGTAGTATGTATCTGTATTGTATGTTTTTGTATACTCTGATCTGTACTAAAACGCCAAGATATTTGTACGACTTGTTGAGCAAAAGATCAGAAGTTCACAATGTAAATATCAGGTACAATAGTTATACAATACCACAACATCGAACAGCTAAATTTGAGGGCTGTTTTCTATATATGGCTCCCACATTGTTAAATAAGTTCTTTGATATGTTTCCAGAGCAGCCACTTTCTATTAAGAGTGCCTTGTTAGAATTAGTTAGTAACACGATTTAAGATAATAATAATAATAATAATAATAATAAATTTATTGATATCAGAATACAAATAATAATATGTACATTTATAAATTAAACATATAGCACCAGCCTCGACACCGCAAGGTAAATGAGGTTACAGATAATACATACATACAATACATATAGCACCTAATCCCTCGAGGGATTGTTTTGTTGCTAGCATGTACTGTATTGTCTTATATTAAGTTTGTGTGTGTACAGCATTTGCTTATATTTGTGTGATGCCCCGGGAGGGTGGAAGACTGGCTTTGTATACCTCTTTGGTATTCAATAAATAGATTTATTATTATTATTATTATATAAAACAAATTACAAATTATTACAAATTTTAATAAAAACGAATTACGAAGTGTATGTGTGGTCAAACCTCGTGCTAATGTTTTCAGTAGCATCGGTTTTATTCAAAAGGCCATCCATTATATTTTTTTCTTCAACAATTGTTGGTTTATTACATTTTGATACGTCTTTAATTTGCTTCTATTTTGTTGTAACCAAATTGTAGCAACTGTTGAATTTGAAAAGACGTCATTATTATCAAAGCAAAATCGTTGATATCAAAAAGCCCTAAATCACTTTCAACACCTTGTTCTTTATACCGGGTGGCCATAAGTATCTGATATCACATTACCTTTGGAATCAACACCGCTTTATTAAAGCGATGAATACAACTAAACTAAATGTCATGACAACTAAAATTCCTATCTGTCAAAAATTATTACAGATTGCAATAAGTAATGGAGTTAGAACAGGAGATTTTTATAATCGAGTCGTAGGCTAATCTGCAGAATCCATGGCACATTCTCCTCCTCTTGCATTTTATTACATTACATAAGTACCAATACTTATTGTAATTGAAATATAGTACTAACCCAACATTTATAAGTAGCTAATTCCATGGCTACCGAGATCTCAGATATTTATGGCCACCCGGTATAACAATACTGGACACTCGTCACATAGACTTTTCGTATCTTCAACCCACAATTTTACGCTTATTGCATCGTTATGGTGGCGTTTTGTACTATAATCTATAGCTACAAAAATCTCTTAGCCCAGTTACAGTAGGATCGGCCTGCCGAAAAAATCCAAGTGAGCTGAGATTTTGCATACACCTTTGACATTACAAATAATGTCTCAAAAGTCCCCATCGATATGGCGCTTGCGATTTGACTTATTCAACGTCAAAGGTCACAGAAATAAGTTTTTCGCAAATATCTCGCTTTCTATGGGTCGTATGACTTTTTTAGTTATTACAAAAAATGAAGGCTAGGAAATTCTCTACAAAAAAGATTATACAGGTGCTTTACGTACAACTAACCATTCAGTAAATAACATACTGTTAAGTTTTGCAGACGGGTTTTACTTCCTTTTACGATAAAGGAAGTATTGCATTTACCCCAAAAATTCTAAATTGAATTTACAACAGATCTTCACGTTTTAGAGTCCCCTGAACCCAAAAAAAAAACGGGTTTTTGTTCATTGGTCTGTCTGTCTGTGTGTCTGTCTGTCTGCGAACAGAATATCTCAAAAATGAAAAAAAGTATGGTGTTGAAACTTTATATATAAGTTTTGTGTACTATCTCAATGCGACAGCTATCTTTTGAAGAAAATCGCATAACCGGAAGTTTGATGTTTACTCTTGTGTTTCAAAAACGGCTCCAACGATTTTTTTGAAACTTTACATTTTTTATTACATTTTTAATGTGGATTGATTGAGATGAGTGATTTTCAAGTTGAATTTTAGAGGTATTCAACTGAAAAATCACTTATCTCACATCAATACACACCGGTTATGCGATTTTCTTCAGAAGCTTGCTGTCGCATTTAGATAGTACAAAAAACTTATATATGAAGTTTCAACGCCATACCTCTTTTCATTTATGAGTTATTCTGTTCACAGACAGATCGACGGACGGACACACAGACCAATGAGCAAAAACATGTTTTTTGGGTTCAGGGGACTCTAAAACGTGAAGATCTGTTGAAAACCCAATTTTCGAATTTTTGGGGTGAATCCAATACTTTCTTTATCGTAAAAAGAAGTAAAACCCGTCTGCAAAACTTAATAGTGTGTTATTTACTGAACGGTTAGTTGTATGTGAAAAAGCTTTATATTCTTTTTTGTAGAGAATTTCCTAGCCTTCATTTTTTGTAATAACTAAAAAAGTCATACGACCCATAGAAAGCGAGATATTTGCGAAAAACTTATTTCTGTGACATTTGACTTTGAATAACTCAAAACGCAAGCGCGATATCGATGGGGACTTTTGAGACATTATTTGTAATGTCAAAATAAAGGTGTATGCAAAATTTCAGCTCACTTGGATTTTTTCGGCAAATGCTGCGGTTGTCCGTCTAATGTAACTGAACTATCTTGCGATATTGTGCAAGTCAAAGTGTGAAAATTGCTGTTGATTTTGTTATTGCTATTGTCGCTATTTTTGTGAGTTAATTCTGTTTTGAAATGCGCCATACCACAATGTTGAGTACGCCTCCGATATATTGTGTCGTTTAGCTTAAATAAGGTTATCAATTTAATGTCAATATGATAGATGTCAAAAGTGTTACCAATACAAAACTTGGAAATTACTAGATTCTAACATTAGTTCTGCCATCTATGACCACTGGTTTGGATTCAAGTTGTAGTGACATCGCCATGGATATGCCATCTACGAGTGCTGGTCCAAGTTCAGACGACATCCCCATGGACATTCGAGCTATAGGTGTTGGTTCAATTTCCAGTGACATCGTAATAGGCACTGATGATGAAGAGGTTTGTATTTTTGTGAATTATATGTTACAATGTTATGTACCTATTTTAATTATGGATTGCAGCTATGGTGTCACTGTAGGAAACCAGACGATGGCGAACAAATGGTAAAATGTTATGACAGAAAATATAGAATAAAATGGTACCATTCAGCATGCCTACAATTAAAAAAATTCCTAAAGGAAAGTGGTTATGTGAACTCTGTAAATATACTGCTCCACAAATGAACTGGACCATTTGCATATATTGGTGCAATTTTTAAAAATATTTTCCAAAAGGGCAGTCATGAAATTTTTGGTAACCTTTCATGATTGTGTCACTATAAAAAGCATTTCTTTTCATAATTCTGTTTAAAGAAAACTAAGTCCATTAATAAAATATTATCATTTTAAAATTTTGAATTTTGCCCAAATATTGATAGCACATTGCATACAAAGTATGCCGAATTGTTGCCAAAGATTTTTAAACGTTCTGGAGAGACTCAAAGAACTATTAATTAACCTTTTTTTGTAATTCCTCTTATTTTTGTGAAATATAGTTTTTTTATAGTTTCATAATTTTTTAATTTTATTAATATGATTTTGTTAATTCTTCAGTTGATATTTGAGAATAGTGAAATTAAATATGCTTAATATGAGTATACTATAAAACAAAAGCTTATATATATATATATATATATATATATATATATATTGATAAAGGGTACGTTGTCGCCTCCAAAGTAGATACTGAAGAAACGTTGTCACCTCATATATGACGTTGTCACCTCCGGTTTCGGAGGCGACAACGTTTTCCCATTTTTTCATCGGTTTTGATATTAGGACATCATCTAGAGACATAAAATAAAAAATTGGTAGGAGGTGTCAACGTAGTCTCCATACTCACAAAAAAAGTTTTTAGTTCCCATATATACCGCTGGCGCTAGAGTCGCACAAAACATATAAGGGGAGCACGTTGTCGCCTCCGATTATATAAATCTTATATTTGTATCACATACGTTACTTTGCCGCCTCCGCTAATTGGCAACCCTGAACGAGAGGCCATAAGGATGTTTTCTTATGATTTGTTTATATTATATTTGCAGCTCGCGAATAATCAATGCTATTAGCTGTCATGACGCTTAGCCTATATAGAATACAAATAAGCTAAGCGTCATGACAGCTAATAGCATTGATTATTGTTGTTAAGAAGCAATTTGGAACTATTAGTAAACGTGCAACGACATCACTTATCTATATATATGTATATGTATTTTTTTTTGTATTTAATTCATTAGTTGTTGGCAATGTGGCCACGGTATGTATCTACGTTATTCAAGGCGCCACTGGAAGAGCAAGGGTGGGAAACCACTAATTTGAATTGGCGCCTTGTGATTTCTTCAGTCATATTATTTATTTTGTGTTTTATCAATATTGTATTTATATGTTTTATTTGTGGTTGAGGAATAAATATATTATTATTAAAAAAAAAACAAGAAGTGTAGTAATCCAGTGTAATGATGTCATCAAGGGCTAAGTTGATGTTAAAAATTTGCAGTAGGTACTACCAAAAAACCTTTAAGTATTACGCCAACAAATTGAATATGTGGCGTCTAAGGCATTAATTTAAGATTATTTTTGCACCGAGCGGGGGAATCCCCTTGCTCGCTCGCTCGGTCCGTGCGCACGATAATTCGAGAACGCTTTAAGCAATCTGGATACAATTTTGTATGCAGATTTTAAAGAAAAATCGCAGATCTAGGTTTGTGAATGGGCCAAATTGGTCCAAGATAGATAAGGCCCTTTGTCATGACTTAGTAATTTATTAACCGATCGGAACTAAATTTAAAACGTACTCATTCCATTTAAAACCATGCTCGAATACTAACTTTGACAACTATATTTTAAATTAGATAGTATCCTTTTGGTCGTTTTTAGAATCTTAAAAATAAAATTTCTCAAGAAATGTCTATCGCCATAAAATTCTATAGGCGGATTCTAAAGTGCAATCGTAAATGTAATTTCGGGAATCGGCCTTATCGGTCCAAAAATAGATAAGGCCCTTTGTCATTTATCAGTTAATTATAAACCGATTGTGACCATCTTTGCAGCATGTTTATTCAATTTGAAACCATGGCCGAATAACAATTTTAATAGCAATATATTCATTAGAAAGTGCCCTTTCAATACTTTTCAAAAAGTTTAAATTTCTTGAGAACCCCTTAGACTATTGCCACAAAATTTTATAGACAGATATAGATTTGTTGAATTTTGATTGTCTTTACTTTGCACCAACCTCTTAATTTATGCTAATTAATATTTCTGTGACTCTAATTTACGAATTGAGCTCTGCCTTATTGCCATTTATTCTGAAGTAATTCCATTTAATATCGGCAATGCTTTACCAACGTAGTTATGAATTAAAATTTCTGATGTAATTTCTTGCAGTTACCTGATTTACCCCAGCTCTGTGCTTTATTGACTTGCTTTATTTATCTATGCTGCAAGCAGAGTTGAGTAACGGGCTAACTACCATCTCAATATATTGCAATGGTGGCTTGGCTTATTGTATTTTACAAGCCATTCAGTTAATTGCTTTAATATTATGTAAAATATTATAACGTTGAGACACCTTTTATTTCATTCGAAATTTTATACCATTCTGTTTAATAACTGTAATGAATTTGAGACTCTTAATAGGGTGTGGTCCGTTAATCTAGTTATCTGTTCTTTGATATTCTAATTTTATATGGATTTTTAATTATTGACTGCTACTAAATGTCAGTTTGACTTTTAACAACTATCAAACAATAATCAAATCAAATTTGACAAATATTCTTTCTATTCACAAATCAATGACTCCAATCACCAAAGTAAGTACTATGTTATTTTTATTTTACTCATGTAATTGTTTTTCTTATTCAATATTCTTTTATAGAACTAATTAAGACCAACCTGCTTTCCTCTTATTTCACTGCTATTCACATTAAACACTACTGCTCCTGACGTTCACAGCTAAGCTCATTGACAGCCGAACCTCGATACTCCTCCAACCTCCTGCACGTTACCGTCAATCGAACAGCCTCCTGGTAAGTTTCCACTAACTGATGGTATCCAAACTAATTTCCCATTGTCCTCAGCTCCTACCTTGTAGTAACCAACCCAAAAAGAACAATCCAAATCAATCAGTCACGTCAGCAATCCCAGCAAAACGATTGATCAGTCCTCCGTAGAATCTTCAACTCCAGTAATGAACACCAATTATACCTTGCATGTGCCAAACAATCCAAATCCACTTAAATTATTGTTATCTTCTTCTTAATAGTAACTATTTAAACCGTATTCCATAATCTCTTCACGGATGGTATGCTTGCATTATCCGTTAATTATATTTTCACTTATCTTCACTTCGTAGACTTGTTAATATCTTTTATTTTATATAATACCAAATTATTCTCCTTAATAAAGTCAAAATTTCTAGTTTTTATTAATTCTAAATGGAGTTTTCAAAATGTGTTTACATAATTTCAGTTTGTTATTTCTACTGCCGCTTAAACAGAATTACTCTCTATATAGTTACAATTATTACTGCACACCTTTAAAATTAAATAATCTGATCTATACCTACTACACTTCTTTATTCTCATATTAAGCATATTTGTTCTATAATAACATTATCTTATCTTTCATATTAACTTTCACCACTATTACTGAATACCTACTCAATTGCTATAACTTTCAAAATAAAATCCAATTTGTCTCAAATTTAATTTCTATTACTCAATTCAACTTAACTAATAATCTTATTCAAAATTTTCTAAATTTGATTGTATTAATCTACCAAATTCATTTCTTTAATAACTGATCTTTATGTATTATAATAATATACATATATAAATAACAACACTATACTGTGTCATTTGAGATTTTAGTTACCTAGCCTACCAAGGAGACTAAAGTTACTTCAATTATTTTAATTCTTCGATACAATTGCTTACTACGACCGATTGGAATCTTAGAAACCCCCGGTACATATTTATATTGCAAAACATGATATGAGACAACACCGAAATCTAATGGTTTTTTGATAAGAATGGAGCTGACAAGCGGCAGATAAAGTTATTATCTGCCGCTGACGACTTTATCTGCCGCTGACGAGATCAAGTAATTTTCTTCGAATTTTGTTCACAAAGCTGTAAATAATTTGTTATAAAAACGTTTGAAGAAAAAATACTATATGTTATTCGGAGCAAAAGTATCTTTATGTGGCTCGGCTGTACTTATCTGTCTCGCAAGCTCGGCAGATATCCCGTCCAGCCTCGCCACATAAAATATAACTTTTGCTCCTAATAACATAATATACTATTATACAGAAGCAAAATATAAATGGAACCGTTATGGTTGTAAAATCTAAACTGCAACATCTAATTAAACTTGCGAATAAAAATTAGTTGCTATACGTAAAATATTTCTTGCAGTTATACTTTTTCTATTTTTCGTTTCTTTTTTTAGAAGTGCAAGTCTTATAATTTCAAAGTTTACCTGGTTAACTTACCATTTTGTTTTACATACCTACTTATGTACTTACCTATCCATATGAATAAAACAGTCTATAACTGAGTTTATTTTCATATTCCAGATGACCATATCACATTTCGCGGTGCCGAAACCAGAAAATGTGCTCTTTGCCAAATATATGGTGCAAACTATCAGTCTGTATGTGTATTCATGTTAAAAGTCCAGAACGTGGATAAAGTGGTGTCTATGTGACCTCCGATAATGTGGCAACACTGTTGGAGGCAACAACGACAACAAGGTGTACGCATATATACAGTTATCGGAGGTCACAGCGTACTTTCTGTACTTCCCATATATGACCCCTTAAAAATTCAAAAATATTTTCCCCTTTCAAGGAATCCGGATTGGTTATCATTTCAACAACCCATATATACATTTTTTGTCGATGTAGCTCCATGGGAAGACCCGGAGGTCAGGTCGCCTTATCCATGCACCGGAGGCGACAAGTTACCGTGCATCAATATATATATATATATATATATATTGTGACGTAATGTAATAAATACATTTTTTATGGGTGGTCCAGTACATTTGTGGAGCAGTATATAAATAGAATTATTTTGTTATTCTGTGTTGATAGAATCTGTATATATGTTGATTGTTTATTTAGCATAAATGGCTTCGAAATATTCTTTATACTTTATCCATTGCAATTATTTTTCATACTTAATTTAGACATTAGTTATTCTGTTATTTTGTACTGTTATGTAAATATTTTGATTGTTTAGTACCTTAAATTCATTAAAATTTTGTTATAAATTATGGAATAATAAGATTAACGATAGCAAGCTGCTTTCGCTATTAACTTTAGGAGTACCCGCTAGGCCTGTTTGTTTCTCACTGTTATTCTTTGTACCTTCTTTTTATACCAGAATTCCGATTACTGATATATTAAAGCTTGAGAATCAAATTTACATACTGCTCAACATTGATTTGTCAGCTCCATACAGTATGTTTGATTCTGTTGTAAAAAAGTATTATTATAACTAAAATGAAACAAAACGAACTATTGATGTAACAAATTTTTAAGACTTAAATTTACCAATCAATACGGGAAGTCATAGTAGCAAGTTACGGCGTCGATCCATCTCCTGCAACCATGATAGTTAGGATGATTATTTTAATTTTAATTTACATGCTATAACGCTCATACCTGCATATAACAGAATATATCTACACTGCATCTCTTGTAATAAGGGTAACACCTGTTAGAGATGTCACAATAAATAAATATAAATAAATAAATAAATCTTTATTCAAAAAGCTGAATCGCAAGGACGAAGTTTAGCAGAGCTATTCTTCCACTTCGCCCTTGTAAATACCGTAAAAATTTACAAAATAAAATGCAATGCCAGAAAACATTAATTAAATTACATATATACATAAACACAATAACAATGTATCACGGAGATACTCGAACGCTACCTGTCAACGCTGTGTCTCAAATAATATTAAAAATAACTTTTCTTTAAATTGTTTGGATGATAAGTTTTTAAACGACTGAGGAATATCATTATAAGTTTTAGCAATGTTGAAAGTGTAAGCTCTTTGGAATATAGACAAATTATAGTGCGGTATTGTAATTAAACCTCGATGCCTTAAGTTCAGATTATGCACATCAGTCCTGAAAGTAATCTTATTGTATAAATAGGGAGGCTGTTTGTCTGATATTATATTATGAAATAATAATGCACTATGGAGATATATTCTGTTTTTCATATTTAACCATTTTGCATCATATAATTTATAAGAAATGTGATCAAACTTGCGAATGCCGTAGATAAAACGTAAACAGGAATTCTGAACACGCTGTATACGTTGCAATGTCTCACAGTCTAGTCCTGGCCCATACACCGGAGCACAATAGGTAAACTGTGATAACACCAATGAATCGCAGAGAATAGTTTTAACTTTCTGATTTAAGTATAATCTATGTGGATATAAAAGCTTTAAATTATAATATGCTCTTTGAATACATTTGCAAACGTGCTCTTTATATCTGAATGATTTATCCATAATCAAACCTAAATTTTTGGCACTGTTCACTAGTGGTATCTCAGTGTTATCTATCTTTATGTGTGGTACTCTCAGGTTATCATTTGTTTTACCAAATAATAAAGCACATGATTTTAACGGATTTAGTAGAAGTGCATGCTGTTGCGATAGGCGAGAAATAATATCTAAGTCATCATTTACATCATGAACTGCACGCCCAATATCATCAGGACGAAATGCATGATATATCTGGGTATCGTCAGCGTACATGTGAACACTACAAGTCGCTAATCTGTTATGGAAGTTGCTAGTGTATACCGTGAATAATAATGGTCCAAGTATGGAACCCTGTGGTACTCATCTCTCTATATTTATGAAATTAGATATAATATTTTGAACTTTAACACATTGTTTTCGATTAGTTAAATAACTTTTTATTAAATTAATTGCTGAAGAATCAAGACCAATGTAATGCAAGGTGGCAGATAATAAATTATGGTTAATTGTGTCGAAAGCCTTACTATAGTCCAGAAGAACCAAAATTGCACAACTGCCATTATCCTGTGCTCTTAGAATATCGTCTGTTATATGTAATAATGCAGTTGTACAACTGTGGAATGGACGAAAACCAGATTGTGATTCTGGTAATATATTAAAACTTTGTAAATGGACTCGCAATTGGGTGTTAATAACCTTTTCTAAAATCTTTGACATTGTTGGCAAAATACTAATTGGCCTAAAATCTTTGTAATCCGCAGGTTGTGCAATCTTGGATATCGGTATTACAAAAGCATCCTTCCAACAGTCCGGAAATTTATTTTCAACAATGCAACTATTAATAATATGTGTAATAAATTCTGCAATATATGGACAACATAATTTTAGCATGTGAGCATTAATGCCATCAGAGCCTGTAGCATTACTCTTTAAGGAATAAATTATTTTCAGTATCTCGTCCATATTAACAGGTGTAAATTTAAACTGACTATTTACTGATGAATTATTCATATAAAAATTTAAAACATTATTATCAACATCTATGTGCGGTATACTATTAATGAAATAATTATTAAATTCTTCAACATTATCTTGATTTATGTGTACACTCATTATTTTGTTTTTTTCATGTCCAACCTGCAATCTTTTTAATTCTTTCCACATTACTGTGCTGTTAGTATTTGCACATTTAAACTGAAAATAAGCCCTTTTTTCATTTTTTAGCGTCAAATTAGTATAATTCCTCAGCAACTTGTAATATTCCCAAGCACCCCTGGTTTGACACCTTTTAAATTTATTTTTCGCCCTGTCGCGCAGCTTCATTAGTAATTTAATATTATCCGTAATCCATGGTGCAGGTTTTTCAGTAAGTTTAACAGTACGCCACGGTGCATGTTTATTGAATAAACTTAACAACTGAGAATTTAAAAATTGAACTTTACCATTAATGTCATCTATATTGTATAATCGATGCAAGGAGAGTAACTTCAAATCGTTACTAAAGTCAGCAACGTTGAATTGTTTATAATCCCTGAAAGTACAGATTGCAGGTACAGATTCAGGCACACGACCGGACACATAGCAATACACAAGTTCGTGATCAGATAAATAAAAATTTTCCACTCCTGACTTCATAACGAGCGATACATTAGATGTAATGATAATATCCAATATAGAATTTTGATTTGCCCCTAATCTAGTTGGAACATTGATAATCTGTTTTAAGTTAAACGAATCTAACATATTGTTAAAATACTCTGTTGCGGGAGTATCAGGAGTAACGAAATTTACATTACAATCACCCATACAAAAAATATTATCAGACACCGGTGCACACAACATGAACGAGTTCTCAAGTTCATCCACAAATATTTTGTAGTTGAGCTGAGGAGGCCTGTATACAACACCAAAGATAAATTTCTTTGAATTAACTGTAGCAGATATCCATAACTGCTCAATATTGTCATTACTATCAATTATTCGAACGTTAATAAAATTTCTTACATAAAATGCAACACCTCCTCCTCTTGTACCACGATCCTTACGAAATAATCTGTAGTTTTGAATAAATAGATCATCCGAATTAATATTAACAGTTAACCAAGTTTCCGAAATTGCAAAAATATCAAATTGTTTGTTTAAGAAAAGTTCTCGTATTTCGTTTATTTTTGGTAACAAAGAACGTACGTTAACATGTGCAGCCTTCAAGCAGTTCCGCGACATATGCAGAAAATGCGTTTATACACTAAGTGAAACAAGAACGCCTATGGTAGGTCGGTTCACTGCTCATAATTAATATTATTTAAATCACGTTGTGTAATAACTTTATGAATTATATCGCCGAGTTTAATAAAAATCATACCTTCGTTCGTCCAAACGTTTTTGTAACCATATCTTTCTGATGCAGCTTTTAAGAGCGATACTCTTTTTCTTGTTAAATCTTCCCGGATAACTATTTTCGTACCTTTTAGCTTTCTTTTATTATTATAAACAAGTTTCTTTACACTACGTTGTACGAACCTAACTATAATTGGACGATGTCCGCCTTCTTTTCCCCTCAATCTATGGCTAACATCGATTGCGTTTTCTTGCAGCGCTACTCCGAGCTTCTCACATACGCTTCTTACTACATCATCGGTTTTTTCCCGTTGTTGTTCCGGTACCCCATAGATTCTAAGGCTGTTTCTTCGGGTATATTGCTCGTGTGCTTCCAGAATATCTTCCATATGCGAAATCGACTCCTTAAGTTGAATCTCCAGTTGGCTAACCTTGCTTTCGAAGTCCTTGATGACCTCCGAGAATTGGTCGTGTATTGCCTGGTGTATAGCGGCGTTCAACTTTTCGCTAAATGATTCGGACGACAATAGTTTTTCGACGATTTTCTGTGCGAGAATGTCCATTTCTTTTTCTGTTTTATCAGTGCCAGTCGAGCTGGAACTGGTAGCGCGGTTTCTGGTTTCTGGTTTCATCTTTTTCTCTAAATGCGTTTACACAAAATAATAGTTTAAATAGCAGGGAACGACCCACGACACGTCTATCTTTCACGGCAGTGCATTGATAAATAAATATTAAATAGCTTCAAAATATCCGTTATGCTTTATGCATTAATAGTTATTTAACCAACAAGTGTGTTAATGAAGGCGATTAATAATCGAAACTGTTTAAAGCACGAACAAGCGATAGCGAGTGAGTGCCTTTAATAGTTGAGATTAACAAACGAGTTGATTACAAAATTTTTTTGTTAACCGCAAAATCTTTTTTTGTGGTGAAAAATTTGATTAATACAACTAACCTCCATGCAAAATATCAAAACCTCAAAATCACATAAACAGTTAATTAATGAAAAAGAGTGGATTAATCAAAAACAGTGTATTAATAGATCTATTAATCCATCCTTTTTTTTAAAACAGTTAATTAATGAAAAAGAGTGTATTAATCAAAAACAGTGTATTAATGACTTCTATTAATCCATCCTTTTTTAGGAAAAATAATTCATTAATATTGAAATTAAGAAGCGGTCAACGGAAAAATTATTTTTCATACTTAATTTAGACATTAATTATTCTTTTATGTTGTGTAGACAGCATGTGTAATTTTATTGATTGTTAATGTAGCTTACATAGTTTTGAAATATCCTTATGTTTCTTATCATATAGGTACTATTTAATAATTTTTGCTATGTGATATTGTAATTTTGCTTTTTATTAATTGGCCACATGCAGAAAAAGATAATCAAATAATTTTACATTATATAATAAATGGTGGTGGATAGTATTAACGTTAGATCCTTAATTAACTAATTTTAATAATTTTGTAGATATTATTATTATTAAAGTAAAAATAATTAGATTAACTTTGTTAATACAATTTATTTCATAATTATACAATTATAGGAGGGCATAAATTTACGAGTGCACAAGAAACTGTTAATATCTGATCTACCACGGCAACATCGTCAGTTTTCTTTTTCACCAGGAACATAGGCATTGTTTCGTGAAGAACTGTATTTTTTTGACAAAGGACTCCAATAACGCGTTGGGACGTGTATTCTGAAAAAAAGATATAATTAAGATAATTATTGTAACAATATACTTGCACTACCTCAAGCTTGCTATATTCCTGGTTGATGCTATATCCCTTGGATCGAGTTGCCGTTTCCCTTTTAGAAAAGCAGAAGCGTAATCACTGTGGCCATATGTAGTCCTACGGAGTCTTTTATTAAAAAGCCAAGATCTGCCAATACAAAATCTTCTGGCAAGAGATTGTTTAAAATCCCACAATCCTCTGTTAGACCTTTATCGCTTATTCTGCCACCATATCCATGTGATACAAATGATATTGATCCAGGAGGAGTGATGCCTATTAGTACCTTTACCGTATTATGTTGTTTGTACGTAGACCATGTAGTACATTGTACTTCAAGGCTACTTGATTTTTCCACTCATCTCAAAACAATCGATTATTACTGAAATCTTGTTGCCAAATGCTACCTTGAAGCATTCTGGCATTGATTTAATCAGCTGATCTCGTTCAGGCCAAATAATAAAATTTTTCATCCGATGATACATAATATTCAATGTGGTATAAAATATTCTGGAAATTGTTTGTACGCTGACGTTAAACATGTATGCCAATAAACTAAAATCTAAATGTATTCTAAGTTTTATCACCGTTATCAAAAACATGACTCTAAGCATGTTTTACTTACTGAATTAGGAATAAATATATATAATTAAATGTGAACTGTATATATTGTATGTACCTATTTGGTGTAGCATTTGCCATAGTAGGCGTGTGTAAAAGAATTTTTTTTTTGTAATGTCACAAACAAAGTATATCTATCTAACGCGCAAAACTTTATATGCGGCATGTGCCGTGGGCTACAACGTCATTCTTCCATGCTCACGTAAAACTTTTACATTCACTGGAAAACTCTCACTTTTCTTAACTTGTAGAACAATTCTTTCCGCATTTTTTTTACTGCGTTCCAACAACGTCGTATTAATTAGGACGCCTTCCAGAGGCGAGCGTTTCCTTTTCAGAGACTTTCCATTTGAAAAAAATATTTTTTTGAACTTTTCCTTAGCGTGCTTTTAAAACTTTCTTTAGTGCAACAAAAGTAATAAAATTTGTCGTACATTTTAAATGCGGCATATGCCGCGGGTTTCAGCTAGTCTGTCTAATAACCCGTAAAACTACTGTTATTAAGTAATTTCTTCCAACAGTTCGCCGTAGAAGATCCGCCAGTCCGAGGTTCAAAACAACATAAATTCAGTTTAATAAGTCGCAAGGCACGAGCTTGCTTCAGGTTTGAATTGTAAATCGAGTGGACCGCGAACGTCCCGGCAAGCAATGGACGAGCGCTAGTCCCGGAAGGTCACGCTCGGGGTCTGAAATTACATTCATTTCACTAACGCTGCGGAGCGGTTTCGTTTGTTCGATCTGGAGCCGCTGTTAATTAGCCCAGAATCATTTCGGCTTTTGTCCAATTCTACCTAAAATCTGGGAAAACTCGAGAACAACAAGCCGAAACTGAATTACTTAATTTCGATCTTATTACAGCAATTCGAACCACAGGACAGGGAAGGCCCGTCTGTAACTGCATCCAGTGAATGCAGCTCCGCCCGTACTGCCGATGACACCAGGATAATGTATAATTTGGTTATCATCATTGATTTTTTATTTTGTAAATAGTTTTATAAAATTTTTAATTTTGTATCAATAGTTAAAGAACATAAACATATGTTTATACTCGACTTTATCTCTTACTTCAGCTGTTGACAACCTTGGTCCAGAGCTACCCACGAGTGGTAAAATTAACGTAAAGTAAAAATTTTCCAAACTTTTAATCTTCGTTACTAGCTAAACCTTCAATTGTCTAATTTTGAAAAAAATCGAAATGTTTCGAATAGAAGTTGTTCAGCATAAACTAATCTACCTTCTTGATCTTTCATCCGTTTTCCTAACTACTGCGGTTGTTTTAGAAAACATCCATGAAGTGAAAGTACCTGTTTTTCAATAACGTGCTACATGATTAGTTATTTCGTATTTATATGATGAATTAGATGTTTTTATAGATGTTTCCAAAACTCGCACGGTTATACTACAGAATGGAGGTATTTATGCTGAAATCTTTCTTAAAAAATGTATTTTTGTTATTTTTCAAAAACGTGGTGGCCAAATAAAAAATTTCTAAACTAAAGTTGTTAACCATAAGGTAGCCTAAAATTTTGGTACGAGAATTGCGCCAATGACGGAATATTTAGATTCATAGCAAACAACTGTCGTTTAGTATTTATCTAGTAATTTATCCATTAGGGAAAAGTTAAACTCTCGTGCCCATATAAAATTTTATCCAACAATTTAATAAACTCAATAAAGAAAAAAAATGTATTGATACCTGTAAAAATCGAGGTGCAGACCAGAGCAGATTCTAACCTTACTATCAGCGGGGTGGTTACGATTTCCTATCCTGTACAATGTGGGACGTCCAGAGAAAGTACAGGTATACCAAGCAGCATTGTAAAAGCCACCAAAGGTCAGATTTTGCAAACTAAAGGGTGTCTTTAGTGAATGTGTTTGTTAGCGTGGGTTTTGCAATCAACTTTCGTTAACGTAGCGTCACTATAAGTCAAATGTTTTGTGACGTAGTGTACTTACAGTCAATTTTTTTCGCATATCAATAGCGGTCACAGGTTGCACATGAAAAACGGAGTTGTTTACGAATTTTCGACCACAGGCGATCATCTAGGAATTTATGTGAGTGCCGTCAGGTACCGATACCGCGCATGAGAATTCCCGCCGGCTAAATATGGTAGCATACAGAATGCGTACAAATAATTGTGTAATTTAAACATTTAATAATTATTAGCAAATTATTAATTTGAATTTGGATGTAGCGACCTAACCCTGTAGATCGAGAGTCATAATCTATACATATCGTATATAAAGGAAAGTCACAACCCCGACTAATCAACGCACAGTCGTAGCCACTGGTACTACAAAATTGAAATTTTGGTGGAAAGTTTAACTTGTTACGTAAGGTAGTTCTAAGAAGTGATTTTTTGAAATTTTACCCCTAAGGGGGTGAAAAGGGTATAATGTGTTTTTATGAATTCCTCAATATCTGGTACACCCGGTGAGATATCGACTTGGCGTAAACTTGCAAAGCTTTACAATGCAAATGCCTAAAAGCATAATTCAGGATTTTGCCCTAATCAACCCCTAAAGATGCAAATATGGATTCGGTGTGAATTAAAGAACCCTTTGTATCTGCTATTTTTATTGAGTTAGGATATTATTTTTTGCCATATAGATGTATTTTTAAAATATTCAAAAAGTAGTTTAAGCCTTTTAAAGGCCATCGTTCCCATTTTGGGAACACGGCTTTTATCTCATGTTATCAGCTATATATCATATTGTAAGCTGATGTATGTGTTTATTACTAAACATAAGGGTGTGTCTTGCTTTTTACTAAAGATGATTTTATTTCTTTTTCACCATTGTGTTAATAATATTTCCTAAAAGTAACATAAAATTGAAGTTTTTGTCGTGTTTCGCAAAAAATGATGACAAACATACTATTTTTTGTTTTTTGAAATTTTTTTTTCACTAGAATAGTAGCCAATAAACTATATTTGATAACTATTGCCACTGTTTTATGTTTGAATTATATTTTTATTCTGAAAACCGTGCTAAAACTCGCATGTCCCAATTTGGGAACGTTGGCCAGTATACGACACAATATGTCATAAATCACTTTGGAGAACTAAAGCGCAGGTTTCTGCAGGTCTGTACATGTTGTTGCCGGCGTATCTTTTACAGACCAAATTTGCTTGTTGGCTTTTAGTTTTCATTTAGCTATTGCACAGTGCAGTTGTTTGACTAAAGTGTTGATCAACGTTGTGTAAGTTACAATTATGGATCCAAAGATGTTTTACGGGTTAGTCTAATAGTAAAAAAGGTAAATTTTATATAATATAAAAATAATTACGTTTTAGGTCTGTCACAAAATACAGATTTTTGGAAAATGCGGTTGATGCGGTTGAAGCTTCAACGTCTGTAAAAGGAATGGATATAGTAATTCTTCCTCCAGAGTCTGCTGATCGAGACATTGATAGTGACGAAGATGAAATTGATGATGAGGTACTGCAATCAAACGATATGCCCGATGAAGTTCCTGGAGATATAGAATTGCATATTCAAGAATCTTCGGATGATGAAGAAGAACAACAACCATCAGTAAAAAGAAAAGCAATGTGGAAAAAGACACAGGAAGTGGCAATCAATCGTGAAGCTGAGGATCCTCCAAAAGTAGGTGCAGAGCACATTGGAAAGTCGGAATATGAAATATTTTCTTTATTCCTTACGTCCGAAATTATTTCTTACATACGAGAACAAACTCAGCTCTATGCTAGAAGAGAGAAAAATATTCATAACTTTAGCGTATCTGACGAGGAGATCCGACAATTTCTGGGATTACTTCTAATCAGTGGCTATAATAGCGTTCCAATTGAAAACGACTACTGGTCGACGGCTGATGATATGCAAGCACCGATTTTCGCTAAAACAATGAGTAGAGAAAAATTCCGAACCATAAAGCGCTACTTTCATCTAGTTGATAATCGTAACCTTCCTAATTCTAAGGTGGCAAAGGTTTTGGTGTTCTATGAAAAATTAAAAGAACGGTTTCAACAGTTTGGGGTTTTTCATAAGCATCTTAGTATAGATGAAGCAATGGTGCCATATCATGGGCGTCACTCGGCCAAAATGTTTATCAAAAATAAGCCAATTAGATTTGGCTTCAAGATATGGATGCTTTGCGGAAACGATGGATATCCATATAACTTGGAAATTTACTGTGGAAAGTCAGGAGATTATACAATACCTTTAGGATGGCGAGTAGTTCATTCGATGCTGGAAGTATTAGATAACCCTGGCAATCATCTAGTGTACTTTGACAATTTTTTTACAAGCTATGCCCTCCTAGCAAGTTTGTCTGAAAAAGGTATTCGTGCTTGTGGCACGGTAAGGGAGAACAGAACGAATAAATGTCCCTTGATATCGTCAAAGGATATGAAGAAAAAGGATAGGGGCTCTTACTATTATAGGTCAGATGGGAATGTACTGTGCGTAAAATGGAACGACAATGCTGTAGTGACTGTAGCAAGTAACCACTTCAAAGTTACGCCAGTTCAAAAACGACAAGAAGGGTGAAGTCTGAAAATAAAAAAGAAGTCACCCAACCAAATCTAATTAGCAAGTATAATTTTGGAATGGGTGGCGTTGATCTTCTGGACCGCTTATCGGCTAGCTACCGACCGATGTTGCGATCGAAGAAGTGGTGGTGGAATCGTTTCTCACATGGTCTAAATTTAGCCGATATTGCTGCATTTCGATTTTATCAACATGTGAATCCCGGAATTTCTATAACCCATCTGCAGTTTAGACGAAATGTAGCATTAGCGCTTATAAACGTTGGCGCAGCCCAACGTAAAAGAAAAGGCGGACCATCTGCACATATATTACAAGACATCAGATTTGACGGTGTAAATCATATTCCTACAAGTACATCGCAAGGGCGTTGCATAGTCTGCCAAAACAACACAAGGCTGAAATACAGCAAATGCGAGAAACGACTTCACAAAAATTTTTGTTTTGATAAGTATCATACTAAGCAATAGTTATAGCTGTACATTATTGTTTATGTAGTAACTAATTAGTAATTATTTAGTAGATAGCTTTCTTTTCTTATATATTATACAGATATTATCCGAAATAAATAGTAGTAAAATCAATTTTTATGTATTTTCTCAAAGTATCCAAATAAGTAACATTAGCGTATCATAATAGGCCAACGTTCCCAAAATGGGAACATGGCTTTTTTTCAAAACGAATAAATTTAGACAAATTTTGACTTCAGAACTACTTATAATATATAACTAAGAACAAGTTTTTAGAATATTATTACCCTAGGTGCACGCTATCAAGACGCGGCCATTAAAAGGTTAAGGAATTTTGAAAAAATTTTCCCTAAAGAAGTGAAAAGGAGTAAACTGTGCTCTCAAGAATTTCGCAATATATCTTAGACCCAATAAGATATTGACTTGGTGTTTTCTTGCATATATATTTAAGGCAAATGTCTAAAAACACATTTTACGATTTTGCCCTAGTCAACCCTTAAAGGTGCGAATCTACATTCGGGGTGAATTACAGAACCCCTCGTATCTCCAATGTTTGTTTAAATAGCTGTATTCTGTCACCTGTTCATGGACCTCGATACTCTCCTTTACCAGGCCAAACGCATCTAGCACTCTCACAAAGATCTCCCAACGTCCAAACAAATCCAAGTACGAACTCCCCCAAAACACCTAGGCGCAAAGACTTCCTGGCCAAAACTCGACAAAGCACGTACCAACTTTCTCCAGTAGTACTGTCAGCAGCAAACGCCTTCCACGTCTTTCTACCAAAATCCTTAAGCAACCAATGACCTAGTATCACGAACCTCGATTAGATGCTAGTTACAAGATGTCACTTCAATGACAGGCTTGTCGAATTAGAACTCCGTTAGATGAAAACCTGCTATCCACCCTATAAAACGCTCACTCTGCTAACAATCTCGATGCAAACCACTTCCAGTAAAACCATTTCCTGTTATCCAATTCATATGATGTAATGTAATTTGACAATAAACTCAGGTCGGCATCCCATTCCAGAAATTTGCTTTTATAGATTATAAGTGTGTTATTTAGATATCTTCACCACATCTATTTTCTTCATCCATATCGTCTGCACATTTTTTAATCTTTTAATATTCACTTTTTTATTTCACCACGCCAATTTTAATTAATTCACAACCCTTTTGTATACCAAACATCTTTTAAACTTTTATAAAGGGTTTATTTTCGTAATTCTAACCGCTTACAAATGTATTACACGTTTTTGTACCAAATTATTTTTACATACTTATAAATAAAAATATCTCCTTAGTGATTTAGTTTAGCATATATTTTATAGTCCAACACACTATAGAAACTTTATCATATTTATCTAACACCCACTATGTTGAATGGTATTTCTCGAATAAGTATCTGCCATTAATCCTCCACTTCATTTTATATAATTATTAAATTATGTTAGAATCTAACTGTTTTTTATATAGCTTCATTCAATTGAATTTGAAATTATATTTCCTTTCTTTACCAAATACATTTTAATAATTTTGATATCCTTTTCATACTTAAATTCATCTTTGTATATTTAATACTATATTATTTTAACCTTATTAATCTGATATTAAACCCTTATACTAAAGACCATTACAATATATAAACACAGGATAATGTTCTTAACAAAGTTAATGAGCTTTAATGGTAAGAATAAAATAAAATCACTTGTATGTGATGGTCTGTCGTTCGAATTTTATTCAATTCTTTTTCAAAGACAAATGAAAGTCTATTTTAAATAGAACATCCGGTATATTATTTTTTAATTTAGTTTAAAATGTTTTCTCTTGAACTAACGCCCTATTTTGTACCGTTTTTGTAGAATTTGTAATTTTTGAAAATTTTGACAAATGCTTAAAAATTCAAAATAATATTTATGGCTAATCAATCATCAGATCATTGTAAAAGGAAGTTGTGTGCGTGTATCACACCAGATTTTTTCAGTTATGGATGATGGATGTTCTTTAGCTTCCGAAGCATTAGAAGTAATCGTTAGGTACTCCTTCAAATGTGATAGACGCTAATACAGTTTTATGTTTATGTTATGATCAGTCTTTGACATCTTCAAATTTATGTACTACATGTTTTGACGTATCAGCTAATTTGTTTTCTTTACAAATTAATGAAATAACAAGCAACAGTAGTAATTTTCATTAGTAATATAACAAGGGTGAGACATACTTACCTATAATTTTACGCACGCCAAGGGCGAAGTGCTGGTTGCAATGAAACTGTTCCGAGGGCAGTTTCCTAAGGGCAACCAGCACGATGAGCAAGGGCAAAATTATATGTATGTTGCCCGCGTTTATATTTTGAAGACTATATCAGTCATGTCACAGTTGTGTATAATAATCAACGTTAGATTATTTATCAAAACTATTCAG
The DNA here is from genome assembly GCA_940337035.1 of Agriotes lineatus. Classification (NCBI taxonomy): domain Eukaryota; kingdom Metazoa; phylum Arthropoda; class Insecta; order Coleoptera; family Elateridae; genus Agriotes; species Agriotes lineatus. Next base: position 60,616,861 of record OW679197.1, on the reverse strand, counting down.
GATTATTTATATGAATTTATTTCTGTTACCGATTTTCAACCTACTTTGGAGAATAACTTCAAGCAGTTTCACAAATCATCAATAGGTTTTGGAGAAACTGCCCTGACGATGCCCACATCTGCGACAATTTGATATTAAGTATGTGCACTACTTCCTTAATCATCAAATTTGTCAAGGAGAAGAATAAGCTGAATACCTCCATTACCCAAGAACATCGGAAGAAAATGGCTGCGAAAGAGGTTGTTATTTATTCATTACTAGCTGAGACCCTCGGCATATGCCGCATTAAAATGTAGGACGAATGGCAATAAGGAGAAGTTCCAAAAAATAAATTTTCAAATGGAAAGGAAACGCTCGCCTCTCGAAAGCGTTTATGGACATTTTTGGATAGCCTCCGGGCAACTTTCTTTTATATTGGATACTGGCAATACTGCTGAATTGAATAGTGTCTTCTTTTTTCTGTTCAGTATTAAATGGTAATTATTGTTACAATGTTGTAAATTCGCAGTTGGTGCAAATGTCACTGGGCACTTTCCGAAAACTAAATTCTTGGAATTTGCTGATCTCTAAAAGCACCATATTTAGACAAACCTAGAATTTTCTGAAAATAGGGACAATGAACCTACTTGCTTTTGGAATATACAGGAATAGCTATTTAAGTCACAAGGAATGTAAGGACCTATTAACATTTGAGGTAGGCGAGTACAAGCCAAGGCGAAGTCGCGGCTTGTTGCCTGCCGAAAATATTAATAAGCGATACATTCCGAGTTATCTTATTATATTTTTCCCGCTGCTTATAAAAATGTTCCTAGATTTTTGAAAAAATAGTTTGGTTTGTCACCTGTCATCAGGATTAATTTTCGTGAGTCGTGTTACCTATGAGTGTCACATGTCACATAAACACTTGCAATTTAGAAACAAAACGTCTAAATCTGCATCTTGCTTTGCTAATTTTATTATCCTAGGAACTTAATAATAGTATTAAGTTCCGTTGTCAAGAAAAAGCAGCAAACAAATATAATCACCGACTTACACGTTTTGTTACTAAGGCTGTATCACTGACTTACATGATCAGCAGCGGGAAACTATTATAATGTTTTATTGTTATGATGGGGAATTTGCATAAGTATTTAAGTGTCTACTTCCTATCCCAAAAAGTCAGGTAGGCGCGTTCTGCGTGTGCGCTGTGCGTAGCCGAATGCGGACATTTAAAATATGAGAATTATTTGAGCCACCGAAATAATTTTAAGCTGCCTGCAATCTGTGTTTCTTTTCAGGTTTAAGCCATTGATGATTTTAGCATTGCGTTATAATGTGACGATCTAACGTTTAACACCACGATACTAATAAATATTTTCCTGAAATCGGCTACAATTCCGCTGCTGTGGAAATGTTCTAAAGTTTGTCCTATTTTTAAAAATGGCAGCCGAACAGACATTAAGAATTACAGACCAATTTTCATTATCTGTAATTTTAGTAAAATTTTTTAAATACTTTTGAAAAAAAAATTTAATGCCATGTGAATAATTTAATTTTTACTCAAAAACATGGTTTTATGAAAGGTCGCTCAACTGTAACAAATCTTTCTGTTACTCAGCATATAGCAGAAAATATTGACAACAAATGCGGATTGATGTTATTTATACAGATCTTACAAAGGCATTTGACAGACTTGACCATGGCATATTAATACAAAAGCTAGGTGCTTTTGAAATCTCCAATAGTCTCATTGATTTATTTAGGTCATACCTTAATAATCGAACTCAATATGTTCAGCTAAATGGGTTCAAATCTGGAAAATACCTTGCCACATCGGGAATCCCTCAAGGATCCAACCTGGGACCACTATTGTTCAATATATTTATGAATGACATTGGTGATGTAATAGACACGAACTATTTGTTATATGCTGACAACTTGAAAATATATAATTCAATTAAAAATGTTGCAGACTGTGAGAGCCTTTCATTAAATCTAGATCATGTAGTTGAATGGTGTAGAAGAAATAATTTAAAGCTAAATCGTGCTAAATGTAAAGGTGATGGCTTACTCACTAAAGACAGATCCAATTATTTTTAAATACTGTATTGATAACTATTCACTTGAAAGGCCTAAAACATTTATTGATCTAGGAGTTACAGTTGACCCTAAGCTCTCCTTTAATATTCATCTTCATAACATTATAAATTCAGCCAATCGTATGTATGGACTTGTAGTTCGAATCAGCCAGAATTTTAGAAATATTATGACCTTAAAATGTCTTTATTATGCTTTTGTAAGATCAAAGTTGGAATATGCCTCGGTCATCTGGAGTCCATACTATCAAGTTCACATTGATCGAATAGAAGCCATGCAGAGACGTTTCTTAAAATCCCTAAGTTATAGAATTGATCTCATCTATTTAGATTTTTTTTAAAATAATGGTATATAAGGTATGAAATTGTAAATTATGGTATATTGTAGCGAAATAATTTGTAATGGTATCAAGCTCGAAGCTCGAAATTATGGTATAAACACAATAATTATGGTACGTCTAGCAACTATAAAATACCACAATTCTTAGAACAACCTCGAATAAGGCGCTCAAGTTCTAGGTCATCCTGGAACTCCCGCTGACTTCTGTTACGTCAGCACCTTCGCCGTCGTGTCTCCTACAAATTCGGCCACGCTGCTTTTCCGATTGTCCTCAATCGGCCCTGGGAAAACACCAAGCCATAATTAGTTACACAAATTAATAAAAGTTCGGAAAACTGCACATCTCCAACACAATATGCATGTGTGCGGCTCATGTTCGTCTTTTCATTAGCTGAATTTTTAAAAGTATTTAATTCGAACCAGAAGTTGGAAAATTCTAATTATTTTAATTTCTTTTTACCTTCTCTGACAAATTGCACAATTCTCTTCACTTACAGTTTCCCCTTCCTTGAAATTTGGTATTAAATGAGGATACTGTACGAAATAAATAACGTTGACGCCGGATTTTGTCTACCAATTCCGCTTTGGCTGGCTGATCTGCTAATTTATTTTTGAGAATTTCGTCTAATAAATGAGGATGAAAATGTACCAGAAATATTAAAAATGTACTTTTGTACAAACGGTTTCAAAATGTACCAGATTCGTACAATTGTACCAGCTCTGGCCACGCTGCTGTACAACAATATCAACAACCCGCCCACTGTAGCTACGGCGCATAGACTGGGAGTCGAAATGTTGGGACCTTGGGAATGTTCTGCATTATTATATGAGTATGATGATGATGTTTATAAATAATACGTATATTTTATTTATTTAGATGTTGTTTTATAAGCATTTATTTTGTTCTCGAATTTAATATTTGGTGTATTGTATATTATTTCTACTGAATGTATTTACTACATTAATAAAAAAAAATACTGCCGCTTTCCTTAAATAATTGTTTTATTTACATTAAAAGTTGTACCGTTGTAATTTGTATTCAAGAAATAATTTGTAAATTTTATCAGCATTAGCAATTAAAATTTATTAATTATTTTTTAAATCAAAAGTTATTCACAAAATATTTTTTAAATTAATGAGATTTGAGGGTTGCCTATATGCGCCGTTTAAATTTCGCGCTCAAGCCATTTAAAACTCCCGCTCATTGTGTAATTGGGCCACCTCGTCGCCAGGGTGCAGCTTTTTGAAAACATGGTTAAGGTCACTAGATCAACACACTAACTAAAAGTGTAAGGTACCGCCATTCATATCTATCCTTGTCGCACAATTTTCTCCAACTGGGGATAAAAACAAAAACTAACAATAATTTGACTTTACAGCAGTGCCATTACACCAAAAAGAAAATCCCCAAAAACTAGGGTCTTCTCTATTGCACTTGAGCAATTTGTATTTGTTATCTTTATCTCACAATTTTCTCACATTCTCACGCTAGAAATGGAATGGCGGTACCTTACACTTAGTATATTAATCTAGTGACCTAAAAAATAATGACGTGTTGCCAACTTTTAACATGGGGGATTTGCTTGTATTAGGCAATGTTGCCAACGCTACCGATATTTTGGTAGATCTACCGATTTCATTCATAATCTATCGATCTACCGAAACGACCCTTGTTTCTACCGAGTTTTTGCTACACCGTATAATCATACGTAAAATGTTTCTTGAGTACAATTTAAACCGAAAAAAAGCATCAGCAACTCTTTATATTGGAGAACTTTTAAGAATTAGTTTTTTGTTTTTTTTTATAGATTTTTTGTTTTTTTTAATTTGTTCGAGAAATAGGCTTTCAAGAACAACAATTAGTGGTTTATTACATACAAAAAGATTTACAGGGCAGGACAAGTGTTGCGATTTTGCTGTTGATAAGAATATCCTTACAGAAAATGACTAAACAAATTTATTCTGTAAGCGGCGACCAAGATAGTAGTAGCGAAAATCAATAGAATAGGAACTATTATATATTTTTATAGTCATATTCTATACGTAAACATTTAATTTTTTTATATATAATATATTATTGTACCTGTATAAATGAATTAGTGGTTAATAGTGTTTTAAGTAAATTAGTGTAGTTTTCCATAGGTCCTAATAAAACAATTAGGTTTTTTGTATTAATTTTGTTTATTTAATTAGAAAGTGAAATATAAATGTATGTAAATTTTTAATTGTCGGTTTACTGAAACTTGGCTATTGCAAAAATGTAAGTAGGAACTACAAAACACATTTTAGTATGTCTACCGCAAAATTTTTGGGATCTACCGAAATTTAGCGTAAAAAGCTACCGATCTCCTAAAATATGAGATGGCAACACTGGTATTAGGTATTCAGGTATTGTTGTTTGTTTGTTACCATCGGTGGTGTAATGCAAGTGGTGATATTAGGCATTTCCAAATATTAAACCGTGAGAAATTGACCATTCGGCAATTATTAATCAGGTGATGTCGATACATAATTTTGAGTGAATATTTTCAGCACATACATGTACCTATATTTGGAACGTAAAACATAACCTAAAATATGTACATTTACTAGCGTGATTCGTTTGTCACAAGCTTGCTAATCGGGTGCACTATGTACAGTCGCGTAATTAAAAATCCGGACACTTAAAATGATTCAGTGTATATCTTACTTTACTTTACTTATCACGTTTAGTGGTGAAATTAGTGAAAATCAAAATAATTACTCGTATATGACAGCATGCCTCATTTAAGAGTCGAGCAAAAAATGCAAGTAATTATATTACCCAAAAATTGCAAAAATCATCTGTAGGACTCGTCCGGATTTTTAATTCCGCGACTGTACATGCATCTGGTAGGTAGATACCGTACAGTTTTCAAGCCCTCTACGCCAAAATATCAACTGCTTAAATTTTTGACTGTGATCCGTATGTATAAGTTTTGATATAATACCTATTTGTAAATGTCTATATTGCAGTAAGCAACTAAAAAGCATTTGCAATATCAATATTATCTTCTTTCAGAAAGAGCCTCGGCAAAACTCCAAGTGTAGTACTGGACACAATAACGACGAGGTGTCTTGTTTACTTCCGCACATTTACGTCATTGGATTCAGGTAAGCATATAAATAATTGCCACTTGAATATGGGAAAAAGATTGTTAACAGTCATGAAACGCTTCACTCGCTCAAAAATATATCAGAAATGTGCATTAACTTTCATGTTAATTTTGGATTTTATAATGTTGTTTAGAAACCATTTAATTGCGGTTTCTAAGGAGATAATTGATGTCAGTTGACTATTCAATTCACCTGTGGTCTGTCAAAAATTGATCAATGAAAATCCAGATCTTGATATTTCTTGATCAATAAAAAAATAGTAGCGGATATATCTTCCTATTTTAAACAAATGTTTTTATTAGATGAAAATCAATCTTCGTTTTCTGTTACTATAGAAATTACGTAGATTGTTACTAGATTGACCGAAAAATTGGTTTTATTTGTTGAATAGTGTGTTCAAAAATGTGTTGTACAGAGATAGTTGTAAGTTTATTGGTGGTTGTGTTTTTACTCCACAAAGACTCGCACTGTTATTATTTATTTATCGTATCCCAAGGGAAATGCACAGTAAAATATAAAAACTTAAATAGGAGGTTAACATTTAAAATTAGTGTAGGTATAACATAAAACTTGTATAACATAAAATTTGTATAAATAAAACGTATGTATATATTTATACAAATCACAATACTTAGGCAGGACACAAAATTACATAAGATGGCTTAAATACAGTAGATATATTAGAAATTATATATTAATATTAATATTTTCTATCCACTCGATTGCCTCCGGAGTTAGGGTGATAAAGTCTTCGAAGTTGCCCTGGTATGCCGTCTGTGCACAATCTTGGGTGATGTGTGCTATTGTTTGTCTGACTGCTCCACATGGACATTCGGGAGAGGCGATTTTTCCCCACTTGTGGAGGAGATCGGCACAGAGTCCGTGCTCAGAACGAATCCTGTTGGCTGTTTTCCATACTTTGCGGGAGAGTTCGAAACCTGACGGCTGTTGGGTAGTGCTGATGTGGTCATGGACTGTAGGAGGTGTTATCAACGACCATTTCTCTTCCCATTTCTGTCCTATGTCAAAATCTGTTTCTCTTAGAATTGCAGCCAATTTCACTGTTGGCTGTCTAGACCGGAGCCTGTTTAAGGATGCATTCTGGATGTCTTTGTGTATCGGCAGAAGGGGGTTTTCAGTGATTTTTTCATATTCCCGCAGGAGGGCTTGTTGGCGCCGCAGTTCAGGAGGGGGGATGTGACTGACGGTCGGGAGCCAGTATGTAGGCGTAGATTTAATGCATCCAGTAATAGTACGCATTGTGGCATTTAGTTGAGTATCCAATTTTGAAACATGATGGCTGTTTAGCCACACTGGTGCTCCATACTCTGCAGCACTATACACTAGGCTGATGGCCGCCGACCGTAGCACTGTAGCCGATGCACCCCAGGTTGTCGAGCATAGCTTTTGAATTATGTTATTTCTGGTTCGGATCTTCGCTGTGGTTTTTACTAGATGATTTTTGTAAGTTAAGCTCCTATCCAGAGTGATACCCAGGTATTTAGAAATTCGCTTACGCTGATGATCTGGCACTCGCTGTAAGGCACGAATCTATTGAAGCCACAGAACGGGTACTAACTTCCGACCTCAAATTACTTACTGAGTATTACCGAAAGTGGAGACTGATACCAAACCCTGCCAAAACGGAATGTTCTTGTTTTCATTTGAACAACAAAATGGCCAACCGGAACCTGGAAATATATCTCCACGGTGTCCGCCTGAACCATAACTCGCACTGCATTATTAACTAGGTAGACCTTGATGTGTACCTTCAAAATATTTGTACTTTGTACAAGCTTCGACCGACGATTGCTGACGATATTGTAAGTAAAAAATTGTATATGAACTTTTGCCGTTAAACCTTTCCTTAACATAATATAGCTACTTCAAGTTCACACTGGGGAAAAGCCATTTAATGATTTTTTCAAATAAAAATCTTTTCTAACTACTGATCTAAGGGTCGCGAGTTGGATCCCTGGCTCCGATGGGGGGTTTTAGGCACAAATGTTCCGTAGTACTGTAGGAGCGACCTTGTAAAAGTCTCCGCCTCTGGGGTGCCGGCAGTTGTTAAAAAACTTCTGTTGTTCAGGTAAAGTACCTTTTTTTTTATGAACACGGAAAAACCTTATTAAGGAAAGTTGTTCAGAATGTAAAACTATGGGGCCACGCAAAATTTCAGAAAGATCAAATGACTTTAATGAAACTGTTTATTGGAAAAAATCATTCATCTCATACACAGGGTTTTATAAAAGCAGGCCAATATTTCTGAAATTTTAGAGCAGGTTATAGTTTTACATTATGAACAACTTTTTCTAATAACATTTTTCCATAATATGAACAGATAAGGTACTTTATCATGATCCTTTAAAATAACATGCGGTTCCTTCTGCTTATTGCTCCAAAAAACTATGACGCCGGCACCCTAGAGACGGCGACTCTTAAGGAGTCGCTTCTAGGATACTAAGGAACGTTTCTGCCAAAAATCAGGACAATTTTTTTAGGTTTCCTTTAAAATTCGTCTAATATGCCTGGTCTAACGATATGTACCATGTAAAAGATCCCTTGCTGGGGTTCGAAATCCTTGGTCTTGGCAAAATTTTAAGTAGCACTTTGACCATATTGCCACAGCAGTCGGTGTCTAAGGTACCTGGTACTCCGCATGCCTAAACATTGTCAATAACAAACAAAGAGGAAGTGGTTTTTTCCCAGTGTGAACTTCAAGTAGCTGTATTATCTTAAGGAAGCGTTTAACGACAAAAGTTCATATACGATGTTTTACTTACAATATCATCAGCAATCATCTGTCGAAGTTTGTACCCGACCTTGTAGATCACCCTGTATTATAGTTACGATTTATTTGAAACATATTTTTATCTTGTATTTTGTATTGGGGTTTCTAAAAAATATTAAAGTAATAGTAGATTATGTTATTAGGAGTAAAAGTGATACTTTATGTGGCTAAGCTGAAGTTTATTTAGCCGAACGTTAGTGAGGCAAATAATTCAGCTAAGCCACATAAAGTCACTTTTACGCCGAATAACATATACTATTTTATTCGCAAACGTATTCAGGTAAATTTCATTATAAATTTAAAAAAAAAGGATGCATCGGCCGGGAATCGAACCCAGGCCACCCGCGTGACAGGCGAGCACTGTACCCCTGCGCCAACCTCTGTTGCTCAAATAACCCGCTACTTTAATGATATATGAACATACTGAATCACCCGAGCTAATAGCACACGGCCACAGCAGCTGTCACACCAGAACCCACGGCGACAGATGCTCCGATCCGCTGCTTAAAGGTTTATTTAAATTAAAACTTATTCGTACTCTTTTTGAAAATAAAAACCAGCCTACGATCTAAGTCTAAAAATTTGCAAAATTTTAAGTCATCATACAAATTAATCGGTCCAGTATCTTCGGAGGAGATAGCGAACAAACATAGAGAGAAAGAAAGAGAGCAACAATTTTGTGTGCTTAGGCAGATAAAGTACGCAAAAGTCACTATTTTATCTGCTTAGGCAGATAAAGTGACACTTTTACCTTGTCAATAAAGACACATAAGTTGTCACTTTTGTGACGTTTGCGGATAAAGAGTATTTGTTTATGTAATAACAGTTTCAATCTGAATAAGGTTTACTACTGCTTTGACAGCCCACCAACAATTAAAATTAAAAATTTGTATCGATTTTGAATACCTAAAATTACAAAACACGTAATTTTAAACATAGTAAGTCTTCATTTTATTATTTGTTCTTATTATTTTGAATATACTTTAAGTCTGTTATAAAATAAAATAGAATATGAAGCAGAATCATCATAACTGTAGCTGTAACTGTAATAAATTCCATAAAATAATTCATTTAAAGACTCCTCTTTATTTGTTTAACAAGATTAAATTTAGAACTGACGTTCACAGTATTAATTTACGCAAAAAGCATATCATAACGCCGCCACTTCATAAAACGACTTTGATTTTTTAATGTAGATTGAAGATATAATTCTTGTCTAATTTGCTTATTGAGAATATCATTTCAGCTGTTTCAATTCTTCTTGCTTGACTTGTAATCGTCCAATTTTCGCATGCGTATATTAGTAATATAAAACATAAGACGCGTTTCTTTCCTTGTGTTTTTACTTCCTTCGTTTAAAAGATGAAGAAAGTATTGTAATTGCGAAAAAATCACCTTCCGAGATTTCTTCAGGTCTTCACGTTTCAGGGTCCCTAGATGACAAAAAACTGGTTTTCTCGATCACCTTGAAATAGAGATTTTTAAATGATATATTTTCGATGTTTTGTATAGTTTATGTATTGCTCACAACAATTATTATTCCAAATAGTCAGTGACTAACAGTTTTTACTTATTCTGAAACTGCTATTTTTTATTGAAAATAAAACATAAAACTCTATTCAGCGTAATTCAGGCGCTGTAGCAAAGAAACTGAATTTTTTATTTTGTGATTTGTTTAAATAACTCGTCTATTTTAAGAGGAAGTCGAATTTAATTTGCACATTCTTAAGGCACTTTTTTAATAGGAATCTAGTGGGGTGTTCAGATATTTAAAACTGCTATCGTAGTTGAGCTACAACGGTCAACTCATAGTCGGCTATGACGCCTTTGTAAGGAGAATTCTCTTCGCTTCTCAAAAATGTATAATTTGTTATACCTAATACGAAAATTACTGCTGAAAAATTAAAGAAAAACTATTTTTACTGTGACAGGTGAGAGCACTTCCCCTTTTTTTACTTTCAAACCTAAATTGATTTTCAATTTATAATTTGAATAAATATGTTTTATTGGTATTAATATCCATATGATAACTATACTATCTAAAGAAATACTACCTCATTTAGGAGTTATCTTATTGACTTAACTTGTATTTCAATAAACTTAGAACCATTTTGACAAGTTGTAGCTAAACAATTCTGACATTTAATATTATGTCGTGATGTTAATATATGTTATAACCTCGACTAACTAGTTCAGAACAATGAAACTCCTTTCTCTCAGCTGAATGGTGTTATTATTAACTAATTTCTTTTAACTTTCAATGATAATTATAACTATTTAAACAGCAGAATATGTTTGTTATTTATAGGTTAACTATCAATTCAGGTACCTTTTAAAACTTCATTTCAATCTTTGATTACGTAAACTTTGATAGTAGTTTGATCTGGCATACCATAAAATATCTAAACGTCAAATAAATTTTAATCACTTGATATTAATATTTCCAAAATAAAATTATGTGATTCTAAAAATACAAATTCCGAAACACTTTGAGCACTCGAATCACAATAATTAAAAAGAAAGTGTTTAAACTTAATTTCTAAATACAATATTTGTTAAAACTAAAATAGAGTTCTTTCTAAACAATATCGTACCAAACTCACTTTCAAAATGAATCTTCTATAACTATAGAATGTTCACTGACCTTAAGGCTTCTAAGGAGTAATGTTCGCAACCAATTATACAATGCTAAATTATTCCAAAACAGACAGAACTTGTTTTCACTTTCTTGACTTCAACAATAAATCCAAAGTAGGCGTCTCTGCGGTAAAGAACTCTTAAAGTTAATTAAATTTGATCTTCATGTACTTATTCGATTTAAAGGACACAGATAATTAATGACTACGATTTTCGTATTATTATTTCCTGACAAATATATCAAAACCTAAAGTCTTCTTTAAAAATGTTTACATGCTAGTCAAATTCTATATTTACTATTAATCAAAAAGTTCATCGAGAAATACTGTATCTCTTTGGTAGGCCTCACAATTTTGTTAACAAAATTATTTTATTTAACTATTCTACTGCCTACGTCGTTGTCGGTTAGGCAACCCATATAACAAGCGGCCGTAAAACTTTCTACCTGCAGAGGGATTATGGGCTGATACTTGACATAATCTGTTAGTGATACTTATCTTGTAATGATTTTAAAAGTAAATGTTTCATTTTGTTGGAAATATAAAAATAGATTAGTGGGCTAAATGGCCCATTGGTTTTGTAGGTCCTGATTTGCTCTAAAAGCCCCAGCTAATAACAGAACTACTGTTGGTGCATTATCACCAGAGTCCATCAAAATATTCCCGTATTTTTTCAAAATATAACAGCAAAATGGCATTTATTTTTTCAAAATATGGAATATAAAATGGTATATATTTCAAAATGAAGCATAAAAATGGTAGGCATTTATTTCAAAAACAGACGGCAAAAATCTTGCCATTTTCCACTTTAAAGTCCGTGTGATCCGCAATCCACTTTTTATATAACGAGCACAATGCGGCTGGAAATTTAGGCATGATGTAATTTTAGAGAAAATGTCACCAGTAATATTAAAAATCCCACAACACAAATACAAAAGGCAAAGTGACGAGCGGTCACCTCCGCCCCGGGTCATCGACCTTAGTACCTGGCACTCACCAAAACTTCTACATGTTTATTTTGACATTTGTAAGCCCTTTTGTTGTGAATTAGCCACATAATATTGGTTTTGATTGAAATATAGCATTAAGATATGGCATTTATTCAAAATATAGCATTTGTCACGAAAAGAGGCATTTTATATCTTTTATGGCACCAACAAATGTGATTTATTCCACCTCTTACCACATGAAACGCCTAAATACGAAATATGGCCCTAAAAGGACCTACAGTAAGAAACATGGCAAAATGGCATTTGGCGGACTCTAATTATCACACATGTATTGTACAAAATTGTATCTACAACTGCCCAAAATTGGGAAAAGTGCATTAAGAGAAATGTCAGATCTGTCATTTTCAAAAATATTTTAGTAGGCAAATGTCATTATGTCATTCATTTGACAGTATTTCAGTTAGGTAATGAAGCCATTACACCACTGAATTAGGTAACGAAGCCATTACTGAGTAGTGTAATGAGCTTCATTACCTAACGGAAATAGTGTCAAATGAGTGACATAATGTGTTACTTATCCCACTGGAGTAGATAAATTCTTTTTCCCGCTGCTGATCATGAAAGTCAGTGATACAGCCTTAGTAACAAAACGTGTAAGTCGGTGATTATATTTGCTTTCCCTTGACAACGGAACTTAATATTATTATTAAGTTCCAGGATAATAAAAATTAACAACGCAAGATGCAGACTTAGACGTTTTCTTTATAATTGCAAGTGTTTATGTGACATGTGACACTCAGAGGTAACACGACTCACGAAAATTAATCCTGGTGACAGGTGACAAACCAAACGATTCTTTTAAAAATCTAGGAAAATTTCGATAAGCAACGGGAAAATATAAGATAACTCGGAATGTATCGCCTAGTAACATTTTCGGCAGGCAACCAGCCGTGGCTTTGCGTTGGCTTGTACTTGCCTACCTCAAATGTTAATAGGTCCTTACGTTCCTTGTTACTTAAATAGCTATTATCTTCAGGGGTGTTGTTATAGACTATTAACCAAATTAATTTTAGTATCATTAAGAGCACTCAGTGCGGTAATGGATATTATCACACTCTTTTTATGTAAAAAAATACATTGAACCAGAATTTATTGACGAAGACAAAATATTGAACAATACACATATCTATGCTTATGGCACATAACAAAACTTGTTTGATTGCCGCAAAACTCTGCTCACCGCCTCGTTTTGGCAATCAAACTCGTTTCGTTAAGATGCTCATAATCAAACTTGTATCGTTAATATCTATTTTAACTATATATTTTTTAAATCCAGTTCATATTATAGTTCTGGATAAAATTGTTTCTTTGTTTATTTACAATAAAACCGGTGGATAATTGCTCATGAAAATGAATAATTTCAAAATGAGCACAGAATTAAATATTTTATTTATTGCAAGATACGCAGTATGTTACGGTATTAAAAGAACTTTACGACACCCACCCAAGGTGAGCATCGCACCACGGAATCAGTCCTGAAAAACTGGCACACTTGCCCTGAAATCGGTTCGAAATAGGCTAAAAGGGCCACGGCTGGGACGCTCAGGGAGTCGGGCGTGAGTCACACGATACGTTCTGGGCAAGCGTGTTGTGGCATAATATATATATGTATAGGGTATGTCGAAATTATGAGGGCGCCACCAAGCCTGTCTTAACCCGGCTAACCGGGCCTGGACGGTTAGACGGGAGCGAAGCATGCAAAATACTTCGCCAATAGGATTACTCAAGAGTTGCAAGGTCAAATAACAATTTCGGGATTGCCTTATGCAAGGATTGTAATTAGGTGTCAATCCGACCGCGACTACACAGCTGTCTCACCCACCTGCACGCTCAAAGCTTCCTCGTTCCGTCGTACAACAAACAGTACAATGAAGGGGGCGTCTATCTGTAACAGAACATGCACAAGTCGAAACAAAACAATAGTTCCCTTAACTAACCAATCATCTATTGAACTTCAGGTTACAATGGGGCAGCAGAGTGCGTCGCCCTATATCTATACTTAACCTATAATTAAGGGCACCAGCTGGCACGCGCGCTCTAAACTTAACGACAGATGTTGAACAGTAACGAGCAGTAATAAGTAGTAATGAGTACAAATATGCGCGTCGCCTTATGCGGCGGACAGCGAAGATTTAAATTAGCACTCGCGGCATGAACAGTCTGCAAGTCTGAATGAATGCACAAGAGCAGTAATAAGTAGTAATGAGTACAAATATGCGCGTCGCCTTATGCGGCGGACAGCGAAGATTTAAATTAGCACTCGCGGCATGAACAGTCTGCAAGTCTGAATGAATGCACTAGCGCAGTAATGAGTACGAATATGCGGCGGACAGCGAAGACTTAAATTAGCACTCGCGGTCACAGCGGTAATCAGGTTAAAGTCACATACCTTAATGCGTAGGCGGCGAGGGAGCCTGGTACAGTTGAGTTGCGACAGGCTGCAGTCGTAGGTGGCAGGTACCTTCGATGTTACAACGGCTATAGGGGTGAATGCACAACCGCCTTAATGGCGACGGGAGACGCGTCAAGACGCGTGCAACGGGACGACGAAACAAAATGGGCCACTTTCGTTCTGCGGAACAAATCCTCGTAGGTCGAGATGAAGGGGGCACGACCCCTTACTTACGGAAGCAGGAACTGGGCTTAAAAACACACACGCTACGCCGAAGACAATTCGAAAAAACCGACTCACAACCACCACACGAGCGTTCTCTGCAACGGGCTGCGGACAACTGCCTTTAAGGCGAAACAGTATATCACATGATTGCTGAAGCAGCACTTGACGGGAAAAAGGGCTGACGCCCCCGCCAAGGGCGGAAGCGCCGCACGAAAGCACACACTCTGCGACCTCTTGTTCGTTCGACGGCTCTCGGCTGAATCCCCAAAGGAAGCGTTGGCAAAGGTCACCTTGGCCGCGTCCCCACGTGACTAAACCTCGGCGGCCAATCGCAAGGCGACAAAATGAAACAAACCAATGCGGGCCACGATGGTATCACGCCACCACAGCGTGCTTTCTAGAAGATTCGGAATTCGAAAAAAACGCCATCAGAGGGGAGCTCCAACCGACGAAAAATACCGCTTTTGGAGCTAAATATGTGCGACATCGTGATTCTGAAATTAGGCGATGGAGCCAAATAAAGAACTAAAGGGGCTTAGCATACGGGCACGCTGCCCTAAAGCCTAGGTGGCTATTTAAAATACCAAAATGACCTAAATAAGGCGTGAAACGCAATTAAGCATCTGCGACAGCAAAATGACTTAACAAGTATTTTACATTAATAAATGCACTCGGTATAGGTAGCAGTAACTATAATTTGAGGGAGAAGGGTTGGCATTAGATATGGTAGAATTTGAAAGGTTACGTTCAGAGTGTCAGTCATAATAGATGTTCGGAATGGCAAATGCAGCTTAATTTGTGTAGCTGACAGATTTGAGTTTAGTAACGTCAAACAATAATGTGAATTTAAAATAATACAAAGATGGTTTGTGAAGTACAGAAATTGTATGAGCAGTATCAATACTAAAAGTTTATAAGTCCACAAACGGCAAGATAACTGACGGATAAAGGAGGAGTGCGAGCAAAGAGCAATGAAATAAGGCAACCTATCGAGGGGACACAGACAATCAGTGCAGTGCTAAATAAACTCATGTGAATCAGTGCATTTAAACTAAGCGATTAAAGCAGAGCAAAGTTTAAAGTTCCCAAGAAAAGAGAGTTTAGTATTTAAGCAAAAACAGTATATCAAAACTATAGTTCATTAGTAAAAACTTTATATCAAATTTTATTTTCATAAAAAACAAATGTAAATCGTAATCACTAGGTAACGAAAATGTCAATTGTTTTTAATATCCAAACAAGCTTGAAAAATTTGTGCTGTGTGCCAGTTGAGCTCACAGATTAATGTAAACATTTTAAATAAAAAAGTTATTTGTGCCATCCAAAACGTGTTGTCCATATTCACCAGTGTGCAGGGCATCCTTGAGAGTAATTTTCATAGTGACAACAGTTCCAAGTAAAGAGGGATAGCCAGCTGCAAGATTTGCCCAAGTGCGATCAACTTCGGAGCTTCTTTCTGACTACTTGGAGGTATCGCCCAGGAAGACTCTTATGTGCTACGCTTGGAGTATCCCTTCATGAGTGCCTGGGTATAGAAATTTGGAGAATAGAGCCGTCACCAAGTGTGTAATTGCCGTGACGTCACTAGAATATGTATCCAGCGTACGAAGCTCTCCGTTTAAGGTAGGATTCCACAGGAAAGCGTTGCCGAGGGCTCATAAACCGTGGATCTCTGCAAGATTGCACATTACCCGAGGGGTTGAACGTGATTCCAGCTGCCTAAATCCGTCCAGATTCGAATAATCGAGGTAGCGTCTCTTAAATTTGTGAATTGAAGCCGAATTTGCCAGTTTTAGCGGAAATTAAACAAAAGCGGATCAGAACGTCGGGTTACGTCTTCTGAAACAAAACTAGGTTAGCCGGAAACTACGTCACATAAATCACAGTATTTACCGGATGTATTCTTGCCATTTTTGGTGTTAGGAATTTCAGCACACCATACAAAATTTTATCCAACAACTCGATAAATACCAAAATAGCATCAATTTTGTATTGAGGACTGTGAAAATTCAACATCAAAGTGGCATGGAGTGAATTCTAGTACCTATGAAGTGATGACCTATTAATTAAACTGATATGTGGCACCCCTGATTTGATTAGTCCCTAAAGTGTTGTTCTTGATCTACTGTTAAACGAAAAAAAAGGTCTGATCAGTTCATTAATCAACTTGTCGTTTTAACCTAGTAGCTGATGAAATAACTGGCTCCAACTCCCTGATAATGTTGCAATTCGAAATCAATATTTAATTACATTTGAATATTGGTTGCAACAAAACCCTTCTGAAATTGTGGTTAAGAGTTGTGTGTGTTCACACGAATAGTTATTAAGTATTATTCTTTACTTTAAAACGGTTTAAAGGGCCACGATTTTGTTATTGAGGTTGTTCTAGACCTGTCCACCCAATGTATAAAAACTTCTTGTTTATTTAAGGTAAATTACCTAATAGATCCAGTTCACATGAACAGAACAAATGAAGTATAACATTTGACTCGTTAAGAGCTGCTTTAAACAGCTTAAGAGCTGCTTTAAACAGCTATAATGACATTGTAAATCAATAATAGATTAGTAGTTAGTGATTCAGTTTTTAATGCAGCAATATGTATGCGCAACAGGGCCAGAACATATTGTTTGTATATTAGATACAATGACCAAAAGTACAACTTTACTCCCGGCAAGCTGCAGTTTTTCGATTTTTGCCGGCAAAAAAAAATCACATGCTTCGGCGGAAGCAGAACGAAATAGTCGAAGCAGCTTCGGGAAATTGAAAAGGTAGGTTAGGCTAAAATAAACTGACGCTATACAAAATATCGGCTATACAGATTCTAATGATCATAACTTAAAATCAGTAGATACTTTGGTTAATTGCAGTTGGAAATAAATACACTTTATTATTCGTGAGAGAATGTTAATAATATAATAATTAATACACAAATATTTATCGCTTAACCTTCTGTATTACTGTAATGCTTCTCGGTATATTTATTCAATAATAGCATTAATTAATTTTGCCCAAATAAGTGGGTAGCTTTTATTGGATCCAGGTTCGATTTAAATTCACTTTGACTGATTCAAAGAATATCAAATAACAGAAAATACATTTATTCACCACTATTTACAGTTCAAGTATTAAGGATAACAATAAGTCAGTATGTAAATTTATGAGGATTATTTGCGCTAGTGGGTGAACTGAAATGATAACACTGATGCGACAACTATTTATTAACACGATACACCAATGTGTGGTTTACAAAAACAATAGATGACATTCAGTATGATACTTAGAATATCACATTAGCCGCGTAACGACGCGAGACTGTAGTTCGGTACGGAACGGATAGTACCAACACTCCCCCTCGTTACGTACAGAACTTTTTCATACCTAACAATTCAAGGCACTTCCGATGTTTAGGTCCGGCAAGACCTTTTGTCAGGATGTCAGCTCCCATATCTTCAGTTGGCTTATGTTGAAGACAAATATTGTTGTTTCGTATTGCCTCTCGTACGAAGTGATGACGGATGTCGATGTGCTTGGTGCGAGAGTGAAACACCGGATTCAACACCAGCTTTTGAGCCCCGATATTGTCACAACATATCGTTATGTTGTCGACAAGTGTGTTGTATCCCAATTCATCTAAGAATGTCTGTAAATAGATTCCTTCTTTGACAGATTCTGCTATGCCCATATATTCTGCCTCGGTAGATGAGAGTGCGACCGTTCTTTGCTTACGTGACTCCCACGTGACCGCTCCGTCAGCGAGAATATAAGTAAAACCGGTATACGACCGTCTATCGTCAGGGCAATTCCCCCAATCATCATCAACCAGTCCAGTTAATTTCGATCTCGAGGGCTTATATACAATTCCGATCTTCTTGGTACCTTGAAGATAGCGCAACACGCGTTTTGCTGCAATCCAATGAACATGTTGATGACAATCATTAAAACGGCTCAGCCAGCTAACCGCGTGTGCTATATCGGGTCGCGTACCCATCGCCAAATACATTAAAGAGCCGACCAATTCACGGTATGGTACCTGAATAGAATCATTGTCGTTTGACTTTTCGCTCTTCGATAACTTGGCATTAACCGACATTGGAGTGGACACTGGTTTACAATCAGCCATCCCGAATCGTCGTAGGATGTCTTCGATGTGTCCCCGCTGATGTATTGTATATCCGTCGTTTCGTTTGATAAACTCTATTCCGAGGCAACATCCGACTTCCCCGAGATCTTTTATCTCAAAACTCTCAGCGAGTTTGCTTTTTAGTTGTGTCACGTCTTTTGGATTCCGTGAGATCAATAAGTTGTCGTCGACATAGATCACTACTACCATCAAGTCTCCCCCTGAACCTCTGACGTACACACATGAGTCGGATTTAGTCGGTGACAGCTCCAGAGCACATAATTCGCTGTTCAACCTTTCGTACCATCGTCGTCCAGCCTGCTTCAGGCCGTAGAGTGCCCTTTTAAGAAGGCACACCTTGTCGCCCTCTTGAAGGTCCTGCAGCATCTTCGCCGCCCTGTTCTTTGTGATTTTATCTTTCTCGGTCCGAACAATGTACCTCCGGGTCTCCTCAGTCATCTCCGGAACTTCCATATAGATTTTTTCAGTCAACGTACCGTTCAGGTACGCGGCAGTAATGTCGAACTGATGAATCGTCATTCCGTACTGAGACGCCAATGCCGTGGCAAGGCGAATAGAACTCAGGCGTGCAACCGGAGCGAAGGTTTCGTCATAGTCAACACCAGGGCGTTGTGAGAACCCCCGAGCGACGACTCTTGCCTTCCTCCGTTCAATCGTCCCATCTGGCCCGTACTTGTTTCTCAAAATTATCCTGCTCCCTATCACCTTTCCAGGTGATGCACGATTTACAATAACCCAGGTACCACTTTGAATGATACATTTTAACTCGGTGGCCATGGCATGGTACCACTCCGTAGCGTATGGACCTGTAACAGCTAAATCGACATCTACCTCGGCCAGTAGACCATATTCAAGAGCAGCAAGGTTTACATTTTGCATATTGTATACCTTTTTCGGTCGACCTGGAAGCCCTGTTTTCGCTTTTCGGGGTCTACCGCGGCCTCGCTTTGCAGTTACGTGAGGCTCATTGTCTTCTTCTCCAGACTGCTCGCTCTTGTCTGCGTCAGTATCGAATTCATACTTGAGTTGTATACCTTCAGTTTCTTCTGCTGTTACGTTTTCAGGTTCCATATCTACTGCAACGCTCGATTCAGTCGTATCACTTGATAATCGAAGCGGTGCTAAAGTAACGTCCATCTCTCGATGATCGTCTTGAAGTTTGGGGTTGCCTTGGATCTCCGAAGAGTATTCCAGGAATTTCACGTCGCGTGATACCTCTACTCTACGTTCTTTCGGGATCCAAACGCGATAGCCTTTGATTTCCTCCGAGTATCCTAGGAAAACGCCCTCACGTGATCTAACGTCAAACTTTCCCTTGTCAGACAACCTATCCAAAACGAAAACTTTACAGCCAAACTCGCGAAAGTTACTCACGTCCGGTTTCTTCCCAAATCGAACTTCGTATGGTGTTTTCCCATCTAGTGATTTTGATGGACTGCGGTTTCGTATATAATTGGCAGTAGCCACTGCCTCGGCCCAAAACGCCTTTGGCAATCCGGACTGAATGAGGAGACATCTCGCCATCTCGATGAGAGTGCGATTCTTCCTCTCCGCGACGCCATTCTGTTCCGGATTGTTTGGAACTGTCAATCGCCGACGAATCCCGTGAGCGTCCAAATAATCATCAAAGAGTTTGTTCTTATATTCCGTCCCGTTATCAGACTGCAAACTCTTGATCGATGCTCCGGTCTCTTTTTCTAACAAGGTTTTGACCTTCTGGAACTCCGTGAAGACTTGATTCTTCTTAACCAGAAAACGAACATCGCACCATCTCGAACTGTCGTCAATAAATGTGACGAAGTATTTTGCCTTTCCCAACGATTCTGTCCTCATCGGGCCGCATACGTCTGAATGTACCAACTCCAGCAATTTCGTATGTCGATTTGATCGTTTTGGGAATGGAGCACGCACCATTTTTCCTTGAATACAGACATCGCACACAAAGGTTTCATCAGCTCTAACAACGCCGATTCCCTTCATCGTCCCCTTTCGCGCAGCATCAGTAAGATCCTTCACGTTCAAGTGACCAAGGCGTTGATGCCAGAGACGAAGCTTGTTGATATCTGACAAAGTCGATGCCATACATCTGTCGTTGTTTTTTGCTTGAATGATATATAACCCGTCTACACGTCTTGCGGTTAATATTGCGTTACCTTCGTTGTTAACGATTTTTGCGGATTTTTGTTCAAAAACTACACGATACCCCTTGTCAGTGATTTTGCCCACCGACATAAGGTTTATGCGAAGATCGGGCACAAATAGTGTATTTGACAACTCTATTTGTTTAGTTACGTCTTCTTCGTGTACTTGAAACAAAACGTTTCCGCGCGCCTTGATGTCGGTCGAAGCACTGCTTGCCAAATGCAATTTTTCCGCGTTGACGCTTTCTTTGCTTAAAAATTCGTTAGAATTTTTACAAATATGTGAAGAACAACCGCTGTCTAGGCACCACGATCCGTCTCCAATTGTACTGGGTACTTGGAATACATTATCAATGTCTTTACAGTTCTTTAAAGAATACGGGCTAATCGACGTATAACACTGAAAGTGTTCCGCGTTTTTCGCACTTTGTGATACTTTATTGTCCTTCTGTCTGCATTCACTGACTTTGTGACCGAGCCTCTTACAGCGATAACATCTAATAGTTGATGACAAGTCTTTGCCGTTGTTGTTCTTATTTTTAAACTGTGTGTTTCTACTTTTATGAGTAAATTTACGAACCGCCATAGCGTTCGGCACTTCACTATGCATTTCGCTTTTGCGCGCATCGGATTCCTCAATAATTTTTACACGTAGTGTTTCCGGCGATGGTAAATCGTCTCGAGATTCGATCGCGCAACGAAAGTTTTGAAAACTTGACGGCAAACTATAAAGAAGCATTATGGCGAGTAAATCAGCATTTATATCGACGTCCATATTGTTGAGTTTATCAACTACATCGAAAAATGTACGTAAATGCTCTCGCACATCATCTCCCTCTCGCATCCGCTGAAGAGTCAGCTGCTTTAACAGTGTTGCTTTACGCGCGGGCCCTTTCGACTGGTAAACGCTTTCGAGCTTCAGCCATACATCCCGTGCAGTCTTGCATCCCTTTACCTGTTTCAACTCCGCTGAACTGATCGACAAAATTATGTCAGATTTCGCCTTTTGGTCGAGGGTGATCCACTGCTGTTGTGCTTGAATTGACGTGGCATCCGCGGCCACAACCTCTGGTTTCACTCTTGTGCCGTTGACGAACTCCCATGCGTCGTTTTTAACGAGAAGAGCTTCCATATGCATCCGCCATGTATCATAATTTTCTCTGTTGAGAGTTTCAATTCTCGCAGTACCTGCGGCATTCATGTTGACTTTTTGAGAATGACGTATGTCACCAAAAAATGATTTCAGGAATGCAGTTCAAGTAAATTCAGCCCGCGATTTCGTTATCTTCAGTTCACACCGTTAGCTGGGCCCATAACCTATGAGGATTATTTGCGCTAGTGGGTGAACTGAAATGATAACACTGATGCGACAACTATTTATTAACACGATACACCAATGTGTGGTTTACAAAAACAATAGATGACATTCAGTATGATACTTAGAATATCACATTAGCCGCGTAACGACGCGAGACTGTAGTTCGCTACGGAACGGATAGTACCAACAAAATTATTTAGGATCATATGTACAAAATTAATATTTAATTACATTCCCTTTGCGGTTAGACCACCCAACTGGCAGGAGCGGGATTGGCTCAAAACTGGGCGGCGGTCACTGCCATTCTTAGGGTATTTCGGCTAACGTTGGCAGTACTGTGGATGTAAACAAATGTCAGCAAAAGTGTAATGAAGGCACGATGTTATCAGTAACTTTTTTTAATGAAAGCAAATAAATGTTCAAATACCACCTTGATTTATTTTATCACATGCGCGACTGAGGAATTTGGCCTGGCGATAACAGTGGGCGATGAAATTCTATCTTTGGTTGATAATGGATGGACCGCGCGTGCCAAGGTAGGTTAATTTTTGATCTGGTGAAATTGTATATTATGCCGGAAAGTTCGGGCTACGTCTCGGCCAATTAAACGCTGTTCCCGGCGGCGCTAATTTCCAGGCACCGCCTTAGCAACAGCTAAGAAACTACGGAGTCTTCGGAACTTTAAATTGGTTGGGGTAACGTGGCCTGATTTCCAGGTATACCTTGTTTTAAATTACGAACTTATGGAGGTTTCGTGAATATGAACTGGCTAGTCTTGGCGCGCCCTGATCTCCAGGTATGCGTCGTTTTAAATTAAGAAATTATGAAGGTTTCGTGAATATGAACTGGCTAGTCTTGATGCGCCTTGATCTCCAGGTATGCGTCGTTTTAAATTACGAACTTATGGAGGTTTCGTGAATATGAACTGGCTAGTCTTGGCGCGCCCTGATCTCCAGGTATGCGTCGTTTTAAATTAAGAAATTATGAAGGTTTCGTGAATATGAACTGGCTAGTCTTGATGCGCCCTGATCTCCAGGTATGCGTCGTTTTAAATTACGAAATTATGGGAAGTCGCTGACTATTTACCTAAAATAAATTTATCCACAGGACGGATAATAACTTAATGGAGCGGGTCGGATATATCGTTCGGGAATCTGAATTTTCTAGAAGAATTCTGGTATAATTTTGCTCAATTCTGGTGGCCCAGCTGAGGCAGGAGCGAAGGTCTTCCTCAGCTAAGGACCGCAGGATCGGCCTGGAGAAGCGAAGTTCGCTTTACTGGAATAATTTTCGGATTAATTCTCTCCGAGTTCGCGGAACAATTTCGTTTTATACGTGGTTGATCTCCCTCTCTGAAGAGAGTTCAAAGTGGAAATTGCGTGGCGGACGTTTCCTCGTTTCATTCGCGCATAACGGCGAATCTCCGGCCATGGGCACCCTGGAGCGCAAGTAACGTAAAACGCGAAATTTTAAATGCCCATAATATTTTATTATGACTAATTCGCATTTAAAATAGGAGCGAAACGTTACATTACTACTTAGTTTAATATCGAATTTAGGATCGATTATACTTGTTTTATACAAGGTGGTCCTGAAATAGTTGGCCAAAATCAGGGATTAGGTTAATCTCATTATAAGAATGAAAAAAGTTTCTATAAACTGTTAGCTAATTTTAATTCGTTGGTCAATCTTCTAGAAAATGTACTTATGTACGCTCGGGTGCAATTGTCGGCCGCCAGCTCAGTCGAAAAAGACGTACAGGTCTTTAAAGGATAAAGATAAATGCCCAGCGCGCCAACGAATTTTTATCAAATAACGGCGAGTACACCCAGGTGTTCAAACGAGAATTCGTAAACTCAAATAGCTTATTCACAAATGCAGTTCCTGAAAGAAAAGCTTCAAATAAGACAGGTAGCCATAACTAAATCAAACCCTCATAGATGGCATAATCACAGTATAATTTCAGAATAATCACAGTAAAGAAATCACAACATATATTTAGATGAGAATCGTAGGTTACCAGAAATTATATGCTACGATTAATAATTTATCAATAAGAATATGAGGTACCTCGGACAAAGATTACAGCTAATATGTACTTACAGTTTCACACAAAAGTTTTGCAATAGTAGGTATTATTGCACACATTAAAAATAAATCAAGGAGCAGGCAAAAATTACAGCATGAATTCTTGTTGCTTAGTTTCGGAGGAAACGGCAGGGACTATTTAGACCTGGAGGTAGGCCTCCGTGTCGGGTCCTTCCTGTGCTCTAATAGCACACGCAGCAGGGGCTACGTGGCCCCGAAGATCCAAAATACCAGCCCAAAGTCGCATGAATCATTCGCCCGGAGGAGCGATAGCGAACTGTAATTAATGCCCAGATCGCCCTTCCGGCACTGGCTGCTGTAAGAGTCCACGATAGCATACAAGAGATATAATGCATTTCGAAGCGAACTTTCTACTTACCCTGGACAAAATCCAGGCATGTGCAAAACACTCGGTAGCGTAAAAACTTCGCCAAATGGCGTGGGATTAAACTTCCCTAATAATGAAATTCGAGGACTTGAAACCGCTCCAAACAGCATAGGCAAACTTCACACAACTAAAAACTAACGGCAGCCCATGAATCCTCCGAAATTTCAATACTGCTTTCATCTTGTTTCGCCGATCGAGGTGGAAAAGAACGCGTTTCGAAACAATCGCGAGCTATATCAAACTTTCGCAGCAAGGCCAAGGAAGTAGGCGTGGCGCTAGCGCCCGAAATAGCAACCGAGCACCAAAGACATCAGGACCGAAAAGATGCGTAACAATACGAAATAAATACTACAGATCTCGAAATCAAATGGCAGCGCGACTCCAACAGAATAGTATATAATAGTTATTTATGTATTAAGCGCATAATCAATAAATTATGCGGAATGCTTTAAATTTCTTGCGAGTTATAATCTTCATTATGCACTTGGTACATATAACGTTTTATTTTGTTTTGGTTCTTGAAAAGAACATAGTTCTAGGATTTAGTATTTTGGGTACAGGCGTCATTGCTATTCCGGCACTGTAAAATTTGGTTTTACCATGGTTACTGTGTAGATTGTTTGTTGTACTGCTTAGCAACGTTATAGCCCTTTGTGAGCCAATAAACAAGCTTATGGTTCTAAAGTCAAATAAATATAATTATCTGTAATTTGCTAATTCTAATAATACTACTTGTTCCAGGTGTTGCAATCTCAAAAGTTCCCGTAATCGTATATTACAGCGAAAACTATTACTGCTCAAGCCGACGTTAAACTACCTATGATGACCACTAATCAAGGAACAGCAGTTAATAATTGCTCTAGTTCAACAGCAACTTCACCACGAGACTTAGATGCCAATGAAGATAATAAATTTTTTTCTATCAAACAGCAAGTCATTGAAAGCAGTAATGACCTCAGTGATTATTCGGAAATTCATATTAAATGTGAGCTTGAAATTAAGGACCAAAATTATATGACTGAAAATTTTACAGCACGGAGTTTGGTTACACCTACGAAGACTCATACAAGCGAAAAATGTTATTCTTGCTCTGTTTGTGAATTTAAATCTGCTACGAAAAGTAGTTTAGTTAGACATATGAGGACTCATACAGGCGAAAAACCTTATTCTTGTTTTGTTTGTGGATATAAAACTGGCAACAAAAATAATTTAGTCATGCATATAAAAGCTCATATAGGCGAAAAACCTTATTCTTGTTCTGTTTGTGGATATAAATCTCTCGCGAAAAATAGTTTAGTGAGACATATAAAAACTCATACAGGCGAAAAACCTTATTCCTGTTCTGTTTGTGAATATAAATGTGCCATGAAAAGTAATTTAGTTAGGCATATGAGGACTCATACAGGCAAAAAACCTTATTCTTGTTCTGTTTGTGGATATAAATTTACCCAAAAAAATTGTTTAGTCGAACATATGAGGACTCATACAGGCGAAAAACCTTATTCCTGTTCTGTTTGTGGACATAAAACTGCTCGCAAAAATAATTTAGTCAGTCATATTAAAACTCATACAGGCGAAAAACCTTTTTTTTGTTCCATTTGTGAATATAAAACAGTTGAGAAAAGTAGTTTAGTTAAGCATATTAGAACTCATACAGGCGAAAAACCTTATTCTTGTTCTGTTTGTAGATATAAATTTACCCAAAAAAAAAGTTTAGTCGAACATATGAGGACTCATACAGACGAAAAACCTTATTCTTGTTCTGTTTGTGGATATAAATTTGCAAGGAAAGGTAATTTAGTCAAACATATGAGGACTCATACAGGCGAAAAACCTTATTTATGTGCTGTTTGTGAATATAAATGTGCCAAGAAAAGTAATTTAGTTAAGCATATTAG
The DNA here is from genome assembly GCA_940337035.1 of Agriotes lineatus. Classification (NCBI taxonomy): domain Eukaryota; kingdom Metazoa; phylum Arthropoda; class Insecta; order Coleoptera; family Elateridae; genus Agriotes; species Agriotes lineatus. Next base: position 60,590,282 of record OW679197.1, on the reverse strand, counting down.
GACTCATACAGGCGAAAAACCTTATTCCTGTTTTGTTTGTGGATATAAAACTGGCAACAAAAATAATTTAGTCATGCATATAAAAGCTCATATAGGCGAAAAACCGTATTCCTGTTCTGTTTGTGGATATAAATTTCTCGAGAAAAATAGTTTAGTCAAACATATGAGGACTCATACAGGCGAAAAACCTTATTCCTGTTCTGTTTGTGAATATAAATGTGCCATGAAAAGTAATTTAGTTAGGCATATGAGGACTCATACAGGCAAAAAACCTTATTCTTGTTCTGTTTTTGTGGATATAAATTTACCCAAAAAAATTGTTTAGTCGAACATATGAGGACTCATACAGGCGAAAAACCTTATTCCTGTTCTGTTTGTGGATATAAAACTGCTCGCAAAAATAATTTAGTCAGTCATATTAAAACTCATACAGGCGAAAAACCTTTTTTCTGTTCCATTTGTGAATATAAAACAGTTGAGAAAAGTAATTTAGTTAAGCATATTAGGACTTATACAGACGAAAAACCTTATTCTTGTTGTTTGTAGATATAAATTTACCCAAAAAAATAGTTTAGTCGTACATATGAGGACTCATACAGACGAAAAACCTTATTCTTGTTCTCTTTGTGGATATAAATTTGCAAGGAAATGTAATTTAGTCAAACATATGAGGACTCATACAGGCTACAAAACCTTATTCTTGTCCAGTTTGTGAATTTAAATCTGTTGAGAAAAATAGTTTAATCAAACATATGAGGACTCATACAGGCGAAAAACCTTATTACCGTTCTGTTTGTGGTTAAAACAGCTCGCAAAAATAATTTAGTCAAGCATATTAAAACCTAATACACGCGAAAAACCTTATTCTTGTTCTGTTTATGAATATAAAAGAGCAGCAAAATGTAATTTTGTTAGACATACGAAGACACATATATGCGAAAAACCGTAGTTTTGTTATGGCTATTCCCTAACTTCAAATCGAATAGAAGTACGGCAATCAAATAGAAAAGGTTCGCTATTCTTATTCCGTAAAAAAAGATTTTTTTTTGTGCAATTCTCCACCTTCAGGATGCTGCAGTTTTTTTGGGCACTTATTTCTGGGACACCCTGTATAGTTTTTATTTTTATTATTAGGATAATTAGAATAGTTATATTGTGGATGATTCAACAAATATAAATGTAACCCTACACGAAAAGATAATTGAGTGTTTTAACAATAAATATGTATATTATATCCTATTCAGTAATTTAAGAAGCATCTAAACAAATAACTCCACCCCAGTGGTAAGGGGGTTAGGATACAACCACAGTATATCCTGCCTGTCGTAAAAGGCGACCAAAAGTACTAGAGGAGTAAACCTCTATAAACAATCCTTGCTGGGGCAGAGTGGTCTATCTAGCAAGTATCTAGACCACCTGGTTGTGATAGTCGTTGGTCATAAAGGTGTTGTGCTACGGAGGATTCTGAGGCCATTCTGTGTGAATACACTTGGGTCTTTTCTTGGCTGGCTTAAATTTTTGTATAATACTTGGCATTTGCTGTGCATTTTATCTGCTTTTCGCCCAAAATGTTGACATATTCTTCTGCGATAAAGACTCGCCAGAGTCCGGGTTCTCCTTTTTTAAATGTTACAGAGTTTGGAGGTAGCTCTGGACTCCCCCTCTAAAGATTGTGTGGGAGATCGTATTGCCCCTCATCTTAATACTATTGAGGTTGAGCCCTCCTCACCACCAAAAAACTGATTTCCTCTGTAGTAAAGGTCTGTAAGCAGCGAGACGATGGGTAACTATCCTCGGTTCCTGGTCATTGAGAGAATGGATGGTGATTTTCAAAAGATTAGTCCATTTTTGATTGCAAAGTTGTTACAGTATAAAATGGTCATTAAGACACTTCACTTTTTTGAAAAGCAGCGCTCGCCCCGCTTATACCCCATAGGCGCTTTGTCTGGCTAAGAACTCAGTGGGAGGGGGGTTCTGTTCGACTTGGCACAGCTTAGGGCAAGATGCGCCTACTTGAGATGTTCGTTATGTCACAGAACAACGGGACAACGGGGATGAACAAGACGGACGTCAGGGATTGGCCTCCAGTTTTCCGGGACTGATGTGTAGAACAATCCTTGCTTATGCAAGACTTAGGAATGGGTTGTTACGACGGGACAACAATGACCCACCCTGTATATTTGCCTGAAGCACGCTCTCACTCTAAATCCGCTGTTAACAGTATTAAATTGGCACGCAACGGTACTATGTCGACGAGAGTGCACAGCAGTGTTATTACACGGCCCGCAAAACGAAAGCTCACCCTTTTGAAATTACAAGGGTTTTCCCAGGCACCGACTAATCACTTTAGCATTGGCATAACTAGGATTTTTGGCTGGAGAGGGCCTGCCGCTCAACCAACCATCGTCAATACCTATGTATAGTTGTATACCTATACATACATAATCTGTAACTCCTTATACCGTTTACACAGTGTCGTATGCCGGCGGCACCGAACTGCTGAGGGTATGTGCATTTTTAAATTCAGTAGAGGTACTTGAGGTAGTGGAACCTGCCTAAGTTAAAACACTATGTACGCTCTCCACATGTTCACCCATCCAAATACTGACCAAGCAGACTGGAGCTTAACTTTTACAAGTATCGTGAAATATGCAACACCACTCAGCCATACTGCTGGCGTATGTATATCTATGAAGACATGAATTTACGTACATATATAACTTTTTCGTATAAATTTATTTGCTCGTTCTTTGACGCTTTTATACTAGGGTAGCCCCATAAATTTCTGCAATCTAATAAAACAAAGCTGTGTAGCCAGAATTTGTTGTTATTGTTTCTCAAAATATTCCCCGTTAAACTCTAAACATTTGCGTATTCGGTAAAACCAATTTTCTAAACATAAATTCCACTCTTCATGAGTCACTTGAGAAACAAAGGTTTTTTAAGCTTTCCACAGCATCTTCGGGAGTTCCAAATCGGACACCACGTATTTTATTCTTTAATGGAGGAAATAGAAAGTAATTGGAAGGTGCTAGGTCGGGACTGTATGGGGTATAACTTAGCAATATTAACTCGGAAGTCTGTAAAAATTATTTTGTTTGATGTGCGGTATAACTAGAAACATTGTCATGGTGCAGAACGATCTCACTTTTTGGGCGCCATAAACGATCTTTTTGAATAAAGTCTGGCGGCCATGCTGTTGTGTACCATTCTGTGGTAGCCTACGTTTATTTTCAAGCAAGACAGTTGTGTATACTTACACCAAACTCAAATACGTTAATTAGAGAAGTGAAGCAAAAGAATAGTACGCTGAAACCACAGAACAATAACTGAAACAGGCTGTAAACCTAAAATCACAACGAACGAACGCCAATGATAAATTTCAACGTCAAAATATAACACTGCACGTGTACATCAAATGGTTAAACTAAATGGCCCCAAAATAATGATAATTCAAAAACTTTCGATCATTTTTGAAGGCACTGTACAAGCCCGGCGACGGGCACAGAAAATTTATCCGGCTGCGGGCCCTCGTAATAGGTAATTCTGCGGGTGAATCGATCTGGTAAACCCTTATCACGCAACCAGCTGCATGTTTGTCGTGGCTCTTTGGAATTGCATTATTGTCGCTTTTGCTGTGTAGTGTTAGTAGTCTTAACCCGTAGGGATGTAGGGTGGATAGGTGAACCCCGAAGTACCGGGTCCGGCAAGTCACGGAGTTTAGTTTAGTAGTTGTTTTGGGGGTCGTATTCAGGTACTGGATCTAGTAATTCACGAATACGACGGAAAGCGTGTTGAATGTGGTATTTTAAGTGTATTATTTAGATGCTAATTTTACCCGACCACGAATACGACGAAAAGCGGAGGAGGTATGTGAAAGTACTGGATCCAGCAAGCCATTCAAATACGCTACGGAGTTAGGTTTGGAGTTCAGGAGAAATTCGGGATTTTTGGAAGGTTTTTCCAGGTGGGTCCAAGGACTGAAGTGTACCTTACAGTTTTGGACACGAAGTTCGGATCGGTGCGGCAGGCCTATTTCGCTTTTCAGGATCAACCAGCGGCTTCCGGGCTCGCTGCTTTTGCTTGGAGCCGAATATCGCCCTGCACTTATATATTTTTTGTTTATAAACATGAATATAAATAATGTTTCTTTCATATTTGTAATTTGTATGTTGATTCGTGTTTTTTGTGCAAAATAAATATATGATTCAAAATTAAAAGAACCACCGCCCAAGCCCACAGACAAGAGAGCACCTCTCCCTAAACACTATACCGATTATATTCCCGAAATTACTAAATACGATATAAAAATGGCTATAAAGCAAATAAAAAATAATAAAGTAGAATATTTTTGTGGTGGTATCACTACTCATGTTCATTGCGCTTAGGATTAGGATTTGTGCTAGCGCACTCGTCCTAATCGAACTTAAGCGCAATGGACATTCGTGATACCACAGCAAAAATATTCGACATAACTTTGACTACTCATGGTGTTATAAGTGAAAGTATTCGACACAGCTAGGTCAATGAATATTAGTAGAGGTAGAGAGTAGAGACAGGGAGATACGATATCTCTCACTCTTCACGAATCTGTTAGAGAGTTAGAGGACGTGTTCAAGACTTTGAAATGGGAGTCTAAAGGTATAAATGTCAACGGCGAATACCTATTGTACCTACATCCGCTTTGCTCCCTATTATCAAAGACGCAGCAAGGGCTGTATGACATGATAATCCAACTTCAAACCGGTACCGAAAAAGTAGCTGTCCGGATGAATATCAAGAAGACGAAAATCATTTTCAACAAAAATAACCTAGCATTAATCAATCGAAATACCTAAATTATAGAAGTTGTGGATAATTATGTGTATCTGGGATAAAATCTAACTACGAAGAAAGACATTCAAACGACAGAGGTGAACAGAAAAATAAGAATGGCCGGAGCAGCATACGATAGATTGATGAAAGATGTAAAGGTAGTGTAAGCTAAAGATCGTACACGGTTAGTTTTATTTAGACCGTTAGTTAGGCTGGGCTTGTCGTGGTTGACGACCAGCGCCTTTTTCTAGCTTTTTTTATTTTTATTAAATTTTATTAACCTTACGAATCATCGCTTGATCCTTACCCATGACAATACATCGCCGAGAATTTAGCTAGTCTTCCGGGTTGTGACCGTCTTTTGTTAAAAAGCTGTACAGCTTAAACTATTTTTATATTCAAACTCGAATATCTGAAACGGTTGAATGTAGAGCTATCGAAATTATTAGATTTGCAACTTTTGAGCACCCTATATAGCATTAATACTTTGAGCTACTATTTTACACTCAAAAAGTAATTCACAAGAAACATATTTTTCTTGGTAACTTTTTCCTTTATTCACATGCTTTCTGCTAGTTACGAGGCATCCTAAAATTCAGTATTTCTTGCTCAAATCGTTAATATCTCTAAAACAGTTAACTTTAGATGAAAAAGTTAGCTGAGGACATGTTCAAGACCTTGGAATGGGAGTCGAAAGGTGTAAATGTCAACGGGGAATACCTATTGTATCTACGCTTTGCTCCCTACTATCAAACACTTAGGAAGAGCTGTATGACATGATAATACAACTTCAAACCGGTACTGAAAAAGTAGCCGTCCGGATGAACATCAAAAAGACGAAAATCATTTCCAACAAAGATAGCGTAGCATCAATCAATCTAAATACCGAAATTATAGAAGTAGTGGATAATTATGTGTATCTGGGATAAAATCTAACTATGAAGAAAGACATTCAAACGACAGAGGTGAACAGAAGAATAAGAATGGCCTGAGCAGCATACGATAGATTGAAGAAAGATGTTTTCAACACAACATATCCGCAATGTTTGAAAACCAGGGTGTTCAGTACGCTACCTTACGCCGCAGAAACATCATTCCTGGAGGAAACGGACATAGAAATGCTAAAAAGAGCTGAAAATAATATGGAGCGTGCAATGCTAGCTATCAGACTACTAGATAAAATATTTAACGAAACAATAAGAAGAATGATAATTTTGAAATAACCATGGACAGACCATGTTATGAGACGGAAAGAAAACAGGTGGAGCAGGAGAACAACAGAATGGAGACCACGAACGAATAAAAGAATCCAAGGCAAGATGCAGAGATGACATCGAGAATATAAGAGGGAATCAATGGAAGAGCGAAGCTACTGACCGCAAAGAATGGAAGAGAATTGGGGAGGCGTGTATTCAGAGATGGGACACTCAACTCTGGCAGTGATGATGATGATAATACCATATCAGTACATATTATTATGTTTAATAACATTAGTAAATATGGTTTCTAAGGAATGCTTTCATGAACCCTGTTACTAAGTTTCTAAATAATTTATAAAGTTTAAGACCAGATTTTTCTTAAATAAACTACTCATGTAAACACGTAGAAGAGCTTCTTCTTCGGCTGTTGTCGAAGCGCCAGGTTTACAAAATTTGCTTCCTGGAACAGCTTAACTGGAAGAGCGAGTGACAAGGCAACCTGTTTTCCAACTCCAAAAATAGTTAACGTTGTGTCACAACTAAATACTGTCACAAACGTTTCCAAGTTTCTGTTTTTTGTAATTGATATGTCAGATCTTTGTCTATATTTTAAAGTGCTTCTTACTTCTTAAAGTATCTTATGCTTTTTTATTTACATATTTACATTGTTTTACATACTAAGTTATTATATATTCTATAGTATGTTGCGCTAGTAGAGCCCTAAACCTCCATTGGTTTGTCTTGGTGCTGCTACTCCATGGAAGGTAGCGCTAGTGGGAAATGTAAATACAGCACGTTGACGATTTCTACCCTTGGATGGGGAGGAAACATCTTAGGGATAGACTCGACAGCATCGTGGTGGGTATCCCGTTGCCTAGCACGACTGTTTTCAGGCTCGAAAAACGCTAAAGTGCACGGCTGCAGCGAGATTCGAACCTGGCCACCTAGAGCAACGTGGATCAGTATCCCAGCGAGTTAAGCGACTGAGCCACGCTACCTTTTTTAAAGTGCAGGGGTCGGCTATTGACTTGGCAATGGTGTAGTAGCAAAATCAACAACTCTGTGTCATTCCCTACAAGGCAGGTGCCATAAAACTGAGCATTTGACACGGCAGTAATGGCAATCAGGACATCCGCAGCACCAGGTGCATATGTTACTGTTTTTGTCCTATAGAAGAGAGAATACGCTTTTTGTTTCTGGAATTAAGTTTTACAGTTACAGAAATTTCGAATGCTGGACACCGACGACCCTTCTTTTTCTGTAGGTGAGTAATATCTTTCGTGGAAAGTCGCTGCTGTCCCATCAAAGACAATGAAAGCTTTCCCAAAATGTTTGATGACGTACGAAATGTAGCTATCACAATTGGTGTCGTACATTATTTGAAGTTCCCATGGTATCTGTTTGAGAAGTCAGCCACAATCAATCACGTAGATGCTCTGATGTGGAATGTGCTCAACTGCTTCTCCTGCTTAGCGGTTTTTCAAATTGCAGCTGCTAATGACGGCTTATTTGATTTTCGAAAAACTTGGTAGGATTTGAACAAGGAAGGTGGATGTGTACATAACATGTAAGACATTATTTCTGTTATGTCTGGACATTCTCTGCCAAGCGCTGAAAAAGTAGAGTCTGATCAATATAGATTTTCTCGCTATCTGCTACTACTACTACTACTACTATTACTACTACTGTAACGCTAGCTCCTGCATTAAATTTTTATCATACATACAATGTATTTAAATTTAATATATCGCCCAATGAAGCGTTGTATCAACTCGACGCGTGAACTGGCGATAAAAAATCCTATCCGCTGTGCGCGTCATCGCGAAGTATGAACGAAGGCGCCGTTTCCCATTACCAATGAAAGCTAGGACAACTACCCCGATAACGCGGCCGAAAAGGTATAAAAGAAGATTACACTGCCAGTTCCAGACAGTTGATAGTATTGCCCCTGGAGTCCACTAGTCCTGATCCTGTCCTCTCCTTTCTTACCTGGGTCCTCCGGTCTGACAAGCTGAACTGTCTAACGGAGTAGGGCTCTAACCCTTACCAGTCCAAGCTTTAAGGGAGATGACAGGTTGAACTGTCAGCTCAAGAAGTTGAACCTTTCCGTATCACCCCCGCCTAACCGCTTAAAGTCCTTTCCAAACGCATAATTATTAAGCGCAAATCCCGGCGCTCCGAGAGGTTAAATACATCGCATAACCTCATTTTACTAATAATTAAACCTGTAGGAATCGCAATATCTACCCGTTTGCGAGCGGCTAGAAGACGGCCGCCGCCCGTCAGAAACTCACCTAGAGGGTCCGTTTTAGAAGCTTAAAATCGTATCCTTGGGGTCCGAAGATCGAGCCCGCTTTCCAGGAATTTATCTCCAGCGGACTGTCAAACCAAAGCTTCTGGGCTAAAAGTGAACGAATTCCATCTGCAGGATATGACACGCTCCAAGATCGACACCTAGCCTTCGTAAGACACCAGTAACCCCCGCACAAGTGTTTAGGCACTAACACCACCCCCAGATAACCCTTAAAGTTGTTAAATTCCACGTATAATTCTAGCATAAATCACTGTAAACAACGGCTGCGTAGAAGGTCAAGCTTGGAGGAACATCCGACATACGGGCCAAAAGACCTACTTAGCCCGTTTACCGAAGAATCGCCGTGCGTGCCAGCCGACTAACTCAAGGGGCCCGCAATACTCACCGGTACATTGGGTTGCAGTTTTACCCAGAAATCAGAAACATCGTTTCAGAAGAATACGTAAATTTTGAGTAATGTACAATTCAGATTTATTTTTAATTAATTATTATTTTTGTTACTAGCTAAGAACATTATATTTTGTTTTGGTAATTATTTGGTGTTTTTCCTAATCGAATATATATTTGAGTGAACGTATTTCTCCGAATTGAGCTTAACCCGAGGTATAAATTTTTGACGCCCTTAGTAAGGGGTGAAATGTCACACTACTACTACTACTACTACTACTATTACTACTAGGTGTAAGTATCTGCAACTTTTCCCGTCATGTTGGTCTGTGTGTCCAAAAAATATTTTTGAATGCTTGACTGCGATGCTTCGACGAGCCGGTAAGGTCTGACATAGACTCATTAATTTGAGCGCAGACAGATCGTTGAGTATCCGTTTTACCTCCTTCTCCTGTCAAGCCTCCAGTAGTTTTCACGCTCCTTATCAGTGCCTGTTGAATTACTAAGTCAGGTGCAAGCCGTCGAGTGTCGGTCACTTTTAATTATTATAAAGAGCCTATTTTAAAATTTTGAGTAAATATAAAGAGCCCGTTTTCAAATTTTGAGTAAATATCGGGGTTCAACGTTTGAAGGTCTAGCATGTTCTTTAGATGTACGCGAACTGATTTGGTGTAGTGAGTAGGGCCTGCTGCTGCAAAATACGGTAACATGTCAGTCAAGGTTTTAAGGTACATGTGCCAATTCCCAGTTCTCTAGCCTCGAATGAAGCACTTCAGAATGGAAATCATTTCCATATATTGGAACCATAATGCTGCAGTTCGATTGCCTCCAAGTTTCAACATTTTTCCATTGTGTGACCAATGCAGCCGACGAAACTCATCCTGATGTGGAATCCCCCGAGTAAGACTACAGTACCTTTTAAGGCACTTGACGGATGCTCAGCATGAATTGTCATAGCCTTTCAGTACAATGGCTGATCAAATGGAGTTACTGGAGTTGCATTCTACTTCTTTGCTTCATTAATGATGATATTATTTGGTGCATGATAAATTATTGGAAGGAAATAGACAGTTGTTTTCCCGATATGTTGCCTCTTATGAATTGTTTGCATAAATGCTTGCCATCTTGGTTGTGGCTGATGAAAAAACCATGATGCATGCCATGAATGGTTGAGGTTCTTACACAGATCTTGTGCCTACGTCTTTGGAAATTCTTTGTATGCCAGTCCGATTCTCTCTTGAAGATTTGTATGAATATGAATGCAATTTTTCCTACTTCTCTCAATTGATCTGCTGAAACTTTCAATCTAGGGATTGTAAACTTTTTTCTTTTTGGTGCGGGTGTCACAGCAGCAATAATACCTATTCCGTGGAAAGTGCCACGACCATCAATTATACAAATGTCGTGATCCACATTATCTGCAACGTATCTATGGGTTTGAACACCTAACCCTATTTGCATTGGTGCCATCAGTGCACGTGGACTGGCAGCCTGTATACTAGTCTGCTCAAAAGCTGCCAAGGTAAGAGGGAAATGTTGCTTTGGCAGGATGCAGGAAAGTAGCAGTCGAAGAAATGGAGGTATAATTTTAGGGTTCGCATCAATTGTAAGGTCTTCAAGTCCATCATATTCATTTTTTGGTGTATTAATGATCTTTATCTCATTGACAATGGTGTTCCCACTGCTTTTATGATGTTCGTACGCTCTGCTTCGGCATCAACATTTCCTGGAAGCTGGTAATAATTGCGAAAAATGGATTTTGCTGTCTCGGAATGTAACGACGTCTTCTTTTCCTTGCATTTTTGTTATAACTAGCGTGCTTTGATGCCAATTTGACGTATTTGTCCTTTACCAGGGTACGATCAGATCGTTGTTCCCTTTTACTCCACAGTACTTTAAAGTTAGAGGAGGCAACGATCTGTTCGTACCCTGATCGTTGTCCTTTTTAAGTGTAAATTACTTTAGAGTGAGAGGTGAGAACGATCTGTCCGTACCATGGTTAAGGACAAATACGTCAAATTGACTTCTAGGTACCCTAGCCATAACGATCTTGAATTATGCGCCTAACGTGTTTGATAGAGTAAAGTTCCGTAGCTGATGGAACAAGTTGTTCCTGCATTTTATTGTGGATCATTCTTACTGTGATTTGCAAATGTATCCAAACGCACTTCATCAGAAGGTCTTCCTGTTTTGTGACGCTTGGTATCTTACTCGAATATTCTTTCTTGTGCGAAAGTTTACTGAGCAGCTTCTATGGTACACATTATCGGCAGCATGTAAGTCTGATGGCATTAATCCGGCCTAGTACAATTATACCACATTCATCATTCCTGTCGCGATAGATTCTCATAACAGAAGATTTGAATTCACACGTTTGAACTTCCACTCCATCAGCAATTGCTCCAACATCATATTTAGCTTCGTATTAAACAACTTTTCCACAAAATATACGCTTCGAATCAATTAATAACTCACGGGACGTATCGGCAGACCTTAGATCTGGATAGTTCAGAATCAGGTCAGCTTGGCCTCTTCTTTTTTAGAAAGTTGGGAATTCTTTTATCACAATAATCTAGTTTATATTTCGTATGCACCAACTATCACCTCGCATCAGAGGCATTGAAACTATCGGTTCCTTTCTGCGTCAAAGTGGGAGCATCGTCGCATTCGCTAACCGTTCATAAAATGCAGTGGAATTCCATCTGTAACAAAGAACTAACAAAAACGCTCAGTCATATGGTCTAAGGAAGAAGTAGAGAGAATTGGTAAAGTAAGGATCAAATAACACTTTTTATATGTTGTACGAACAATCACCTATCGACCTCAATAAAATCGATTTTCCTAGGCTGATCTCGGTGGTTTTTGGATATGTTGGTTAGCTCACTTTTCTCTACATTTTGTTACCAAAATCAATTGGGTTGCATTTTTATTAAAGTTCTCTACTACTTTTTGCTTTATGCACTGTGCTATGCGTCAGTACAAGTAAAAGTGAACTGGATAGAATTGAACAGTGTGGTTAAATAAAAATGTTCTTTTTCAATGAACATAAAAATTACCTGTTATGCTGTAATTTATTAATCACAATAATCAATACTTTTGCTCCGACTAGCTGTTAGGTTCGAGAAATCCCTTACCCCGGGTTGAGTTTCTACACAGTTGAAAACTTACGCAATTGTATGATAACTGCACTAGTATGGCGAATGCTTCTTAATAAATTTAACCTCAAATAAATGGTCAAGAAACGACACAGAAATTAGCGTTCAATTTTACTCTAATCAATGCAAGCTTTTGATAATTACGACACAGGTAAATAACAATAAAATAAATGCAATTTCGTCACTAAGCAACCTGATTATCGGTAACTAGGGATGCCGCCTCCAACGCTATGTCTCGATCCGAATTTCAAAAGGACTCCAACCTGCTCCAATGCCTTCTTGTGCCCTTAGATGCTGGAATCTGCTCAAAATACGCCATTTTCTTTCACTCTGCACCGTCGTAATTTTATTATTTGTAAGTACACTTACTATGATCTTATAAATTAATTGTCTGTTTTTTCGAATTGTCAAACATTGCAACGCTAACCTCACATTTGTTTTAATTCACAAATCTTTCAGTTTTCTGGTTTTGAGCACTGTCACTTTTACATTGCTAAATCTACAGGTTGCTTTATGCGCTTAGGCATGTTACATAATTTTTATTCAGTGTATCATTACCCGTAACTTCATTGACCAACAGCCTAGCATGTTGTACTGACAAACTAACTGCACTTTGACTCTGTGACGCCTCGCCACCCTTATTACTAACACAATCTAATTAGCATGTCTTATGTTACTTCAAATATCTGACCATTTACAGCAGCGATCATTTTAAATCATAACATTAAATTAAGTTAATCGAAACCCTGCCGATAGCGTTTATGGAACTTATTTGCTATTCTTAGTCTAATTAAATTATAGATTATTTATTAATTATTGTTTTTAAATCTATCAATGTTTAATTCTCATAATACTTCTATCTGTAGTGATTAATAAAGTATCAATTCTGTTGATGTCTGATTTTTAATTAATTAACATTTATTTAATAATAATAAAGAAATCAGAATTGCTATAGGTAGCATACCATCTCAATATGAATATTGAATTTTTGTCTTTAGCACCATCTGAATAATTCAAATAAAATTCCTCTACATCCCACTACATATTTCCTGTAGCAGTCAATTTAATGAACACACTGCTTATAAAATGTTTAATAGATGACGGAAATCGCGTTAATTACTTAAACTGGATGCCCCATCTGCATAATCTATACATACAATCAAGTGTAGGTTTTGCACCCTAATGAACATGCTACACGCAGCATCTTATAATTCCGAGTAATATATAAGGAGGTGGTTGCTCTGAAAACCCTCACAGTTTCTTTTCTGCTCCTTGAAAATTATCAATAATTAGGGTAAGACACTTTTTAGCTGTATGTAAATCGTAAGATTAATTAATTTCGAACATGTGTGCGAAGGACATACACAAATAAGTAAATAATTTATTTGGTGATCATGTTATTTGAACTGATTCTGTACTCACAAACTTAAAAGGATAATTGATAAAACTATGTGGATGTTTAAAATGTAATGTATATTGCGACGTAGTACACAGTGCGCATTTAAAGCTGAAGTGAATAGAAAATTTCCATTTAAACGCAAAATTAATTTATTTTATCTACGACTGTGTGTAAAATTGACTCTTAGTTGGCAGTTTTGAGTTTGTAAAACGACTGGTTAATAACATGTTTTCATTAGTTTACGTCGTCAGTAGCAACGTGTTGAGATTTCATTAGGCACGTCGTCAGTAGCAACGTGTTTAAGATTTTTAAACACACAAAATTACGACCGTTTGCTAGTAATCCTAATTTACGTTTAAATATATATTTTTTTAATATTTACCGAGTTTTCTAGATTCTATCGTAGATAAAATATTGTAGGATACACATGCGTAAAGCATCTTTACTCACTCTCGGGGCTTAAAACGCTTGCTCATTCTCTTTTTAACTCTGCCCCAAGCGTGACTAAAGACTAGCTTTACGCACTAGTATCGTAAATCACTATTATACCACAACAGTCCAACAACAGTTGTTTTTCATAATGGATTCAAACTAGTATTTGTGGCCTGTGAGATCCTAAGGCACTTTTTTCTTTATTTGGAGAATTATTGATATAGCTACCTGTTTTATGATTACATAACTGTTTGCCGATTACTGTTTAGTTTGACCAACATAGCTAAGATCACAGTTAACACAGGATATTTTATAAATTAGGTTATTTTGATTTAATTTAGCTATTTTTGTCTTTGGGTTTTGCAAAAATGTTTCTTCCACTTTTTTTATTGTATTGTGCAATAGAAGCCTTGAAAGTTTGAAGGATTTTAGTGACTTGGTTCGATACTGGGTAAATTTTTAGAAACTTATCATTAATGGGATTTCGTTGTTAAGTGTTATTAGGCTATGAAAATGCTGGTAAATTATTATTTTAATTAATGTATGAATGGCACTCGACACCGAAAGGTAAATGAGGCTATAGATCATGAATGAATGAATTAATGTATTGGGACAATTTTTGGAAATTAACGTCTCAAGCAGATTATCAGTATTTTTTGTATGAAATCTTGTTGAAATTTTGTTTAATAATTTTGATTTTTTGGTGCATAGGGTGTGCGGAGTCGAAATTCGAAATTCTATCTAAAGTAATGGTTTTTTTATAGATCCAAAAATCAAACCGCCATTTTGTCTAATTACTAATAATTCTAAAAAAGGAAGTTTTCAATTCCCTTCTGCCTCAATGATAAATTCCAAATGTTTGTCAATGCCATTAAAAATATTCAGAACACAATTGATTTTGTTTCTTGAAACTGTCGCATGGGTGTCGTCTACAAATACCTATAAAAGTGGTAAACAAAGTCAAGCTTTTGTGCCGCTATACTAACTACATAACTAATCACGAACGCAGCTAAACTGGCGCTAATGAGCTTGAATTGAAAAAAAACTCGTTATCCTGGTAAACGTATTGTGATCGATAATAGATAACATCTTAATACTGTGTCGTATGAATTTTTTATATGAAACTAAAAAGAGGCAATATATTTTTCATAATATCATTAAGGTTTCGTGAAAGATAAAAAAACATGATTCATGCAGCATCGTCACGCTCAAATCGATTACCACGATTTTGTTTGTTTATATATAGTATATATTCTAAAATCTTTTGATGTTTTTGCTTTAGATGTTATGGTACTTGATTCCCCTTGTCTTGGGGGCGTTCATTGTGAACGTTTCTCTGGAGATGGACATGAGCCAGGAATATATGAAAACTATAAAAGGCCGCTTTTGTGGAACTCATCTAGCAGATATGATATCACTTGTATGCGATGGGATATACAACACTAACAAACAAAAAAAGAACCTTTACAATCGTAGGGGATTGATAAAGATTCAATCTCATGGGCCATTAATATGATTACATTGTTTTAGCTATTAAACAAACCGTTCAAGATTATTATGAAGATGCAGACATTTTTGAATTTTTAGAAGACCGTCCGTCATTTCCTTTCCATTCAAGGAAAAATGCAAAATCTATTATACCAGTCCAATTCCGGAAACGCAATAATGCGAAAGTTGAACGGAAAGGTATTGTTGACGAATGTTGTTACCAGGCGTGTTCCATTTGGGAAATGAACGGCTACTGTGGGACGCAGTGAGATACAGGGAATCGAAATATGCTTTACTGAAAGTATTTTATTATTAATATTATTGTACTTGAAGTACTTGCGACTGAATTGTATATTAAGAAGTTAAATAAGAACTTTTATACCACGTATTTAAATATATATATATACAAAAAACGATGTGTACTTGTTTTATTATCTAGATGCTATAAAACTCGGTGGCAATTTCGGTAACTAATAATTAATCCACTTAAGGATTTAATATTTTGTCTATGTAAAAGTTACTGGCTGAATAGCTTTGAAGATGATTGTTGAGAGAGCTATTTTATGAAGAAGCATCATAAGAAGAGATTAAAAAACTGCACAATTAACGAATTTGCATAAAACCAAATCCAAGTGGAAATATTAGCTATAAGCTTTGCGAACATTTTTTCTACAATTATCAACGCCAACAAAAACATATAACAAAAGAAACTTAAACTAATAAAATTAAAATATGAAAAACTTATTAAAATATTTAAAACCACAAAGGCGACATAGAAAGACCTAGAATATAGTTTTTGATGTGGATTTGTACGTCAGAATGCATTGTTACTTTCGTAGCTCAGACTATGAGACTTTAAAGTGGTCTCTTAAAGTCTGCGAATGTAAATTTCGGTGGAGTATTGAAGGAAAGGCACGGAGGGAGGGTAGTTTTAGGTAAATTTATGCCTTGTAATGTAAATATAAATATATTGTAATGGTATGAGGCTTGCAGCAATTCTGGTTACATTGCTAACTTACGAATATTAATGAAAGATTTAAATAGGCTCAGAATTGGTATTGTATTTATTGCAACAGTCACGAGTAAACCTTGATAATTACATACATGATTAGCAATAAATGTAATTAATTAACAGAGGCTAGTAATGGTATAAACGATATCGTCAGGGTTGTGATCAGCTTGTATTCGAATTTGTGCTCAGTATGGCCAATGTAGCTGATTTTATGATGACTGACAGGTTAATTGAGTAACGTCAGAACACGATAATATAGTCGCTTTAGTGCAAGGGTGTTTCGAATCATTACAGAGAGTTAAGGAAGGGTTTGCATTTATATCGAAGTGCCGACTGTCGATCACGCAGCTAAAGAGGTTATAAAGCAGTGCAACAAGGTACAGATCATTTAAAGAACATATAAGAAGCAACCTGAGAATTAATGAAGATTACAAGAATGTGCTAGTGGCTTGTTAGTTAGCCCGTGTTAGTGTTACTGTTTTTAAAACAAAAAGTGAACTCAAGTGAAAAATGCGATCAATTGTAAGGTTATAGTTTCCGGAATGACATTTACATAAAAACAATTAAAATTAAGATCAAAGTAGGTACACTTACAGATGAATAATTGTAAATCATGTTGCTATGGTGAGCTAGAGAGTCGATTGTTAATAGTTTTTTGGGGAAGCCAAGCCGAAAGCTTGTGTGTTGGATTTATTCTAAATTTTGATATTAATTTGTTGATAAAAGTAAATACTTTGTGCCCAGTTGTGCGTTTTATTGAATGCCTGTGGGTAGACGACAGCTGTGCGCAAATTGGCAGTGTTCCGAAGTAAACTGTACCTCGAGCGTAGTCGTCCGGGCTCGTCTTGGGAGTTAAGATTTTACAAGATTTGGAGCTACGGGAAGCAGATACCAAAGTGTAGCACCTAGACGAGGCCCTTTTCGTGGTCCAAAAGCAAGTATCCGCAGCAGAAAGCTTGCCAGGAAGCAAATACGAGCTTGGCGTCCTTTCCGAGCGTAGCATGTGCGAGTTCAACTTCGGAGCTGGAATTCTACAAGATTTGGAGCTGCTGGAAGCGGAAATCAAAGTGCAGCACCTAGAGGAGGCTTTATTCGTGGTTCAGAAGCAGGTAGCAGCAGCAGGAAGCTTGCTGGGAAGCAAATACCACCTTGGGATCTTTTTATAGAAGCCGGAAACGAGATTCGTCTTCCTTGGAGAAAAAACAAAAGCGACTTGGCGCTCTTTTGCAATTGAAAAACAAATTCCAGGTTAATCAAACTACTTGATTACTATGAAAGCATTGTTATAGTTGACCTGAGGTGAACTGATTGTTGGTTGGTTTGTTGTCAGATTACGCTGAAATTTTTGTTTCGAAGAGCTTTGTTTGCGGTTAAATATTCTGTGGTTATCTGTCATTCCTCAGAATCGAGATAACATTTTAACAGTGTAAAAGCCAACCTTGTAGATACCAGTATCAATAGCTAGTCGGCGCAAAACTTTTTAATAAGTTGCAATTAGATAAAATATAGAAAGAACAACATACCTGTATTAAATTTTTTATTTATTTAAAAATTAATATTCCGTTACAATATCTATCATTTTAAAGCTAATGAACTAGGCTAAAACTTTGATACAAAACATATTTCTATATTCTTAGTTTCAAACACGCTAGAGGTAGAAACCCCGAATGTCACAGCAAATATATAGTGTTTTTAGCGTTTGTAGAAATTTAGACAAAATTTTTGGCATAAGCGCTAAATTCCACATCGAATTGCTAGGAGAGGCATAGAAATATTTCTTTTGCAATACTAGTACACATAAAACACACCAGAAGTGCACATAAAAGTTTTTGTTTACGTGTGGCCATTTGCAATTATATAATATGAAGAACACACATTCGATAACAATTCCAGAGTGTTATTTCGGCAGCCAGCTGTAGTATATCGTTCATATTGTCACTGATGGGTGCCACGAATACGGATAAATTATAATAAGATGCAATGAAAAGTCCGCTGAAGTCGTAAATGCACTTATTAAACGCTATCTTAATGCAAATTTAGCATCCAATTGCAAGGATAGGCATAGAAATATCTTTTTCGCAATACTAGTACACGTAAAACACATCAGAAATGCACACACAAGTTTTTGTTTCCGTGTGGCTATTTGCAAGTACATCTGTAAAATACACATTCGATAAAAATCCCAGAGTGCAATTTCGGCAGCCAGCTGTAGTATATCGTTTATATTGTCACTAATGGGTGCCATGCATACGGATAAAATATAATAAAATGCAATGAAAAGTCCGCTGAAGTCGCAAATGCACCTATTAAACGCTATCTTAATGCAAATTCAACATCCAATTGCTAGGAGAGGCATAGAAAAAATTATTTTGCAATACCAGTACACGTAAAACACACTATAAGTGCACGTAAAAGTTTTTGTTTCCGTATGGCCATTTCAAAGAATATAATCTGAAAAACACACACTTGATAAAAATATCGTTCATATTGTCGCTGATGGGTGCCATGAACACGGATAAATTACAATAAAATGCAATTAAAAGTCCGCTGAAGTCGCAAATGCACTTATTAAACGTTATCTTAATGCAAATTAAGCATCCAGTTGCTAGGAGAGGCATAGACACATTTATTTTGCAATACTAGTACACGTAAAACACACCAGAAGTGCACATAAAAGTTTTTGTTTTCGTGTGGCCATTTGCAAGTATATAATCTGAAAAACACACATTCGATAAAAATCGCAGAGTGCTATTTCGGCAGCCAGCTGTAGTATATCGTTCATATTGTCACTGATGGGTGCCATGAATACGGCATATCAAACAGTCTTTAATACATCATTTAGGAATTAAAACAAAAATAGTTTGCATCATTCCAAATCTTGCTAATGGAGATATAAGGGCACAAGGGGAGTACAAGAACAAGCGTGGGAACTTTTGAAAAAGTATCTTTTTTCGCTCAATTCCCAGAATTATTCTCGAACATGTCCTTTTATTTCCTTTGCTATTGGTGGTTACGCCTTTGTTGTACGCAAAACACCATGACGCCGGTATACGAGATCTCAGACTTTTAGTATGTTGTTCGTCACAGTAAATAGGAAGTTTCCACCAGTTCACAGATCTACCATATTTTTCTGGGTTTTGGTAAAATTTCTATTTAAAAACCTGGGCTAACTGCGATCAGTGTGTCTGTTGGCTCTTGCTATTATCCAGTCTTTATGGAAATTCATCATGAATATATCATGAACCAATAGTCAAATTTTTGGCATACAAATAATTTTAATTATTTCAAATTTGCATGTCACCGTCTGATACATTTTAGCTCGGTATTTTAGCACACGGTTTGGGCGGGAGTCACGCGGTGCGCGGCTCTGCGGCGCGCGTTTTCAACGCAACCACTATTTGAATTACTAGTCTGAATTTGTGATAAAGCGAGCCCCAAAAGCGTATAAAAGCACGTGCTCCGGGCAGAACGAACAACTTTTCGAGTTTTCCTGCCTTAACCTATCGGAGTTGTGCACAAGGCGCTAGTTCACGTAATGTGCATAACCACTTTTTCTCGAAATCTCTATCGAACTTAGAGCTAGTCTGTGACGAGTTCGGTTTCCTCCCGCAAAACGTCCTGGTGAACATTTGGCGCCGGATTAGGGACAAGTTTTTACCTAATCTATAGATTTGGATACTAGCGCTAGTCCAGATGACGTGTACATCTTCCCTGTAACATATTTGGACCACTCTGCATACTATAACGCGAAACCTTCAAGGGAAATTACAAGTGTTGGGCGTTGAACGCTACACGAATTACCCGACTTTCTGGCGGGCCTCCGTAATTCCAGAATTTTACTGTAGACACGAATCCATGTAGCGGCCGCCGAAGTAAACAAATCCGAAGGCGCCCGTTAGAAAATTATAAGAGCATAATCTACATAGAGATGAATTCACCTTCGAAATTCTCGAACACACACGATCAATTATTTTCAACGCAACATAGCAGTGTTGCAGTTGACACCGGTAATGTTTGTTTTGTTCGCAGGATTAAAGGTTAACCTTCGCTGGAGGCGGAACCAGGCATCACCTGTAGCTACCAGTCGAGCGACATGGGTTGCAGCAGGCCTTAGACGTTTAGCCGTCGATCCACCAGGGTACATAACTTGATATTTTGTTATAATTTACTAAGAACACTATTTTATTTTGCAATACAAAAATACTAATAGACGTTTATTTCAAATACTTCTCTTTGGATGTGTTCACAGTACCATGACCCAAGCATAGAGCTATCCGAGGTCCAATGCAACTGGGGAATTCAAGGATAATTTCTGCAGTTGTGTTAAATATTTGTAACCCCAGAGTAGAGACATTACAATAAATATAGTTTATTATTTTTAAACAACAAGCTTCTCTACATTTTATAAGATCATAGCTGTAGATTAATAATTATATCTTAGCATATAGGAAAGTGATTAGAATTTTAATTACTAATTTGAAATGTATACTGCATCAAATTGAATGAAAAAAAGCTAGATATTCTGACTTCCTTATTTTACTTTCAGTATAGCTGTAGTTAAAAAATATATTCTGATTTTAAAATATGGAAACTATTCGAAGCTTGTAGAGAAATTTACTGAAAACAAGTGTTCCGTCGACGTTGAACATTCTGGTCTCTGTTATCTCTATGTCGTCCGTCGAATTAGTTGCACATTAAAATACCTCTCTTATAATTCCAGTGACAGTAGCTTTCAAAACAACGTTTTCTAATGTGGGTTTTAGTTGCTTGGTTCATAAACAGATGCAAGAGGATCACAATAATGCAGTTTTAAGATATAGGTAAAATAGTTTATTAAGTCCAATACTTACGCTAAGTGAAAAAAAACAGTATAGATGTCAATGCCAATGTTACAGTAAATTTAACGACCCAGAGCTTGACTCACACATTTTTGAATGCATTCTAGAACAGTTAATTGGCAGGACAGAGGCGATAGTAGGTAACAGAGTAGAATTGAATACTTGGTCGGGTTTTTAAAAGATACTTTAGTACAGTGTTTTTCGGATAGTAGGGATTTGAACTGCTTAGTGTTATTCAACCCAAATAACCACCTGCTAAAATATCCTTATATGAAATTTATAAATTCGAATCATTAACTAATTCTTGAGAAAAAAGCAACTCCCAAATTGACAAATTAGCATAAAAGACCTAATACGTACCGATCACATGAATCAAGAAGAAAACATCGTTATTATAAATCTTTTTAACCGATTTTCAGACATTTTTCTTAAACCAAACGAGAAATTTAACTTTGATGAACGTAATGAAAACAACAGACGAAATACCAGTACCCATAGTGTGTGGCGTAGGCTATAAACCAGTGGATGTTCAAAGTCAATTGTGTGTGTTGCATTAAGAAAACTCCTCAACGTCATATACACTGGCAAGCGAACTGCAGTTTCTCCGAACAGCGAGCATTCTATGTTATCACAGCAGGAGGGAGTCGGGCAACAAGGAGTACCAAGGACAATACACAAATAGGGTTTCGATCGTGCCTTATTCGTAATGTGACAAACCCATTACAATAACACTAAACGGCTTAAAACCTTTCCGCTAACAGAAGAAACTCTGAACCTAAAATATATCCGAGACGGACCACCTGCGGGGAAAAGGCGAGCAAAGGAACATTTGCGCTAGTCACAGAAATCGGGCATTAAAATACCGTTGTACTCCGAAACTCTTGCGCCAAGCACAGCTGACAATATGTATTGTCCTTGAAGAATGCCCCAAAATTTCTCCAAGCAGGCGTTATTTTACGAACCCTTTCTTCTTAAGCAAGGAGCAGTAGTAAGACTAGACAGCCTGGCTTCTCAGGATTGCATCTTTAGATATTCCGACTTGACAAGACGAGGGCTTTTGGTCAGCTTTCAAAGCTTATGGCGAGTCAGACCAGTTCGGTGGCCATTGTATACGAAAGGCTTTGACACTTTAATTTAGTGTCATGGAGGAAAACGTTTGTTACTTTGCGCTATAGGCGTGATGTACACAAGTCAGTTCTTGCAATTTAGAAAGTTTTTTCGCGCGACGTACATTAATAAAAATTTTGACGTTAAAAGGTTTTCTTAATACAACACCCACAATTGACTTTGAATACCTACTGGTAGCTATGCTACACATGCATAAACAAGAAGTCCAACGACAAATTTAAGAAACGTTAGAAAAAAGAACCCCCGGTCACCTTATAGTCCGTGGTTGTCTCCTATTTGGATCGTTCCGAAAAAAATGGACGCATCGGGAAAACAAAAATGGAGACTATCGCAAAATTAACGAAAAAGCAATTGACGATAGGTACCCTCTTTCTAATATTAATGATATTCTGGATAAATTAGTTAGAGCTCAATATTTTCTCATGCTTCAATCAGCAAGCGGGCTTAACTAGACAGACAGGAGTTAATGTTCTATTGAAACGACGGTCGAAAATGGATATTTTGAATATTTAAGGGTCCCGTACACATTAAAAACGTCCCATCGCTCTTCCAGGGAGTGATGGACCAAGTTTTAAAAGGTCTGCAAGATAAAATGTGTATGGTTTATATGGACGACATAATAATTTTTTAGTACAAGTGTGCAAGAACATGTTTAAAATTTAAAATTACGCGAAGCACAACTAAATTCTTACAGAAAGAAGTATTTAGGGTATGTCGTAACACCAGATGGCATCAAAACCAAAAAAAAAAAAAAATAGAAGCTCTCAGACAATTTTCCATTCTACATACACAAAAAGAAATTAAATCATGGTGTGTTAGGTTTTTTCCGTAAATTGATACAGAGTTTTGCTAAATTAACTAAGCCAATCACGCAATGTTTTAAGAAAAATAGAAGAACAGAACACACTAAGAAATTTATTGAATGTTTAGATACACGTAAAAATATATTAACTTTAGAACTAGTCGTGCTCCGTAGCTCAGTGGTTAAGCATTGTGGCTACTGATCGAAGAGTCGAGAGTTCGATCTTCGATTTCGGTGAGGTTTTAAAAATAAAAAAAATGCGGATGAAAACCTCTACAGAATTTCATCATTCGGAAGTGATGTAAAGCCGTGGGTCCCATGTTACTACGATGTGTAGCATGTAAAAGATCTTTTGACCATAGCAGTCGGTGTCTAAGGTACCTGGTACTCCGCAGGCCTAGATTTTGTACAATACAAACAAACAAACAAACTTCAGAACTAGTATTCGCTTTCCCAGACTTTGACAAATATTTCCAAATATTTCGAATTGACAATAGACGTATGTAACTATGCTGTGGCTGCTGTACTCACTCAAAATAATCATCCAATTTCGTCTGCATCTAAAATGCTAAATCCAGCCGAAATAAATTACTCGACTATCAAAAAAGAGCTCTTTGCTATCATGTGAAGTTGTAAATATTTTAGCCCATATCTTTTTGGTTGAAAAATCGAAATTCTAACAGACCACAAGCTAGTACAATGATTATTTTTACTCAAAGAACGAAATTCACGTTTAGTTAGGTGGCGTTTGAAATTAGAAGAGTTTGATTATACTATTAAATACAAACAAGATAAAAACAACTAAGCAGCAGACGCTCTTTCGAAAAATCTACCAGATTCTGATTTAACTCTTTAGAAACTTGTTCTACGGACAATAATTTAGGAGATATTGATCAAGTAATTCAAGAGGCATTAAACGAAAACCACCCACTTCCATATTTGGATAGTGACACTATTTCCAAATACTGGAATTATGTGTTATCGCTAATATTTACATGGAGACAGTTGAATCCAAGGCTCTCGAACAAGCGCAGCTAAAACCGATCTGCTGGTTGAGATATGTAGATGATACCTTTGTCATCTGGTCACAAGGGCGCCAGACATTGAATCTGTTTCTAAGACACTTGAATTATATACATTCCAACATACAATTCACAATGGAAGTAGAGGAAAATTGCAGTATGTCGTTTCTATACGTCCTGGTGAAACGTAAATTAGATGGTAGTTTAGGACATGCAGTCTATAGAAAGAAAACACACACGGACAGATATCTAAATGCTAACTCACAACATCATCCAATGCAAAAATCAACAGTTCTGTTTGACTCTTTATAGAACGAATACACAAGTACCGCCAAACGAAAAGCGCTCGACAAGGCTATGACACAAAAGGCTCTGGAAGGCTTAGTATTTCTACCTTACGTTAAAAGCTCGACTGATAATATAGGACGTGTCACGATGCAACATCAAAACTGCGTTCACGAGTAAAAAAACTTTGGATAACAGCTTCAGATCGGTGAAAGACAAAATTCTGAGTTTAAAAACCGCTGGCGTATATCACATTCCTTGTTCTTGTGGCTAGAGTTACATTGGACAGACTGGTCGTTCCGTTGATCTAAGACTTCAACAACATAAAGGCGATTGCAAACACAAACGCATCACAAAATCAGCCGTAGCTGAGCATAGGTTTACAAATGGACACATTCAGTGTTACGTCGCTCTGATCGGCTGGCACAGAGGACTATAAATAGCTCCACACCGACCTTTAGTTCTTAGTGCGACATTTACTCTGATGACGCAAGCTGCAAGTTCTTGCGAAACGTTAGTGAATATAGATACACAAACAGCAAAAAGGCCAAATGTGCCTAAGTATCCTCGTTCTCAAGATACTCAAACAACACGAGCCACCAAAGAGCAAGGCACATTAAGCCAGAGAATGCTGGGTGTTCATCTACAAATACTACGCGGTCTAAGCCGAAATTCTATATTAAAAAGATTAAATGATCGTGTTATTGTGTCAGACTATATTCACCACATAAAGAAACCTTTAAAAAATCATATTAAATTATCAGACACACAAATCAAAATGCCAAAGAGGATATTAGTTCTAAATATAATGAAAATCAAAATCCCCCCCCCCCCCGCAAATTTCGCAAACAAAGAAATTCGCATTAATCTAATTACGGACAAAGGAACATTACTAGAAAATCTAAAATTAATTTCTTGTTACAGTAACCTAAGTAAAATGTACGTAGTATAAGGGACTAAAATAATTGACAACCTTATACTTCATTTACAGTTCGGAAATGCTATATTAGTTTATAGTAAGTATATATTTTGCATTATTTAAATGTAGGTGTAATTCTTGTTACGATTTATCTTTTGGGCTATTAAAAATTATACGCCGTTTCTTGTTTTAAGAATTTATTTACAGCAATTTAACTTAACGATTTAACAAAAACACAAGAACTATTAATACGGAACACAAATTATTTATACACTAACAGGAACTATTTCTAACAACAAATACATTGTGTTTATTTACACACGACTTAAACACGAATGATTTATATGGCAAGCTTCGCGCACTTCAAAGCTAGATTCGGACTGTCCGTTCTTCCGCTGCGCTTGCTTATATATCGCCGGGTGATTCCTTCTGGAGGATTTGCGATATGACTCGACTATTCTAGATGTGCTGACGTGTCGTATCACCGCGCGGTTGCGGACGGCCTTCTAAAATGCTGATAGCGCTCATTAATCACCGAGGTCGTTCTGGAATGACCTTGAAGGCTGACTAAAAAAGTCGTAGAGATAGTGTAGCGGAGCCCATAAACTAAGGAATGTCAAAGTCAATTGTGCCTACTGCTGTACGATATACACTAATAAATTCGGGATGCTCCAATTCGAGTTAAACCAGTGGATCTTCAAAATCAATGGTATGGGGGCCGTTAAGAAATTTCGGTAGCGTCTAAGTTGATTAATGTAAGTTGCGCTAAGCGAGCTTTCTAAAAACGAATTTTCACAAAACGTTGGACGACAATTTTCTAAACAGCAGTCATTCCATATCAACACAGCACGACTTTCATCTACCCTTTTGGGTCATAAAACAGAGGCAATAAACGGACGAGCATTCGCCTCGACTAACAGTAAACCAGTGAGAGTCGACCCTGTTGAACAATAGGAGCTGAGATTCCTCTTCGAGGCGGGAGTTATTTTAACCCTGCTGGAGAACAGGACCAGAAATTCGAACAGGGAATTCCTCTTCAAGGCGGAAGATATTTCAACCCTCAGCTCGTGCCCGGGTTGTATGCAAATAATAGGGAACCGTCTCTCTTGCATAAGCGATTTGTATATAAGCATGAACACTCTGGGATTCAAGCATTGCATCTCCATCCGCCTTTTGCCACTCTTCTTTAGCTTCTAATTACCAAATCAATATCAACATAGTTGTATATGCTTGTAATTTGTGTTCTAATTTAAGGCTTTTTGGAAATCTTGATGCAGACTATGAAAAACTTTACGATCATGCTATTAATGCACTAGAACAATCCAGAAATATTTAACATATGAAATAAATTTACAAATCTCTTTGTCAAAAAACTAATTGCTAACTACAATAAAACAATAATAATATTAAATAAAAACCAAGAAAAACTTGAAAATTACTTAAAAACTTTTCAGGCAGCAATTCAGAGTACTATGAACGACATCAGTATATACTTACACTACTTTTCAATCCCAATTGAATTTGGACTGTAAAATTTTAATAACTTTGATAAACAATGTATAGAATGATCAAATATGATTATCATCAAGTATGGCTATGGAATCGTTTCTAAATTATGAATTCAACTATAAGTCACTTAAAAATCAAATGTCAAGTTTGACAGTTAAGTATAAACGTAGTTGCATTTACAAATTAGAAACTATTCCATAGCCATACCTGATGAAAATTATTTTTGATCGTACTATACAAAATGCTATAGTATTCTCTAAATCTAATACCCTGCATAATTCAATCATATCAAGTTATTAACTCCGGGAGATGCTCAATACTTAAAAAAAACAGTAAAACAGAAATTCCGAAATTCAAAAATCTCACGTACTACTAGTTTTTGGGAACGCAAGTAATTCTTCCTCTTGTTCTTCTAGCCTGTTTCTACTCATTGTCGGATATAGGCCTCCTTAATATTTGTCCATGTTTCTCGATTTTGTGCTACAGCCTGCCAGTTGAATCCTCCTGTTCTCTTGAAACCATAGGCCCACCTCGTTTAAGTTCTTCCAATTATTACAGTAAAATAGTCGGAAAACACCCCGTGAGCTTAAAAAAATTGGCCGCTGCGATTCCTCTTGCCAAACAGCCGCCATCTTGAAAACAATTAGATTTGTTTTGTCTCGCCATCCATTGGTCCCACAGAAAAAGTTATTAAGCAAAAAATGTTGGAAATAAAATTCTACACATTTTCGGTCATTGCCGCGATACCAGAAGTTTGTATTGCAAACGGCAGAGGGCGATTAAGTTACCAAAAATCGGTTGTGGGGGTGGTTTTATCTGAAAATTGCGAATGTGAAAGTTGTAGTGCTTGTAAAAATGTGCACAAATCTCATTAATAATGTGATTGATTTAAATAGTTTCCGAGTGACAGCCCTTCAAAGTCCGCGCGGTGTGGGAAATGTATATTCCGGCGCAGCAAAAGTAACCATTTCTCTTTTGCGAGGTAAAATCGTTACGAGACTCAAGTACTTTCAATGTGAATAGGTTTTCAGAACCTACAGAAATTCTACACATTTTTGATCATCCTAACCTTATTACTTATCCTGAGAAATGGAACATGACAAAAGCGAACTGGAACCATTTCGAAGAAACACACGGCTTAACTTTTTCTAAAAACATGAGCATCAATATATTAACAATCACAGCTTCGATAATAAACGCTGCAAAGGTGTCTATACCTGTTAAATAGAGTATAAAGTCTTCAGGGAAGAAAATGCTGTGGTGGAATAATGCTTGCAAAGTAGCTATAAGAAATAAAAAAAGAGCTTTTAATAGATGACGCCGAGAACCTAATATAGACAACTTGATACAATTAAAAAAATTGAGAGTTATAGCCAGGATAACCATCAGAAATAGCAAAACAGAATTATGGAAACATTACATAGATTCCAAAAGCGCTTCCACAACCAACAAAAAAAATTGAGAGAAAATTAAAAAAAAAAATTGAAAAAAAATAGCTTCAGAATACCTGCACTAAATATTGGTAATAGCATAAGTACGGAACATCGTAAATCACTTATGTGACACATTCGCTAATATTTAAAGTACATCAAATTACAAAGATAGCTTGCAAGAATATAAACAGCAACTCGAAGCTCAAGGCATTACTATCCCACCTGGCGACAACGAATCATACAATATAGAGTTTACCATGAAGGAATTGAATCATGCACTAGCCCAGTGCAATGATAGCAGTCCTGGACCTGATACAATTCATTACAAAATACTTCAACACTTGCCTAATCCATCCAAAGTCATCCTGTTGAACTTTTATAACCATATATGGGTATCTAAACAATTTCCTCATTCCTGGAAAACATCCATTGTGTTTACACTGTTGAAACAAGGTAAAGATAAGCTTCTTCCCGAAAGCTACCGTCCTATTTCCCTAACAAGTACCATATGTAAAACATTAGAACGCATGGTAAGCAACCGTTTACGGTGGTACTTCGAAACGCAGAAATGCATATCATCCCTCCGGAGCGGATTCCAACAAGGTAGATCAACCTTGGACAATATTGTACGTTTGGAAGTCGACATAAAGAATGGATTGGTCACTAAAGAAGACACTGTTGCAATATTCTTGGACATTCACAAGGCCTATGATACTGTATAGACAAGAAAGATCGTTTTATCTCTTCTTAATTTGGGATTACGAGGAGAAATAGTCCGCTTTATATTGAACTTTCTTATAAATAGAAAGTTTTTCGTGAGGATAAGTAGTACAGACTCTGTAATAAAAGAACAAGAAAATGGCATTCCTTAGGAGTCCGTACTTAGTGTACTTCCATTTACTATTGCTATAAACGACATTACCACCAATGTAAAAACTTCCATCAGATGTCTCCAGTATGCAGATGAGTCATATACTGTACACACCAAGACATTAAAAATATACAGCAACAGCTACAGATAGCACTAAACCAACTACAGAAATGGAGTGAACTGAACGGCTTCAACCCAAAAAACAAAATTTCTTCAATTTTCGAATAAGCGAACACCAGAAAATCTGGATCTGCAATTAAATGGCCAACAACTGCAGTATACAGAAGGGTTCCGTTACCTAGGAATTATCTTTGACAGGAAGTTAAATTGGGTATCGCATATTCAAGATCTTAGAAACAGATGTAGAAGATCATTGTATCTTATGAAAACGATTTCCTATAATAACTGGAGTGGAAACCAGGATGTTCTCCTGAAGATGTCCAATGCCTTGATCAGATCCAAACTCGAATACTGTAGTTGTATTATCGGTGGTGCAAAGCCGAATTTACTTAAAACCCTAAATACAGTATATAATAACGGTCTAAGAATTGCATCGGGGGCCCATCGAACAAGCCCAGTACTGAGCATCTACAGTATCACCGGCCATCCTCTTCCCGACATAAGAAGAGATGAACAACTATTGAACTATGCTACATCAGTTTTGGCAAATAAGGACCATTTAAACTACCATACAGGTATAATGCGAATATGTGAGTAAATTATTTAAATCTGTCAAAATTACATTTTTAAATATAGTGAAGTAGCATTAAAATCTAGATACTTTCTTGCATATGACAGAAGAATAAACAATAGCAAGTTAAATAACGATCAATCCGCAATAACAGAATGTTTACAATAAAAAACCCAAATTTATTCCTTCTTTTAATGTCCGTGCAAAAAAATCTCTAGATAATATCTACCAAAACGTGAATCTTTATTCAAACTAACAGTTAAGAACCCCTTGGACAATCCCAACCCCCGACATATATTTGGACCTAACCAAATTCCCTAAATACAACACACCTAGAATACAATATAGGACATTGTTAGCTGAAATACTGTCACGATTTCCAGATTACCTTTCAATATACACAGATAAATCAAAAACAGATACCGGTATTGGGTGTGCAATTGTGTGTGGAAACTTAAAAAAACCTTTAAACTTAGCAACTACTCGTCAGTGTTTAGTGCAGAACTATATGCGATTAACAATGCACTTGATTTTATAAAAACCAATGACCAACTAAAGTTCGTGATACTCTCCGATCCTTTAAGTGCAGTCCTATCCCTGAAAGAACTATATTTAGTAATCCATACGTACAAAAAATACACGAGGTGCTGTTCGAGATACAAAACAAAAAATATGTAAAATTCATCTGGATACCTTCACATATAGGCATAATTGGGAATGACATGGTAGATACAAAGGCTAAAGAAGCTACCACAAACATAGGACTAGATGATCCGACAGTTATCAGTTACCAGATATCAAATGCCTAAATAAACGTAATCTTTTACTCAAATGGAACAACTACTGGATGTCGCGAACGGATAATAAACTCCGGATGATTAAAAACAACACCCTGGTGTGGTCCTCTCCATCCCTGAGCCGAAAACTGGAAGTGGGTCTACCAAGACTGAGGATAGGACATACGAGAATTACTCACGACTACCCTTTACAACGTGATGACCACCCCGTTTGTGACGTTTGTCAAACCAAACTAACTGTTTTACATATTATGCTATATTGTTCCAACTATTCAAGAGAAAGAAATGCAGTGTAACTTAGCGAAGAGTTAAAATCAATATTGGGAATAGACGATAATGAAATAAAAAAACTGATCCTGTTCTTAAAATCCACTAACAGGAAATAGACTGTAAATTTTAATTAGTGCCAAAGACTTTAGTCGTTGAGGCGCTATAAAATTAAGTAAATAAAAAAATCTATTAGTAGTTCACCTGGAGTTTTAACATTTCACTTAGTATGTTATCTTCACCTGGCGATTTTGCGTTTTTATGTGTTTTCATTTCGTTTGTGTCAATCTTGGTTATGTCTTTTGAATTTAGGTTTGTTGTGGAGTCATACACATTTTTATAGAACCTTTCTGTCACTTTAATGATTTGGTGGCGATCTGTTATGAGATTTCCTTCTTCATCTCTAAGTTTTGTTATTTTCTTTTTTCCTGTCATAATAAGTGCTGTTTTTTAGAGGCGGAGAACTTTAAATTTAAATAATACACAGAAAAATGTTTTTAATATACATAAAATTAGCTTTATTTGAAAGATAATTTTATGGCATTACTGTTTGAATATGATTTCGGGCATGTGACCTCCGCGGCTGGCGTGCACATGATGTAATATGGAGGTCCAATTTTCACACACTCTTCGCAGTAAATCAGGCTGTATTTCGGCAATAACGCCTTGAATGTTGCTTCCAAACGCTAAATTGTTTCCAGTTTATCGGCGTAGACATGGGACTTTACATATCCCCAAAGAACAGTTAACAGATCCACGAAATGGATCCACGAAATGGATCTGTTAACTGGCCACCTCGTTCGTGCGATTTGACGCCATTAGATTATTTTCTTTGGGGATATGTAAAGTCGCATGTCTACGCCGATAAACCGGAAA
Organism: Agriotes lineatus; assembly: GCA_940337035.1. NCBI lineage: Eukaryota > Metazoa > Arthropoda > Insecta > Coleoptera > Elateridae > Agriotes > Agriotes lineatus. The sequence goes on along the minus strand of OW679197.1, from coordinate 60,558,643 downwards.
CAATTCAGCACTTAGAAGCCAACATTCGACGCGTTATTGCCGAAATACAGCCTGATTTACTGCGAAGAGTGTGTGAAAATTGGACCTCCAGATTACGTCATGTGCCCGAAATCATATTTAAACAGTAATTCCATAAAATCATCTTTCAAATAAATCCAATTTCATAGATATTAAAAATATTTTTCTGTGTTTTATTTCAATTTAAAGTTCTCCGCCTCTAGAAAACACCTTTTCAGTTCTTTCATAATATTTTGTTTATACACTCGTATGTCTTTCTTTGTCATCTTTCGTACTTTCTTATTTAATTCTGTATACTCTAATGGGTCTATTTTCTCTAGTAACTTTTTTGTATCTTCTCTCAATTTTTTTAGTTTTGTTTTACTTGCTTTGCCGTATGTTTCAGCTGATTTTGTTATTGTTGATGTTACTTTGTCATACAGATTTTGAATATTCTGACGTACAGCATTGTCTAATTTTAAATGTTTGAAAATATCCTTTTGATAATTGTCAATGTTGTCTTGCAATTGTTGCGGGCCTATAAGAGTGTTCTTCTTCTTTATCTCGTTCCCAACGTATGTTAAATTTCAATTTTGCCCTTAGAAGTCTATAATCGCTTCCCTTTTGAAATGAGTTTAACACGCTTACATCTTGTATTATATGTTGATTTGTTGATACAATGAAGTCTATTTCCCTTCTATGTTTTCCGTTGGGGCTCATCCAGGTCCATCTACGTGCAGGTTTTTTTTTTTTGAATAAAGTATTAATCTTGTATGACTTATACTGTACTTAAAAATTGATGAGCATGTTACCCCTTTCATTTCTCTCTCTCAATTCGAAATTTCCAGTATGTAAAACGCTAGATTCATTCTTTGCTAGTTGGTAGTAGAGTTCAAACGGTTTTTGCTTTATACCTGTAGTTACGAAATAAAGTTTATTTTTAAAAAGCTGTTTTTCCGAGTGAATCGTTTAATTTGTATAACACTTACGAAAGCAACCTGTTTTACTTGTTTGATTGATGAATTCCGTCGTCCCCGGTATGGATCAACCTTCAAATTCATAAAAAAGTATCGCTTTAATCACAAGTTGCATAAGTAACTATCTCGGTACACAATATTTCAGTTAAAACTACGTGCTTTTATAAGAAACAGGTTGTGTAGCAAAAAATTATTGAGGTAAATGTAAATTGTATTCGTCGAATAAGCAGGTCATAGAGCACGTACGCAGTTGCAGATCTTTAGTTGCAATTAGTATTCGCAAGTTGTGACCGTTGCCGATGGCATTAGTGCATGTCGCTTGCTAGCAGCTGCATTGGCGCTTCGTTCAAGTACCAGTAAAAATCGAATTCAAACAATGGAGCAGCATCCCGTGAGAATATCTCCACAACCACAATCAACATTTAATTTCAACAACGGTGTCTTCGAGTCACTCATATTAATTTTACTTATCACCTTTTTGGTATGGTACGCCCAGTACCACTGGAAAAGGAGAAGATTATACTTAATGGCTTGGCGAAGACCGGGGCCTCTCACCCTTCCGTTAATCGGAAACGGCTTGTACTTTGTTGGAAATACCAGCGGTAAGAACGATTGTTAAATTAATTCGATTACGCAACGTTGTGTTTTAGATATTCTGAACAACGCGATGAGCATAGTATCCAAGTACCCTTCTCCGGTGCCGGTGTGGTTGGGCCCCAAGCTGTTTTTCGCCGTGTGGGGGCCTAAAGACTTGGAAACTATCATGAACAGCCCTCATGCACTTGAGAAAGACGAGCTTTATCAGTACGCGCAGGCTGTTGTAGGAACAGGACTGTTTACAGCTTCTGGTAAGTACCCCCTGGTATTTAACCTAAAGAAAGGTTTTTGTATAGAGCGTGCTCTATGTTCATCGTAGAAAGTACGACGTTGATTAAACTGAGGCAAAGTTGTAGAGTTTTGAGTTTTGAATTTTTAAATTTTTAGAAAATAAACTGCTGCTAATTAATTTCAAATTATTGTGACTAACCACTTGCGCATATCTGGAGAAGCGTGGGTTCTTTTACACAACCATAAATTAAATAAAATTATAAAGAGCGTCCATGCATTTTTAGTGAAACAAGTATGTCAGCAATAGTAACGAACACTTTTAAATTTAAAAATTATAGTAGATTGCCCAATAATCACAAATAAACTCACTTAACGGCCAGGACACAAAAGGTTTGTAGTAACCAAAGCACATACACTTTATAGTAAAATCAATATATACAGCGTGTCCCAAAATTAGCCTGCCGAACTTTAATAGCGAATTCTAGAACCGGAAATATTAAGAAAACTATATATAACCATAGGCTGAAAAACCCTTGGTTTTCCAGATACAGGGTGTTAAAGTGTAATGCACATAGACGTGTGAAACTGGGGGGAGCTAAGAAAAATATTGCCCCAACTTTTTTGTGTGGGAGTTTTTATCAATGTTGATAACAAAATGTAGTAGTCTGAAGTTTTTGACAATAAAAAGATACTATTGTCTCATGTACCTATTGTGTCCAGCTATCACGTAAAATCAGGTTTAAACATTTAGATTTTTGATATATGCATATTCGAAATTTAATAATAATTGGTAGACCATGGAAAATGTAGTCGTCTAATTTAAATCATTCTGTAACTGATTAAAAAAGACAATAATTTAACGCAAACGATACATAACAGAAACTTAATAAAAATATATGACAGCAAACCTAACGAACTTAAACTAATCATAATAAACGTGATCAAACTGAGACAATCGTCACAAAACTTAACAAAGAAAACACTAAAAATAACAAATACAAAAGCGAAACAAAAAGGTACTATTATTAATGCAGTAAGTGTTCGAAAACGTTGCCATTTTGTGCAATGCAAAGACGAGCCCGGTGAGTTACACCATGAGAAGCTCTTAAAATTTCAACTCTGTTTTCTCTGATTTGATTGGCCGCATTATTTATCCCTTTATCCCTATAAATAAAAATCCATAACAGGTAAGGTCTGGCGAACGTGGCGGCCAGACTATGGGACCACCTCGCCCAATTCATTTTTCTCGGAAATTTTGATCTAACCAGGCTCGAACATTACCTCCGCAATGTGCTGGCGCTCCATCGTGTTGATAAATAATATTTTTTCGAACATTTAGGTTTACCTCTTCTAAATGCTCTCCAAGCATATTTTGAAGAAAATATAAATATTGAACAGCAGACAACCTATTGGGCATTTCCACGGGACCAATTAGTCTATCGCCAACTATCCCTGCCCACATATTCACGGAAAACCTATGCTGAAAATTAGAACGACGCACCACTCGTGGGATTTCGTCAGCCCAATGGTGCATATCATGGAAGTTAAATGAGCCGTTTCTTCTAAGCTTGGCTTCGCCCATCCACACTATGGGCAACTCAGTTTCATTGTTAAGTATCCACTGACTGAATCGCATTCGAGGCAAAAAGTCAGCAGGTATGGTTTCCTGAACTCTTTGATAATGGTATGGATGAGTTCATTGCATTCTCATCATCCGTCCAATCTAAAATATAAGAAGTTGTTAAAATAAAACTGCTAATTAGGTACCTAATCTCCATGCCATTACTGTTCAACGGGGTACGTTCGTATTTCGGAATACGGTTCTAATGCTTATTTGAGGGTTGTTTTCAAACAACATTTTCCAAATTATATACTGCTAGTAGAGGTCTTCCCTGTCCTCGAACACATTGAAAATATTTATGATCCGACAAGTTTCTGTAGATATATGCGAGAATTTGTCGCCCAGGGACTAATATGTTCGGAAATCGCCTCTGGTACTCCCGTTCAGCAGCTCGGCAATTGCCATTGCAAAAGCCATAAACGAAGTGCATATCTGCAAGTTCTCTGTTTGTCAGTTGTACCATTTTAACGTAAACAAGCTATAATAATGTAATAGTAAATAATAATAGGTAAAAATGCAGCAATACAACACTTTTATCAGCAAATGTCAAGTTGAACAAAATAAAATCTACATACATTCTCCATGGCCTACCAATCATTGTTGTATTTCGCTCACGGATGTACTACAAAACATAATTACATATTTAAAACCGGACACAATGTCCCTATGGGATAGGATTATCTTTTTGTTGTCAAAAACTTCAGGCTACTACAATTTGTTTCAAAATTGATAAAAACTCCCACATAAAAAAGTTGGGGCAATATTTTCCTTAGCTCCTCCCAGTTTTACCCGTCTATGTACATTTTACATCGCCAAGAGTAACTTTATCTTTTTAACTAGAAAACGTTTAGTAGGTGTACAAAGTTTCAAATAATTATCTTTGAACGTTTCGAAAATATTAAACAAAAACGATTCTCAGCACTACACTTTTAACACCCTGTAGCTGGAAAACCAAGGGTTTTTCGGCATATGGTTACATAAAGTTTTCTTAATATTTCTGGGTTTAGAATTCACTATTAAAGTTTGGAAGGCTAATTTTAGCACACCCTGTATGTATAAAATCCACTCGTGTCTGTCGTAGAAAAAGGTGACCGATTTATTTTTGCACTTCCCGATTACTTACAAACCGAAACGAATAATCCCAAATTCCGAAAACTAAATATGGCGGATCCAATATGGCGACCTTAAGAAAATTCAGAGTTTTACGTTTCGACCCCTTTTAAAAGACGTAGAAACTTGAAATTCTTGGAGAATTTCATTCGTATTATAGCAATCGCCCCTTAAAGTTAAAAAAAAATTAGACATGGCGGTTGAACTATAGGGTATGAAATAAAATAAGGGTCGTTGTGCAAACATGTATTGCCTCAACGATCTTCTTTAAGGTCCAAATTAACTTTTAAAATCAAACCCGGAGAAAGTCACAAGGAAAGTTTCGGAGATATGGCTTTCAAAGGTAGACGATTGAAAACAATATATATGTAAGTAACAAACGACTTCCGGGATTGGACCGTGTCATGATTGAGACCGAAGAACTCAACGTTTCGCCCACTTTCGTAAGGGGCTTCATCAGGAGGAAAAAAAAGCAAAAGAGCACGGTAACTCAACGTGTTAACCACGCCAGAGGCGAAACTCTTTGCAAAGGGAAGGGACAGAAGAGCACGGTAACTCAACGTGTTAACCACGTCAGAGGCGAAACTCGACTGACTATCGGAAGAAGAAAAGCGAGAATTTATAGGCAAGCGCCGTAGCGATTCAGCAAATGCCGTCGCGGTTCAGTGACGGAGGGCGGGGCTTAGGAATTAGCACTTTCCACATAGAAGGAAGGGGAAAGCCTTCGTCCCGATTGAAATTATTAGGGTGTTTGCAAATCTCAATGGCTTCGCGAATCTTTCTGCTAAAGAAGAATGGGGATTTGCAGATGATGGAAGTTTCATCAAAAAGGATCTTATGACCAGTATCGCGTTGGTGTTCGGCGATGGCCGATGATGAACGAGACCTGACTTGAGACAGCGTTGGTGCTCAGAGATGCGAGTTTTCACCGAACGACCTGTTTCACCAATGTATACAGCATTACAAGAGCAAGGGACTCTATAAACACCATTAGATGACATAGTGTTTAATTTATCCTTAGATGACGGAAGAACCTGTGAGATTTTGCTCGGGGGTTTGAATACTGTTTTAATGTTTTGTTTTCGAAGAAACTTTCCTATGCGGTCCGTGACTTGGTGGATATAGGGAAGAAAGACTATTGCTGCAGGAGGATCGGGTTTTGGAAGTTTGGGTGGCCGTGGGTGAAGATGGCGATTGATGGCAGACTGTATATCCCTAGCACGGTAACCGTTATTCCTAAGAGCTTTCCGAATGTGATTTAATTCATCGTGGATATTATCGGGTTGGGATATGGAAACAGCCCGGTGTACAAGTGAATTGATAACGGAAAGTTTTTGTGTAGGATGATGGTGGGAATCGGCATGTAGATAGCGATCAGTGTGAGTAGGTTTGCGATATACAGAATGACCAAGTTTGCCACTGGGTTGGCGAGAGACCTGTACATCTAAGAAAGGAAGGGAACCGTTACTTTCTATCTCCATGGTAAAGTTAATGTCTGGATGTTGACTATTGAGATGATTTAAGAAGACGGGTAATGTGTCTTTACCATGTGGCCAAATAATAAAGGTATCATCAACGTATCGGAACCAAACCTTGGGTTTTAATTCTGAAGATTCCAGAGCTACGGTTTCAAAAGCTTCCATGAAGATATTGGCAACGACAGGTGAAAGAGGAGAACCCATGGCCGCACCAGAGATTTGTTTAAAGAACTGACCTTGAAATAGGAAATAAGTGGAAGAGAGGCATTTTTCTATCAGGGCAGGTAGACTTGAGGACGTCTCCCCATGCTCTGATAACAACTGTTGGATTATGACTATGGAATCGGGAATAGGAACTTTGGTAAAAAGGGAAGTGACATCGAAACTCACAAGTAAATCCTCAGGTTCAACGCTTATATTGGATATAAGTTCAACGAAATGGGCTGAATTGCGAACATACGAGGGAGACTTACCAGTGAACTTTTTGAGGATAGTGGTTAGGTATTTAGCTAATGAGTAAGTAGGGGAATCTATGGTACTGACAATGGGCCTGAGGGGAATGTCTTGTTTATGGATTTTGGGAAGACCATAGAGCCGAGGAGGCTTTGAAGCTCGAGGAATCAACCTCCGTTGAATATCAGTGGACAGATCTGAAGATTTTATAAGAGAAGTGACTTCCCGTTCGATTTTGGAAGTTGGGTCGCGAGAAAGTAGGGCATAAGAAGAATCTTGGAGTAAAGACTTAACCTTAGTGATGTACTCTGTTCGATCCATAACTACCGTAGCATTACCTTTATCAGCGGACAAAATTGAGATGTCGGAATTGGAACGTAAGGTTTTGAGAGCATTCCTTTCGTCTTTTGTAATGTTACTTTTGGGTGGTTTAGATGAACGTAAACACCTGACAGTTTCGAAGCGGATAAGATCGGCAACGTCTTTAGGAAGCGTTCTCACAGAAGATTCTATCGAACTAATAATCTCTTCCGTAGGAATGCTTTTGGGGGCTAGTGAAAAATTCAAACCTTTGGAAAGTATAGAATTTTCGCTAGGAGAGAGGGCATAAGAAGAAAGATTTATGACCGTCTTAGAACCACTTTGATCTGTAGAGACCTTAACCGATGACATCAAGGAATGAAACTTACGAAGATGAGTCGCAGTTGTCATTTCTAATGTTTTTTGGGCCTGTGTGTATGTGATTGAATCGAAGAGAGACCAGTCAAGAAAGCTAAGAGTATTGGATAATTCTAAATGAAGAACTAACAATTGTCTTGAAATGGTATTGAGATCGTACCTCGTTTGATGAATGCGTTCACGAAGTAAAGCAAAGCTAGTGCGACGAAGGATTTTTTGAGAAGAGTGGGTTGAAATGTGATGTTTGATTTTAAGAAAAGAAGGTATGACTTTGTTGTCACGACAACGAGAAAGAAACGCTAAGGTGCAAAGGAGTTTAGATGACTTATGTCGAAGTTTGGAAAAGGTAGAGGCTTTGAAAGAAATATCCTCCCCGTAGAGGTTATTTAAATGATTTTTGAGGCTTTCACGGCCATTGTCATTAAGTAAAAAACGACTTCCGGGATTGGACCGTGTCATGATTGAGATCGAAGAACTCAACGTTTCGCCCACTTTCGTAAGGGGCTTCATCAGGAGGAAAAAAAAGCAAAAGAGCACGGTAACTCAACGTGTTAACCACGCCAGAGGCGAAACTCTTTGCAAAGGGAAGGGACAGAAGAGCACGGTAACTCAACGTGTTAACCACGTCAGAGGCGAAACTCGACTGACTATCGGAAGAAGAAAAGCGAGAATTTATAGGCAAGCGCCGTAGCGATTCAGCAAATGCCGTCGCGGTTCAGTGACGGAGGGCGGGGCTTAGGAATTAGCACTTTCCACATAGAAGGAAGGGGAAAGCCTTCGTCCCGATTGAAATTATTAGGGTGTTTGCAAATCTCAATGGCTTCGCGAATCTTTCTGCTAAAGAACCCTTAAGTATTATTAGTCGTTTACCGATTGCACTTTATATATACAGTGTGAATAATGTAAGACTACATTGACAACTTTATTTTAGCATTGATCAATTTATCCATACTAGTAACAATTGTTGGTTTTGAAATTACAATGAAATAATTCAGTTTCAATTAGTCACTGTGTTGTTATTTTGTTTACAATCACCATGGTAACATTAAGTAAATGTCCTATGTCTAATTTTGCATTAATCAGCCATGTACAGTCTTACATTATTCTCACAGTATATATATAATTTCGATTTTGCACTACGTATTTCATTATAAAAAGAATGTAAGTGGGCTACTTTAATGATATTCAGTTATATGTGACACTTGTTACGGTATTAATTCATCAGATCGACATAGGTCGTATTGATTGTCCAAAATCGGGTAGAAACTACAGGGTTCGCCGGCTTTCCCTAGAGATCACAGATCTTAATGTGTCGGAGCAGATTTTGTTGCTCCGGTTACTCGCACTTAGCTCAGTCGAGAAGGGGTAGTTCGAAGACTTAAATGGAAAACCGACGGGGTACTTACCCTAAAGCTTGCTTAACAGAAAAAGAAATGCCTGAGCGCCACTTGGTTCTGATTAGGGGTGGCTAACGTGTCTAGAACCAAGAACAATACACGTAGCCTATGTAGAAGTCCTCCAGGTACGTTGCTGAACACCTCAGCCTGTTGTTTACCAAGCCTCTTCCGAGTAGCCGGGTGACCTTGTCGTTAAATCACTTACCTTCAAGGCCACCGTCACTAAAAAATAACAAGAGAACACTGACTGGCCCAAATCTCTTGGCTCGCTTAATCAAAAGGGCATGCTATAACTTCACAAAATTAATTACACTTGGCCTTTGCCACACTGGATTAGTTAATGACCCAGAGGGGGTTTCAAAATTCATAAAAAGAATGAACTGACTTTAACAAGTTTATTATTTAAAGGAACAAATTACAGTTTACACAAATCGGTACATTAAAACAAACACCCGGAGGTGAGTTTAAATTTAGTAATACGATATCCTACGTGAATATGAAAGGGGGCCCCACGAAAACCAAAATATATCTTAAGGGCTAGTTACAAAGACACAAAAAAAAACAATATTATCCAAAACAAGTGACATAGAATGGACGCCAGGAGTAAAGCCCCTGGTAAACATTAACTGAGACAGATCATAAGTCCTAGCGGACGTACGCAACGTTTATAAGCACTGACGCACAATAAAATATAAAATCGTACCTAATTGGTATAATACAAGGCGCCTACCTGAGTTGAAGCATGCAGTGTTAGATGCAGGCGTACTCGTCCTCGTGGAGGCCTGGTAAAACGTGCCAGAGGTGTAGCGAATTCTCCAGAAGAGGCAACAGGTGGAGCAGAAACTCGAGGGATTGAAGACAGTCGGCAGCAAACCTCAATCAACGAAGTGACAGCAAACAACACTATATCGCGCGGTGGCCCTTCCTTTAATTAAACCCGACGTTGACACAGATATGCATTACGCAATGGTTTTTTCCCGACTTAACAGGGAAAAAAGTTAGTTGAGGCTCATCAGATATCGTTTCTAATCAAATCGGCAAAGAGTGTCAAAAGTCTCCCCGGAGACCACCTGTAGGAAACGAAAATCGGCCCTTCATTAACAACGTCGGTTAAATACACTTCCACTGCCCACCGCGCATTTTCAAAGACACCCAAGTGTATAATTCTTGATGTTAAAACCACCGAAACTGTAGTAAATAACACAAGACACTTTTTGCTATTTTGATTATTTATTGTTTGAAAATACACAGGAATGGCCGCTGCTTGCGGAGACCATTCTGTCTGTAACAACGACTTCGTAAATAATAACGGCTATGCGCATCGCTCCAAGGGATGATTCCCTGCAACCTGCGCGAGGCGGTGCGCTGGTCAAACTTAGAATTATTACACAGCATAGCGCTAGATGGCCTATGCGTTTAGTTACATATTAAAAAATACAACAAATATAAATTTAAACAGAAAACAGGCCGAAGCGGCAACATACCCCCCACTTTGACAGGCTATGCCTTTCAACACATAAAAAATGAAATTTAAATAAAAAAAACATTCAATCAGTCAAGCATACTTGAACGAAAGGCTACTTAAGATACAAAGTTAAAAAGGAACGCAAATCAACCTTGTGAATACAAGTCATTCAGGCTGTATGAAATGTGTTGAAAACATGGTGAAAAAATATGGAAACAAGTGAAACTAAAAAACAATCATACGCACATGTGTTTGAAACACTTAAAATTAACGAATTTAACTGTCCATGCAACAACCTTAAATTCTAAAATTCAGCGATTAAAACTAAGTCACTGGTAAAACACATATTTTAGAAAATGACCTTTTTATCACTCCACTTTTCGTTTTAATTGACGCAACACGCACAACACCATTTGCTCCTGGATGTAGTTCGCTGATACGGCCTAGAAGCCATTTTCCTGGGGGTAGATTGTCCTCTTTAACGATTACTAATGCCCCTTGTTGAAGCTGCGGTGTTCCTGTTTGCCACTTTTTACGTTGCTGCATCTCGCTGATGACTTCTTTAGACCAACGATTCCAAAAAGATTGATGCAACCTTTGCAGGTGTTGGTAGTGTGATAAGCGATTTTCAGGTATATCGCTTAAGTCATGGTCTGGCAGTTGATCGTAGGTCCTCCCAATGAGGAAATGTGCTGGCGTAAGCGGTGAGTCGTCGTTGGGATCGGAAGAGAGAGGGGTTAAGGGTCGAGAATTGAGAATGCACTCAATTTGAGCAAGCATTGTTGTAAAAGACTCGAAAGTTAAAATTGAGTTGCCCAATACCCTTTTCAAATGAAATTTGCAAGACTTAACGCCCGATTCCCAAAAACCACCCATATGAGGAGAGTACGCCGGAATAAAATGCCAGGTTATGTCGTCATCGTCATTACCAGGGTCCGAATGCTTATTTACCAAAAAATTACCAAGATCGCGAAGTTCGTTTCTGCAACCTACAAAGTTCGCACCGTTGTCCGAATACATGTGGCTTGGCTTGCCACGTCGTGCAGTGAATCTGCGAAAAGTTGCTAAAAACGCCTCTTTTGTGGAGGTCCGACACTAATTCTAAATGTACAGCCTTGGTACTCAAGCAGATAAACAAAGCAATGTAAGCCTTCGAAGTTTTTGTAGTTTCTACCCTTTCTATCCCTAATTGTAAAGGGGCCTGCGTAATCTACGCCTGTGGCTAAAAAAGGCGACAATGGGGTAACGCGATGTTCAGGAAGTTGTCCCATTAATGGGGCTGTTTGACGTGGATTGTGCCTAGAGCACGTAACACAATCATGAACTATTTTCCGAGCTAGGTTCTACCCGAAAGTGGCCAAAATCGATCTCTATGACCGATAACAAATGCTGAGGGCCCGCATGCATCAATTGCAAATGCTCGTGACGGAAAATGAGTGTTGTGACGTAATGTGATTTCCCCAAGACGATAGGGTGTATTTTGTTGGTATTAAAATGTGAGTTCTGTAATCTTCCCCCCACTCTAATCAAACCATCTCCATCAACAAAAGGATTCAATGAACGCAATTTACTAGAACGCTTCAGGTCTAAATTGCTTGACAAAGTTTTGACTTCATCGGGAAAGCACTCAGCTTGAACTAACTTCAAAATTGTAGTAAATGCACCTTGCAGTTCCTTTGTGTTAAGGTTGCCAATGTTTCGGGATTGTTTATTGATGTTACAATTATTTATAAATTTCAGGCAATATGCCATCACGCGTTTTAGTTTGGTAAGGCTGGAAACACGGGTGAATGGAAACCTATCTTGATCTAACTGTACGAAAACGTGTGCATTTTTACGAACCTCAGGGAGTTTCTTTTCACTAACATTTAATAGACGAGACAGGCCAATGTTCCTCGTCTTGGCTTAGCCAACTTGGGCCTCGCCACCAAAGTTCACAACGTTGCAGGGAACGAGGGTCTATACCTCGAGACAAAATGTCTACGGGGTTATCAATGGACGAAACATGCCGCCAGTTATCTAATGGGGCAGTAGATTGTATTTCAGACACTCGATTTGCCACGAATGTCTGGAAATTGCTCGAAGGGGCCTTGATCCAAGCTAAAACGACTGCCGAATCTGTCCAAAAGTAAGTTTTATGAACTATCAAGTTCATAGCCTTTAATGCCTTTACGTAAAGGCGTACCGAGATAACTGCTGCGCACAGTTCTAATCGTGGGATGCTCACGGTTTTTATTGGAGCTACCTTGGATTTGGAACAAAGTAGGCCACAAGTGATTTGACCTCTGTGGTCGATAGATCGTAGATAAACACATGAGCCAAATGCCAGTGTAGAAGCATCTGAAAAAACAGTGCATCTCTATGATTTCGTGATTTTCGCAGATAATCCGTCTAGGAATCTGTAGAGAATTAAGGCAGGGTAAATTGTTCGAAATTGCCTCCATTCCGCATATAAGAACTCAGGTATTGATTCATCCCAGGAAATTTGGAGAATCCATAATTTTGCAAAATCATCTTTGCTGTGACCGTGCAAGGGCCTAAAAGACCTAACGGGTCAAAAATTTGCGAAATTTCGGACAGTATTATCCGTTTAGTGACCGATTGAAGATTTGACGAGTGACTAATTTGATAATTAAATGAGTCCGCTTTACAAGACCAAGACAGGCCTAGGGTTTTGGTGTTTTCATGTTCACCCAAACTGAACTGGGTTCAAACTACATAACGATTGTTGAATGCCTTTGAGGACTTCTATGCTGTTTGCTCTCCATTGACGTAGATCAAAACAGCCCGAACTGAGAATGTTAGAAACCTCCTTACAAATGTTAATCGCGCCCTCGAGAGTACCTGAGCCAGTGAGCATATCGTCAACATAAAAATCGTGTTGAATGATTTGCGAGGCTTCAGGAAACCGATTTTGATGATCAATTGCCAATTGGTGTAGGCAGCAAATTGACAGGAAAGACGCAGAAGCCGTACCGTACGTCACTGTATTTAGTCGATAAGTGGAGATCTCCTGAGAGGAGTCGGACCTCCATACAATGCGTTGCAAATCCCTATCATCGGGATGTACCAAAACCTGCCTATACATTTTAGCTATGTCAGCGCAAACTGCATAAGCATGCTTTCTGAATCTGAGTAATATGTTGAAAAGGGCTTCCTGAATGGTAGGGCCAACCATTTGTAAGTTGTTTACAGAGATGCCCGAATCTGAGCTAGCACTACCGTCAAATACGACACGAAGATTTGTCGTCAAGCTACTTTCTTTAAGACACCATGATGGGGTAAGTAGAAGGTAGGGCGATTGAGATCAATTTCAGAGTCATTGATCTTGGACATATGACCTAAGAGTTCATATTCCTTTATGAAAGTTTCGTACCTTCCTTTGAGATCCTCATTAGAAGATAAGCGTTTTTCAAGATTTTTAAATCGTTTGAGGGCGATTTCCGTGGAGTCCCCCAAGAGTGTTGGCGTCACCCTTGAGAGGCAATTTTACGATAAAACGGCCTTCTGAGTCTCTGCTTGTATGAGCGCTGAAATGAGATTCCGCGCTTGATTCTTCAAGGGACAATAAAGGCTTGGTCGTTTGAAGTTCCTCTATTTCCCAGAACCTTGAATATGTTCGTCAATTAGAGCAGTTTTACTAAAGTTGCAAAACGAAGTGAAAACACGAGGAATGTTAACTAATCCTGACACGATCCAACCAAGTTTCGTTTTTTGTGCAACCAACCCATGTTGATTTAAATTTACCTGACCTATGCAGAGTAACGAGTAAAAGAGTTCTGCGCCTAGTAAAATGTCTATTACGCCCGGCTGACAAAATTTGGATCGGCCAATTTGAAATGTGTTGGTATGGCAATGGATGCCCGATCTATTTGGATATTCGGAAGATTGTCCGAAATCTTAGGAATTACCAAACAATTGATAGTTTGACTAAATGCGTTATGGTTCGAAAATATTTCTAAATTACAGGAATGTGATATTTTAGATTGGGTCTGCCCAATTCCTACCACTGACCACGATATTTCGCTTTTCGCTAAACCTAGTTTCGCGCATGAGCTTTCGGAAATTAAATGAGATTGGCTTCCTACATCAAGTAACGCTCTACATGTATGGAAAATTCCCTTAGGGTCCTTGACCTTTACGAGGGCTGTAGACAAAAGGACCTGTGAAGACAACGAGCTAAAACTGCAGGTTGTAGACGACGTATTTGACGTGGAGACATTATTTGAGGTGGAAACAATAGTAGCACTGGAAACTGGTACAGTGGAAACAGAGCTGGTCTCTAGAGACGCAGGTGTGGTTAAGACAGTGTGAACAGGGGTTGCTGCCCTTCTTTCGAAATGAAGCAGCGAGTGATGCTTACCCTTGCAGTGCTTGCAAGAGCCTTATTTGCAAGAGCCTGCGAAGTGGTGCTTCCTAAGGCAATTGATACAAAGATTTAGAGATTTGACCCTGTCAAAACGCGACTTGGCTGATAGGTCAATAAACTTAGGGCAATTGTAAATGTCGTGTGCCTCTTTGCAGTTCTCACAATGGGAATCAGTAATGACAAAAGATTTATGCTCGCGACGCGGTTCTCGATAATTAGAAATTGACGCAGGCTTAATGCCTTCAAATTGCTCTAAGCTATTAGCGCGTTCGCGTAGAAATCCAAGAAAATCGTTTAGAGTCGGAAGCTTGCCGGCATGTTTGTATGATGACCAGTTACGGAGAGAGACTGGATCTAATTTGTCGCGCATAAAGTAAATTATCATGATATCCCAATTGTCTGTGCTGATTTCCAACGACTGCAGCATTTTCAAATGTTTCGTAATAGAATCTAGTAGAGATCTGATGCCCGATGCAGATTCTTTGCTTAATTTATTGAATTTAAAAATACCATCAAAATGGTTGAAGACTAATAATGTGGGTTTATCAAATCGTTCTACTAGTAATTCCCAAGCAATTTTGTAGTTAGAGGCAGTGCAGGGAATGCCGCGGATTAAGGTGCTTGCTGCACCAGTCAAACAGGCCTTCAAATATTGGAGTTTTTGGACGTCATCAAGGCTAGTGTTGAAATGTATGGTTGCGGAATAAACGTCCCTAAATTCCATCCATTGTGTTATGTCGCCATTAAATTTAGGTAAATTTATAGCGGGCAGGACGATTCCCCTGTTACCGGGGTTGCAATGTTGTAATTGGTTAGGTCTTTGTTCATGCAAAGACGGCTTTAGAAAATCCTTGGCTTCGGATAACGTACAATAATAAAATGATTCGAAACGTTTGCGCTCTGGCCTATCTAATTCGTTATCAAAGCTCTCGATTTCCCTTTAAATCTCTTCAAATTGAGATAAAAGGGATTCAATCTTATTAATGCGTAATTTTAGTTCAGTTTCGCTTTCAGGGGCACCTAAAGCTTTGACGTTATCAACATATTCTGCAAATGATTCCAATGTAAACCACAAATCACTACGTTTCAAAATTAATTTACTTAACGCTTGTTTTCTAGCGGCCATTTTGCTTTGTCTATCTGTACTTATGAACAAAGAACCGAAGAAAAGAAAATTAAACCCAACTTTCAGTTAAAAACTAAATTTTGTTACGATAAAATTATTTAGTTCCACCCTGTATATTACAGAAACGAAAATGTAAACTCGACTCGTCGACTTCAACGCGTAACCTAGCTACCGAGCGATGACGTAACAGCAAAACACGTGCAGACGCGGCTGGTCTATAAATAGATCGAATGATGCATTTTGCAAACCAAAACGGCACAAATAGTAATTTACTTGCTTGATCAAATTATTTGCAAACACAATAAATGCGAATTAAAGGAATGGAAGTGAAAACAACGACTTACCGAATGTAAAATTTCAAATCAATTTCCTTTCCAATGGATCGATGACCTTCTCGTACGTAAGCGACCGGAAACACCTGGTGTCTCGGCGTCACTCGGCGAGGGATATATTTAAAAATGTGGAAATTAATCCAAGCTCTGAAGGACCAATGTATAATTCTTGATGTTAAAACCACCGAAACTGTAGTAAATAACACAAGACACTTTTTGCTATTTTGATTATTTATTGTTTGAAAATACACAGGAATGGCCGCTGCTTGCGGAGACCATTCTGTCTGTAACAACGACTTCGTAAATAATAACGGCTATGCGCATCGCTCCAAGGGATGATTCCCTGCAACCTGCGCGAAGCGGTGCGCTGGTCAAACTTAGAATTATTACACAGCATAGCGCTAGATGGCCTATGCGTTTTGTTACATATTAAAAAATACAACAAATATAAATTTAAACAGAAAACAGGCCGAAGCGGCAACACCAAGAATTAATGTTCACTTCGAAGATTCGGGTTTAACTGCACTCGCCATTAACGTGCCCCAAGGCACTCGAAAAGTTCGCACAAAAGCCAAAAAGGATTCACCATGTTAATCACCAAATGTTAACAAAAGCTCCCCCCCGATTCGCGGCACAAGCTGCGAACCGGGGGTGCGGAAAAAACACCACGTCCAGTTTACTCAAGTGCTGGGTACAGATTCTTCATTTCAAAAATCCACAAGAACACCATTAGTTGCTTCACAAGGTTCTCAAAAACTACTATGCGCAAATCAGCGCAACCCCCGGCTTCCGAAGGCCGGGGGGTGCAAAACTTTACACAACTGACTTCTGTAAGTGTCGGATACTGATTAATTATTTCAAATGCACAGGGCTTAAGAACAACGTAACGGAAGAAAGTTTTGAACTCCAAAATTAATAATCCCACATGCACGGTTAACTAAGGGTTTATCAAACTTTATTTCACTTGCCCATAGAACGTTCTAGAAGAAATTTCTTGCTATACAGCGGATCCCAAAAATATTAAGTTACAAGGTCAATCCTGCCGAACTTTAAACGATAATTTATAAGAGGGACATTAAGCTGTTATGTTCCTAGAAGCTTAACTACGTCGGGCAGTATTTAAATAAGTTGAAGGTTGGGACTCAAAGCGATTTAAGCTGGGACGTAAACAAAGGATGCCTTATGTTCCCAATTCGAAGAAATATGATTTAGACGGAAGTGACTGCAATAGATTACATACGGCTCCGAGGAAATGCTTATTAGTGAGAATTCCAAGGACCGCGGGCATATTTGAGCTTGAACTGAATAAATTGGCTGCAGCATTTTAAAATTATAATACAGGGCCGTACCAGAAAATTTTAAATAGAATAATTTCAGCTTAAATGCACTAATAACACCCAATCGTGGAATTGATGACAAGGATAGCTTAATGACGTCAAAATCACTTAACACACTGGCTATTAAAACAAAAGACTGTCTGGTAGAAGAAACCGCTAATATAATTTGTTATTTATTCTTTGCATGAAAGCATTGCATTCGAGAAGGTCTTTTGGGCGATAGTATTTACAAGTTTGTTTAATCCATGATTTGTGCTTGAGTACTAATTGACCCTTTTCATTCATGATTTTTATTACTTACTTCGTCTGATTGGTATCTTATACGCTAATTAAATCCGGACATTGAATTTTCAATGATACTAACACGACAGTAATTTATTTTCGCGTTCACGAACTCGGCTTTATTTATATTATGTAAATACCTTTATATTTTTCGTTGCTGTCATTACTGATAAACCAGTTCGTCATGTTTGATACTATTCGATGTTGTTTCTTTATTTTGAGAGAATTGCGGCAAGTTACTGATCTGTTTTTGTATATTTCGCCATCCTAGAAAATAAAAAAAATATAATTCTAATTTTTTTCTGTGCCATTTCTTATTTTCTTGTCCATGCCTTTCGTGTTATACTTACTTACTTACACTAGTGGTGCGACTTTTCTGGATATTCCCCTAGACCGCATTTTCTATGCAGTGGTACTATTATACCCGTCTGTCAATATTTTGAGACTCTTTTTGTTCTTACTATGCTAGTTATTAGTTTCAGTATGGCCTTCCTATATATTTCTATAGATCTTAGTTTTCTTTTGTTGCCATTTCTTAGATAGCCCAATTCTTTCTTATGACTATTTCCCATGTTCTGTTTATCTTTCTTTCTATTATTTTCTGGTTCTCTTTTCTTGTATCTTCTTTTTTCAATCCGTAGGTTCCAACACTTTCCTTTATTACTCTTCTAATTTTTTGTGGCTTCTCCTTTTCCATCCTCATATCCATTCTTAACATTAGCGCAGCTGTTCCTGGTTCTTTTTTCACTATTACTTATTTTATTATGCCCATGCGTTCTCTTTCTACTGGCTTGTGTGCTGCGTGTGCGCATTTGTGGCTTTCTTTATCATGGAATTTAGAATTTGCTACTATCAAGTCATTTCCTAAATATAGTACAAGTATTTTCTCCATTGGTGTTAGTTCTTCATGTACTTCTAGATAAAACTCTTTATATCTTTGTCATTGTTACCAACCCTTTTCACCATTTTCGCTTCTTTACCCATTTGCTTCTAATGTTTTATATACCTATTTGCATTACTCCTTTTCTTATTTTTGTTTTTTGGTGTTTTCGTTTCTCCGTAAATTAAGTTGTTTGTCACATTGTTGGTGGACCGTCCGTTTTGATATCTCCCCTTTTTTGCCTGTCTTTTATTCCTTTTACCTTGTCGCCCCACATGTATTTTTTCCATCGATACTAATATTTCTACATCACACTAATATTGTTTTACTTCCTTTTTTCAACTTTTTTGTTTTTCTAATTTCGATCTATACAGCTTCCTTTTTCCAGGTCATAGCGTTATAGATATATGTATATCACTGTCCCTTTAACTTACGTTTTTTACTTATTAATTTTTGCTGCTGGGCCCAGTTATTCAATTCTAGAATGTTTATTGATACTTCACACGGTTAGATTAGGTCTAAATTTTGTTTCGGTAGATTTTAGCCTTATTAAAATGACTTATAATTCAAGTAAAATGACTTTATATATGTTGGAACTACTGGAAATGGGTGCTTGAATCACATTGTGCTTACCGCTTTTGCTTGCTGCTTCACTCACACAAAATGGGTAAAACACGGAGTAATTAAACAAATGAATTTTGAAAACTCTTCGGAATTTGGCAATTTCTTAGCTACTTGATTTTCTAGACAATGACCAGGCCCGAGTGTCAACATTTTTCGAGGGATTATGAAGTCCGTGAGATGTTTCCAGGCTCTTGTTACATCACTTTAAATTTTGCTAAAAAATGTTCTGGTTAAAATGGCTTCCAATCCAGTTTTAAGGACTTTAAATTTCATTTTATAAATTACTTTTATTCCTGTTTTGAGCCTTTCTTAACCGACTTTTATCTTGCTAAGATGACCTTAAATTATTGTGGAATATCATTGAGCTTTTTAATCTCAATATAACGACTTGTCGAATCAGCTGTTACTATTACTATAAAGCAGGCCTCCTGATTTTGATTTTTATCAGATATGTATTTTTAGTATCGAAATGGAAGCGCCACAGGAGGATTATAATGCCTACCTTTAATCAGAAGATTTTGGACGACTTTGTGGAAGTGTTTTCCGAAAAGTCAGAGATATTACTGGAACAGCTGAAGAAGGAAGAAGGGAAGGGGCCGTTCAACATCTTTCATTACGTTAGCAAATGCACCTTAGACATTATTTGCGGTAAGCCAGCAACTGGAATGGAAATTATAATTATAATAATTATTGCGTAAATTACCAGAAACTGCTATGGGCTTTTCAGTCAACGCCCAGACCAAGGATTCGGACTACGTAAAGTGGGCCAATAAGTGAGTACTATTTACTAGATTTGAGTTTTAAAGAATTTTTTTTTGTATTTGAATCGATTTTGTTATTTATCGAAAGAATCAATTTTAAATGCTCTTAAATCAATAATGATTACTAATGATTGACATTATTCGTTGAGTTTTTATTTAAGCAAACACAGTTTTCCATTTGCTATTTAAAAAAGCAGTACATTTTGTAAATTTTACACACAAACTATAATAAATGAATATGATGTAAAATATTTCGATCTTGAAGCTGTAGATCTTGAATGCGCGCAGACGTTTATGTTGTCAGACATACGAGTAAGTCAAATTGTATAGCGGAATAGGACAGCAAATGCATTGAAAAAAAAAAACAAGAAACGCCAAAACCTTACTTATATAGCCTTAAAATTATCAGAAGTTATATATCAATTACTGAACTGCAATTACAGCACTTTGAGAAAATTACTATCTTTTATACGGCATTTATTATATTAGATGTACTCGCAGAACTAGACATACAACTTTAATGCATGCAATGTGGACTCGTTGACCTGCATTTGACCAGGAGATAAGTTCGTGCAGTGTCATATAAAGTGAGTGGTCTTCCTTGGCAGCAGTGCTGATTTAAGCAACCGGCTAGAAGTCTTACTAAATACGGCAAGAAAAGGAATTCCCTTCACTTGATCGCTTTTGTGTCGATGTATATATAACATCTCAATTCTAAGCAGAGCTGGACAGTAATTATTTCGTAATTCAATTAGTTTTTCTTGATTTTTCTTGAAATTGAATTGCTTTTAGAAATACGGTAATTGTAACTGGTAATTGCCATGTTTGTTAAAAAGTACTTGAAAAATTACTTTTTGAAAATAGTTGATTACTGCATTCAGTTACTCAACTACTTTTGAATAATTACATTACTCTAAAGTAGTTATATTTACTAATTTACTTATTACTAAATTACTGATCTCGATTGGGTATTAAGTCTCCAAAAGGCAAAAAATAAGATAAGGCTTTATTAAGTTGTGCCAATCGCAATTACATATTCCTGAAATAATATAAGCAGGGCACAAGAGGAAAATATTTGTTGCAAATGCGTTTGTTTGTAGATGGAGCGTGCGTGCGTTTTGTCTTGTGTGGTATAATAGACTGTGCAGGATATAGCAGCGTGGCTTGTTAAAAATTATTATGTAAGAAGCAAAAAATAGATATGTACCTATGCGGTAAATACAGATTACAGAGTACAGTACCGCAAAATATAATAAAATTGTTTGCAAAGCAATAGGAAAATAGCTTTATTAGGACAATTTCTATTGAAAGTAATTGAAAAAGTAATTTATGTGGTGCAATTATAATTACCAAGTAATTGATAATTGAGTTACTATTTCATTTGAGTAATTTAAGTCTCTGGTAATTTAATTACTCCATATGGCGGCAATTGGTAATTGTAAGTCATTACTTTTTAAGTAATTTGTCCAGATCTGATTCCAAGTACTATCAAAAGATATTTTAATCATAAACGACGTGTTTGTATTTTAAAATTTCTATGAGAAGAACGTAAATACAGCTCTCAGTATACTTAAAAATCTAGACAAATAAATTCACAATTAGTAATGTAAGACTCCACATGTCGTCTTCGAAATTAACTGTGTAAGACCGAATTATTAATATTATCTTTGGATATAGTATAAAACATAAAACCTTTTCTATTGCGGAGATTAGAAAAAATATGCAGATAACAAAAATTATTTCATGTACGATTTTTAGACTTTCTTTTCAGGCGTAAAGTAAGTCTTTTTCGCCCTCGAGCAATAATACTCTTTTTCAGCCGCTGACGATAGTAGAGGTATTATTCAATCAATAGCTGCTATAATATGACGTAAAATAGCTTTTCAGCCCTCCAAATAGGTGGCCTTATTGAATTTAAAACAATATTTGCATTTTTAAAATTCTTCTCCCTTTTATATGTATTTTTAATGTCTTTAATAACGAAAGTGCACCGCAAGGAAAAACAAATTTGGCTAGATCAAATAACAGTCGAATAGCGGTCCAAATTATGTACAGATAGATAAAATACGCAGCTTAATCTTTCTAATAATACTGAAAAAGTAAAGGAAGACGCTTAGTAATGTCAATTGCATTAATATGTCACGAAAAAACCATCGCAGCCGGCGACATTCGAAGCTGCGCTCCAGGGCAATCCGATTTGTAGTTCTGAATTCTAGTTAGACACCTTAATTGCTTGGCCAATGGGATGGTTCATAAGATACAGGCTTATCATCGTATTATGAAGGGCTTGGTGACCATGTGATGAAGATCACCCGATCTAAGACGCACCACGCGCAGATGGCCACAGATGCGTTTATATAGAAATAATTTGGTAAAGTAGGGTAAAAATATTAAACATTGTTGAAGTCAGGTATTACACATAACAAAAGAAAACGTGAAGTTGGGATATGGAATATTCACGTATAATTATGCTTACATCTAGCTCAGTTAATCATTCTATAGCAGTCAGAAACTCAGCTCGTCCAGATCGACGGGCATTTCTCAACAATATCATTCATGGTTTTTCTAATGGCTTCACAGTTGCATTTGTGAGGGTCGATTGCATTCCACTTCAGTAGTAGGTCGCGGTAGCGCCTATTAGTACATCTGGATCGATTGGGATGACTCCATGTTTTTATTTGGAATTTCAAACCTGGCAGAGGTTGCTATTGTTGGTACCCAGTTGGGGTTTTACTGTTCTGGATTTGAATGTATTATTACATCCCATCTCCGGGTAATGTTTATTGGTTTGTTTAGATTTTGATCCGTTCTGATTGGTGGCTTTGGTCTCAAATCACTGTAAGGTAGGTTTAACAGGTCGTGCCGGATTGGCAGTTGTTTATGATAATTGGTAGTCTCATCCAATTCTCGCTTAGCTGCCGTTCGTCTCTGTAATGTTGTACGAGTATAAGCTGTATTTGACAGACTGGGAAGCCAACTAGTTGGAGCAGATTTCACTGTCTCTGAGACAACTGTCATACATAGTTTTATTTTGCTGTATGTCCACTAAATGTAAATTTCAACTTCGACACTAAATTGGGGTGGGTAAAGTCTAAACCTTTAGCAGATTCTCTCCATTGAATTGCTTTTTCTTTGTCTAACTTCCTCATCAGCATTTATCAGGCGAACATCTCCATTTTGATCGGATCATTGCTAACCAAAAGGGAATATTCTCTTTGCGGTATCCTCTGGGTATGCTAATTTTAGGGCTGCTTGTAATTAATAACTGATGGTGAGGTACTTTTTTTACCTTTTTCCGAAAGGGTGTGCAGTTCGATTTTCTAAAAATCAATCTGAGCAACTGTATACTTTCAATAACTGACACTATCAGGCTCACAGTTGCTATGCTGTTAAAATACGTTAACTGATCTCACCCATGTGGGTGCTCATCGCTTCGAGCCAACTAATGTTTTGAATATATAATTTATCGTATACGTAAAACAATGCATCCTTTGCTTCTTTCGAGCCCATGACAGAATATTAGTATTTCTCCCGTTTCGACAAACACCTTCGTGGGTCTTTCCTGCCCCAGGCCAGCATATTCGTATATCCCTTATTTTTAATTACTTTCTTTTACAATAAAGGAAGTATTGGATTCATCCCAAAAATTCGAAATTGAGTTTTCACCAGATGGTCACGTTTTAGAGTCCCCTAAACTCAAAAAACATAGTTTTTTTCATTGGTCTGTCTGTGTGCCTGTGAATAGAATATCTCAAAAACGAAAAGAGGTATGGCGTTGAAACTTCATACATAAGTTTTGTGTACTATGTAGATGAAACGGCAAGCTTTTGAAGAAAATCGCATAACCGGAAGTAGGCGTTTACTTTTGTGATTTTTCAGTTTTTTCGATTTTTTTCAAAAACCGCTCTAACGATTTTTTTCAAACTTTACATTTTTATTACATTTTTAATGTGTATTGATGTGAGATAGGTGATTTTCCAGTTAAATACCTCCAAAGTATCCAAGTATAATATTACATTTTTGAATTAAGCTTAAAGTTTTAGAGAAAATCGTACGACACTCATTAATGACCAATAGAAAAATTAGTTCACGAGCAGTAACCAAGACAAAAACAAAATTTCTTGGAAATTTTTTGTAGGTAGATATTACTTTTTTTTAGGGTTTGTGTCGTTACGATTTTCATACCGAATCTGCATTCGAGCATTAATTCATATCCGGAAATTATTTTTCGCGCATTCGAACAACGTCCTAATTTACCCTCGCTTACCGCTCAGGCAAATTAATACGACGTTGTTGGAACGCACTCAAAAAAAATTCCGGAAAGAATTAATGCTCTTATATGTGAAAATTTGTCTATTGATCTAATGCTCTACTTCGTACCGTTTTTGGAGAATTTGCAATTTTTGAAAATTTTTGACAAATGCTGAAAAATTAAAAATCAAATTTTTGTAATTATAAGATCACTGTAAAAGAAAGTTGTGTGAGTGTATCACATCAGATTTTTTTTTTATTAGTTGACGGATACCTTACAGCTTTTTTAAGAAAGTATAGCTGTAGCGCCATATATTTATGTTTTTCTGCCATTTCGCACATTTTCGATTCGAATGTAGGCATACGTTCAATTCCTATATTACATTTTTGTAGTTCTTATCACTCCTCCAAATTGATTTATTCTTTTTTCTTAATTTAAACATTTTTCCGACCCAAATTGTTTTATTGATTATTTGTAGATTGTTGTATTTTCCTTGAACTTGGATTTATCTGTGTCGATTTCAAAACTTTATCGTTGGTAACTTTATGAAGTCGTGTATCCATGGTCGATTCTATATTTTTCTAGGTTTTCCCATAGTCGATGAACGCCAGGTGTAATGGAAAACCATATTCACTAAGTACATTTTTTGATAACTATTTTCATTGTTAATAGGTTGTCGTTCATGCGATAGACTCTCCCGAATCCTGCTTGCTCAGGAGGAAATTTTTTAATAGTAAATGTGAGATAACACTAAAGGTTGATAATTTTTCAATTTGACGTTATTACAATTTTTATTTACTACGCTATCGTGTTCTAGATTCTATTGAAGATAAAATATTATAGCTTTACAAGACGTTCAAAGCCAAAAATGTTTGTGGTATGATATAAATATGTCGAAGGTAAAATAATGATTTAACGAATCCTTATATGGTCTCCACCATGTGGCAAGATGCATTATAATGTTTATTTATTGTACCAATTTATAGAATTTAATATATAAGGAAGGCGGAGAATGTAAACATTTTCACTACAATAAAATTGTATCTAAATCACTTTTTTAAATGAAAAACAAGCCAGTCTTCTTTCTCTGGTATTTTTATAGTATGAGAGGGTTACTCCAATAATAACTGTCATTTTTAGGGCTATGGAATTAATATTCTTGAGGATGTTTAATATCTGGTACCATTCTGACTTCATTTTCAACAGGTGTTCGTTAACAGACGAGTTGAACGACGTAGTTGACAAACTGCACTGTTTCACTGGCGCAGTAAGTTTTAATATTTTTAATCGTTATATTCTTAGAAGTATTTCTATTTCATACATTTCTTTCGGTTTATGGCGAACGAAATCGATTTATAAGTAGTTTATCCATAATTTAAAATTAAGTTTTGATGTTACTATTACCAAGGCACCTAACGAGCTCATTCTTAAAATTGCAGGTTGTAAAAGAAAGAAGGAACGATTACCGAAAGCAGTTACAAGAGCATAGACATCTTCCGGAAGGATTTCATGATGAAGGTATTCTGTTTTTATTGTTGCAATTGAAAGTTGAATACCCTAATTGTCCTTATGGACTATTTCAAATCGCACAGGTTAATTTGTGTACGCCCCTATACTTATAATATACGTTTTCATAATTAATTGTATTCAGATTACACTGACTCATACACGTTATTAATGTGTTATTGATAATAGTGCGTAAATGGTTATATTAATTAAAGTGTAATTAACAATAATTTATCATTACATTATTATGGCTAAACACTTCATTTATATATTGACATTTGATTAGTTAGTCTACGCGTACTAATTTTCCGCTAATAGTTCTAATCAACACATTGCTTCAATAAATTACTGTAATGACAGAATATGTAATTGTTCCTTATACTTACGCAACTGTAATATTAACTTCTCATGTGCCATAAACCTCTTATCGATACTTCGACACGCCAGGATTGGCACGGAGAGGTTTTTGCCATGCCCTTTTTGGGACGTCTACACCTTAGGATATATTCAGTCTTTCAATATGGCATGAACGTTATCATATTATGTTATACACGAGCTATATTTGCGACGACTTTGGCTAACGACAATTCACAAAGCAAATGGGGAATGGGTTTGAAATCAAGTTGGCGATTTACCAGTACTATTAGAGGTATCCACATCTTTTGCTAACTCTACAAACCAGATTCCGGGTCGAAGATTTGAACTTACGTCCTCGTGCTCCACAACCCGGCATTGTGCCGTTACGCTACTGACGGGGTGGTCGAAATAAGAGTGGGCTGCTGCAGGACATGGCACATATTTAAGACTAGCTGAAACCCGCGGCATATGCCGCATTTAAGATGTACAACAAATTTAATAACTAAAGAAAGTTTTAAAAGCACGCTAGAGATTGGCAGTAAGGAAAAGTTAAAAAAAAAATTCAAATGGAAAGTCTCTGGAATGGAAACGCTCGCCTCTGGAAGGCGTCTTAATTAATACGACGTTGTTGGAACGCAGTAACAAAAATGGCGGAAAGAATTAATGCTCTTATGAGATTATATGTGAGAATTATTTGCGCCACCGAAATAATTTTCAGCTGCCTGCAATCTGTGTTTCTTTTCAGGTTTAAGCCGTTGAGGCGTTGAGCGTCATAAAAATATAAATGTGGTAACTCAAGTCTCCAGTTACGCCGTTACTGTTATTGTTAAATAACTCGATTAATTATTATTTCTTTGTCATTTTAAACTGCCATTATTATTATTATCTCCATAATAGTTTCCATAAGTAACTGTTTATAATGTTTATATGCTAGCGAGTTAATTTTCTTCTTAAATCGCTAGTGAATTAATAGTAGATTGTTCTACAAGTTAAAAAAGTGAGAATTTTCCAGCGAATGTAAAAGTTTTACGTGAGCATGGAAGAATGACGCTGTAGCCCGCGCGCATTTAAAGTTTTGCGTGTTAGATAGATATACTTTATTTGTGACATTACAAAAAAAAATTCTTTTACACACGTCTACTATATGGCAAATGCTACACCAAATACATACAATATATACAGTTCACATTTAATTATATATATTTATTCCTAATTCAGTACGTAAAACATGCTTAGAGGCACGTTTTTGATAACGGTGATAAAACTTAGATTAAATTTAGATTTTAGTTTATTGGCATACATGTTTAACGTCAGCGTACAAACAATTTCCAGAATATTTTATACCACATTGAATATTATGTATCATCGGATGAAAATTTTTATTATTTGGCCTGAATGAGATCAGGTGATTAAATCAATGCCAGAATGCTTCAAGGTAGCATTTGGCAACAAGATTTCAGTAATAATCGATTGTTTTGAGATGAGAGTGGAAAAATCAAGTAGCCTTGAAGTACAATGTACTACATGGTCTACGTATAAACAACATAATACGGTAAAGGTACTAATAGGCATCACTCCTCCTGGAGCAATATCATTTATATCACATGGATATGGTGGCAGAATAAGCGATAAAGGTCTAACAGAGGATTGTGGGATTTTAAACAATCTCTTGCCAGGAGATTTTGTATTGACAGATCGTGGCTTTTTAATAAAAGACTCCCTAGGACTACATATGGCCACAGTGATTACGCCTGCTTTTCTAAAAGGGATACGGCAGCTCGATCCAAGGGATATAGAATCAACCAGGAATATAGCAAGCGTGAGGTAGTGCAAGTATATTATTACAATAATTATCTTAACTACCTATATCTTTTTTTCAGAATACACGTCAAACGCAATATTGAAGTCCTTCGTCAAAAAAATACAGTTCTTCACGAAACAATGCCCATGTTCCTGGCGAAAAAGAAAACTGACGATGTTGCTGTGGTAGATCAGATATTAACAGTTTCTTGTGCCCTCGTAAATTTATGCCCTCCTATAATTGTATAATTATGAAATAAATCTTATTAACAAAGTTAATCTAATTATTTTTACTTTAATAATAATATTAATAATATCTACAAAAGTATTAATAGTTATTTAGACCACAAGTGTTACAAGTGCAACTTTTTTTCACAAGTGTGAAAAATAAGCACGCTAACACGAGTCTATAAGATTTTTTAAAATTTCATTAAACATTCAAATCCAAGCCTATTTTGTATAGAATTGTATTTGCCTTCATTTTAGTCAAGTGCGTTGGTCAGTTCTGGTAACTAAGGAAACGTCGATTGGTAACTAAGGAAACGTCCAATTAGAATCGTTCATTCCTAAATTAAAAGCACACCGAAATTAATTAAAAAAAACCTACTTTTTTAAATAAAATTTAAAAAAATTTGTTAATTATCAGTTCTGAGTGTCTTTTCCAAAGTGTGCGAAAAAGTTGTGGCAAATCGAATGGTATCGTTCCTGAATAAATATAGTCAAATTTATACCCATTCGGAGTCACGTGATAATCTAGTAATTTTAAGTATATAGATTCTTACAAATGCAATTTTAGGGAAATAAATGACATTCCGTTTTGTAGGTTATCCTGACATATGCCAATTTCTAAAACAAGATTGCTACGGGTTTATTCTCTTATATGAAATTAAACTGAATTTACAGGTTAAAGAAAACATAACATGTCGTAAAAAAACCTGCTGCGTATAGCAAATTTTAAGTTAATTTCTGTGCATGCATATTCTGTTATAGAACATTGCCATTTGAAGCCTATTTCCTTGCACAATCTAACGGGTGTTCATAAACAGTCGTCATCCCAGTTGCTTTGAAAAACAAAATGTTATGTCTTTGATTAATTCGTGCAACACATGAAACGTCATTGAGTACTGTCATAGCGCATTTTTTTTTCAATTTTAATAGACATACGTTTCTGAAGTCAAAACCTACTGGGATGACGACTGTTTATGAACACCCGTTATTTAGGGAAGAAACTGAATGTGAAAAATCTCCTCCAGATTCTTCAACCAAGCATTTTTTAGATTTTTTATGGTTACAAATTCTTTAGCTACATACATTTTATATATAGTGTCTTGACTGCTTCGTCGACTTCCGTTTTTGCATTCTTCACTTTCTGGCTCATATTTTCGGTAAATTGTGCTTTCCGAGATATTTAACGCAAGAGAAGCACGGCGAACAGCGTTAGAGGGTGAAACTGTTGATTTACTTTTATTAATATTGTACTCTTCATAAAAAACAACGCATAATATTCAAATTAATTGTTGTGACTGCATGTCCGATGGTTTCTTTTAATTTCCAGTTTTCGGCTCGACAATTTTAGGTTTTATTACCCTTATCTCAATAACTTACACGAAAAATATAATCTGACAGATTAGAAACGTCAAATTTTTAAAATTAATTTTATGAATCGACATGCCTTTTTTTCAAATTTCTTCCATTTAATCTATTTTACTAAAGATGAACAGTGACAGACAAAGGTCACGTGACTCCGAATGAGTATAATTTTGACTATACAATCTGTTCTCCAATACACAACACGGCATATCGCATATCGCGTGCATTCGACACTGTGAATGTGGAATGCATTAGAAAAAAGTTATGTTCCTTAGGCATTCGGGGCCCACTTCTTATGTGGCTGATATCTTTTCTTACTAACAGAAAACTGTTTGTTAAAATTAATGATGTAACGTCCACCACTGTCCGTATAAACTTAGATGTTGTTCAGGGCTCGGTATTAGGCCCCTTGCTGTATCTATTGTATGTTACCGATGTGCCCTTACATGTTATTATTATTATTATTTTTATTATTATTAATATACAGTCATATAATGCTGTATACTATCTACTTGATGAAATATAATGATTCCAATAATGCAATGAAATTTGTTGTCATCTACGTAATAGTACGATACATGAAATAAAAATTATGCGCCAACTTGACAACTTTGGCCCGCTCTACAAGTCGTAATTTTAGTCGCAGGTCAAATTGAAGCTAATTTCAACCTCTACAAGTTTGATAATGGCTACCTTTTCGCTAAATACAAAGAGAAATGAGACACAAGCTCAGAAGCTCGAAAAAAAATCTCGACCCTTTCACGCTTTCCTTTCGCGTTCGATATCTCGACAAATATTGCTCCTACGCGAAAAAGTAATAGAACATAAATTGTAGAACATTCAAAATTCTTACAAAG
The DNA here is from genome assembly GCA_940337035.1 of Agriotes lineatus. NCBI lineage: Eukaryota > Metazoa > Arthropoda > Insecta > Coleoptera > Elateridae > Agriotes > Agriotes lineatus. The sequence continues at coordinate 60,528,566 of OW679197.1, read as the reverse complement.
ATGTCTACATTATTTTCATGTAGTGTTAACGGGAACCGATTTATCACAAAAAAATCAAACGCACTTATTTATCAAGATAGCGGAAATAGCACATAGGAAATTTTGGTCGACAACTTGAAGTTAAGCTTTGCTGGACCTCACCAATACCCCAAAAAAGAAATTTCAAATTTCCCTTCACTTTCAAGCAAAAATGACATAGTGACTGGACTATAAGGATATTTTGAAACTATGTAAGCTACATTAACAATCAATAAAATTACACATGCTGTCTACACAACATAAAAGAATAATTAATATCTAAATTAAGTAAGAAAAATAATTTTAATGCATAAAGTATCAAGGATATTTAGAAGCTATTTAATGTACATAAACAATCAAAATATTTACACAAAATAATTCTATTTATATTTACAGAGTTCACATAACCACTTTCCTTTAGGAATTTTTTTTAATTGTAGGCATGCTGAATGGTACAATTTTATTCTACATTTTCTGTCAGAACATTTTACCATTTGTTCGCCGTCGTCTGGTTTCCTACAGTGACACCATAGCTGCAATCCATAATCAAAATAGGTACATAACATTGTAACATATAATTCACAAAAATACAAACCTCTTCATCATCGGTGCCTATTACAATGTCACTGGAAATTGAACCAACACCTATAGCTCGCATGTCCATAGGGATGTCATCTGAACTTAGTGACTGGACTATAAGGATATTTTGAAACTATGTAAGCTACATTAACAATCAATAAAATTACACATGCTGTCTACACAACATAAAAGAATAATTAATGTCTAAATTAAGTAAGAAAAATAATTTTAATGCATAAAGTATCAAGGATATTTAGAAGCTATTTAATGTACATAAACAATCAAAATATTTACACAAAATAATTCTATTTATATTTACAGAGTTCACATAACCACTTTCCTTTAGGAATTTTTTTTAATTGTAGGCATGCTGAATGGTACAATTTTATTCTACATTTTCTGTCAGAACATTTTACCATTTGTTCGCCGTCGTCTGGTTTCCTACAGTGACACCATAGCTGCAATCCATAATCAAAATAGGTACATAACATTGTAACATATAATTCACAAAAATACAAACCTCTTCATCATCGGTGCCTATTACAATGTCACTGGAAATTGAACCAACACCTATAGCTCGCATGTCCATAGGGATGTCATCTGAACTTGGACCAGCACTCGTAGATGGCATATCCATCCGGAGATGCCCCAATCTGTGGGTACTGTCGGTTTAGACATAGACCTATTGTTTGCTACCAAAATGTATGTGGGTTTTCTCCGTCTTATTAGTGTAAGCTTGTAGGGCTTTCTTTTCATGTTCACAACCATAAACTGTAGCCGTCGTCTTAAAGCGAGTTGCTAAGGGATAACATACTGAACGTATCAAGGACAGGGATGGTTTTTCCAGTTTTGTTCTGTGAACGCCTTTAAATTTTGAAGCCGTAATTCGACCAGCTCTGTATTGGTACCACACAGCAGAATTTGCTTGCTTATTAGTATCATTTTCGAGTTTGCGGCATTCTACGATGGACATGCTCATATCTAACTCGGAACCTAAAATACAACATTTTTAGCTGCTGTCGTTGATCACATCGGTCATAAGTTGCCATAACAGCACGATTTACCTGCTCCTTATTTGGGTTTAAGGGATTCGCAGGAGCGCACCGTGATTCGATTACCTTCTAGGAATTTCTTAACATCTTCATTACTAACTGTAGGTTAAACTTGAGTCAGAAATATAAAAGAACAATGCTCAATGCACACTATACTTGCGAGTACAAGTTACTTCTTTCGCCCACTTGCATTCATGGATGGCTTTTTCTGCATGAAGTTTTTTGATTTGCTGCTTGCAGCTATGATTTACCAGCTTGTTTCATTTTACTGGGCGAAGAGGCCAAGCATAAAAATTTGCAGAAATATAGGTTATGTAGCGTTAACGTTAAACGTTGGCGTCGCTTTTACACTATGCTAGAAACGTACGGCTTGGATTTCGTTGCTTGGTTGCTTGGCAGCGTTCAGTAAGCAGATATGAAAATTAACCAAAGTGGACTTGCCTTCGAAGCTGAGTCAATAGTTTTAAAAAACACAAAAAATAGGCACAATAAATAATTGTTTTCTCTGATAATATCGCTATTAAAAGTTAAGGGAAGTTTGTTTACAAAAACCCGAAAATAGAAATAAACGAATGCAACCGTGGTACTTTTAGTTGTGTAAACACAGCTTTTAGTCTTCTGCATTATTATAAGTGATAGCGTATAGTAGAGTGGAGAGATCAAGGCTGAGATCTCGCACTCAGCCAACAGCCGTTAGGCCAATTATAGGCGTCGCTGTGCATTTATGGGGACTTCCAACCCCACTAACGACTGTCATGATGTTGTTATGACCGCCGGGACCACCTATTTCCGTGACAGCCGTATCACGAGGCGCCGAGAGGTGCAGCCGTAGAACTCCCATCCAAGTTCTGACCAGAGAGAGCGTTGCTTAACTCTACTGATCGAACGTGGACGCTTGTTCAAGTTACACCACCCGGGACCTTAACAACTTCTCCGTTGACCTTGACGCGCTGCTGAACTTGCTCTAGTGCTGTCTTGAATATTTATTCTGAAGACAGATAGAGAAACATGGTGACAACACACAGCTTTATTATACCTTGCATGATTCATAGGTTGCAATAGTTGGCCGTAGACGTATTTGACTGACCATTCAGTGTTACGTCGCTCCGAGCGGCTGGAGCAGAGGACTGTAAATAGCTCCACACCGACCTTCAGTTCTTAGTGTTACTTTCACTCTTATGATGCAAGCTGCAATGTCTGGAGATGCGTTAGTTAATATGGGTGCACAAACGGCAACAAGGCTAAATCTGCCTAAGTATCATCGTTTTCAAGGTATTCAAACAACACCAGCCACCAAAGAGCATGACCATTGCGTGGATCCGTGCTCGAGTTCACAAGATATAAGACACATTAATCCAGAGAATGCTGGGTATTTATCCACAATGATTACGCTGTGTAAGCCGAAATTCTATGTTAACAGGAATAATACGTAGACTTACATTTCAGCCCTCTTCTTCCAGTGTAAATTCGTGGCAACACGCCTTCTCATCTACTACGGTGCATGTGAGTGCTTTGATTATTCTTGCGTGTTGGCAACGGCCAAAGGCTTCGGTGTATTTTTAGCTCATGGCTCATGAGACTGATGCTCCTCTGGACAGGTTTTCGTAGTTGCTTTATTCGAATGGGTTACAAAAGTATCTTGTTGTAGAGCTTAATAAGGATCTTGACACAGTTGTATTTTATGATCCTTAGGAGTCCTATAGTTCGAGTACTGGTGCTTTGCCAGTTTTGGCTAGTATAAGGGCACGCGTTATTTACATGACTGTGATTTCTGCTCTGGCAACTTTGTCGAATTTTGGTCTCTTTGGGAGCTGATCGTCCTTGAAAAGGTTTTTATATATTTGTCGCCAAACTTGAATTTTATCTTCTACTTCCAGTGTCAAATTCTTATTATATTTCGGGTGACTGCTTACCGATAGCCTCGTTGATTTTTTTTCTACGTTAAAGTAATCGCATCTGTCACTTAGCTTTTTTATTTGCCCTAAATTTTTCGCTCATTCAGACTTCTTTGGCTATCCTGATCGGGCTGCCGTCTAAGATTATGGTGTAAAGACTGGTACTTTTCTTTGTCTCTGGATTTTGCTTCTTTTTCTGTTCATCACTCTTAACAGATTTCCAGATTTTTGCTCTTTGCATCTTTGATGATGAGATTGTTGTTCCTGACCTGCTTTCGATTAACATTTAATCCATCTGGTTTCGCACCAGGTTGTCACGTCTATCCGATGGTGGTCACCATGTATATACCACCCTCTCTCGCCTATTACTGCTTTAGCCGAGTCCGAATAATTCTCCTTCTTTTCTCCGCAGCTCCCCATTATTGTTACTTTGTGTTGTTTAGGTATTCTTGAACACTTTTTGAATACGGGCGACAAAGTTCTTTAATTTCTGTTTACTTTTATAACTTATTGAAACAAATACTTAAATAGGGTTTATATGGACTTGAGCATCACAACTCTGTCTGATTGGGGTATGCAGATGAGGCGGTAAGCTGCAGGCTTCTATTGACTTTCAAGCCGATAACGTGATGGCGTTGTCTGACGTAGTTACCACTCCTCGGTTTTAATACACCGAGTCTCGCTAGTTTCCAAGATATCTGCGTTTAGTTTCTTGTTTTTTTATGGTGTTATACATCTTTTCCGTTTCGTCCATTGTTCAGACATTACAAGTGCTTACGTTCACAGCTGAACACTAGAAGAAAAGTGATGACAACAACACAGAACAAAATAAAGTTGAAACACGGTGAAAACAAACAACGAATCTTAAAAAGAACAAACAAAGCTAGCCACACACCGAATACAGCAAGAACTACTAAACAAATAGTAACTATATACGTGTTGATCTTAACATAAGCATAGAGAGAGAGAGAGAGAGAGAGAGAGAGAGAGAGAGAGAGAGAGAGATTCTGATATGCAATTGAACACCTTTGGGATATCGCCTGCCGATTGAGAAACCATGAAAATCAACCAAACATCCCTGGAGGTTTGTCGAAATTTGGAATGGCAGAATTGAGTCGTTTGTTAACTCCTCCCGTAGTTTCATTAAATTTGAACAAGACATCTTGTAGGCCTTACTATTTCAATAACTATTTGTTCTTTTCTACCCCTCAGCTCTTTCAGTGTATGCATGAAACCTTTTAATACCTCAGTGTGTGGCGTGTGAAAGATCACTATCTGCCAAAACAGAAATTTGGTATCTCCTTTATTGTTGTTGGACTGAAACTTACTTCAAAAAATAAAGAAGAAACGCCAATTTGTTTACGTCAATCTAATGACTTTAAAACACAAATAAAAACAACTCTTATAAAACCTACGCAGCTGGATCTATTCGTATGTAAGTTACAAACATATATATGAAACACCAATAAAACATACAATAACGTCACACTTTTATTTAAAAAAGAACATAAGTTTTAAAATGTCTTAATATGGTCCTTACCTGGCTTAACGCTGACCCTGATTGCGTTTGCATATATTCAAATCGGGCGCGAATATAGTACAATCGGTGTACTTATACGTATACTACGTAAATTGCGTTTACGGGACTCTTGTTTGATGTGTTTTTCACTTGAGTGCAGCGACTATTGACTGCAAGGCTCTTTTAGTTCTCTTCTAATAATTTCTTTTCAAGGCGACTTGCACAATGCACTTTGGAGTCACTAACATTCTAAGCCCTCAACTGAGGCTGTATGCGACGACTTTCTTGTTTGTCAAATTTGAAACTCCCTTTATCCCGCAATCATATTTGGACGTCCGTTAATCGATGCATTCGCAAATTTTACTTCACAACATGCTTTCAGGGCAGGACCGGCTTTGCGAACATTTCGATAATGTAAAATACAATCAGAAATTTAATTAATTAATATACACCGCTATTAATTTTAAGTGGATCACTAAAAGAAAGTGGTTCCTACACATTTTTGTAACCCTAAAGTATGCGATAAGTCAACACTGCATAACTGCTAGTAAAGCCTTATCGATGTAGTGGCGTTGATTAATAATTAATCAATAATTGACCAGTTTTTATCAAACAACACACAAAACACACCAAAATCTTTAAGCTTCTTTACTACAAGTTATGCATTAACTTATCACCTACTTATTAAAAGTGATATTTCTTAAAAATTACGTGTGGCTACTTGATAGTTAACTAGCTTACCAGCAATAATACAAACTACATTTGGTTATGGAAAAGTCGCCGAAACTAGTTTCTTGAAGTGATCCACTTGTATAATATACGTAATACAATATAGGAAAATATAATTTGGTTAGATTTTTAAATATGAAAACCAACATTACAAACGAGGGATAGCCGAAGCCCGTTTCAAAAAAAAATTACTGAGTTTGGAAATTATGCGTTGTAATTCACACTAGGAGAGAAACAATTTGAGATTTTTCCTGCAGTTTCTATAGAAGATGTTTATCTGCCTTGTTTCAGAGTTGCACAAAGTCAATTATTTTGTTGGCGTCAACCACTAACCTGTTATATTTTCATTATTAATACATCATTGTTTCATAACTAATTATATATTACAATATCGATCTTATTCTTAGTACGTATTGTTTATTTAGAACCCCGGAAAAGAAAAACTTTCCTCCAGCAGCTCATTGAATTGTCAGAGGAGGGAGCCAATTTTACAGATGAGGAATTACGAGAGGAAGTCGACACTTTTATGATTGCGGTAGGAGCAGAAATATTATTTACTTGAAGAAAAATATATAAATTGAGATTTTTTAAGAAAAGTAGGGGTGTAGTTATAATCTGGAGATTTAGAAGTGTTTTGTTGGAAGATTAAATCCAGCAGTCATATTTTCAGGGTAGCGATACCACGGCGTCTATGAACAGCTTCACTTTCATTATACTCGGAATGTATCCAGACGTACAGGTAAAAGACACATTTCCACCTAAGTATACATTTTTTGCTTAAAGTTCTTCTCCAGGAAAAAGTATATGAAGAAATCATGGATGTATTAGGACCTGACCGCCCAGTAGAATTTACAGATTTGGGAAAATTTCAATACATGGACAGGGTAATTAGAGAAACCATGAGGATATTCCCTGTGGGCCCAATGCTAGTTAGAGCTATTACCCAGGATATTCAGTTAGGTAATGAATACAATAATAATTTACACAAGAGCTTAAGGTTTACATTTTTCAAGAAAAATGCGTAATTCCTGCTGGTAGTTCCGTGGTAATGGTTATAATGGCCTTACATAGAGATCCTGAGGTGTGGCCCGATCCACTTAAGTTTGATCCTGACCGATTCCTGCCAGAGGAAGTAGCAGAACGCCATCCTTACAGCTGGTTACCGTTTTCTGGAGGGCCACGCAATTGTGTTGGTAAATTTTTGCTTGATTGAGCTTAATGCTAGTCTAAAATTTGCTTTTGACAGGTCCTAAGTATGCCTTTATGGCCATGAAGTCCCTTATTGCAACGGTAGTTAGAAAATATAAGATTACTACGAATTACAAGAGTATCGATGAAATACGGCTAAAGGCTGATTTGATGTTGAAGCCTGTAGATGGTTACAGAGTTGCTGTAGAACCGAGGGTATAATGTAATTATGTGGGCATTAGTTTTTAGAGCTAAGCACTTAGTATAGAGTATAATTTCGTGGGTTGTCTTTGCAGTCAAATAGAATATGACGTATATAACATGTAATTTTATTATTAAAATGAGATTGTTTCATTTCCATCACTTAATTTAAATTTTAGATATAATTTTTTCTATAATAGTAGTTTGCAGACTTACTTAAGGTTAAAATAAATGTCGTTTATATCAGTGGTTCGATTATAACATGTGAGCAAACGAAAATGAAATCAAGCTTGGCTTTGAAATATTTGTTTTATGAATAATATGTTGGTTAGACTGAAAGTCTATGTCAAATTCGAGGTTAGCAGGTTAGGTTTTGCGTTAGTTTAGACACAGACTGATGGAAAACATTTCGTTTGCTCACATGTTATATACATATGGACGAGATCATGCTTCAACATTCAAGACAACTTTATTTTAACTTTGTACTTTGCTGAAATGCTAACTACTGTATAGTGCTTTAGATTGTAGTTGATAGACTCAGTACTAATTTTACATCCAGCAAAAAATGCTGGTATCCAATTTGTTAGCATCAAATCGATTCGTCGGCTAATATTCTCAAAACAAAACAAAGTTTATGACTACTTGGATACAGTTGTCGGCCAGTCCAAGAAGACGGCGTGCAGTTCTTTAAGTACTCACAAATGATTAAAAGCTAAATCGCCCCAACGAATATTTACCAATTAACGACAAGTGCATCCAGGCATTCAACTGAGAATTTGTAAACTCAAGCAGCACATAATTTCCCGAAAGAGAAGGTCAAACCACGCATAGGTAGCAGTAACAAAAAATAACAACAAAATGCAAATATTCCAGTATAATTGTTCCTAATTCGGTAGAATTCAGTACAAATATCAGATAATTAATAGTACAAATGGGGAATAATCATTAGTACGAATTTCAAATAATAATTGGCCAATTTGAAGTGGACTTCAATAACATTCGGCTTGCCAGAACAAAAGCTTACACAACAGTTCTAACAAAGGTACAAACGTGATCCACAACAGTTTAAAATTAAATGCCGTCGTAACTAACCTAGACGACGTGGTTGGGAAATCAATTATTTAGGAACGCAGTTCGTGAAGCGAACTGTACAATAGCAGCCGACGTCCGAATTGGTAGCAATCAGGTGAGCCTCTAACACTGATTCTCTGATAGCATCTTGTACAATTTCACTTAAAAGAAACGAAGACACAACCTGAACTTAGATTCCATTTAGTCTCTTCTGCAAGCTATGTGATGATCCAGATAAGCGGATCTCCACACCTCCGAACGTTGGAATGCAGGTTCTGTCGCGGGGATGGCGTTTCACGGCCAATTTTCTCAAATTAGATTTCGATGGATCTAGTAACAAGCCACGTGTTTCTGTAGTAATCAAAACCGTAGTGTATTGTTTCTAATAAAAACTACATTTATTTAAAATATTCAGTAGTAATACTGTAAGTATTTCGGTATTTTCGGGTTATATGCCGATATCCTGTTGCACAATAACAAACGAGTGTCAGTTTGACAGTTTCAACTTCTCACAGGACGTTCTCCTCGAGTTGTGTGATATCTTTTGGTTTTGCTAGCGTTCTGAAAGGTTTACGTGGTGTAATTAGCTCTGGTAATTATGCCTACCTGTTTGATAAAGGAATTATCGGTCTTGGCGGGTTGAAGGTTAAGTAAATTACGTTTAAGATATTTTGTGCAGCTCTAGCGCCACGGGCGTATCTGCAGTTCACAACTCGCTCCCGGTAATACCCGGTTTGGCGTATTTAGTCGAATATATTCGTGATTTTAAATATTAAACAATTATTACGACTGCCCAGAGCTAAAATCTATGTTCAAACTCCAATCAAAAACCAATTTACGAGGACACAAGATGCACCTGTTAAGAACCAGAACAGAACTTAATCCTCGACATAATTTTTGGTGTAATCGCGTAGTGAGTGACTGAACAAATTACCTGAAGAAGTAACTAATGCCACATCCATAAATCAATTTAAAAATAGACTGGACAATCATTTTGCAAACAGTACTACTAACGCAAATAGAATACAATAAAAACAACTAACTATTAACAAACACATAAATGCAATATCATGTATTATATGTGGATATATTAGCTTAAAGCTGCCTTTCTACTACCAATAATAATAATGTTTCTCATCGAATGGCTGTTCAGATGTTTTCTATTTGCTTGCTGCCGACTCTATTTTGTGAAGCTAGATGCTTGTTTGCCATGAGATTTAGCACGTTCACTTAAACATTCTCTTATATAGCTAGGGATTGTAGGGTTATATAGTCTCATTGCAGTGGTGAGATCGCTTTTAGGCCACCTACTCTCCAATTTTTGTTTTCTATTTTTCCAATTAAAAATTTTTGAAAAATTTTCATAAACAACATCCTCTGCTATTGTTTGAGATTTTTGGCGTCTCTTTACTATATGGGATTTAAATTGTTAATGGTTTCCGTTATATTCCTCTTTTTTGAAATCCTTTGGGTGTGTGAGATAATGTGCAGGTGAATTGTGCTGTGAAATCTTTGGTTACATTTTTTACGCATTCCATTCTAGATGGGTTTCAATAATTCAGCACTGCCTCTGCAGATTGGAGCACTGATGCGCTGTATGATTCCGATCCTTGGATTAGCGCTTTGTGTTAGGGAATACAAACCTCGTAGAACAGAAACGTAAGCTCACCTGCGATCAATGCCACTATCAGCTCTGTTTTTATCGATAAAGACATGATGCCGCAAACTTGTCAGTTCTGACTAAGATCTTAGCAACTCAAACTGAGCTTGTTAAATCAATCTTTGGTTCAATTGTTATTACCGCAAAAGTGAAATTGCTGAAATAGCGTTTATACTATATCTCAGATAGCGCCCTCGGCGCTATATGTTTATATGTCATTTGTCATTGCACATATGTTAACCTGAAGTTGTAATTTGAGCTATAACTAGCGAGTTTTGAAATGCTACTTCGATATAAAGTTTTTTAAAATGTTGTTTTTTCTGTTTTGTCCCGATACACAATTACATGTGTGTGTGTAAGTTGGGTAACGCCAACCTTGAATTATTGTTTTGAATATTAAATATTATTTTGACTGTTACTATTTCTATTTGTTGTCTGCATTACTACATTTAGATTGAGGTATGCGGCGAAGCTTACAAGGTAGGTGTTGATTTATTTTGCTAGCTAGGTCTGTTTATTTGTTGTGAATAACGACATGGCAACCAATTCTTTTATTAATCTACTATTCAATGGTAAAACCCGAATCATCTCTTAGTATGACCCTTACACCACGCCGTATCTGCCGATAGTTAAAAGAGCTAGCCGAGGCCTTGTCAACCCCTTTGTTAAAGAGTGGTACACCAGATCTTCAGTGAGAAGTAATAAAGGACTTACATAGAAGTGACCACAATTGTTATAAATACCGCCTATACTTCTCTATTACCTATCCTGAGAAATGGAACATGACAAAGGTGAAGTGGAAGTCTTTCGAAGAATACTTTCTAACACATTGCTTAATATTTTATAAAAACGCCAGCATCGATATATCAACAAATGATTTAAAGGTGTTAAACAAAGCATACATTCTTCAGTGAAGAAGGTATCATGGTGGAATAATGCTTGTAAGGTAGCTATAAGAAATTAAAAAAATGCTTTTAACAGATATCGCCAAGAACCTAATACAGACAACTTAATACAATTCAAAGAATTAAGAGCCATACCCAGGATAACCATTAGAAATGGCAAAACAGAATCCTGGAAACATTATATAGATTCCGCTTGAATAATCAACAAAGAAATGTGAGAAGAAATTATGAAAATCTCAGGAAGAAGAACTATCTTCAGAATATCTGCACCAAATATTGGTAACAGCACTGAGTACATCAAATTACAAAAATAGTTTTCAAAAATACAAATAGCAACTCGAAGTCAGATGTTTCATCAATTTTTAATTTTTAAGGATGACGTCACTATTGTAACGACGAGTAAGGAAGAGCTAAAGGTAATAGTACCAAGGCTGGTACAGAAGACAGACAAACACAGCCTAAGAATAAACGGCGTTTGGAGTGACACCGAATTTGGTGTGTATGGTCAGTGTGATTAAATTAGAAGAGGGCAGTTCCCGTTAATTGGGTAACATTTTTTGTAGAGTACCGGAAACGTCTAACCGAAAGTTAGTCTACAATTACCTATGAAAGTAAATTGCAGACACTGGGAAAAGTGGAAGAGGAACTTGTGGGGTTCTGAAATATAAGTCTGCGTGAGAACCCCTAAAATGAGATGAAAGAGTCATGAGTTGCGGATGGGGGATGGAATAAGGAGACATCAAGGTGTAAACTGAAGTTGCAGAACGAATTACAGAGAGTAGACAGAAACTGACAAGAGTAGATACCATCGAGGAAGGATGGAAGAAAGTTTTGCGAAAAGTTATGGGCCTTGAATTCCTTGGATTTTTTATTGCTGTATGGTAGAATAATAAAGTCAAATACGACTGTGGTGCGGATGGTCCATGTTGTATTGACATTGACACTACTTATTAAGAAATGTATGCGTGATCAAGTAATTTAACTTATTTTTGTGAACCATTATTATTTATTATTATTTAACAACTAATAAGAGCAAAACCCAAAGGCTCGTGATGCTCAAAATTACATGAGAGAACTTAACTACTATGGATAAATCCTAAATCAATATATGTTACATAAACGTGCACACAAATGAAGCTAATACACATAAGAAAACAAATTTACATATTTACTGCATGTACAGCACAACTGAATTGTTCAAAGAATTCCACTGCTCAAACACTCGATTTGTTAGGAAGAATTCTCTAACACACAGATTAAAATTTTCACGTTTTAATTTATACAGTGAGAATAATGTAAGACTATACATGGCTGAATTATGCAAAATTAGACATAGGGAATTTACTTAATGTTACCATGGTGTTTGTAAACAAAATAACGACACAGTGACTACAGAAAAAAACCGACAATTGTTACTAGCATGGGTAAATTGATTAATGCTAAAAAAAGCTTGCCAATGTATAGTCTTACATTATTCACACGGTATACGTGGCCTCGAAGACGGGGGGGCTCTTTGTTCAAATCATAAAATTTTGGTAGAATATGCGACAAATCACCCACTATGATACGATGAAACAATAATTAATTTAGGCTTAATTTGATTGGTGTAAATATTGGTGTAACCTAAATCGTGAAATTGTAAATTGTTGATTCTACCGCCATCTGATAAATTAAACCTCGACGTATTGTAAATTACCACATAAAAATCAATAATATGGTCGTGTTCTACCTACCTTGCTAAATAATATGATTCTGCAAAGAAAACTCTTTCACCGCTAAGAAAGCTGTATTATAAAACCCTCTAATGGAGCGGCTACTGATTTGTTCACGAGAGGGCGACTGCGGTAGGTCTTAGCTGCAACGCACTGTAAAACTATGCAGCAGGTCGAAACTAACTCGAGAAGAACCAAATGTATTATAATTTTTAGTTACCAATGCTGTGCTTTAATATCTTCCTGTCGGTATTCATCAAGGTTGGCTTGTAGCAGTCGAAAGTTTAATATTGTAGGAAATGTGTTTTTTAAATCTACAAATAAACCCGTAGGATAAAGTAAAAGTTTACTCCCGATTTTGCTTTGGATACAACAAATTAATCTCTATTATACATATATTCTAAGACATGCATAATAACTGCTTCAGTTAATTTTACCATTAAAAAGTATTTTCAAACGAGTTACACATCTAGTTCAGCTAGTAAGAAATATGTTAGTCGAAAGGAATTTCTTAATAAAAAGTCTTTCGTTTACTGCTACGCGTGAAAACGATAATCACTACCTGTTAACAAGCTAGCTCAATGGAACACCAGGTGAGTCCATTCTGAGGAGCGTAAGTGATTCTGTCTTACTCAATACGAAGGGATGAAGTTTTCGTACGCCTAAGGTAATGATGACGTTCTCTAACCCAGAAGAGAACGACCTCGCGTGGATGATTTCGTTGGAATCGGACAGCTGCGTACCTACCTTGCTTTTACCTATTAACTTACAGAATTAACTGTATGTTGTTGTACCAATTCATTTAAACATTAAACTGTGCTGAATAACAAATGACGAAAAATGACCATAACGGTGACTTCACGACATGATAAGCTATTACTGACAAAACCTATTAGGCTTGGCACAATACAACCTTCATTACTGGCCGAATTCATGGACTTCCTTTGTTTGGAAATTGCAATAACTATAAAAGAGGTAGGTGTAAACGTGCAAGATATGCAGCCTTGTTGTAGGAGCTAGTGTAAATACTAACATGGAGGAGAGATGTGTACTACCAGTTGCGGGGTAGCGATTTCAGAGCAAACTTCGGCTTCATTGGGAATTCTGCTGGTGCCTGGTAAAGTTTTTTTCAAAACGTGGGGCACACGAGGTTAAGGAGGTGACCACTGACGAAATCCATGCAGTTTTAGTGAAGGTACGAATGCGAAATTTAATCCGAGGAACTATCGAATTATATATTTTCCCAATGGGGAATAACTGACGGCACGGCACTTTTTACAAAAACATGTGCAACGGCAAATGCAACTTTACGAAAAATTGTCGACTGCTCGAACCGTTCTCTTTTCGATGTTCTAAATTTCATCTTGCAGAAAAGTAGATACAGATTTTGTATTTTATGTTGTTTTAGTTCTACTTTTACATTAAGTTGGCTACCATTATTGCAATTTCTAATTTGAAGGTTGCTGTTCAAAACAACCACCTCATACTTTTGTTCTATCATTGCTTACAATTTTTTAGTCATGATGTAGACTACTACTTGTTCTTGCTCGTTTGCGTTTCTGATTTTTTCTTGGACAATTACTTGAAACAATTGACATTTATCGGTGCACATTACATATACAAGGGTGTAATTTTCCTAGCTTTGATAGTATATGGTACTTACTGTTTCCTATCCTTTGGAGTACCTTTTAATTTGTTTTTTCTCTATCAATACCTTCTCAAAAATTCTATTATATACCAGTGTGAGTCCATGATAACACTTTTTATAAAACAATCAACCAGATGTAATATGGTATCAGATTTGTTCGCAATTGTAATCCTAGGTTACGGACAAATAGTACATTTTTAGTTTAAACATAATGTTATTAACTGGTTATTTTTGATCACATTATTTATGTCTTTACAGACGTTGAACTGATACTCTGTTAGGTTAATTTATATTATTAACGCCGCTTGCGGAAATTACTTATGTAGATTTCGATTCGTGATGCAAGTTTAAAAGCGTGACGCCAGCCTGTCGAGGAATGTAACGTCCCTCGTTGCAGACTGCTGAAAATGCATCGGAAAAGTACTCTAAAGACATGTGAGCGGTTTCCGTTGCTTTATTGGAGCAGCTGTTTTTTAGACTTTTTACTGGCGTTTACAACGTCTGCATAATATTAACACTCAGTCAATTCCATCGAAGTGCGTAAGTTCGGTATGGTGCTGCGGCTGAAAGTTGCGTAAAGATTGGGAGCCCTGTTATCGTGACGTCATTTCTTCAACTGCGGCCAACTGCCAGATAAACCTGGGAAGCTCTCTAATAAATTGCTTATAATTAAGGGCGAATCTCGTAGCAAGTATCGTCAATTCAGTGTTTTTCGAATGACATTTTGTGTCAACTCTGTCTATGTACTAAAGCTGTTTTTGCTAACGACATCTTTAAAAGCCACAAGCAGTAAGGGTAGTTCTTGAATTCATACTAGGGCGTTTTGCATTCATTATAGGTAGAATTACCTGTAATTGCTTAATTATATGTGTGTGTCGCGAAGTTCGTCCATATACGGGTGTGTTGCCTAGTTCGAACTAAATAACTTCTCACTTGCGTCTGGTGCGCTATTTTATTGCAAAATTAATTAACTTCTTCGATACATGGCTTTTGTTTGTCGTTCTAATAATTAAATACTCTAGCATTGGCTGGATAGAAGTATAGTTAGATAATTTGCAATTACGATGGCGTCTTCTAGGATTCAGGGCTAATTTTAGCGTGTACATGTCAGTTGGTTTTGCTGTATTCAATAGATAACTTGTAATGTTGCCTTCTCTTTTTCTGTGTATTTGGTCATATTTGTTATACCCGGGGCTGATAGCAGACTCACTGAGAATCAACAAAAGTAGGTATTCGTTGGCGAAGGGCAAGATTCACAAATTATTCCTAAGGAGTAGAGTGCCGTTTTTCTCCCGCTTTCTCAAGTTCTGACGGGTTTAATTAGGATTGAGTTAAGGATTTGCGGCACTCTGGCAAATAACAACGTTTATTTAATTAACTACCCCTGGTATACCGTTCCACCCCTTTTGTCTCGACTGTATCTTGCCGTGCAGTTTATTGTTACATAACGCTGGGTTTGCGTAGCGTTTCTATGTAGTAATCAAAACATCCGATTTGACAGCTGCCGTTGACCTCACCCTCTACCATATAAAGAAATAGCAAAAAACTTGAAGCAATTGCGTTATCTCTCTGGGGCAAACAAACCTTCCGCTAAAATGGCCTTGAGACTCAAATAACAGACCCACTTTTGTAGTTCTCATTCAGAGCAAATGCTTCGAGACAATTAGGTGGTGTCTACTCTACTGCAATTATTTTTCCTTTACAATCAATTTCTCCCATGTTAACCCACAAGACTCAATTCTTTATTGGCCAAATTACGGTATAACAATGTGCTCATTTTCTTTCTATATTTCGGCTCTCACAATTAATTTTGAGTTTAATTAGATATTCACCGCGTTCAAGTTTTTTGCATGATTGTATTTCATCTAGCTTTATAAAAATTCATAATGCTGGTGATAGAGAAATTAAAATATTTCGTAGTAGATCCACTCAAATTATTTGTTTCAAGAGAGCAAGTTCTCTTTGTAGCCAGCAATATGAGTGTTGGTATTTTAAGGTTTTTGTTATTTCTATATAATACAACTAGAAACGAAAGCTTTGGTACTCCATTCGTTCATATCCACGGTCCTCATGTGCTGCATTCCATTTACAGTTCATTGCTGCTCGCTGTTTGATCTTTCAATTTGTCTACTTGCAACGCCGGGTGGAAATAAACAGTAATAAGGGAGTCTTTTCATCTTTTGCAGAAGATATCCACAAATATAAGCCGCCTCGGGCGGTTTGGCATTTTATGTATTATTAACTGCGCTTTGCTACATGCGCTTGTGTTGTGTCAGCTTTCCAAAGTTTTATCCCCATTCGGTATGTATCTAGAAAACAATGTCTTTTCTGGGAACTCGCTCGTGTACCGTTTCTGTGTTTTTCTTGTAATTCGACTTTCCCTTGCTTTATCGGGAAATTTGTTGAATGTAGAAAACTGCCTCATTTGTTTTCACTGCTTTCAACCTAATGCAATTGTTTTAGAGAATATTAGACACGTTTTATGTTACATAATTATGCATTTTCACAATCGATTTTTTTTATAACGTACCATAAAATAGTTTTTTATATTAATATTATTTTTCTCGAATTGCTTGAACGGTATGACAAGTAAACTACGGAAAATTTAAGTCATTTATCTTTAGTCTATCAAAACTTGTTTCTTCTCCGAATTCCTAGGACGCTAAGCCAAGGCCAATAGCTTTAGCGGCTGAGGTAGGTTGTTACTCAACGCGAGTACCACGTGGGTTACAACCGCATACCTATATTATCTGTATTTTTGACTGTACTTTAATGCGATCAAGGTAGCTGTTTATAGAAATTTTATCCATCAAGGTGATTTGTATTATTGTGAACGACCATAACATTTTCTTTGATTGTTTTGTTGTCAGATTTGTATAATTGCTAAATACTTATGCATCAAATATTACCGGAATTGTTGATATCATAGCTTTAATTGTCATTTATACATATGTTAATTTCTCTACAGATATCGTAGCCTTCGGCTGACTTTTCTATAAAAAAATTAATGCGCAATGTCCTACAGGCGAAAAATCGCTTTACTCGTTAAGCCCTAATTACGGAGTTGGCTCAGCGGGAAGGAAGGGATTGCAGGCTGAAAGAAGGAATCGTTCGTGATAGTCAAAACAAATTCGCGCACTTTGTGAGGGCGCCGATTGATGTGCCTACCGGCGATATATGCGCAGTTCCAACAAAATAACTTTAAAAAGTTTATTTTACTTCAGTTCACGTTTCTGCATTTCGTTTCGCCAATTAAAATCATACGGGATGAGATCCGAGATTACTATATTGAAATAACACACTTAAGTTTTCGTCGAACACCGCTGCATACTGGAACCGCAATAAATTATCACAAATTGCGCCTTGTAACGTTACTTACGCTACAGAAGATAAGAAAAAATGTACGTCGCCGAGGTACAATTGCACATAGAAACATGTGCTTTTGGCTTGTGCAAGCCAGCAAATGGTTTCATTTAATATGTTTCCAAAACTTGCAGGAATTCACACATGCATTACTTAACTAACAAAACGCAATGAAATTAGTTGAATGAAGTAGTTTCTGCTTGGCAACGATTTAAAAATTTAAGTAAGTCCATATTCAGAAAATAGACAGTTGCAATTCAAAGCATCAGTAATGGGATCAATGAAAAGAATGTATTTGATACCAACATCGGCTTGTCGGATAAAGAATGAATAACGGCAGTTAAACGAATGGCTACGGATGCCTCAGCACAAGATTTGTAAATAGATTATAGGAGTGTGCACACTACAAGTTTTTTTAAAGAATTGTCACGTGCTATTAATTATTATAATTTTTAGATTGTACGGTGCCCTACATACTGTATTTATTGCTTAGTGTTATAAGTTTTACATAACCCAATTTTTATTCTGCTCGCAGATGTCGTTCACTTTCTGGACGATGACTTCCAGCTCAGGAATGATGAAGCGGGCAAAGATTTTGAGGAGGCGAAGAATATATCTAAGTTGTCGGTATAATGGTCCGGTTGTGTAGAGCTAGGCAACATGCAGCTGGTGTCACCCAATGGTTGTACTAGAATTTTCCCAGCTTATAGTCGCTACACCTTCTCTTTGGCAAAGTATAAGATAGCTTTGGCGAAGCAGTAGGAGAATAGCAGTGGTATTTCGACTCGACGACTTACATGAAAATGGTCGACCTGCGATGGAAGGTAAAGCGATGGGAGGCGAAAGGTCATGGTCAAGGTTATATCTAACAGCGAAAGGAAATATGAGTCACTAGAATATTTCAAACCGTGGACATGTATGTTACATCACCAAAGAATTTGAATATTCTGAATTATTTCCGACAAAATGTGTTAGCAACTGATTCACGTAGAGACATGTTTGGGAAAGAAAAAGTCAAGTACGACCTGTTGTCCTTTTCCGCACAGTAAATGTCATTATTTGAAACACAGTTAAATAGTATTTCCATTCCTGTAGCAACATGTTTCTTCGAGCACAGCACATAATATACTAAAGGAAATAAGGCCTTAAATATAAAAAGATTTGCAACGCATATGATTCAACTTCTTTCAATTTCTTCTGCTAGACACCAAACACTACCAACTCCTGGATACGCCATGCAACGTCACACCATTATTGTATGCTCACAATTTTTCACTTTTAGCACTTGCATTTAATATCATCTAGGGATTAAACAAAACTTTGTTGTTGCTAAAATAAATATTTATAAATTAAAAAAAATAATAGTAATTTCTTATTCCTGTAAGAGTATACCAGCAAAATTAGAACACAATAAAATAAATAATTTCATGAAACCATTTAAGCTTGTGACGTTTCGCGTGTCTCCAAATTGTTTTCGAATGTTTTAATTACGTTATCAATTTGTAGACGCTATCACGCCACAAGAATGCGTGAGGCGCGAACATTTGTAGCCACGCGGAGGGTAGGAAAAACTTGAAGATAGATTCTGCTGATAATCCAGTATCGCGCAGGCTCCCACCAAACTAGCATATTTGAGCCCCACTCTAAGTTTATTAGTTCGACCGTTCTGAATCATATAGAGAGCGATGCCCGCTTAGTCTAAAAACAGATCCAACCCGTTTCTTTCCGAATCCAAACCAGAACCTGGGGGACTAGCTGGGGCCTTCTCCTTTCCATTCCATGTAAGTTCATATCCTTACCTGACCAGAAAACTTCCTTGCCTATGTTAGTAAAACTGCAGAAGCAATCCTAACTTATCCTGTACTATTAATTCGCCAACGCAATAGAAGGTTTTGCAGCTGATAACTAAGTGTCCTGTACTATTAATCTTCCAGCGCAATGGAAGATCTTGCAGCTGATAACTAACTACCCTGTCCTAGTAGTTTCCCATCTTGCTGCTTAAAAACCTGACCTGAATATCTGTCTAATAACCCGTAAAACTACTGTTATTAAGTAATTTCTTCCAACAGTTCGCCGTAGAAGATCCGCCAGTCCGAGGTTCAAAACAACATAAATTCAGTTTAATGAGTCGCAAGGCGCGAGCTTGCTTCAGGTTTGAATTGTAAATCGAGTGGACCGCGAACGTCCCGGCAAGCAATGGACGAGCGCTAGTCCCGGAAGGTCACGCTCGGGGTCTGAAATTACATTCATTTCACTAACGCTGCGGAGCGGTTTCGTTTGTTCGATCTGGAGCCGCTGTTAATTAGCCCAGAATCATTTCGGCTTTTGTCCAATCCTACCTAAAATCTGGGAAAACTCGAGAACAACAAGCCGAAACTGAATTACTTAATTTCGATCTTATTACAGCAATTCGAACAACAGGACAGGGAAGGCCCGTCTGTAACTGCATCCAGTGAATGCAGCTCCGCCCGTACTGCCGATGACACCAGGATAATGTATAATTTGGTTATCATCATTTTTTTTTATTTTGTAAATAGTTTTATAAAATTTTTAATTTTGTATCAATAGTTAAAGAACATAAACATATGTTTATACTCGACTTTATCTCTTACTTCAGCTGTTGACAACCTTGGTCCAGAGCTACCCACGAGTGGTAAAATTAACGTAAAGTAAAAATTTTCCAAACTTTTAATCTTCGTTACTAGCTAAACCTTCAATTGTCTAATTTTGAAAAAAATCGAAATGTTTCGAATAGAAGTTGTTCAGCATAAACTAATCTACCTTCTTGATCTTTCATCCGTTTTCCTAACTACTGCGGTTGTTTTAGAAAACATCCATGAAGTGAAAGTACCTGTTTTTCAATAACGTGCTACATGATTAGCTATTTCGTATTTATATGATGAATTAGATGTTTTTATAGATGTTTCCAAAACTCGTACGGTTATACTACAGAATGGAGGTATTTTTGCTGAAATCTTTCTTAAAAAATGTATTTTTGTTATTTTTCAAAAACGTGGTGGCCAAATAAAAACTTTCTAAACTAAAGTTGTTAACCATAAGGTAGCCTAAAATTTTGGTACGAGAATGGCGCCAATGACGGAATATTTAGATTCATAGCAAACAACTGTCGTTTAGTATTTATCTAGTAATTTATCTATTAGGGAAAAGTTAAACTCTCGTGCCCATATAAAATTGTATCCAACAATCTAATAAACTCAATAAAGAAAAAAAATGTATTGATAC
This sequence comes from Agriotes lineatus, assembly GCA_940337035.1. Taxonomy (NCBI): domain Eukaryota; kingdom Metazoa; phylum Arthropoda; class Insecta; order Coleoptera; family Elateridae; genus Agriotes; species Agriotes lineatus. The sequence goes on along the minus strand of OW679197.1, from coordinate 60,507,783 downwards.
CTGTAAAAATCGAGGTGCAGACCAGAGCAGATTCTAACCTTACTATCAGCGGGGTGGTTACGATTTCCTATCCTGTACAATGTGGGACGTCCAGAGAAAGTACAGGTATACCAAGCAGCATTGTAAAAGCCACCAAAGGTCAGATTTTGCAAACTAAAGGGTGTCTTTAGTGAATGTGTTTGTTAGCGTGGGTTTTGCAATCAACTTTCGTTAACGTAGCGTCACTATAAGTCAAATGTTTTGTGACGTAGTGTACTTACAGTCAATTTTTTTCGCATATCAATAGCGGTCACAGGTTGCACATGAAAAACGGAGTTGTTTACGAATTTTCGACCACAGGCGATCATCTAGGAATTTATGTGAGTGCCGTCAGGTACCGATACCGCGCATGAGAATTCCCGCCGGCTAAATATGGTAGCATACAGAATGCGTACAAATAATTGTGTAATTTAAACATTTAATAATTATTAGCAAATTATTAATTTGAATTTGGATGTAGCGACCTAACCCTGTAGATCGAGAGTCATAATCTATACATATCGTATATAAAGGAAAGTCACAACCCCGACTAATCAACGCACAGTCGTAGCCACTGGTACTACGAAATTGAAATTTTGGTGGAAAGTTCAACTTGTTACGTAAGGTAGTTCTAAGAAGTGATTTTTTGAAATTTTACCCCTAAGGGGGTGAAAGGGGTATAATGTGTTTTTATGAATTCCTCAATATCTGTTACACCCGGTGAGATATCGACTTGGCGTAAACTTGCAAAGCTTTACAATGCAAATGCCTAAAAGCATAATTCAGGATTTTGCCCTAATCAACCCCTAAAGATGCAAATATGGATTCGGTGTGAATTAAAGAACCCTTTGTATCTGCTATTTTTATTGAGTTAGGATATTATTTTTTGCCATATAGATGTATTTTTAAAATATTCAAAAAGTTGTTTAAGCCTTTTAAAGGCCATCGTTCCCATTTTGGGAACACGGCTTTTATCTCATGTTATCAGCTATATATCATATTGTAAGCTGATGTATGTGTTTATTACTAAACATAAGGGTGTGTACTTGCTTTTTACTAAAGATGATTTTATTTCTTTTTCACCATTGTGTTAATAATATTTCCTAAAAGTAACATAAAATTGAAGTTTTTGTCGTGTTTCGCAAAAAATGATGACAAACATACTATTTTTTGTTTTTTGAAATTTTTTTTTCACTAGAATAGTAGCCAATAAACTATATTTGATAACTATTGCCACTGTTTTATGTTTGAATTATATTTTTATTCTGAAAACCGTGCTAAAACTCGCATGTCCCAATTTGGGAACGTTGGCCAGTATACGACACAATATGTCATAAATCACTCTGGAGAACTAAAGCGCAGGTTTCTGCAGGTCTGTACATGTTGTTGCCGGCGTATCTTTTACAGACCAAATTTGCTTGTTGGCTTTTAGTTTTCATTTAGCTTTTGCACAGTGCAGTTGTTTGACTAAAGTATTGATCAACGTTGTGTAAGTTACAATTATGGATCCAAAGATGTTTTACGGGTTAGTCTAATAGTAAAAAAGGTATATTTTATATAATATAAAAATAATTACGTTTTAGGTCTGTCACAAAATACAGATTTTTGGAAAATGCGGTTGATGCGGTTGAAGCTTCAACGTCTGTAAAAGGAATGGATATAGTAATTCTTCCTCCAGAGTCTGCTGATCGAGACATTGATAGTGACGAAGATGAAATTGATGATGAGGTACTGCAATCAAACGATATGCCCGATGAAGTTCCTGGAGATATAGAATTGCATATTCAAGAATCTTCGGATGATGAAGAAGAACAACAACCACCAGTAAAAAGAAAAGCAATGTGGAAAAAGACACAGGAAGTGGCAATCAATCGTGAAGCTGAGGATCCTCAAAAAGTAGGTGCAGAGCACATTGGAAAGTCGGAATATGAAATATTTTCTTTATTCCTTACGTCCGAAATTATTTCTTACATACGAGAACAAACTCAGCTCTATGCTAGAAGAGAGAAAAATATTCATAACTTTAGCGTATCTGACGAGGAGATCCGACAATTTCTGGGATTACTTCTAATCAGTGGCTATCATAGCGTTCCAAGTGAAAACGACTACTGGTCGACGGCTGATGATATGCAAGCACCGATTTTCGCTAAAACAATGAGTAGAGAAAAATTCCGAACCATAAAGCGCTACTTTCATCTAGTTGATAATCGTAACCTTCCTAATTCTAAGGTGGCAAAGGTTTTGGTGTTCTATGAAAAATTAAAAGAACGGTTTCAACAGTTTGGGGTTTTTCATAAGCATCTTAGTATAGATGAAGCAATGGTGCCATATCATGGGCGTCACTCGGCCAAAATGTTTATCAAAAATAAGCCGATTAGATTTGGCTTCAAGATATGGATGCTTTGCGGAAACGATGGATATCCATATAACTTGGAAATTTACTGTGGAAAGTCAGGAGATTCTACAATACCTTTAGGATGGCGAGTAGTTCATTCGATGCTGGAAGTATTAGATAACCCTGGCAATCATCTAGTGTACTTTGACAATTTTTTTACAAGCTATGCCCTCCTAGCAAGTTTGTCTGAAAAAGGTATTCGTGCTTGTGGCACGGTAAGGGAGAACAGAACGAATAAATGTCCCTTGATATCGTCAAAGGATATGAAGAAAATGGATAGGGGTTCTTACTATTATAGGTCAGATGGGAATGTACTGTGCGTAAAATGGAACGACAATGCTGTAGTGACTGTAGCAAGTAACCACTTCAAAGTTACGCCAGTTCAAAAAACGACAAGAAGGGTGAAGTCTGAAAATAAAAAAGAAGTCACCCAACCAAATCTAATTAGCAAGTATAATTTTGGAATGGGTGGCGTTGCTCTTCTGGACCGCTTATCGGCTAGCTACCGACCGATGTTGCGATCGAAGAAGTGGTGGTGGAATCGTTTCTCACATGGTCTAAATTTAGCCGATATTGCTGCATTTCGATTTTATCAACATGTGAATCCCGGAACTTCTATAACCCATCTGCAGTTTAGACGAAATGTAGCATTAGCGCTTATAAACGTTGGCGCAGCCCAACGTAAAAGAAAAGGCGGACCATCTGCACCTATATTACAAGACATCAGATTTGACGGTGTAAATCATATTCCTACAAGTACATCGCAAGGGCGTTGCATAGTCTGCCAAAACAACACAAGGCTGAAATGCAGCAAATGCGAGAAACGACTTCACAAAAATTTTTGTTTTGATAAGTATCATACTAAGCAATAGTTGTAGCTGTACATTATTGTTTATGTAGTAACTAATTAGTAATTATTTAGTAGATAGCTTTCTTTTCTTATATATTATACAGATATTATCCGAAATAAATAGTAGTAAAATCAATTTTTATGTATTTTCTCAAAGTATCCAAATAAGTAACATTAGCGTATCATAATAGGCCAACGTTCCCAAAATGGGAACATGGCTTTTTTTCAAAACGAATAAATTTAGACAAATTGTGACTTCAGAACTACTTATAATATATAACTAAGAACAAGTTTTTAGAATATTATCACCCTAGGTGCACGCTATCAAGACGCGGCCATTAAAAGGTTAAGGAATTTTGAAAAAATTTTCCCTAAAGAAGTGAAAAGGAGTAAACTGTGCTCTCAAGAATTCCGCAATATATCTTAGACCCAATAAGATATTGACTTGGTGTTTTCTTGCATATATATTTAAGGCAAATGTCTAAAAACACATTTTACGATTTTGCCCTAGTCAACCCTTAAAGGTGCGAATCTACATTCGGGGTGAATTACAGAACCCCTCGTATCTCCAATGTTTGTTTAAATAGCTGTATTCTGTCACCTGTTCATGGACCTCGATACTCTCCTTTACCAGGCCAAACGCATCTAGCACTCTCACAAAGATCTCCCAACGTCCAAACAAATCCAAGTACGAACTCCCCCAAAACACCTAGGCGCAAAGACTTCCTGGCCAAAACTCGACAAAGCACGTACCAACTTTCTCCAGTAGTACTGTCAGCAGCAAACGCCTTCCACGTCTTTCTACCAAAATCCTCAAGCAACCAATGACCTAGTATCACGAACCTCGATTAGATGCTAGTTACAAGATGTCACTTCAATGACAGGCTTGTCGAATTAGAACTCCGTTAGATGAAAACCTCCTATCCACCCTATAAAACGCTCACTCTGCTAACAATCTCGATGCAAACCACTTCCAGTAAAACCATTTCCTGTTATCCAATTCATATGATGTAATGTAATTTGACAATAAACTCAGGTCGGCATCCCATTCCAGAAATTTGCTTTTATAGATTATAACTGTGTTATTTAGATATCTTCACCACATCTATTTTCTTCATCCATATCGTCTGCACATTTTTTAATCTTTTAATATTCACTTTTTTATTTTCACCACGCCAATTTTAATTAATTCACAACCCTTTTGTATACCAAACATCTTTTAAACTTTTATAAAGGGTTTATTTTCGTAATTCTAACCGCTTACAAATGTATTACACGTTTTTGTACCAAATTATTTTTACATACTTATAAATAAAAATATCTCCTTAGTGATTTAGTTTAGCATATATTTTATAGTCCAACACACTATAGAAACTTTATCATATTTATCTAACACCCACTATGTTGAATGGTATTTCTCGAATAAGTATCTGCCATTAATCCTCCACTTCATTTTAGATAATTATTAAATTATGTTAGAATCTAACTGTTTTTTATATAGCTTCATTCAATTGAATTTGAAATTATATTTCCTTTCTTTACCAAATACATTTTAATAATTTTGATATCCTTTTCATACTTAAATTCATCTTTGTATATTTAATACTATATTATTTTAACCTTATTAATCTGATATTAAACCCTTATACTAAAGACCATTACAATATATTGCTATGTTATGCTAGCTGATAAATTTATTTAAATTATCGTATTACTATTTTGCCCTTTATTTTTAACTTTCAATTCAAATCCGTATTTTACAATATTATTAATGAAACTCTCTCAGGTGGTTCGCAATATCTAGTAACCCAATGATTGACTTGTCAAATTCTCTTTGTTTAATTGCCAGTTCATTGACTTTCAAAAAATTGACACCTAACGTCAAATTAATCAAAATTCAGAACGAATATCAAGGTTTTTACAATAAGATCTAATATGCAATTCTTTTACCAATCTCTTATGTAAGTATGAAATTCAATTTATATTTTTATACCTTCTTACTAGTTATAGCTTTATAAATGTTTCATTTAACCTTTTAAAACACAAACCTGATTTAACACTTTGCTTGTTAATACTGCCAAAATCCTTCCAAACTGGATCCTCACTCCGACTGCACTCAAACACCTGCTGGGTCCTTATCCAAACTGCATCACCTGCGATGAATGTAAACTCCCAGCATCACCTTATTGCCATCCACTTCAAAACTTCCACATCCTATACTGGATTCCTGTCGTTGTCCCCTGCTGCTGTCAACTTCAAGTCTCCTAGCTCCTGTACTGGATTACTGCGGCTCCGATCCCTCTCTGGTAAGTGTCAGCATAAATCTTGTTCCAAATATGAATTTGTCTTTTTTTTTAGATGGTCCTGCGTCTTCAATGATACCCACAGGTTTCCCAAAAACAATTCGCTGCACGTACTAACCTCTTGTTTGTGGCTTGTATTCCATTTCCAATGTATTATCAATAATATCCTCACTAACCAAAGCTTGTCCCTTTATTTCTTGTTTTTAATATTTTATTTTATGTTTCCACCTCGAAGATTTTGCTTTTAACCCATATAATTTGTACCAACCATAACATTTACAAATTATACAACATTTATTAATGTTTCTTTATTCGAAAATCACACCCATATCAAATTATGTATACATTTTTGAGTTGTTTTTTTAGTAACTAATTAAACAAATTACAAATTATTACTACTAGACACGATTCTTGCTGCCTCCTATATACATTTTTTTTATATAATCAAAACAGATATTTTATTTTAATTATCATAACAGATACATTTTAGTAGTAACCTTGGTATTTATTCCTATTCAGAATTTTCTTATTACAGATTAAGTTTGAGTAATCAATCATTATGCTATTATTTGACTAACCAATAATAAGAAAGTTAATTTCAGTATACTTTAACATGTATTTAGATCCATTAATTTGCTTATATCTGACTTCCAAATTTATTTGACTAAACTGTTTCTTTAGTATTCATTTTTAAATTATCAAAGAATATAGTGTATCATAACATAATTCCTCAATTAAGAAAAACATTTTTAATAAACTCGTTTTATTTCAAATGTATTTTCTTAATTCGTTATTTAATTAATAAATTTTGTAGAACCCATCCAAATATCCTATTATCTAAATTAATAACAATCAACACCTATTTACATCTATCTATTTTAAAATTACTATAGAAACGAAATAATTAACTTTACCAACCAACAACATTTTATGCAATATTTACAGATTTTCATGTTTTCTAAGTTTTCGTTATATATGGGTAAATCATTGTAATATGAAATCTTCCTCTAATTCGTCCATCTGTATCATTTATTAATTCATATGTTTACTTGTTCTCTTAATGCAAATGGAATAGGATAAGATTTGCTATTAAAACCTTTCGTTTCGTCAACCTGCAACTTATGAATGTATTTCTGTGCTTGTCCTACCTTTTCATTAATAATATCTTTATTTCTGTTGATTATTTCTAGTATTCGGCCTTCATATTGCTTATTATTTTCAGCTATTTTCAAATCATTCAGCAAAACCCCCTTATAATTATTATCACTCTGTATATCACATATTACATTATTATTAATTATTATACCTTCCTTATACTTCATTGTATCTCCAATTTTATCTAATTGAACACACTTATTTTCTCGGCTGACACTATTAGTACAGTTCCAAGATTTTTTTACCCCTTTTAAATGAATACACTTTTGTGTTCCATCAATATGAATCCCTAATTGCTGAATTACATCAATTCCTAACACCATATCGACAGTGAGACCTTTTATTATAAACAATCTAACAAAATCTTCCCATTGATTTATACTTATCTTTACATTTAACACTCGGTTTGTGGTTGATATCTTTCTTTTGGTTGCTGATAGCAAATCTATTTTATTTACTTTAATTATATTCTTGTACAGGACATCTAAATTATTTAAAATTACTTCCTCATTTATTAAAGATGTGATCATATTTCATAATAGAATACTGTCTTCTTTTTAGTAGTACAATGGCATCATCTATCTTTTAATATTTAATATTCATAACTATTTAAATGCTAAAATACGTGTGGTTCTTCATAAAAATTTTTATTAAATTACTATTTACATATTTACAAGTTCCGAGTTTCCTTTTGTTATCTTAATACTCTTTTAAAAGTATTTTCAGTAGTCTTTTGAACATCCTTGTCTTCTTTAGATGCTTGTTTTAATTTTCTTAATTTCATTCCTAACCTTGGTACTTCATTTTGTCTCAGCTTTTCTTTTAACTTCTTTGCTTCCTCCTTTAGTCGTCGTTTAACTGTTTCCTTCTTTGTTTTCTTCTTATTTTTATTGACATTAACTATATAACCTCCTGTAATTCTTCTTATTTTATAAAATCTATTACATCTTCTTAAATTTCCATTTTGAATTCCCGTGCCTTCTTGTATTTTCTTCAATGAATCTTCTACCTCTTTTAACTTGGTCGACTGACTTTCTTCTAATGAGTTCACTCTGCTTTTATTATCTTTAATTTCTTCTTGCATCTGGTTACTTTGACTTTGTATGTGCTTTAACTTTCCATCTAACTCTTCTTTATCCTGTACTGACTTAGTTTCCATAATCTTTGTTAAATTTTCTTCTATCTCTTTGCGTTCCTCCTGTCTTTCTTTTCTCACCTCATTCTTGAGTTCCTCCTTATAACTTCCTAATGTTTCACTCATCTTATTAATTTGTGCTTGCAATTCTTGCTTATTCTTGATTTGCACCTTATTAAATTCTTCTCTTAATTCCAATATCGATTCTTCCATCCTTTTTGCCTGTTCTTTTTGCTCCTCAATTGCCTGTTGCAAATCCTTTTTCAACTCTTCCGCATTCTTCGCAAAATCCTTCCTCAGCTCTGCTGTATCCTTATTACTTTGCTGCATCATTCTTTCCATTGACTGTAATGATTGCATTTGCATTTGCATTTGCTGCATCATTCCCATTATTTGTTTCATCCTGTCATCTTTTTCTGTATGTTCTTCCTGTAACCTTACCTGGTCTCCTTGTACTTCCATTTCTAGCTGTCCTTCTTCACCTTCTACTCCTGCGCTACTCGCCACTACTTCCATCTGTTCTGGTCCTTCTTCTTTCTCTTCTTCCACCTTCTTGCCTTTCCTTGTAACCCTTTTATCTGCCATCTTTCAGTTAAATTGTTTAAATATACCTATTTTTTTATTATAACCCTTTATAATGAATCGTATATCTTTATATTTGATTTACCAATTTATTGAATCCGTTATCCAATACTTTAGTTACTCAAATTAAATGTCCTATTCTGTTACTCTATTTTTTTTTTAAAAGAACTTAGTTATGATACCCTTTTACCTTTTTACAATTCTGTTCTTTTATTCGTGATTGTTAATTACAAATTAACCATAAACCTGGTTTATCAGCTATATTCAAATAAACGGGTTTGATTGTATTTTCTAATCTTACGTTTGACTTTTCAATTACCTGACATTGACAATCTACATCAATTTGCTATGCCCTCTCGTTGCGGCGCCATAAAATTTGCTATGTTATGCTAGCTGATAAATTTATTTAAATTATCGTATTACTATTTTGCCCTTTATTTTTAACTTTCAATTCAAATCCGTATTTTACAATATTATTAATGAAACTCTCTCAGGTGGTTCGCAATATCTAGTAACCCAATGATTGACTTGTCAAATTCTCTTTGTTTAATTGCCAGTTCATTGACTTTCAAAAAATTGACACCTAACGTCAAATTAATCAAAATTCAGAACGAATATCAAGGTTTTTACAATAAGATCTAATATGCAATTCTTTTACTAATCTCTTATGTAAGTATGAAATTCAATTTATATTTTTATACCTTCTTACTAGTTATAGCTTTATAAATGTTTCATTTAACCTTTTAAAACACAAACCTGATTTAACACTTTGCTTGTTAATACTGCCAAAATCCTTCCAAACTGGATCCTCACTCCGACTGCACTCAAACACCTGCTGGGTCCTTATCCAAACTGCATCACCTGCGATGAACGTAAACTCCCAGCATCACCTTATTGCCATCCACTTCAAAACTTCCACATCCTATACTGGATTCCTGTCGTTGTCCCCTGCTGCTGTCAACTTCAAGTCTCCTAGCTCCTGTACTGGATTACTGCGGCTCCGATCCCTCTCTGGTAAGTGTCAGCATAAATCTTGTTCCAAATATGAATTTGTCTTTTTTTTTTAGATGGTCCTGCGTCTTCAATGATACCCACAGGTTTCCCAAAAACAATTCGCTGCACGTACTAACCTCTTGTTTGTGGCTTGTATTCCATTTCCAATGTATTATCAATAATATCCTCACTAACCAAAGCTTGTCCCTTTATTTCTTGTTTTTAATATTTTATTTCATGTTTCCACCTCGAAGATTTTGCTTTTAACCCATATAATTTGTACCAACCATAACATTTACAAATTATACAACATTTATTAATGTTTCTTTATTCGAAAATCACACCCATATCAAATTATGTATACATTTTTGAGTTGTTTTTTTAGTAACTAATTAAACAAATTACAAATTATTACTACTAGACACGATTCTTGCTGCCTCCTATATACATTTTTTTTATATAATCAAAACAGATATTTTATTTTAATTATCATAACAGATACATTTTAGTAGTTAAGCAGCGTTTTCCTCCACATTCGCCAGTCGCTGACGACCACGACCGAGTAGCCGCGACCTATTCGTTGAGACATCTACAATGCATTTAAGCGGGTCTGTTTTCCTAGCTGCTACTAATTCGTTGCTACCAAATTCCGTTCGCCGCTCGTTAGTCGTCAGTCGCTTGACATGTTTTTGAGCAGACAAGCGACTTATTCGTCGACGAATTTCAATGTTTTTGCATCGCGTTTGTGAAGTATTGTTTTTAAATAGTACATTTTAACTTGGTGAAGTCAGAAAAATATAACTATAAAACTAGCAACATTAAAATTATTGTTTTTCTATTAATATTCATTTTATAAACTGCAGCTAGTCGCGAGCGAAGAGCAGTAAACCGCTGCGAGAGAAAAACAGGCAGACATCCTCACGAATTAGTCGTGGCTACTCAATCGCAGTCGTCAGCGACTTGCGAATGTGGAGGAAAACCCTGCTTAACCTTGGTATTTATTCCTATTCAGAATTTTCTTATTACAGATTAAGTTTGAGTAATCAATCATTATGCTATTATTTGACTAACCAATAATAAGAAAGTTAATTTCATTATACTTTAACATGTATATAGATCCATTAATTTGCTTATATCTGACTTCCAAATTTATTTGACTAAACTGTTTCTTTAGTATTCATTTTTAAATTATCAAAGAATATAGTGTATCATAACAATATAAACACAGGATAATGTTCTTAACAAAGTTAATGAGCTTTAATGGTAAGAATAAAATAAAATCACTTGTATGTGATGGTCTGTCGTTCGAATTTTATTCAATTCTTTTTCAAAGACAAATGAAAGTCTATTTTAAATAGAACATCCGGTATATTATTACATTTTTTAATTTAGCTTAAAATGTTTTCTCTTGAACTAACGCCCTATTTTGTACCGTTTTTGTAGAATTTGTAATTTTTGAAAATTTTTGACAAATGCTTAAAAATTCAAAATAATATTTATGGCTAATCATCAGATCATTGTAAAAGGAAGTTGTGTGCGTGTATCACACCAGATTTTTTCAGTTATGGATGATGGATGTTCTTTAGCTTCCGAAGCATTAGAAGTAATCGTTAGGTACTCCTTCAAATGTGATAGACGCTAATACAGTTTTATGTTTATGTTATGATCAGTCTTTGACATCTTCAAATTTATGTACTACATGTTTTGACGTATCAGCTAATTTGTTTTCTTTACAAATTAATGAAATAACAAGCAACAGTAGTAATTTTCATTAGTAATATAACAAGGGTGAGACATACTTACCTATAATTTTACGCACGCCAAGGGCGAAGTGCTGGTTGCAATGAAAACTGTTCCGAGGGCAGTTTCCTAAGGGCAACCAGCACGATGAGCAAGGGCAAAATTATATGTATGTTGCCCGCGTTTATATTTTGAAGACTATATCAGTCATGTCACAGTTGTGTATAATAATCAACGTTAGATTATTTATCAAAACTATTCAGGATTATTTATATGAATTTATTTCTGTTACCGATTTTCAACCTACTTTGGAGAATAACTTCAAGCAGTTTCACAAATCATCAATAGGTTTTGGAGAAACTGCCCTGACGATGCCCACATCTGCGACAATTTGATATTAAGTATGTGCACTACTTCCTTAATCATCAAATTTGTCAAGGAGAAGAATAAGCTGAATACCTCCATTACCCAAGAACATCGGAAGAAAATGGCTGCGAAAGAGGTTGTTATTTATTCATTACTAGCTGAGACCCGCGGCATATGCCGCATTTAAAATGTAGGACGAATGGCAATAAGGAGAAGTTCCAAAAAATAAATTTTCAAATGGAAAGGAAACGCTCGCCTCTCGAAAGCGTTTTATGGACATTTTTGGATAGCCTCCGGGCAACTTTCTTTTATATTGGATACTGGCAATACTGCTGAATTGAATAGTGTCTTCTTTTTTTTGTTCAGTATTAAATGGTAATTATTGTTACAATGTTGTAAATTCGCAGTTAGTGCAAATGTCACTGGGCACTTTCCGAAAACTAAATTCTTGGAATTTGCTGATCTCTAAAAGCACCATATTTAGACAAACCTAGAATTTTCTGAAAATAGGGACAATGAACCTACTTGCTTTTGGAATATACAGGAATAGCTATTTAAGTCACAAGGAATGTAAGGACCTATTAACATTTGAGGTAGGCAAGTACAAGCCAAGGCGAAGTCGCGGCTTGTTGTCTGCCGAAAATATTAATAGGCGATACATTCCGAGTTATCTTATTATATTTTTCCCGCTGCTTATAAAAATGTTCCTAGATTTTTGAAAAAATAGTTTGGTTTGTCACCTGTCATCAGGATTAATTTTCGTGAGTCGTGTTACCTATGAGTGTCACATGTCACATAAACACTTGCAATTTAGAAACAAAACGTCTAAATCTGCATCTTGCTTTGCTAATTTTATTATCCTAGGAACTTAATAATAGTATTAAGTTCCGTTGTCAAGAAAAAGCAGCAAACAAATATAATCACCGACTTACACGTTTTGTTACTAAGGCTGTATCACTGACTTACATGATCAGCAGCGGGAAACTATTATAATGTTTTATTGTTATGATGGGGAATTTGCATAAGTATTTAAGTGTCTACTTCCTATCCCAAAAAGTCAGGTAGGCGCGTTCTGCGTGTGCGCTGTGCGTAGCCGAATGCGGACATTTAAAATATGAGAATTATTTGAGCCACCGAAATAATTTTAAGCTGCCTGCAATCTGTGTTTCTTTTCAGGTTTAAGCCATTGATGATTTTAGCATTGCGTTATAATGTGACGATCTAACGTTTAACACCACGATACTAATAAATATTTTCCTGAAATCGGCTACAATTCCGCTGCTGTGGAAATGTTCTAAAGTTTGTCCTATTTTTAAAAATGGCAGCCGAACAGACATTAAGAATTACAGACCAATTTTCATTATCTGTAATTTTAGTAAAATTTTTTAAATACTTTTGGAAAAAAAAATTTAATGCCATGTGAATAATTTAATTTTTACTCAACAACATGGTTTTATGAAAGGTGGCTCAACTGTAACAAATCTTTCTGTTACTCAGCATATAGTAGAAAATATTGACAACAAAATGCGGATTGATGTTATTTATACAGACCTTACAAAGGCATTTGACAGACTTGACCATGGCATATTAATACAAAAGCTCGGTGCTTTTGAAATCTCCAATAGTCTCATTGATTTATTTAGGTCATACCTTAATAATCGAACTCAATATGTTCAGCTAAATGGGTTCAAATCTGGAAAATACCTTGCCACATCGGGAATCCCTCAAGGATCCAACCTGGGACCACTATTGTTCAATATATTTATGAATGACATTGGTGATGTAATAGACACGAACTATTTGTTATATGCTGACAACTTGAAAATATATAATTCAATTAAAAATGTTGCAGACTGTGAGAGCCTTTCATTAAATCTAGATCATGTAGTTGAATGGTGTAGAAGAAATAATTTAAAGCTAAATCGTGCTAAATGTAAAGGTGATGGCTTACTCACTAAAGACAGATCCAATTATTTTTAAATACTGTATTGATAACTATTCACTTGAAAGGCCTAAAACATTTATTGATCTAGGAGTTACATTTGACCCTAAGCTCTCCTTTAATATTCATCTTCATAACATTATAAATGCAGCCAATCGTATGTATGGACTTGTAGTTCGAATCAGCCAGAATTTTAGAAATATTATGACCTTAAAATGTCTTTATTATGCTTTTGTAAGATCAAAGTTGGAATATGCCTCGGTCATCTGGAGTCCATACTATCAAGTTCACATTGATAGAATAGAAGCCATGCAGAGACGTTTCTTAAAATCCCTAAGTTATAGAATTGATCTCATCTATTTAGATTTTTTTTTAAATAATGGTATATAAGGTATGAAATTGTAAATTATGGTATATTGTAGCGAAATAATTTGTAATGGTATCAAGCTCGAAGCTCGAAATTATGGTATAAACACAATAATTATGGTACGTCTAGCAACTATAAAATACCACAATTCTTAGAACAACCTCGAATAAGGCGCTCAAGTTCTAGGTCATCCTGGAACTCCCGCTGACTTCTGTTACGTCAGCGCCTTCGCCGTCGTGTCTCCTACAAATTCGGCCACGCTGCTTTTCCGATTGTCCTCAATCGGCCCTGGGAAAACACCAAGCCATAATTAGTTACACAAATTAATAAAAGTTCGGAAAACTGCACATCTCCAACACAATATGCATGTGTGCGGCTCATGTTCGTCTTTTCATTAGCTGAATTTTTAAAAGTATTTAATTCGAACCAGAAGTTGGAAAATTCTAATTATTTTAATTTCTTTTTACCTTCTCTGACAAATTGCACAATTCTCTTCACTTACAGTTTCCCCTTCCTTGAAATTTGGTATTAAATGAGGATACTGTACGAAATAAATAACATTGACGCCAGATTTTGTCTACCAATTCCGCTTTGGCTGGCTGATCTGCTAATTTAGTTTTGAGATTTTCGTCTAATAAATGAGGATGAAAATGTACCAGAAATATTAAAAATGTACTTTTGTACAAACGGTTTCAAAATGTACCAGATTCGTACAATTGTACCAGCTCTGGCCACGCTGCTGTACAACAATATCAACAACCCGCCCACTGTAGCTACGGCGCATAGACTGGGAGTCGAAATGTTGGGACCTTGGGAATGTTCTGCATTATTATATGAGTATGATGATGATGTTTATAAATAATACGTATATTTTATTTATTTAGATGTTGTTTTATAAGCATTTATTTTGTTCTCGAATTTAATATTTGGTGTATTGTATATTATTTTTACTGAATGTATTTACTACATTAATAAAAAAAAATACTGCCGCTTTCCTTAAATAATTGTTTTATTTACATTAAAAGTTGTACCGTTGTAATTTGTATTCAAGAAATAATTTGTAAATTTTATCAGCATTAGCAATTAAAGTTTATTAATTATTTTTTAAATCAAAAGTTATTCACAAAATATTTTTTAAATTAATGAGATTTGAGGGTTGCCTATATGCGCCATTTAAATTTCGCGCTCAAGCCATTTAAAACTCCCGCTCATTGTGTAATTGGGCCACCTCGTCGCCAGGGTGCAGCTTTTTGAAAACATGGTTAAGGTCACTAGATCAACACACTAACTAAAAGTGTAAGGTACCGCCATTTATATCTATCCTTGTCGCACAATTTTCTCCAACTAGGGATAAAAACAAAAACTAACAATAATTTGACTTTACAGCAGTGCCATTACACCAAAAAGAAAATCCCCAAAAACTAGGGTCTTCCCTATTGCACTTGAGCAATTTGTATTTGTTATCTTTATCTCACAATTTTCTCACATTGTCACGCTAGAAATGGAATGGCGGTACCTTACACTTAGTATATTAATCTAGTGACCTAAAAAATAATGACGTGTTGCCAACTTTTAACATGGGGGATTTGCTTGTATTAGGCAATGTTGCCAACGCTACCGATATTTTGGTAGATCTACCGATTTCATTCATAATCTATCGATCTACCGAAACGACCCTTGTTTCTACAGAGTTTTTGCTACACCGTATAATCATACGTAAAATGTTTCTTGAGTACAATTTAAACCGAAAAAAAGCATCAGCAACTCTTTATATTGGAGAACTTTTAAGAATTAGTTTTTTGTTTTTTTTAATAGATTTTTTGTTTTTTTTAATTTGTTCGAGAAATAGGCTTTCAAGAACAACAATTAGTGGTTTATTACATACAAAAAGATTTACAGGGCAGGACAAGTGTTGCGATTTTGCTGTTGATAAGAATATCCTTACAGAAAATGACTAAACAAATTTATTCTGTAAGCGGCAACCAAGATAGTAGTAGCGAAAATCAATAGAGTAGGAACTATTATATATTTTTATAGTCATATTCTATACGTAAACATTTAATTTTTTTATATATAATATATTATTGTACCTGTATAAATGAATTAGTGGTTAATAGTGTTTTAAGTAAATTAGTGTAGTTTTCCATAGGTCCTAATAAAACAATTAGGTTTTTTGTATTAATTTTGTTTATTTAATTAGAAAGTGAAATATAAATGTATGTAAATTTTTAATTGTCGGTTTACTGAAACTTGGCTATTGCAAAAATGTAAGTAGGAACTACAAAACACATTTTAGTATGTCTACCGCAAAATTTTTGGGATCTACCGAAATTTAGCGTAAAAAGCTACCGATCGCCTAAAATATGAGATGGCAACACTGGTATTAGGTATTCAGGTATTGTTGTTTGTTTGTTACCATCGGTGGTGTAATGCAAGTGGTGATATTAGGCATTTCCAAATATTAAACCGTGAGAAATTGACCATTCGGCAATTATTAATCAGGTGATGTCGATACATAATTTTGAGTGAATATTTTCAGCACATACATGTACCTATATTTGGAACGTAAAACATAACCTAAAATATGTACATTTACTAGCGTGATTCGTTTGTCACAAGCTTGCTAATCGGGTGCACTATGTACAGTCGCGGAATTAAAAATCCGGACACTTAAAATGATTCAGTGTATATCTTACTTTACTTTACTTATCACGTTTAGTGGTGAAATTAGTGAAAATCAAAATAATTACTCGTATATGACAGCATGCCTCATTTAAGAGTCGAGCAAAAAATGCAAGTAATTACATTACCCAAAAATTGCAAAAATCATCTGTAGGACTCGTCCGGATTTTTAATTCCGCGACTGTACATGCATCTGGTAGGTAGATACCGTACAGTTTTCAAGCCCTCTACGCCAAAATATCAACTGCTTAAATTTTTGACCGTGATCCGTATGTATAAGTTTTGATATAATACCTATTTGTAAATGTCTATATTGCAGGAAGCAACTAAAAAGCATTTGCAATATCAATATTATCTTCTTTCAGAAAGAGCCTCGGCAAAACTCCAAGTGTAGTACTGGACACAATAACGACGAGGTGTCTTGTTTACTTCCGCACATTTACGTCATTGGATTCAGGTAAGCATATAAATAATTGCCACTTGAATATGGGAAAAAGATTGTTAACAGTCATGAAACGCTTCACTCGCTCAAAAATATATCAGAAATGTGCATTAACTTTCATGTTAATTTTGGATTTTATAATGTTGTTTAGAAACCATTTAATTGCGGTTTCTAAGGAGATAATTGATGTCAGTTGACTATTCAATTCACCTGTCGTCTGTCAAAAATTGATCAATGAAAATCCAGATCTTGATATTTCTTGATCAATAAAAAAATAGTAGCGGATATATCTTCCTATTTTAAACAAATGTTTTTATTAGATGAAAATCAATCTTCGTTTTCTGTTACTATAGAAATTACGTAGATTGTTACTAGATTGACCGAAAAATTGGTTTTGTGTGTTGAATAGTGTGTTCAAAAATCTGTTGTACAGAGATAGTTGTAAGTTTATTGGTGGTTGTGTTTTTACTCCACAAAGACTCGCACTGTTATTATTTATTTATCGTATGGCAAGGAAATGCACAGTAAAATATAAAAACTTAAATAGGAGGTTAACATTTAAAATTAGTGTATAACATAAAACTTGTATAACATAAAATTTGTATAAATAAAACGTATGTATATATGTATACAAATCACAATACTTAGGCAGGACACAAAATTACATAAGATGGCTTAAATACAGTAGATATATTAGAAATTATATATTAATATTAATATTTTCTATCCACTCGATTGCCTCCGGAGTTAGGGTGATAAAGTCTTCGAAGTTGCCCTGGTATGCCGTCTGTGCACAATCTTGGGTGATGTGTGCTATTGTTTGTCTGACTGCTCCACATGGACATTCGGGAGAGGCGATTTTTCCCCACTTGTGGAGGAGATCGGCACAGAGTCTGTGCTCAGAACGAATCCTGTTGGCTGTTTTCCATACTTTGCGGGAGAGTTCGAAACCTGACGGCTGTTGGGTAGTGCTGATGTGGTCATGGACTGTAGGAGGTGTTATCAACGACCATTTCTCTTCCCATTTCTGTCCTATGTCAAAATCTGTTTCTCTTAGAATTGCAGCCAATTTCACTGTTGGCTGTCTAGACCGGAGCCTGTTTAAGGATGCATTCTGGATGTCTTTGTGTATCGGCAGAAGGGGGTTTTCAGTGATTTTTTCATATTCCCGCAGGAGGGCTTGTTGGCGCTGCAGTTCAGGAGGGGGGATGTGACTGAGGGTCGGGAGCCAGTATGTAGGCGTAGATTTAATGCATCCAGTAATAGTACGCATTGTGGCATTTAGTTGAGTATCCAATTTTGAAACATGATGGCTGTTTAGCCACACTGGTGCTCCATACTCTGCAGCACTATACACTAGGCTGATGGCCGCCGACCGTAGCACTGTAGCCGATGCACCAAAGGTTGTCGAGCATAGCTTTTGAATTATGTTATTTCTGGTTCGGATCTTCGCTGTGGTTTTTACTAGATGATTTTTGTAAGTTAAGCTCCTATCCAGAGTGATACCCAGGTATTTAGAAATTCGCTTACGCTGATGATCTGGCACTCGCTGTAAGGCACGAATCTATTGAAGCCACAGAACGGGTACTAACTTCCGACCTCAAATTACTTACTGAGTATTACCGAAAGTGGAGACTGATACCAAACCCTGCCAAAACGGAATGTTCTTGTTTTCATTTGAACAACAAAATGGCCAACCGGAACCTGGAAATATATCTCCACGGTGTCCGCCTGAACCATAACTCCCACTGCATTATTAACTAGGTAGACCTTGATGTGTACCTTCAAAATATTTGTACTTTGTACAAGCTTCGACCGACGATTGCTGACGATATTGTAAGTAAAAAATTGTATATGAACTTTTGCCGTTAAACCTTTCCTTAACATAATATAGCTACTTGAAGTTCACACTGGGGAAAAGCCATTTAATGATTTTTTCAAATAAAAATCTTTTCTAACTACTGATCTAAGGGTCGCGAGTTGGATCCCTGGCTCCGATGGGGGGTTTTAGGCACAAATGTTCCGTAGTACTGTAGGAGCGACCTTGTAAAAGTCTCCGCCTCTGGGGTGCCGGCAGTAGTTAAAAAACTTCTGTTGTTCAGGTAAAGTACCTTTTTTTTTATGAACACGGAAAAACCTTATTAAGGAAAGTTGTTCAGAATGTAAAACTATGGGGCCACGCAAAATTTCAGAAAGATCAAATGACTTTAATGAAACTGTTTATTGGAAAAAATCATTCATCTCATACACAGGGTTTTATAAAAGTAGGCCAATATTTCTGAAATTTTAGAGCAGGTTATAGTTTTACATTATGAACAACTTTTTCTAATAACATTTTTCCATAATATGAACAGATAAGGTACTTTATCATGATCCTTTAAAATAACATGCGGTTCCTTCTGCTTATTGCTCCAAAAAACTATGACGCCGGCACCCTAGAGACGGCGACTCTTAAGGAGTCGCTTCTAGGATACTAAGGAACGTTTCTGCCAAAAATCAGGACAATTTTTTTAGGTTTCCTTTAAAATTCGTCTAATATGCCTGGTCTAACGATATGTACCATGTAAAAGATCCCTTGCTGGGGTTCGAAATCCTTGGTCTTGGCAAAATTTTAAGTAGCACTTTGACCATATTGCCACAGCAGTCGGTGTCTAAGGTACCTGGTACTCCGCATGCCTAAACATTGTCAATAACAAACAAAGAGGAAGTGGTTTTTTCCCAGTGTGAACTTCAAGTAGCTGTATTATCTTAAGGAAGCGTTTAACGACAAAAGTTCATATACGATGTTTTACTTACAATATCATCAGCAATCATCTGTCGAAGTTTGTACCCGACCTTGTAGATCACCCTGTATTATAGTTACGATTTATTTGAAACATATTTTTATCTTGTATTTTGTATTGGGGTTTCTAAAAAATATTAAAGTAATAGTAGATTATGTTATTAGGAGTAAAAGTGATACTTTATGTGGCTAAGCTGAAGTTTATTTAGCCGAACGTTAGTGAGGCAAATAATTCAGCTAAGCCACATAAAGTCACTTTTACGCCGAATAACATATACTATTTTATTCGCAAACGTATTCAGGTAAATTTCATTATAAATTTTAAAAAAAAGGATGAATCGGCCGGGAATCGAACCCAGGCCACCCGCGTGACAGGCGAGCACTGTACCCCTGCGCCAACCTCTGTTGCTCAAATAACCCGCTACTTTAATGATATATGAACATACTGAATCACCCGAGCTAATAGCACACGGCCACAGCAGCTGTCACACCATAACCCACGGCGACAGATGCTCCGATCCGCTGCTTAAATGTTTATTTAAATTAAAACTTATTCGTACTCTTTTTGAAAATAAAAACCAGCCTACGATCTAAGTCTAAAAATTTGCAAAATTTTAAGTCATCATACAAATTAATCGGTCCAGTATCTTCGGAGGAGATAGCGAACAAACATAGAGAGAAAGAAAGAGAGCAACAATTTTGTGTGCTTAGGCAGATAAAGTACGCAAAAATCACTATTTTATCTGCTTAGGCAGATAAAGTGACACATAAGTTGTCACTTTTGTGACGTTTGCGGATAAAGAGTAGTTGTTTATGTAATAACAGTTTCAATCTGAATAAGGTTTACTACTGCTTTGACAGCCCACCAACAATTAAAATTAAAAATTTGTATCGATTTTGAATACCTAAAATTACAAAACACGTAATTTTAAACATAGTAAGTCTTCATTTTATTATTTGTTCTTATTATTTTGAATATACTTTAAGTCTGTTATAAAATAAAATAGAATATGAAGCAGAATCATCATAACTGTAGCTGTAACTGTAATAAATTCCATAAAATAATTCATTTAAAGACTCCTCTTTATTTGTTTAACAAGATTAAATTTAGAACTGAAGTTCACAGTATTAATTTACGCAAAAAGCATATCATAACGCCGCCACTTCATAAAACGACTTTGATTTTTTCATGTAGATTGAAGATATAATTCTTGTCTAATTTGCTTATTGTGTTTGTGGTCCAATATTGCGTAGCCAGTAGTGTGCCGTAAGAATATCATTTCAGCTGTTTCAATTCTTCTTGCTTGACTTTTAGTAATCGTCCAATTTTCGCATGCGTATATTAGTAATATAAAACATAAGACGCGTTTCTTTCCTTGTGTTTTTACTTCCTTCGTTTAAAAGATGAAGAAAGTATTGTAATTGCGAAAAAATCACCTTCCGAGATTTCTTCAGGTCTTCACGTTTCAGGGTCCCTAGATGACAAAAAACTGGTTTTCTCGATCACCTTGAAATAGAGATTTTTAAATGATATATTTTCGATGTTTTGTATAGTTTATGTATTGCTCACAACAATTATTATTCCAAATAGTCAGTGACTAACAGTTTTTACTTATTCTGAAACTGCTATTTTTTATTGAAAATAAAACATAAAACTCTATTCAGCGTAATTCAGGCGCTGTAGCAAAGAAACTGAATTTTTTACTTTGTGATTTGTTTAAATAACTCGTCTATTTTAAGAGGAAGTCGAATTTAATTTGCACATTCTTAAGGCACTTTTTTAATAGGAATCTAGTGGGGTGTTCAGATATTTAAAACTGCTATCGTAGTTGAGCTACAACGGTCAACTCATAGTCGGCTATGACGCCTTTGTAAAGAGAATTCTCTTCGCTTCTCAAAAATGTATAATTTGTTATACCTAATACGAAAATTACTGCTGAAAAATTAAAGAAAAACTATTTTTACTGTGACAGGTGAGAGCACTTCCCCTTTTTTTACTTTCAAACCTAAATTGATTTTCAATTTATAATTTGAATAAATATGTTTTATTGGTATTAATATCCATATGATAACTATACTATCTAAAGAAATACTACCTCATTTAGAAGTGATCTTATTGACTTAACTTGTATTTCAATAAACTTAGAACCATTTTGACAAGTTGTAGCTAAACAATTCTGACATTTAATATTATGTCGTGATGTTAATATATGTTATAACCTCGACTAACTAGTTCAGAACAATGAAACTCCTTTCTCTCAGCTGAATGGTGTTATTATTAACTAATTTCTTTTAACTTTCAATGATAATTATAACTATTTAAACAGCAGAATATGTTTGTTATGTATAGGTTAACTATCAATTCAGGTACCTTTTAAAACTTCATTTCAATCTTTGATTACGTAAACTTTGATAGTAGTTTGATCTGGCATACCATAAAATATCTAAACGTCAAATAAATTTTAATCACTTGATATTAATATTTCCAAAATAAAATTATGTGATTCTAAAAATACAAATTCCGAAACACTTTGAGCACTCGAATCACAATAATTAAAAAGAAAGTGTTTAAACTTAATTTCTAAATACAATATTTGTTAAAACTAAAATAGAGTTCTTTCTAAACAATATCGTACCAAACTCACTTTCAAAATGAATCTTCTATAACTATAGAATGTTCACTGACCTTAAGGCTTCTAAGGAGTAATGTTCGCAACCAATTATACAATGCTAAATTATTCCAAAACAGACAGAACTTGTTTTCACTTTCTTGACTTCAACAATAAATCCAAAGTAGGCGTCTCTGCGGTAAAGAACTCTTAAAGTTAATTAAATTTGATCTTTATGTACTTATTCGATTTAAAGGACACAGATAATTAATGACTACGATTTTCGTATTATTATTTCCCGACAAATATATCAAAACCTAAAGTCTTCTTTAAAAATGTTTACATGCTAGTCAAATTCTATATTTACTATTAATCAAAAAGTTCATCGAGAAATACTGTATCTCTTTGGTAGGCCTCACAATCTTGTTAACAAAATTATTTTATTTAACTATTCTACTGCCTACGTCGTTGTCGGTTAGGCAACCCATATAACAAGCGGCCGTAAAACTTTCTACCTGCAGAGGGATTATGGGCTGATACTTGACATAATCTGTTAGTGATACTTATCTTGTAATGATTTTAAAAGTAAATGTTTCATTTTGTTGGAAATATAAAAATAGATTAGTGGGCTAAATGGCCCATTGGTTTTGTAGGTCCTAATTTGCTCTAAAAGCCCCAGCTAATAACAGAACTACTGTTGGTGCATTATCACCAGAGTCCATCAAAATATTCCCGTATTTTTTCAAAATATAACAGCAAAATGGCATTTATTTCAAAATGAAGCATAAAAAATGGTAGGCATTTATTTCAAAAACAGACGGCAAAAATCTTGCCATTTTCCACTTTAAAGTCCGTGTGATCCGCAATCCACTTTTTATATAACGAGCACAATGCGGCTGGAAATTTAGGCATGATGTAATTTTAGAGAAAATGTCACCAGTAATATTAAAAATCCCACAACACAAATACAAAAGACAAAGTGACGAGCGGTCACCTCCGCCCCGGGTCATCGACCTTAGTACCTGGCACTCACCAAAACTTCTACATGTTTATTTTGACATTTGTAAGCCCTTTTGTTGTGAATTAGCCACATAATATTGGTTTTGATTGAAATATAGCATTAAGATATGGCATTTATTAAAAATATAGCATTTGTCACGAAAAGAGGCATTTTATATCTTTTATGGCACCAACAAATGTGATTTATTCCACCTCTTACCACATGAAACGCCTAAATACGAAATATGGCCCTAAAAGGACCTACAGTAAGAAACATGGCAAAATGGCATTTGACGGACTCTAATTATCACACATGTATTGTACAAAATTGTATCTACAACTGCCCAAAATCGGGAAAAGTGCATTAAGAGAAATGTCAGATCTGTCATTTTCAAAAATATTTTAGTAGGCAAATGTCATTATGTCATTCATTTGACACTATTTCAGTTAGGTAATAAAGCCATTACACCACTGAATTAGGTAACGAAGCCATTACTGAGTAGTGTAATGAGCTTCATTACCTAACGGAAATAGTGTCAAATGAGTGACATAATGTGTTACTTATCCCACTGGAGTAGATAAATTCTTTTTCTCGCTGCTGATCATGAAAGTCAGTGATACAGCCTTAGTAACAAAACGTGTAAGTCGGTGATTATATTTGCTTTCCCTTGACAACGGAACTTAATATTATTATTAAGTTCCAGGATAATAAAAATTAACAACGCAAGATGCAGACTTAGACGTTTTCTTTATAATTGCAAGTGTTTATGTGACATGTGACACTCAGAGGTAACACGACTCACGAAAATTAATCCTGGTGACAGGTGACAAACCAAACGATTCTTTTAAAAATCTAGGAAAATTTCGATAAGCAACGGGAAAATATAATAAGATAACTCGGAATGTATCGCCTAGTAACATTTTCGGCAGGCAACCAGCCGTGGCTTCGCCTTGGCTTGTACTTGCCTACCTCAAATGTTAATAGGTCCTTACGTTCCTTGTTACTTAAATAGCTATTATCTTCAGGGGTGTTGTTATAGACTATTAACCAAATTAATTTTAGTATCATTAAGAGCACTCAGTGCGGTAATGGATATTATCACACTCTTTTTATGTAAAAAAATACATTGAACCAGAATTTATTGACGAAGACAAAATATTGAACAATACACATATCTATGCTTATGGCGCATAACAAAACTTGTTTGATTGCCGCAAAACTCTGCTCACCGCCTCGTTTTGGCAATCAAACTCGTTTCGTTAAGATGCTCATAATCAAACTTGTATCGTTAATATCTATTTTAACTATATATTTTTTAAATCCAGTTCATATTATAGTTCTGGATAAAATTGTTTCTTTGTTTATTTACAATAAAACCGGTGGATAATTGCTCATGAAAATGAATAATTTCAAAATGAGCACAGAATTAAATATTTAATTTATTGCAAGATAGGCAGTATTTTACATTAATAAATGCACTCGGTATAGGTAGCAGTAACTATAATTTGAGGGAGAAGGGTTGGCATTAGATATGGTAGAATTTGAAAGGTCACGTTCAGAGTGTCAGTCATAATAGATGTTCGGAATGGCAAATGCAGCTTAATTTGTGTAGCTGACAGATTTGAGTTTAGTAACGTCAAACAATAATGTGAATTTAAAATAATACAAAGATGGTTTGTGACGTACAGAAATTGTATGAGCAGTATCAATACTAAAAGTTTATAAGTCCACAAACGGCAAGATAACTGACGGATAAAGGAGGAGTGCGAGCAAAGAGCAATGAAATAAGGCAACCTATCGAGGGGACACAGACAATCAGTGCAGTGCTAAATAAACTCATGTGAATCAGTGCATTTAAACTAAGCGATTAAAAGCAGAGCAAAGTTTAAAGTTCCCAAGAAAAGAGAGTTTAGTATTTAAGCAAAAACAGTATATCAAAATATAGTTCATTAGTAAAAACTTTATATCAAATTTTATTTTCATAAAAAACAAATGTAAATCGTAATCACTAGGTAACGAAAATGTCAATTGTTTTTAATATCCAAACAAGCTTTAAAAATTTGTGCTGTGTGCCAGTTGAGCTCACAGATTAATGTAAACATTTTAAATAAAAAAGTTATTTGTGCCAGCCAAAACGTGTTGTCCATATTCACCAGTGTGCAGGGCATCCTTGAGAGTAATTTTCATAGTGACAACAGTTCCAAGTAAAGAGGGATAGCCAGCTGCAAGATTTGCCCAAGTGCGATCAACTTCGGAGCTTCTTTCTGACTACTTGGAGGTATCGCCCAGGAAGACTCTTATGTGCTACGCTTGGAGTATCCCTTCATGAGTGCCTGGGTATAGAAATTTGGAGAATAGAGCCGTCACCAAGTGTGTAATTGCCGTGGCGTCACTAGAATATGTATCCAGCGTACGAAGCTCTCCGTTTAAGGTAGGATTCCACAGGAAAGCGTTGCCGAAGGCTCATAAACCGTGGATCTCTGCAAGATTGCACATTACCCGAGGGGTTGAACGTGATTCCAGCTGCCTAAATCCGTCCAGATTCGAATAATCGAGGTAGCGTCTCTTAAATTTGTGAATTGAAGCCGAATTTGCCAGTTTTAGCGGAAATTAAACAAAAGCGGATCAGAACGTCGGGTTACGTCTTCTGAAACAAAACTAGGTTAGCCGGAAACTACGTCACATAAATCACAGTATTTACCGGATGTATTCTTGCCATTTTTGGTGTTAGGAATTTCAGCACACCATACAAAATTTTATCCAACAACTCGATAAATACCAAAATAGCATCAATTTTGTATTGAGGACTGTGAAAATTGAACATCAAAGTGGCATGGAGGGAATTATAGTACCTATGAAGTTATGACCTATTAATTAAACTGATATGTGGCACCCCTGATTTGATTAGTCCCTAAAGTGTTGTTCTTGATCTACTGTTAAACGAAAAAAAAGGTCTGAACAGTTCATTAATCAACTTGTCGTTTTAACCTAGTAGCTGATGAAATAACTGGCTCCAACTCCCTGATAATGTTGCCATTCGAAATCAATATTTAATTACATTTGAATATTGGTTGCAACAAAACCCTTCTGAAATTGTGGTTAAGAGTTGTGTGTGTTCACACGAATAGTTATTAAGTATTATTCTTTACTTTAAAACGGTTTAAAGGGCCACGATTTTGTTATTGAGGTTGTTCTAGACCTGTCCACCCAATGTATAAAAACTTCTCCTTGTTTATTTAAGGTAAATTACCTAATAGATCCAGTTCACATGAACAGAACAAATGAAGTATAACATTTGACTCGTTAAGAGCTGCTTTAAACAGCTTAAGAGCTGCTTTAAACAGCTATAATGACATTGTAAATCAATAATAGATTAGTAGTTAGTGATTCAGTTTTTAATGCAGCAATATGTATGCGCAACAGGGCCAGAACATATTGTTTGTATATTAGATACAATGACCAAAAGTACAACTTTACTCCCGGCAAGCTGCAGTTTTTCGATTTTTGCCGGCAAAAAAAATCACATGCTTCGGCGGAAGCAGAACGAAATAGTCGAAGCAGCTTCGGGAAATTGAAAAGGTAGGTTAGGCTAAAATAGACTGACGCTATACAAAATATCGGCTATACAGATTCTAATGATCGTAACTTAAAATCAGCAGATACTTTGGTTAATTGCAGTTGGAAATAAATACACTTTATTATTCGTGAGAGAATGTTAATAATATAATAATTAATACACAAATATTTATCGCTTAACCTTCTGTATTACTGTAATGCTTCTCGGTATATTTATTCAATAATAGCATTAATTAATTTTGCCCAAATAAGTGGGTAGCTTTTATTGGATCCAGGTTCGATTTAAATTCACTTTGACTGATTCAAAGAATACCAAATAACAGTAAAATACATTTATTCACCACTATTTACAGTTCAAGTATTAAGGATAACAATAAGTCAGTATGTAAATTATTTAGGATCATATGTACAAAATTAATATTTAATTACATTCCCCTTGCGGTTAGACCACCCAACTGGCAGGAGCGGGTTTGGCTCAAAACTGGGCGGCGGTCACTGCCATTCCTAGGGTATTTCGGCTAACGTTGGCAGTACTGTGGATGTAAACAAATGTCAGCAAAAGTGTAATGAAGGCACGATGTTATCAGTAACTTTTTTTAATGAAAGCAAATAAATGTTCAAATACCACCTTGATTTACTTTATCACATGCGCGACTGAGGAATTTGGCCTGGCGATAACAGTGGGCGATGAAATTCTATCTTTGGTTGATAATGGATGGACCGCGCGTGCCAAGGTAGGTTAATTTTTGATCTGGTGAAATTGTATATTATGCCGGAAAGTTCGGGCTACGTCTCGGCCAATTAAACGCTGTTCCCGGCGGCGCTAATTTCCAGGCACCGCCTTAGCAACAGCTAAGAAACTACGGAGTCTTCGGAACTTTAAATTGGTTGGGGTAACGTGGCCTGATTTCCAGGTATACCTTGTTTTAAATTACGAACTTATGGAGGTTTCGTGAATATGAACTGGCTAGTCTTGGCGCGCCCTGATCTCCAGGTATGCGTCGTTTTAAATTAAGAAATTATGAAGGTTTCGTGAATATGAACTGGCTAGTCTTGATGCGCCCTGATCTCCAGGTATGCGTCGTTTTAAATTACGAACTTATGGAGGTTTCGTGAATATGAACTGGCTAGTCTTGGCGCGCCCTGATCTCCAGGTATGCGTCGTTTTAAATTAAGAAATTATGAAGGTTTCGTGAATATGAACTGGCTAGTCTTGATGCGCCCTGATCTCCAGGTATGCGTCGTTTTAAATTATGAAATTATGGGAAGTCGCTGACTATTTACCTAAAATAAATTTATCCACAGGACGGATAATAACTTAATGGAGCGGGTCGGATATATCGTTCGGGAATCTGAATTTTCTAGAAGAATTCTGGTATAATTTTGCTCAATTCTGGTGGCCCAGCTGAGGCAGGAGCGAAGGTCTTCCTCAGCTAAGGACCGCGGGATCGGCCTGGAGAAGCGAAGTTCGCTTTACTGGAATAATTTTCGGATTAATTCTCTCCGAGTTCGCGGAACAATTTCGTTTTATACGTGGTTGATCTCCCTCTCTGAAGAGAGTTCAAAGTGGAAATTGCGTGGCGGACGTTTCCTCGTTTCATTCGCGCATAACGGCGAATCTCCGGCCATGGGCACCCTGGAGCGCAAGTAACGTAAAACGCGAAATTATAAATGCCCATAATATTTTATTATGACTAATTCGCATTTAAAATAGGAGCGAAACGTTACATTACTACTTAGTTTAATATCGAATTTAGGATCGATTATACTTGTTTTATACAAGATGGTCCTGAAATAGTTGGCCAAAATCAGGGATTAGGTTAATCTCATTATAAGAATGAAAAAAGTTTCTATAAACTGTTAGCTAATTTTAATTCGTTGGTCAATCTTCTAGAAAATGTACTTATGTACGCTCGGGTGCAATTGTCGGCCGCCAGCTCAGTCGAAAAAGACGTACAGGTCTTTAAAGGATAAAGATAAATGCCCAGCGCGCCAACGAATTTTTATCAAATAACGGCGAGTACACCCAGGTGTTCAAACGAGAATTCGTAAACTCAAATAGCTTATTCACAAATGCAGTTCCTGAAAGAAAAGCTTCAAATAAGACAGGTAGCCATAACTAAATCAAACCCTCATAGATGGCATAATCACAGTATAATTTCAGAATAATCACAGTAAAGAAATCACAACATATATTTAGATCAGAATCGTAGGTTACCAGAAATTATATGCTACGATTAATAATTTATCAATAAGAATATGAGGTACCTCGGACAAAGATTACAGCTAATATGTACTTACAGTTTCACACAAAAGTTTTGCAATAGTAGGTATTATTGCACACATTAAAAATAAATCAAGGAGCAGGCAAAAATTACAGCATGAATTCTTGTTGCTTAGTTTCGGAGGAAACGGCAGGGACTATTTAGACCTGGAGGTAGGCCTCCGTGTCGGGTCCTTCCTGTGCTCTAATAGCACACGCAGCAGGGGCTACGTGGCCCCGAAGATCCAAAATACCAGCCCAAAGTCGCATGAATCATTCGCCCGGAGGAGCGATAGCGAACTGTAATTAATGCCCAGATCGCCCTTCCGGCACTGGCTGCTGTAAGAGTCCACGATAGCATACAAGAGATATAATGCATTTCGAAGCGAACTTTCTACTTACCCTGGACAAAATCCAGGCATGTGCAAAACACTCGGTAGCGTAAAAACTTCGCCAAATGGCGTGGGATTAAACTTCCCTAATAATGAAATTCGAGGACTTGAAACCGTTCCAAACAGCATAGGCAAACTTCACACAACTAAAAACTAACGGCAGCCCATGAATCCTCCGAAATTTCAATACTGCTTTCATCTTGTTTCGCCGATCGAGGTGGAAAAGAACGCGTTTCGAAACAATCGCGAGCTATATCAAACTTTCGCAGCAAGGCCAAGGAAGTAGGCGTGGTGCTAGCGCCCGAAATAGCAACCGAGCACCAAAGACATCAGGACCGAAAAGATGCGTAACAATACGAAATAAATACTACAGATCTCGAAATCAAATGGCAGCGCGACTCCAACAGAATAGTATATAATAGTTATTTATGTATTAAGCGCATAATCAATAAATTATGCGGAATGCTTTAAATTTCTTGCGAGTTATAATCTTCATTATGCACTTGGTACATATAACGTTTTATTTTGTTTTGGTTCTTGAAAAGAACATAGTTCTAGGATTTAGTATTTTGGGTACAGGCGTCATTGCTATTCCGGCACTGTAAAATTTGGTTTTACCATGGTTACTGTGTAGATTGTTTGTTGTACTGCTAAGCAACGTTATAGCCCTTTGTGAGCCAATAAACAAGCTTATGGTTCTAAAGTCAAATAAATATAATTATCTGTAATTTGCTAATTCTAATAATACTACTTGTTCCAGGTGTTGCAATCTCAAAAGTTCCCGTAATCGTATATTACAGCGAAAACTATTACTGCTCAAGCCGACGTTAAACTACCTATGATGACCACTAATCAAGGAACAGCAGTTAATAATTGCTCTAGTTCAACAGCAACTTCACCACGAGACTTAGATGCCAATGAAGATAATAAAATTTTTTCTATCAAACAGCAAGTCATTGAAAGCAGTAATGACATCAGTGATTATTCGGAAATTCATATTAAATGTGATCTTGAAATTAAGGACCAAAATTATATGACTGAAAATTTTACAGCACGGAGTTTGGTTACACCTACGAAGACTCATACAAGCGAAAAATGTTATTCTTGCTCTGTTTGTGAATTTAAATCTGCTACGAAAAGTAGTTTAGTTAGACATATGAGGACTCATACAGGCGAAAAACCTTATTCTTGTTTTGTTTGTGGATATAAAACTGGCAACAAAAATAATTTAGTCATGCATATAAAAGCTCATATAGGCGAAAAACCTTATTCTTGTTCTGTTTGTGGATATAAATCTCTCGCGAAAAATAGTTTAGTGAGACATATAAAAACTCATACAGGCGAAAAACCTTATTCCTGTTCTGTTTGTGAATATAAATGTGCCATGAAAAGTAATTTAGTTAGGCATATGAGGACTCATACAGGCAAAAAACCTTATTCTTGTTCTGTTTGTGGATATAAATTTACCCAAAAAAATTGTTTAGTCGAACATATGAGGACTCATACAGGCGAAAAACCTTATTCCTGTTCTGTTTGTGGACATAAAACTGCTCGCAAAAATAATTTAGTCAGTCATATTAAAACTCATACAGGCGAAAAACCTTTTTTTTGTTCCATTTGTGAATATAAAACAGTTGAGAAAAGTAGTTTAGTTAAGCATATTAGGACTCATACAGGCGAAAAACCTTATTCTTGTTCTGTTTGTAGATATAAATTTACCCAAAAAAAAAGTTTAGTCGAACATATGAGGACTCATACAGACGAAAAACCTTATTCTTGTTCTGTTTGTGGATATAAATTTGCAAGGAAAGGTAATTTAGTCAAACATATGAGGACTCATACAGGCGAAAAACCTTATTTATGTTCTGTTTGTGAATATAAATGTGCCAAGAAAAGTAATTTAGTTAAGCATATTAGGACTCATACAGGCGAAAAACCTTATTCCTGTTTTGTTTGTGGATATAAAACTGGCAACAAAAATAATTTAGTCATGCATATAAAAGCTCATATAGGCGAAAAACCTTATTCCTGTTCTGTTTGTGGATATAAATTTCTCGAGAAAAATAGTTTAGTCAAACATATGAGGACTCATACAGGCGAAAAACCTTATTCCTGTTCTGTTTGTGAATATAAATGTGCCATGAAAAGTAATTTAGTTAGGCATATGAGGACTCATACAGGCAAAAAACCTTATTCTTGTTCTGTTTTTGTGGATATAAATTTACCCAAAAAAATTGTTTAGTCGAACATATGAGGACTCATACAGGCGAAAAACCTTATTCCTGTTCTGTTTGTGGATATAAAACTGCTCGCAAAAATAATTTAGTCAGTCATATTAAAACTCATACAGGCGAAAAACCTTTTTTCTGTTCCATTTGTGAATATAAAACAGTTGAGAAAAGTAATTTAGTTAAGCATATTAGGACTTATACAGACGAAAAACCTTATTCTTGTTGTTTGTAGATATAAATTTACCCAAAAAAATAGTTTAGTCGTACATATGAGGACTCATACAGACGAAAAACCTTATTCTTGTTCTCTTTGTGGATATAAATTTCCAAGGAAATGTAATTTAGTCAAACATATGAGGACTCGTACAGGCTACAAAACCTTATTCTTGTCCAGTTTGTGAATTTAAATCTGTTGAGAAAAATAGTTTAGTCAAACATATGAGGACTCATACAGGCGAAAAACCTTATTACCGTTCTGTTTGTGGTTAAAACAGCTCGCAAAAATAATTTAGTCAAGCATATTAAAACCTAATACAGGCGAAAAACCTTATTCTTGTTCTGTTTATGAATATAAAAGAGCAGCAAAATGTAATTTTGTTAGACATACGAAGACACATATATGCGAAAAACCGTAGTTTTGTTATGGCTATTCCCTAACTTCAGGATGCTGCAGTTTTTTTGCGCACTTATTTCTGGGACACCCTGTATAGTTTTTATTTTTATTATTAGGATAATTAGAATAGTTATATTGTGGATGATTCAACAAATATAAATGTAACCCTACACGAAAAGATAATTGAGTGTTTTAACAATAAATATGTATATTATATCCTATTCAGTAATTTAGGAAGCATCTAAACAAATAACTCCACCCCAGTGGTAAGGGGGTTAGGATACAACCACAGTATATCCTGCCTGTCGTAAAAGGCGACCAAAAGTACTAGAGGAGTAAACCTCTATAAACAATCCTTGCTGGGGCAGAGTGGTCTATCTAGCAAGTATCTAGACCACCTGGTTGTGATAGTCGTTGGTCATAAAGGTGTTGTGCTACGGAGGATTCTGAGGCCATTCTGTGTGAATACACTTGGGTCTTTTCTTGGCTGGCTTAAATTTTTGTATAATACTTGGCATTTGCTGTGCATTTTATCTGCTTTTCGCCCAAAATGTTGACATATTCTTCTGCGATAAAGACTCGCCAGAGTCCGGGTTCTCCTTTTTTAAATGTTACAGAGTTTGGAGGTAGCTCTGGACTCCCCCTCTAAAGATTGTGTGGGAGATCGTATTGCCCCTCATCTTAATACTATTGAGGTTGAGCCCTCCTCACCACCAAAAAACTGATTTCCTCTGTAGTAAAGGTCTGTAAGCAGCGAGACGATGGGTAACTATCCTCGGTTCCTGGTCATTGAGAGAATGGATGGTGATTTTCAAAAGATTAGTCCATTTTTGATTGCAAAGTTGTTACAGTATAAAATGGTCATTAAGACACTTCACTATTTTGAAAAGCAGCGCTCGCCCCGCTTGTACCCCATAGGCGCTTTGTTTGGCTAAGAACTCAGTGGGAGGGGGGTTCTGTTCGACTTGGCACAGCTTAGGGCAAGATGCGCCTACTTGAGATGTTCGTTATGTCACAGAACAACGGGACAACGGGGATGAACAAGACGGACGTCAGGGATTGGCCTCCAGTTTTCCGGGACTGATGTGTAGAACAATCCTTGCTTATGCAAGACTTAGGAATGGGTTGTTACGACGGGACAACAATGACCCACCCTGTATATTTGCCTGAAGCACGCTCTCACTCTAAATCCGCTCTTAACAGTATTAAATTGGCACGCAACGGTACTATTTCGACGAGAGTGCACAGCAGTGTTATTACACGGCCCGCAAAACGAAAGCTCACCCTTTTGAAATTACAAGGGTTTTCCCAAGCACCGACTAATCACTTTTTAGCATTGGCATAACTAGGATTTTTGGCTGGAGAGGGCCTGCCGCTCAACCAACCATCGTCAATACCTATGTATAGTTGTATACCTATACATACATAATCTGTAACTCCTTATACCGTTTACACAGTGTCGTATGCCGGCGGCACCGAACTGCTGAGGGTATGTGCATTTTTAAATTCAGTAGAGGTACTTGAGGTAGTGGAACCTGCCTAAGTTAAAACACTATGTACGCTCTCCACATGTTCACCCATCCAAATACTGACCAAGCAGACTGGAGCTTAACTTTTACAAGTATCGTGAAATATGCAACACCACTCAGCCATACTGCTGGCGTATGTATATCTATGAAGACATGAATTTACGTACATATATAACTTTTTCGTATAAATTTATTTGCTCGTTCTTTGACGCTTTTATACTAGGGTAGCCCCATAAATTTCTGCAATCTAATAAAACAAAGCTGTGTAGCCAGAATTTGTTGTTATTGTTTTTCAAAATATTCCCCGTTAAACTCTAAACATTTGCGTATTCGGTAAAACCAATTTTCTAAACATAAATTCCACTCTTCATGAGTCACTTGAGAAACAAGGTTTTTGAAGCTTTCCACAGCATCTTCGGGAGTTCCAAATCGGACACCACGCATTTTATTCTTTAATCGAGGAAATAGAAAGTAATTGGAAGGTGCTAGGTCGGGACTGTATGGGGTATAACTTAGCAATATTAACCCGGAAGTCTGTAAAAATTCTTTTGTTTGATGTGCGCTATGACTAGAAACATTGTCATGGTGCAGAACGATCTCACTTTTTGGGCGCCATAAACGATCTTTTTGAATAAAGTCTGGCGGCCATGCTGTTGTGTACTATTCTGTGGTAACCGTACGTTTATTTTCAAGCACGACAGTTGTGTATACTTACACCAAACTCAAATACGTTAATTAGAGAAGTGAAGCAAAAGAATAGTACGCTGAAACCACAGAACAATAACTGAAACTGGCTGTAAACCTAAAAGCACAACGAACGAACGCCATTGATAAATTTCAACGTCAAAATATACCACTGCACGTGTAGCCAACATCAAATAGTTAAACTAAATGGCCCCAAAATAATGATAATTCAAAAAGTTTCGATCATTTCTGAAGGCACTGTACAAGCCCGGCGACGGGCACAGAAAATTTATCCGGCTGCGGGCAATGGATTTGCTTTCGCTTCGGACTCCAAGCGTATGTGCCGATATGGACAGAAAAGTGCCCTCGTAATAGGTAAGACGTGCCCTTAATTAATTCTGCGGGTGAATCGACCTGGTAAATCCTTATCACGCAACCAGCTGCATGTTTGTCGTGGCCTCTTTGGAATTGCATTATTGTCGCTTTTGCTGTGTAGTGTTAGTAGTCTTAACCCGTAGGGATGCAGGGTGGATAGGTGAACCCCGAAGTACCGGGTCCGGCAAGTTACGGAGTTTAGTTTAGTAGTTGTTTTGGGGGTCGTATTCAGGTACTGGATGTAGTAATTCACAAATACGACGGAAAGTGTGTTGAATGTGGTATTTTAAGTGTATTATTTAGATGCTAATTTTAACCAACCACGAATACGACGAAAAGCGGAGGAGGTATTTGAAAGTACTGGATCCAGCAAGCCATACAAATACGCTACGGAGTTAGGTTTGGAGTTCAGGAGAAATTCGGGAGTTTTGGAAGGTTTTTCCAGGTGGGTCCAAGGACTCAAGTGTACCTTACAGTTTTGGACACGAAGTTCGGATCGGTGCGGCAGGCCTATTTCGCTTTTCAGGATCAACCAGCGGCTTCCGGGCTCACTGCTTTTGCTTGGAGTCGAATATCGCCCTGCACTTATATATTTTTTGTTTATAAACATGAATATAAATAATGTTTCTTTCATATTTGTAATTTGAATGTTGATTCGTGTTTTTTGTGCAAAATAAATATATGATTCAAAATTAAAAGAACCACCGCCCAAGCCCACAGACAAGAGAGCACCTCTCCCTAAACACTATACCGATTATATTCCCGAAATTACTAAATACGATATAAAAATGGCTATAAAGCAAATAAAAAATAATAAAGTAGAATATTTTTGTGGTGGTATCAGTACTCATGTTCATTGCGCTTAGGATTAGGATTTGTGCTAGCGCACTCGTCCTAATCGAACTTAAGCGCAATGGACATTCGTGATATCACAGCAAAAATATTCGACATAACTTTGACTACTCATGGTGTTATAAGTGAAAGTATTCGACACATCTAGGCCGATGAATATTAGTAGAGGTAGAGAGTAGAGACAGGGAGATACGATATCTCTCACTCTTCACGAATCTGTTAGAGAGTTAGAGGACGTGTTCAAGACTTTGAAATGGGAGTCATTACTGCGTCTTTGATAATAGGGAGCAAAGCGGATGTAGGTACAATAGGTATTCGCCGTTGACATTTATACCTTAATAAGGGCTGTATAACATGATAATCCAACTTCAAACCGGTACCGAAAAAGTAGCTGTCCGGATGAACATCAAGAAGACGAAAATCATTTTCAACAAAGATAACCTAGCATTAATCAATCGAAATACCTAAATTATAGAAGTTGTGGATAATTATGTGTATCTGGGATAAAATCTAACTACGAAGAAAAACATTCAAACGACAGAGGTGAACAGAAAAATAAGAATGGCCCGACCAGCATACGATAGATTGATGAAAGATGTAAAGGTAGTGTAAGCTAAAGATCGTACACGGTTAGTTTTATTTAGACCGTTAGTTAGGCTGGGCTTGTTGTGGTTGACGACCAGCGCCTTTTTCTAGCTTGTTT
Source organism: Agriotes lineatus (assembly GCA_940337035.1). Classification (NCBI taxonomy): domain Eukaryota; kingdom Metazoa; phylum Arthropoda; class Insecta; order Coleoptera; family Elateridae; genus Agriotes; species Agriotes lineatus. Next base: position 60,471,204 of record OW679197.1, on the reverse strand, counting down.
TATTTTTACTAAATTTTATTAACCTTACGAATCATCGCTTGATCCTTACCCATGACAATACATCGCCGAGAATTTAGTTAGTCTTCCGGGTTGTGACCGTCTTTTGTTAAAAAGCTGTACAGCTTAAACTATTTTTATATTCAAACTCGAATATCTGAAACGATTGAATGTAGAGCTGTCGAGTAAGATATCAGAAGAAAGCGAAAGGCTTGTTCCATTTAAAAAATTCGAAATTATTAGATTTGCAACTTTTGAGCACCCTATATAGCATTAATACTTTGAGCTACTATTTTACACTCAAAAAGTAATTCACAAGAAACATATTTTTCTTGGTAACTTTTTCCTTTATTCACATGCTTTCTGCTAGTTACGAGGCATCCTAAAATTCAGTATTTCTTGCTCAAATCGTTAATATCTCTAAAACAGTTAACTTTAGATGAAAAAGTTAGCTGAGGACATGTTCAAGACCTTGGAATGGGAGTCGAAAGGTGTAAATGTCAACGGCAAATACCTATTGTATCTACGCTTTGCTCCCTACTATCAAACACTTAGGAAGAGCTGTATGACATGATAATACAACTTCAAACCGGTACTGAAAAAGTAGCCGTCCGGATGAACATCAAAAAGACGAAAATCATTTCCAACAAAGATAGCGTAGCATCAATCAATCTAAATACCGAAATTATAGAAGTAGTGGATAATTATGTGTATCTGGGATAAAATCTAACTACGAAGAAAGACATTCAAACGACAGAGGTGAACAGAAAAATAAGAATGGCGCGAGCAGCATACGATAGATTGAAGAAAGATGTTTTCAACACAACATATCCACAATATTTGAAAACCAGGGTGTTCAACAGTTGTACGCTACCTTACGCCGCGGAAACATCATTCCTGGAGGAAACGGACATAGAAATGCTAAAAAGAGCTGAAAATAATAAGATGAAGCGTGCAATGCTAGCTATCAGACTACTAGATAAAATATTTAACGAAACAATAAGAAGAATGATAATTTTGAAATAACCATGGACAGACCATGTTATGAGACGGAAAGAAAACAGGTGGAGCAGGAGAACAACAGAATGGAGACCACGAACGAATAAAAGAATCCAAGGCAAGATGCAGAGATGACATAGAGAATATAAGAGGGAATCAATGGAAGAGCGAAGCTACTGACCGCAAAGAATGGAAGAGAATTGGGGAGGCGTGTATTCAGAGATGGGACACTCAACTCTGGCAGTGATGATGATGATAATACCATATCAGTACATATTATTATGTTTAATAACAGTAGTAAATATGGTTTCTAAGGAATGCTTTCATGAACCCCGTTACTTTTAGATACAGTTTCTAAATAATTTATAAAGTTTAAGACCAGATTTTTCTTAAATAAACTCTACTCATGTAAACGAAGCGCCAGGTTTACAAAATTTGCTTCCTGGAACAGCTTAACTGGAAGAGCGAGTGACAAAGCAACCTGTTTTCCAACTCCAAAAATAGTTAACGTTGTGTCACAACTAAATACTGTCACAAACGTTTCCAAGTTTCTGTTTTTTGTAATTGATATGTCAGATCCTTGTCTATATTTTAAAGTGCTTCTTACTTCTTAAAGTATCTTATGCTTTTTTATTTACATATTTACATTGTTTTACATACTAAGTTATTATATATTCTATAGTATGTTGCGCTAGTAGAGCCCTAAACCTCCATTGGTTTGTCTTGGTGCTGCTACTCCATGGAAGGTAGCGCTAGTGGGAAATGTAAATACAGCACGTTGACGATTTCTACCTTTGGATGGGGAGGAAACATCTTAGGGATAGACTCGACAGCATCGTGGTGGGTATCCCGTTGCCTTGCACGACTGTTTTCAGGCTCGAAAAACGCTAAAGTGCACGGCTCCAGCGAGATTCGAACCTGGCTACCTAGAGCAACGTGGATCAGTATCCCAGCTAAGCGACTGAGCCACGCTACCTTTTTTAAAGTGCAGGGGTCGGCTATTGACTACACCATTAGTAGCAAAATCAAAAACTGTATCATTCCCTACAAGGCAGGTGCCATAAAACTGAGCATTTGACACGGCAGTAATGGCAATCAGGACATCCGCAGCACCAGGTGCATATGTTACTGTTTTAGTCCTATAGAAGAGAGAATACGCTTTTTGTTTCTGGAATTAAGTTTCACAGTTACAGAAATTTCGAATGCTGGACACCGACGACCCTTCGTTTTCTGTAGGTGAGTAATATCTTTCGTGGAAAGTCGCTGCTGTCCCATCAAAGACAATGAAAGCTTTCCCAAAATGTTTGATGACGTACGAAATGTAGCTATCACAATTGGTGTCGTACATTATTTGAAGTTCCCATGGTATCTGTTTGAGAAGTCAGCCACAATCAATCACGTAGATGCTCTGATGTGGAATGTGCTCAACTGCTTCTCCTGCTTAGCGGTTTTCCAAATTGCAGCTGCTAATGACGGCTTACTTGATTTTCGAAAAACTTGTTAGGATTTGAACAAGGAAGGTGGATGTGTACATAACATGTAAGACATTATTTCTGTTATGTCTGGACATTCTCTGCTAACGAAAATTGCCAAGCGCCGAAAAAGTAGAGTCTGATCAATATAGACTTTCTCGCTATCTGCTACTACTACTACTACTATTACTACTACTGTAACGCTAGCTCCTGCATTAAATTTTTATCAGACATACAATGTATTTAAATTTAATATATCGCCCAATGAAGCGTTGTATCAACTCGACGCGTGAACTGGCGATAAAAAATCCTATCCGCTGTGCGCGTTATCGCGAAGTATGAACGAAGGCGCCGTTTCCCATTTCCAATGAAAGCTAGGACAAGTACCCCGATAACGCGGCCGAAAAGGTATAAAAGAAGATTACACTGCCAGTTCCAGACAGTTGAGAGTATTGCCCCTGGAGTCCACTAGTCCTGATCCTGTCCTCTCCTTTTTTACCTGGGTCCTCCGGTCTGACAAGCTGAACTGTCTAACGGAGTAGGCCTCTAACCCTTACCAGTCCAAGGTTTAAGGGAGATGACAGGTTGAACTGTCAGCCCAAGAAGTTGAACCTTTCCGTATCACCCCCGACTAACCGCTTAAAGTCCTTTCCAAACGCATAATTATTAAGCGCCAATCCCGGCGCTCCGAGAGGTTTTACTAATAATTAAACCTGTAGCAATCGCAATATCTACCCGTTTGCGAGCGGCTAGAAGACGGCCGCCGCCCGTCAGAAACTCACCTAGAGGGTCCGTTTTAGAAGCTTAAAATCGTATCCTTGGGGTCCGAAGATCGAGCCCGCTTTCCAGGAATTTATCTCCAGCGGACTGTCAAACCAAAGCTTCTCGGCTAAAAGTGAACGAATTCCATCTGCAGGATATGACACCGCGTTCGCTCCAAGATCGACACCTAGCCTTCGTAAGACACCAGTAACCCCCGCACAAGTGTTTAGGCACTAACACCACCCCCAGATAACCCTTAAAGTTGTTAAATTCCACGTATAATTCTAGCATAAATCACTGTAAACAACGGCTGCGTAGAAGGTCAAGCTTGGAGGAACATCCGACATACGGGCCAAAAGACCTACTTCGCCCGTTTACCGAAGAGTCGCCGTGCGTGCCAGCCGACTAACTCAAGGGGCCCGCAATACTCACCGGTACATTGGGTTGCAGTTTTACCCAGAAATCAGAAACACCGTTTCAGAAGAATACGTAAATTTTGAATAATGTACAATTCAGATTTATTTTTAATTAATTATCATTTTTGTAGCTAGCTAACAACATTATATTTTGTTTTGGTAATTATTTGGTGTTTTTCCTAATCGAATATATATTTGAGTGAACGTATTTCTCCGAATTGAGCTTAACCCGAGGTATAAATTTTTGCCGCCCTTAGTAAGGGGGTGAAATGTCACACTACTACTACTACTACTACTACTACTACTACTACTAGGTGTAAGTATCTGCAACTTTTCCCGTCATGTTGGTCTGTGTGTTCAAAGTATCTTTCTGAATGCTTGACTGCGATGCTTCGACGAGCCGGTAAGGTCTTGCACAGACTCATTAATTTGAGCGCAAGCAGATCGTTGAGTATACGTCATACCTCCGCCTCCTGTCAAGCCTCCAGTAGTTTTCACGCTCCTTATCAGTGCCTGTTGAATTACTAAGGCAGGTGCAAGGTTCGCCCAGTGTCGGTCACTTCTAATTATTATAAAGAGCCCATTTTGAAATTTTGAGTAAAGAGCGGGGTTCAACGTTTGAAGGTCTAGCATGTTCTTTAGATGTATGCGAACTGATTTGGTGTAGCGAGTAGGGCCTGCTGCTGCAAAATACGGTAACATGTCAGTCAAGGTTTTAAGGTACATGTGCCAATTCCCAGTTCTCTAGCCTCGAATGAAGCACTTCAGAATGGAAATCATTTCCATATATTGGAACCATAATGCTGCAGTTCGATTGCCTCCAAGTTTAAACATTTTTCCATTGTGTGACCAATGCAGCCGACGAAACTCATCCTGATGTGGAATCCCCCGAGTAAGACTACAGTACCTTTTAAGGTACTTGACTGATGCTCAGCATGAATTGTCATAGCCTTTCAGTACAATGGCTGATCAAATGGAGTTACTGGAGTTGCATTCTACTTCTTTGCTTTATTAATGATGATATTATTTGGTGTATGATAAATTATTGGAAGGAAATAGACAGTTGTTTTCCCGATATGTTGCCTCTTATGAATTGTTTGCATAAATGCTTGCCATCTTGGTTGTGGCTGATGAAAAAACCATGATGCATGCCATGAATGGTTGAGGTTCTTACACAGATCTTGTGCCTAAGTCTTTGGAAATTCTTTGTATGCCAGTCCGATTCTCTCTTGAAGATTTGTATGAATATGAAAAGCAATTTTTCCTACTTCTCTCAATTGATCTGCTGAAACTTTCAATCTAGGGATTGTAAACTTTTTTCTTTTTGGTGCGCGTGTCACAGCAGCAATAATACCTATTCCGTGGAAAGTGCCACGACCATCAATTATACAAATGTCGTGATCCACATTATCTGCAACGTATCTATGGGTTTGAACACCTAACCCTATTTGCATTGGTGCCATCAGTGCACGTGGACTGGCAGCCTGTATACTAGTCTGCTCAAAAGCTGCTAAGGTAAGAGGGAAATGTTGCTTTGGCAGGATGCAGGAAAGTAGCAGTCGAAGAAATGGAGGTATAATTTCAAGGTTCGCATCAATTGTAAGGTCTTCAAGTCCATCATATTCATTTTTTGGTGTATTAATGATCTTTATCTCATTGATAATGGTGTTCCCACTGCTTTTATGATGTTCGTACGCTCTGCTTCGGCATCAACATTTCCTGGAAGCTGGTAATAATTGCGAAAAATGGATTTTGCTGTCTCGGAATGTAACGACGTCTTCTTTTCCTTGCATTTTTGTTATAATAACATTGTTATAACTAGCGTGCCTTGATGCCAATTTGACGTATTTGTCCTTTACCAGGGTACGAACAGATCGTTGTTCCCTTTTACTCCACAATACTTTAAAGTTAGAGGAGGCAACGATCTGTTCGTACCCCGATCGTTGTCCTTTTTAAGTGTAAATTACTTTAGAGTGAGAGGTGACAACGATCTGTCCGTACCATGGTTAAGGACAAATACGTCAAATTGACTTCTAGGTACCCTAGCCATAACGATCTAACGATCTTGAATTATGCGCCTAACGTGTTTGATAGAGTAAAGTTCCGTAGCTGATGGAACAAGTTGTTCCTGCATTTTATTGTGGATCATTCTTACTGTGATTTGCAAATGTATCCAAACGCACTTCATCAGAAGGTCTTCCTGTTTTGTGACGCTTGGTATCTTACTCGAATATTCTTTCTTGTGCGAAAGTTTACTGAGCAGCTTCTATGGTACACATTATCGGCAGCAGTAAGTCTGATGGCATTAATCCGGCCTAGTACAATTATCCCACGCCTAGTACAATTATACCACATTCATCATTCCTGTCGCGATAGATTCTCATAACAGAAGATTTGAATTCACACGTTTGAACTTCCACTCCATCAGCAATTGCTCCAACATCATATTTAGCTTCGTATTAAACAACTTTTCCACAAAATATACGCTTCGAATCAACTAATAACTCACGGGACGTATCGGCAGACCTTAGATCTGGATAGTTCAGAATCAGGTCAGCTTGGCCTCTTCTTTTTTAGAAAGTTGGGAATTCTTTTATCACAACAATCTAGTTTATATTTCGTATGCACCAACTATCACCACGCATCAGAGGCATTGAAACTATCGGTTTCTTGCTGCGTCAAAGTGGGAGCATCGTCGCATTCGCTAACCGTTCATAAAATGCAGTGGAATTCCATCTGTAACAAAGAACTAACAAAAACGCTCAGTCACATGGTCTAAGGAAGAAATAGAGAGAATTGGTAAAGTAAGGATCAAATAATACTTTTTATATGTTGTACGAACAATCACCTATCGACCTCAATAAAATCGATTTCCCTAGGCTGATTTCGGTGGTTTTTGGATATGTTGGTTAGCTCACATTTCTCTACATTTTGTTACCAAAATCAATTGGGTTGCATTTTTATTAAAGTTCTCTACTACCGTTTGCTTTATGCACTGTGCTATGCGTCAGTACAAGTAAAAGTGAACTGGATAGAATTGAACAGTGTGGTTAAATAAAAATGTTCTTTTTTAATGAACATAAAAATTACCTGTTATGCTGTAATTTATTAATCACAATAATCAATACTTTTGCTCCGACTAGCTGTTAGGTTCGAGAAATCTCTTACCCCGGGTTGAGTTTCTACACAGTTGAAAATTTACGCAATTGTATGATAACTGCACTAGTATGGCGAATGCTTCTTAATAAATTTAACCTCAAATAAATGGTCAAGAAGCGACACAGAAATGAGCGTTCAATTTTACTCTAATCAATGCAAGCTTTGATAATTACGACACAGGTAAATAACAATAAAATAAATGCAATTTCGTCACTAAGCAACCTGATTATCTGTAACTAGGGACGCCGCATCCAACGCTATGTCTCGATCCGAATTTCAAAAGGACTCCAACCTGCTCCAATGCCTTCTTGTGCCCTTAGATGCTGGAATCTGCTCAAAATGCGCCATTTTCTTTCACTCTGCACCGTCGTCTGCTCGCTGGAACCGTTTGGTACTCGTACCTGTTCTCAGGCTTTCTTTGCTGGTAAAATCGTAGCTGCGCTTCTCCAACTCGTTACTGGCTTCTTCAAATCGTGGCTGTGTGGAAGTTCGGACTTTTGGTGCTCCATTCTTAACTACTCGTATTTAACTGATTACCCGATTGCACACATACAAATTGCCTACGTCTGGATAACAATAATATAACTAGTTGGAACTCAACAGACTTTAATTACACGAAGATTTGCAATATTCTAACTCGGAAGCCAGCACACAATAATTTTTTGGCTTCGCTTCGTCGATCTCTTTTCTTATTTACAAGTGTTGCTAAGTAATTTACTACATTTTATTATTTGTAAGTACACCTACTATGATCTTATAAATTAATTATCTGTTTTTTCGAATAATTGTCAAATATTGCAACGCTAACCTCACATTTGTTTTAATTCACAAAGCTTTCAGTTTTCTGGTTTTGAGCACTGTCACTTTTACATTGCTAAATCTACAGGTTGCTTTATGCGCTTAGGCATGTTACATAATTTTTATTCAGTGTATCATTACCCGTAACTTCATTGACCAACAGCCTAGCATGTTGTACTGACAAACTAACTGCACTTTGACTCTGTGACGCCTCGCCACCCTTATTACTAACACAATCTAATTAGCATGTCTTATGTTACTTCAAATATCTGAGCATTTACAGCAGCTATCATTTTAAATCATAACATTAAATTAAGTTAATCGAAACCCTGCCGATAGCGTTTATGGAACTTATTTACTATTCGTAGTCTAATTAAATTATAGATTATTTATTAATTATTATTTTTAAATCTATCAATGTTTAATTCTCATAATACTTCTATATTTAGTGATTAATAAAGTATCAATTCTGTTGATGTCTGATTTTTAATTAATTAACATTTATTTAATAATAATACAGAAATCAGAATTTCTAGCATACCATCTCAATATGAATATTGAATTTTTGTCTTTAGCACCATCTGAATAATTCAAATAAATTTCCTCTACATCCCACTATTTTTTTGTAGAAGTCAATTTAATGAACACACTGCTTATAAAATGTTTAATAGATGACGGAAATCGCGTTAATTACTTAAACTGGATGCCCCATCTGCATAATCTATACATACAATCAAGTGTAGGTTTTGCACCCCAATGAACATGCTACACGCAGCATCTTATAATTCCGAGAAATATATAAGGAGGTGGTTGCTCTGAAAACCTTCACAGTTTCTTTTCTGCTCCTTGAAGAATATCAATAATTAGGGTAAGACACTTTTTATCTGTGTGCAAATTGTAAGCTAAATTAATTTCGAACATGTGTGTGTAGTACATACACAAATAAGTAAATAATTTGTTTGGTGATCATGTTATTTGAACTCATTCTGTACTCACAAACTTAAAAGGATTATTGATAAAACTATGTGGATGTTTAAAAGTTGATGTATATTTCGACGTATTACGCAGTGCGCTGAAGTGAATAGAAAATTTCCATTTAAACGCAAATTTTATTTATTTTATCTACGACTGTGTGTAAAATTGACTTTTAGTTGGCAGTTTTAAGTTTGTAAAACGACTGTTTAATAACATGTTTTCATTAGTTTACGTCGTCAGTAGCAACGCTTTTTAGATTTTTTAAACACGCAAAATTACGACCGTTTGCTAGTAATCTTAATTTAATGATATATTTTTTTGATATACCGAGTTTTCTAGATTCTATCGTAGATAAAATATTGTACGATACACATGCTTAAAGCATCTTTAGTCACTCGCGGGGTTTAAAACGCTCGCTCATTCGCCTTTTAACACTGCCCCAAGCGTGACTAAAGATTAGCTTTACGCACTAGTATTGTAAATTACTATTATACCACAACAGTCCAACAACAGTTGTTTTTCATAATGAATTCAAACTAGTATTTGCATCTTATCCAAATTAAATTGTGGCCTGTGAGAGCCTAAGGCAGTTTTTTCTTTATTGGGAGAATTATTGATATGACAACCTGTTTTCTGATTACATAACTGTTTGCCGACTACGGTTTAGTTTGACCCACATAGCTAAGATCACAATTAACACAGGATATTTTATAAATTAGGTTATTTTGATTTAATTTAGCTAATTTTTTCTTTGAGTTTTGCAAAAACGTTTCTTCCACCTTTTTTATTGTATAGAGCAATAGAAGCCTTGAAAGTTTGAAGGATTTTAGTGACTTGGTTCGATACTGGGGAAATTTTTAAAAACTTATTATTAATGGGATTCCGTTGTTAAGTGTTATTAGGCTATGAGAATGCTGGTAAATTATTCTTTTAATTAATGTATTTGGACAAGTTTTGGAAATTAACGTCTCAAGCAGATTCTCAGTATTTTTTCATGAAATCTTGTTGAAATTTTGTTTAATAATTTTGATTTTTTGGTGCACAGGGTGTGCGGAGTTGAAATTCGAAATTCTATCTGAAGTAATGGGTTTTTTATAAATCGAAATATCAAACCGCCATATTGTCTAATTACTAATAATTCTAAAAAGGAAAGTTTTACATTCCCTTCTGTCTCAATGATAAATTCCAATTCCGCCGTATGGGTGTCTTCTACAAATACCTATAAAAATGGTAAACCAAGTCAAACTTTTGTGCCGCTATACTAGCTACATAACTCATCACGAACGCAAAACTGGCGCTAATGGGGATGAATTGAAAAAAATACTAGTTATCCCGGTAAACATATTATGATCGATAATAGTGTGTATCTTAATACCATCTCATTGTAGAATAATGATTTTTCTACCAGTTGTTCTGAAATATTGATGAACTTAATATCTTAATCCTGTGTGGTATATGAGGGCAATATATTTTTCATAATATCATTAAGGTATCGTGAGTGATAAAAAAACATGATTCATGCAGCATCGGCATACTCAACCACGGCTTTATTTGTTTTATATATAGTATTTATTCTAAAATCTTTCGATGTTTTTGCTTTAGATGTTATGGTACTTGATTCCCCTTGTCTTGGGGGCGTTCTTTGTGAACGTTTCTCTGGAGATGGACATGAGCCAGGAATATATGAAAACTATAAAAGGCCGCTTTTGTGGAACTCATCTAGCAGATATGATATCACTTGTATGCGATGGGATATACAACACTAACAAACAAAAAAAGAACCTTTACAATCGTAGGGGATTGATAAAGATTCAATTTCATGGCCCATTAATATGATTACATTGTTTTAGCTATTAAACAAACCGTTCAAGATGATTATGAAGATACAGACATTTTTGAATTTTTAGAAGACCGTCCGTCATTTCCTTTCCATTCAAGGAAAAATGCAAAATCTATTATACCAGTCGAATTCCGGAAACGCAATAATGCGAAAGTTGAACGGAAAGGTATTGTTCACGAATGTTGTTACCAGGCGTGTTCCATTTGGGAAATGAACGGCTACTGTGGCACGCAGTGAGATACAGGTAATCGAAATAGGCTTTACTGAAAATATTTTATTATTAATATTATTGTACTTGAAGTACTTGCGACTGAATTGTATATTAAGAAGTTAAATAAGAACTTTTATACCACGTATTTAAATATATATACAAAAAACGATGTGTACTTGTTTTATTATGTACTAGATGCTATAAAACTCGGTGGCAATTTCTGTAACTAATAATTAATCCACTTAAGGATTTAATATATTGTCTATGTAAAAGTTACTGGCTGAATAGCTTTGCAGATGATTGTTGAGAGAGCTATTTTATGAAGAAGCATCATAAGAAGAGATTAAAAAACTGCACAATTAACGAATTTGCATAAAACCAAATCCAAGTGGAAATATTAGCTATAAGCTTTGCGAACATTTTTTCTACAATTATCAACGCCAACAAAAACATATAACAAAAGAAACTTAAACTAATAACAAAATTAAAATATGAAAAACTTATTAAAATATTTAAAACTACAAAGCCGACATAGAAAGACCTAGAATATAGTTTTTGATGTGGATTTGTACGTCAGAATGCATTGTTACTTTCGTAGCTCAGACTATGAGACTATAAAGTAGTCTCTTAAAGTCTGCGAATGTAAATTTCGGTGGAGTATTGAAGGAAAAGCCCGGAGTTTTAGGTAAATTTATGCCTTGTAATGTAAATATAAATATATTGTAATGGTATGAGGCTTGCAGCAATTCTGGTTACATTGCTAACTTACGAATATTAATGAAAGATTTAAATAGACTCAGAATTGGTATTGTATTTATTGCAACAGTCACGAGTAAACCTTGATAATTACATACATGATTAGCAATAAATGTAATTAATTAACAGAGGCTAGTAATGGTATAAACGATATCGTCAGGGTTGTGATCAGCTTGTATTCGAATTTGTGCTCAGTATGGCAAATGTAGCTGATTTTATGATGACTAACAGGTTAATTGAGTAACGTCAGAACACGATAATATAGTCGTTTTAGTGCAAGGGTGTTTCGAATCATTACAGAGAGTTAAGGCAGGGTTTGCATTCATATCGAAGTGCCGACTGTCGATCACGCAGCTAAAGAGGTTATAAAGCAGTGCAACAAGGTACAGATCATTTAAAGAACGTATACGAAGCAACCTGAGAATTAATGAAGATTACAAGAATGTGCTAGTGCCTTGTTAGTTAGCCCGTGTTAGTGTTACTGTTTTTAAAACAAAAAGTGAACTCAAGTGAAAAATGCGATCAATTGTAAGGTTATAGTTTCCGGAATGACATTTACATAAAAACAATTAAAATTAAGATCAAAGTAGGTACACTTACAGATGAATAATTGTAAATCATGTTGCTATGGTGAGCTAGAGAGTCAATTGTTAATAGTTTTTTGGGTAAGCCAAGCCGAAAGCTTGTGTGTTGGATATATTCCAAATTTTGATATTAATTTGTTGATAAAAGTAAATACTTTGTGCCCAGTTGTGCGTTTTATTGAATGCCTGGGGGTAGAGGACAGCTGTGCGCAAATTGGCAGTGTTCCGAAGTAAACTGTACCTCGAGCGTTTGTTATACGCAAAACACCATGACGCCGGTATACGAGATCTCAGACTTTTAGTATGTTGTTCGTCACAGTAAATAGGAAGTTTCCACCACTTCACAGATCTACCATATTTTTCTGGGTTTTGGTAAAATTTCTATTTAAATACCTGGGCTAACTGCGATCAGTGTGTTTGTTGGCTCTTGCTATTATCCAGTCTCTATGGAAATTCATCATGAATATATCATGAAATAATAGTCAAATTTTTGGCATACAAATAATTTTAATTATTTCAAATTTGCATGTCACCGTCTGATACATTTTAGCTCGGTATTTTAGCACACGCTTTGGGTGGGAGTCACGCGGTGCGCGGCTCTGCGGCGCGCGTTTTCAACGCAGCTATTTTTACCACTAGTCTGAATTTGTGATAAAGCGAGCCCCAAAAGCGTATAAAAGCACGTGCTCCGGGCAGAACGAACAACTCTTCGAGTTTTCCTGCCTTAACCTATCGGAGTTGTGCACAAGGCGCTAGTTCACGTAATGTGCATAACCACCTTTTCTCTAGATCTCGATCGAACTTAGAGCTAGTCTGTGACGAGTTCGGTTTCCTCCCGCAAAACGTCCTGGTGAACATTTGGCGCCGGATTAGGGACAAGCTTTTACCTAATCTATAGATTTGGATACTAGCGCTAGTCCAGATGACGTGTCCATCTTCCCTGTAGCATATTCCGACCACTCTGCATACTATAACGCGAAACCTTCAAGGGAAATTACAAGTGTTGGGCGTTGAGCACTACACGAATTACCCGACTTTCTGGCGGGCCTCCGTAATTCCAGAATTTCACTGTAGACACTAATCCATGTAGCGGCCGCCGAAGTAAACAAATCCGAAAGCGGCCGTTAGAAAATTATAACAGCATAATCCACATAGAAATGAATTCACCTTCGAAATTCTCGAACACACACGATCAATTATTTTCAACGCAACATAGCAGTGTTGCAGTTGACACCGGTAATGTTTGTTTTGTTCGCAGGATTAAAGGTTAGCCATCTTTAAAACCTTCGCTGGAGGCGGAACCAGGCATCACCTGTAGCTACCAGTCGAGCGACATGGGTTGCAGCAGGCCTTAGACGTTTAGCCATCGATCCAGCAGGGTACATAACTTGATATTTTGTTATAATTTACTAAGAACACTATTTTATTTTGCAATATAAAAATACTAATAGACGTTTATTTCGAATACTTCTCTTTGGATGTGTTCAGAGTACCATGACCCAAGCATAGAGCTATCCGAGGCCCAATGCAACTGGGGAATTCAAGGATAATTTCTGCAGTTGTGTTAAATTTTTGTAACCCCAGAGTAGAGACATTACAATAGATATAGTTTATTCTTTTTAAACAACAAGCTTCTCTACATTTTATAAAATCATAGCTGTAGATTAATAATTATATCTTAGCACATAGGAAAGTGATTAGAATTTTAATTACTAATTTGAAATGTATACTGCATCAAATTGAATGAAAAAAAGCTAGATATTCTGACTTGCTTATTTTACTTTCAGTATAGCTGTAGTTAAAAAATATATTCTGATTTTAAAATATGGAAACTATTCGAAGCTTGTAGAGAAATTTACTGAAAACAAGTGTTCCGTCGAGGTTGAACATTCTGGTCTTTGTTATCTCTATGTCATCCGTCGAATTAGTTGCACATTAAAATACCTCTCTTATAATTCCAGTACCAGTAGCTTTCAAAACAACGTTTGCTAATGTGGGTTTTAGTTGCTTGGTTTATAAACAGATGCAAGAAGATCACAATAATGCCGTTTTAAGATATAGGTAAAATAGTTTATTAAATCCAATACTTAAGCTAAGTGAAAAAAAGAGTATATATGTCAATACCAATGTTACAGTAAATTTAACGACCCAGAGCTTGACCAACACCTTTTTTAATGCATTCTAGAACAGTTAATTGGCAGGACAGAGGCGATGGTAGGTAACAGAGTAGAATTGAATACTTGGTTGGATTTTTAAAAGATACTTTAGTCCAGTGTTTTTCGGATAGTAGGGATTTGAACTGCTTAGTGTTATTCAACCCAAATAACCACCTGCTAAAATATCCTTATATGAAATTTATAAATTCGAATCATTAACTAATTCTTGCGAAAAAAGCAACTCCCAAATTGACAAATTAGCATAAAAGGCCTAATACGTACCGATCACATAAATCAAGAAGAAAACATCGTTATTATAATCGTTATTATAAATCTTTTTTCTTAAACCAAACGAGAAATTTAACTTTGATGAACGTAATGAAAGCAACACACGAAATACCAGTACCCATAGTGTGTGGCGTAGGCTATAAACCAGTGGATGTTCAAAGTCAATTGTGTGTGTTGCATTAAGAAAACTCCTCAACGTCAAAAATCTGATTAACGTACGTCGCGCGAAGCGAACTTTCTAAACGTCAAGAACTGATTTGTGATCACACCTATAACGCAGAGTGACAAACGTCTTCCTCCTTGACACCAAATTAAAGTGTCAAAGCTTTTCATATACACTGGCAAGCGAACTGCAGTTTCTCCAAACAGCGAGCATTCTATGTTATCACAGCAGGAGGGAGTCGGGCAACAAGGAGTACCAAGGACATTACACAAATAGGGTTTCGATCGTGCCTTATTCGTAATGTGACAAAGCCATTACAATAACACTAAACGGCTTAAAACCTTTCCGCTAACAGAAGAAATTCTGGACCTAAAATATATCCGAGACGGACCACCTGCGGGGAAAAGGCGAGCAAAGGAACATTTGCGCTAGTCACAGAAATCGGGCATTAAAATACCGTTGTACTCCGAAACTCTTGCGCCAAGCACAGCTGACAATATGTATTGTCCTTGAAGAATTCTCCAAAATTTCTCCAAGCAGGCGTTATTTTAAGAACCATTTCTTCTTGAGCAAGGAGCAGTAGTAAGACTAGACAGTCTGCCTTCTCAGGATTGCATCTTTAGATATTCCGATTTGACAAGACGAGGGCTTTTGGTCAGCTTTCAAAGCTTATCGCGAGTCAGATCAGTTCGGTGGCTATTGTATACGAAAGGCTTTGGCACTTTAATTTAGTGTCATGGAGGAAAACGTTTGTTACTTTGCGCTATAGGCGTGATGTACACAAGTCAGTTCTTGCAATTTAGAAAGTTTTTTCGCGCGACGTACATTAATAAAATTTTTGACGTTAAAAGGTTTTCTTAATACAACACCCACAATTGACTTTGAATACCTACTGGTAGCTATGCTACACATGCATAAACAAGAAGTCCAACGACAAATTTAAGAAACGTTAGAAAAAAGAACCCCCCCCCCCGGCCACCTTATAGCCCGTGGTTGTCTCCTATTTGGATCGTTCCGAAAAAAATGGACGCATCGGGAAAACAAAAATGGAGACTATTGCAAAATTAACGAAAAAGCAATTGACGATAGGTAGATACCCTCTTTCTAATATTAATGATATTCTGGATAAATTAGTTAGAGCTCAATATTTTCGCATGCTTCAATCAGCAAGCGGGCTTAACTAGACAGACAGGAGTTAATGTTCTATTGAAACGACGGTCGAAAATGGATATTTTGAATATTTAAGGGTCCCGTATACATTAAAAAACGTCCCATCGCTCTTCCAGGGAGTGATGGACCAAGTTTTAAAAGGTCTGCAAGATAAAATGTGTATGGTTTATACTTTATATGGACGACATAATAATTTTTTAGTACAAGTGTGCAAGAACATGTTTAAAATTTAAAATTACGCGAAGCACAACTAAATTATTACAGAAAGAAGTATTTAGGGCATGTCGTAACACCAGATGGCATCAAAACCAAAAAAAAAAATAAATAAAAAATAGAAGCTCTCAGACAATTTTCCATTCTACATACACAAAAAGAAATTAAATCATGGTGTGTTAGGTTTTTTCCGTAAATTGATACAGAGTTTTGCTAAATTAACTAAGCCAATCATGCAATGTTTGAAGAAAAATAGAAGAACAGAACACACTAAGAAATTTATTGAATGTTTAGATACACGTAAAAATATATTAACTTTAGAACTAGTCGTGCTCCGTAGCTCAGTGGTTAAGCATTGTGGCTACTGATCGAAGAGTCGAGAGTTCGATCTTCGATTTCGGTGAGGTTTTAAAAATAAAAAAATGCGGATGAAAACCTCTACAGAATTTCATCATTCGGAAGTGATGTAAAGCCGTGGGTCCCATGTTACTACGATGTGTAGCGTGTAAAAGATCTTTTGACCATAGCAGTCGGTGTCTAAGGTACCTGGTACTCCACAGGCCTAGATTTTGTACAATACAAACAAACAAACAAACTTCAGAACTAGTATTCGCATTCCCAGACTTTGACAAATTATCCAAATATTTCGAATTGACAATAGACGTATGTAACTATGCTGTGGCTGCTGTACTCACTCAAAATAATCATCCAATTTCGTCTGCATCTAAAATGCTAAATCCAGCCGAAATAAATTACTCGACTATCAAAAAAGAGCTCTTTGGTATCGTGTGAAGTTGTAAATATTTTAGCCCATATCTTTTTGGTTGAAAAATCGTAATTCTAACAGACCACAAGCTAGTACAATGATTATTTTTACTCAAAGAACGAAATTCACATTTAGTTAGGTGGCGTTTGAAATTAGAAGAGTTTGATTATACTATTAAATACAAAAAAGATAAAAACAACTAAGCAGCAGACGCTCTTTCGAAAAATCTACCAGATTCTGATTTAACTCTTTAGAAACTTGTTCTACGGACAATAATTTAGGAGATATTGATCAATTAATTCAAGAGGCATTAAACGAAAACCACCCACTTTTATATTTGGATAGTGACACTATTTCCAAATACTGGAATTATGTGTTATCGCTAATATTTACATGGAGACAGTTGAATCCAAGGCTCTCGAACAAGCGCAGCTAAAACCGATCTGCTGGTTGAGATATGTAGATGATACCTTTGTCATCTGGTCACAAGGGCGCCAGACATTGAATTTGTTTCTAAGACACTTGAATTATATACATTCCAACATACAATTCACAATGGAAGTCGAGGAAAATTGCAGTATTTTGTTTCTATACGTCCTGGTGAAACGTAAATTAGATGGTAGTTTAGGACATGCAGTCTATAGAAAGAAAACACACACGGACAGATATCTAAATGCTAACTCACACCATCATCCAATGCAAAAATCAACAGTTCTCCAGACTTTGGCGACAAGAGCCGTTCGTATCTCAGATGCAGAAAATCTAGAGAGAGAAAAGCTACCTCTGTTTGACTCTTTATAGAACGAATACACAAGTACCGCCAAACGAAAAGCGCTCGACAAGGCTATGACACAAAAGGCTCTGGAAGGCTTAGTATTTCTACCTTACGTTAAAAGCTCGACTGATAAGATAGGACGTGTCACGATGCAACATCAAAACTGCGTTCACGAGTAAAAAAACTTTGGATAACAGCTTCAGATCGGTAAAAGACAAAATTCTGAGTTTAAAACCCACTGGCGTATATCCCATTCCTTGTTATTGTGGCTAGAGTTACATTGGTCGTTCCGTTGATCTAAGACTTCAACAATATAAAGGCGATTGCAAACACAAACGAATCACAAAATCAGCCGTAGCTGAGCATAGGTTTACAAATGGACACACTTTAGAATTTGAGCACGCCAGAGTACTTGCCAGAATATCTCATTACTTTCCGTCAGTGATAAGTGAAGCCATAGAAAAAAAAAAATAATATAAACATGGAAGAGGATTTTCAGTTTAGTAAAACGTGGACTCCGGTGATACACGGTCTAAAGCATTACAACCACTGTGCGTCATATGGCCACGCCCCACGAATTACGTTGCACTTGAACGAACAACCAGCTTGCGCTAAGCTACTCCGCGCACCTGGCACAGAGGACTGTAAATAGCTCCACACCGACCTTTAGTTCTTAGTGCGACATTTACTCTGATGACTCAAGCTGCAAGTTCTTGAGAAACGTTAGTGAATATAGATACACAAACAGCAAAAAGACCAAATCTGCCTAAGTATCCTCGTTCTCAAGATACTCAAACAACACGAGCCACCAAAGAGCATGGCCATCGCGCGGGTTTTTGCTCGACTTCACAAGGTGCACGGCACATTAAGCCAGAGAATGCTGGGTGTTCATCTACAAATACTACGCGCTCTAAGCCGAAATTCTATGTTAAAAAGATTAAATGATCGTGGTATTGTGTCAGACTATATTCAGGACATAAAGAAACCTTTAAAAAATCATATGAAATTATCAGAGACACAAATCAAAATGCCAAAGAGGATATTAGTTCTAAATATAATGAAAATCAAAATTCCTCTCCAAATTTCGCAAACAAAGAAATTCGCATTAATCTAATTACGGACAAAAGAACATTACTAGAAAATCTAAAATTAATTCCTTGTTACAGTAACCTAAGTAAAATGAGACTACTAACCTTATTCATAGTCCTCCAAATAGTACGAGTACGTAGTATAAGGGACTAAAATAATTGACAACCTTATACTTCATTTACATTTCGGAAATGCTATATTAGTTTATAGTAAGTATATATTTTGCATTATTTAAATTTAGGTGTAATTATTGTTACGATTTATCTTTTGGGCTATTAAAAAGTATACGCCGCTTCTTGTTTTAAGAATTTATTCACAGCAATTTAACTTAACGATTTAACAAAAACACAAGAACTATTAATACGGAACACAAATTATTTATACACTAACAGAAACTATTTCTAACAACAAATACATTTTGTTTATTGACACACGACTTAAACACGAATGATTTATATGGCAAGCTTCGCGCACTTCAAAGCTAGATTCGGACTGTCCGTTCTTCCGCTGCGCTTGCTTATATATCGCCGGGTGATTCCTTCTGGAGGCTTTGCGATATGATTCGACTATTCTAGAAATGCTGACGTGTCGTATCACTGCGCGGTCACGCACGGCCTTCTAAAATGCTGATAGCGCTCATTAATCACCGAGGTCGTTCTGGAATGACCTAGAAGGCTGACTAATCTGTCTGTACGCGATGCGGCTCGAATGTCGTTACATTATTAATCAGTTAAATAACTAAAAAATCAATGTTATGGGGGCCGTTAAGAAATTTCGGTAGCGTCTTAGTTGATTAATGTAAGTCGCGCTAAGCGAGCTTTCTAAAAACGAATTTTCATAAAACGTTGGACGACAATTTTCTAAACAGCAGTCATTCCATATCAACACAGCACGACTTTCATCTACCCGTTTGGGTCATAAAACAGAGGCAATAAACGGACGAGCATTCGCCTCGACTAACAGTAAACCAGGTGAAAGTGAGAGTCGACCCTGTTGAACAATAGGACCATAAAGTCGAGCTGAGATTCCTCTTCGAGGCGGGAGTTATTTTAACCCTGCTGGAGAACAGGACCAGAAATTCGAGCAGGGAATTCCTCTTCAAGGCGTAAGATATTTCAACCCTCAGCTCGTGCCCGGGTTGTATGCAAATAATAGGGAACCGTCTCTCTTGCCTAAGCGATTTGTATATAAGCATGGACACTCTGGGATTCAAGCATTGTATCTCCATCCGCCTTGTGCCACTCTTCTTTGGCTTCTAATTACCAAATCAATATCGACATAGTTGTATATGCTTGTAATTTGTGTTCTAATGTAAGGCTTTTTTGGAAATCTTGATGCAGACTATGAAAAACTTTACGATCATGCTATTAATGCAGTAGAACAATCCAGAAAGATTTAACATATGAAATAAATTTACAAATCTGTTTATCAAAAAACTAATTGCTAACTACAATAAAACAATAATAATATTAAATAAAAACCAAGAAAAACTTGAAAATGACTTAAAAACTTTTCAGGCAGCAATTCAGAGTACTATGAACGACATCAGTATATACTTACATTACTTTTCAATCCCAATAATTGAATTTGGACTGTAAAATTTTAATAACTTTGATAAACAATGTATAGAATGATCAAATATGATTATCATCAAGCATGGCTATGGAATCGTTTCTAAATTATGAATTCAACTATAAGTCACTTAAAAATCAAATGTCAAGTTTGACAGTTAAGTATAAACGTAGTTGCATTCATAAATTAGAAACTATTCCATAGCCATACCTGATGAAAATTATTTTTGATTATACTATACAAAATGCTATAGTATTCTCTAAATCGAATACCCTTCATAATTCAATCATATCAAGTTATTAACTCCGGGAGATGCTCAATACTTAAAAAAAACAGTAAAACAGAAATTCCGAAATTCAAAAATCTCACCTACTACTAGTTTTTGGGAACGCAAGTAATTCTTCCTCTTGTGCTTCTAGCCTGTTTCTACTCATTGTCGGATATAGGCCTCCTTAATATTTGTCCATGTTTCTCGATTTTGTGCTACAGCCTGCCAGTTGAATCCTCCTGTTCTCTTGAAACCATAGGCCCATCTCGTTTGAGTTCTTCCAATTAGTACAGTAAAATTGTCGGAAAACACCCCGTCACCATAAAAAAATTGACGGCGGCGATTCCTCTTGCCCAGTGGTTTAGGGTCATTAGACACGTGTAAAACGGAGTGGCCCCACCCTCTGCCAAACAGCCGCCATCTTGCAAACAATTAAATTTGTTTTTTTCTCGCCATCCATTGGTCCAACAGAAAAAGTTATGAAACAAAAAATGTTGGAAATGAAATTCTACACATTTTTGGTCATTGCCACGATACCAGAAGTTTGTAGTGCGAACGGCAGAGGGCTACAAAATTACCAAAAATCGGTTTCCGCTATTCTAGCTTTGTGGGGGTGGTTTTTTCCGAAAATTGCGAATGTGAAAGTTGTAGTGCTTGAAAGAATGTGCACTAATCTCTTTTAATAATGTGATTGATTTAAATAGTCTCCGAGTGACAGCCCTTCAAAGTCCGCACGGCGTGGAAAATGCATACTTTCAATGTGAATAGGTTTCCAAAACCTACAGAAATTCTACACATTTTTGGTCATCTTAACCTTGTTACCTATCCTGAGAAATAGAACATGACAAAGGCGAGCTGGAACTATTTTGAAGAATACCTTCTAACACACGGCTTAACTTTTTCTAAAAACACGAGCATCGATATATTAACAATCATAGCTTCGATAATAAACGCCGCAAAGGTGTCTATACCTGTTAAATATAATATAAAGTCTTCAGGGAGGAGGGTGCCATGATGGAGTAATGCTTGCAAAGTGGCTATAAGAAATAAAAAAACAGCCTTTAACAGATATCGCCGAGAACCTAATATAGACAACTTAATGCAATTCAAAACATTAAGAGCCATAGCCAGGATAACCATCAGAAATAGCAAAACAGAATCATGTAAACATTACATAGATTCCAAAAGCGCTTCAACAACCAACAAAGAAATGCGGGAGAAAATTTAAAAAAAAATTAGGAAAAGAAAATAGCTTCAGAATAGCTGCACTAAACATTGGTAATACGTAATAGCATAAGTACGCAACACCGTCAGATAGTAAATCACTTATGTGACACATTCGCTAATATTTCAAGTACATCAAATTACAAAGATAGCTTTCAAGAATATAAACAGCAACTCAAAGCTCAAGGCATTACTATCCCACCTGGTGACAACGAATCATACAACATAGAGTTTACCATGAAGGAATTGAATCATGCACTAGCCCAGTGCAATGATAGCAGTCCCGGACCTCATACAATTCATTACAAAATACTTCAACACTTGCCTAATCCATCCAAAGTAATCCTGTTGAACTTTTATAACCATATATGGGTATCCCAACAATTTCCTTATTCCTGGAAAACATCCATTGTGTTCCCACTGTTGAAACAAGGTAAAGATAAGCTTCTTCCCGAAAGCTACCGTCCTATTTCCCTAACTAGTACCATATGTAAAATATTAGAACTCATGGTAAGCAACCGTTTACGGTGGTACTTCGAAACGCAGAAATGCATATCATCTCTCCAGAGCGGATTCCGACAAGGTAGATCAACCTTGGACAATATTGTACGTTTTGAAGTCGACATAAAGAATGGATTGGTCTCTAAAGAAGACACTGTTGCAATATTCTTGGACATTCACAAGGTCTATGACACTGTATAGACAAGAAAGATCGCTCTATCTCTTCTTAATTTGGGATTACGAGGAGAAATAGTCCGCTTTATATTGAACTTTCTTATGAATAATTTTTTTTTGTGTAATAAAAGAACAAGAAAATGGCATTCCTCAGGAGTCCGTGCTTAGTGTACTTCTATTTACTATTGCTATAAACGACATTACCACCAATGTAAAAACTCCCATGAGATGTCTCCAGTATGCAGATGAGCCATATACTGTACACACCAAGACATTAAAAATATACAGCAACAGCTACAGATAGCACTATACCAACTACAGAAATGGAGTGAACTGAACGGCTTCAACCCAAAAAACAAAATTTCTTCAATTTTCGAATAAGCGAACACCAGAAAATCTGGATCTGCAATTAAATGGCCAACAACTGCAGTATACAGAAGGGTTCCGTTACCTAGGAATTATCTTTGACAAGAAGTTAAATTGGGTATCGCATATTCAAGATCTTAGAAACAGATGTAGAAGATCATTGGATCTTATGAAAACGATTTCCTATAATAACTGGAGTGGAAACCAGGATGTTCTCCTGAAGATGTCCAATGCTTTGATCAGATCCAAACTCGAATACTGTAGTTATATTATCGGTGGTGCAAAGCCGAATTTACTTAAAACCCTAAATACAGTATATAATAACGGTCTAAGAATTGCATCGGGGGCCCATCGAACAAGCCCAGTACTGACCATCTACAGTATCACCGGCCATCCTCTTCCCGACATAAGAAGAGATCAACAACTATTGAACTATGCTACATTAGTTTTGGCAAATAAGGACCATTTAAACTACCATACAGGTATAATGCGAATATGTGAGTAAATTATTTAAATCTGTCAAAATTACATTTTTAAATATAGTAAAGTAGCATTAAAATTTAGATACTTCCTTACATATGACAGAAGAATAAACAACAGCAAGTTGTTGTTTGTTTGTTTGTTAATGGACAAGGTCTAGGCATGCAGAGTACCAGGTACCTTAGACACCGACTGCTTTGGTCATATGGTCAAAGTCCTACTTAGAATTTTGCCGAGACTAAGGAGTTCCAACCCTAGCAAGGGATCTTTTACATGCTACACATCGTAGTAACATGGGACCCACGGCTTTACATCAGTTTCGAATGATGGCATTCTGTAGAAGCTTTCATCTGCATTTTTTATTTTTGAAAACCTCACCGGGACCGGGAATCGAACTCGCGACCCTTAGATCAGTAGTCCGGATGCTTACCACTGAGCTACCGACCCCGGCAATGGCAAGTTAAATAATGATCAACCCGCAATAACAGAACGTTTACAATAAAAAACCCAAATTTATTCCTCCCTTTAATGTCCGTGCAAAAAAATCTCTAGATAATATCTACCAAAACGTGAATCTTTATTCAAACTAACAGTTAAGAACCCCTTGGACAATCCCAACCCCCGACATATATTTGGACCTAACCAAATTCCCTAAATAGAACACACCTAGAATACAATATAGGACATTGTTAGCTGAAATACTGTCACGATTTCCAGATTACCCTTCAATATACACAGATAAATCAAAAACAGATACCGGTATTGGGTGTGCAGTTGTGTGTGGGAACTTAAAAAAACCCACTTGATTTTATAAAAACCAATGACCAACTAAAGTTCGTGATACTCTCCAATTCTTTAAGTGCAGTGCTATCCCTGAAAGAACTATATTCTAGTAATCCATACGTATAAAAAATACACGATGTGCTGTTCGAGATACAAAACAAAAAATATGTAAAATTCATCTGGATACCTTCACATATAGGCATAATTGGGAATGACATTGTAGATACAAAGACTAAAAAAGCTACCACAAACATAGGACTAGATGATCCGACAGTTATAAGTTACCAGATATCAAATGCCTAAATAAACATAATCTTCTACTCAAATAGAACAACGACTGGATGTCGCAAACGGATAATAAACTCCGGATGATTAAAAACAAAACCCAGGCCTGGTCCTCTCTATCCCTGAGCCGAAAACTGGAAGTGGGTCTATCAAGACTGAGGATAGGACATACGAGAATTACTCACGACTACCTTTTACAACGTGATGACCTCCCCCCCCCTCCCCCCCGTTTGTGACGTTTGTCAAACCAACGTAACTGTTTCACATATTATTCTATATTGCACCAACTATTCAAGAGAAAGAAATGCAGTTCAACTTAGCGAAGAGTTAAAATCAATATTGGGAATAGACAATAATGAAATAAAAAAACTGATCATGTTCTTACAATCCACTAACATAGGAAATAGACTGTAAATTTTAATTAGTGCCAAAGAACTTAGTCGTTGAGGCACTATAAAAATAAATAAATAAAAAAATCTACTAGTAGTTTACCTCCGAGTTTTTACATTTCATTTAGTATGTTATCTTCAACTGGATATTTTCCATTTTTCATGAGTGTTTTCATTTCGTTTGGGTCAATCTTGGTTATGTCTTCTGAATTTAGGTTTGTTGTGGAGTCATACAAATTTGTATAGAACCTTTCTGTCACTTTTATGATTTGGTGTCGATCTGCTATGAGATTTCCTTCTTCATATCTAAGTTTTGCTGTTTTATTTTTTGCTGTCATAATACTTCTTTCACAATATTTTGTTTATACACTCGTATGTCTTTCTTTGTCATCTTTCTTACTTTTTTATTTAATTCTGCATACTCTAATGTGTTTCTATTTTCTCTAGTAACTTTGTTGTATCTTCTCTCAATTTTTTTAGTTTGGTTTTACTTGCTTTGCCGTATGTTTCAGCTGATTTTGTTATTGTTACTTTGTCATACAGATTTTGAATATTCTGACATACAGCATTGTCTAATTTTAAATGTTTTAAAATATCCTTTTGTTAATTGTCAATGTTTTCTTGCAATTGTTGCGGGCCTATAAGAGTGTTCTTCTTCTTTATCTCGTTCCCAACGTATGTTAAATTTCAATTTTGCCCTTAGAAGTCTATAATCGCTTCCCTTTTGAAATGAGTTTAACACGCTTACATCTTGTATTATATGTTGATTTGTTGATACAATGAAGTCTATTTCCCTTCTATGTTTTCCGTTGGGGCTCATCCAGGTCCATCTACGTACAGGTTTTTTTTAAAATAAAGTATTAATCTTGTATAACTTATACTGTACTTAAAAATTGATGAGCATGTTACCCCTTTCATTTCTCTCTCTCAATCCGAAATTTCCTGTATATTCCTATTCAGCGTCTTGTTTTACCTCAACTCTCTTATTAGTAGTGTGCATGCCGTATTAGTATTCTCTATGCATTCCGCTATGTCTTCATACCAATGGTCCATCTTTTCATGTTCATAGTTGCTAGTGTATGCATATAAATATTTTTATTATTTATAGTGTGGTGTTTTTATTCAGTTTTAGTATTATGTAGATTATTCTATCATTATTGCTCTCATGTCAGTTACGTGTTTTACTAGACGTTTGTTTATCATTATTCTACGCCTTCTTCTTTTCGGTCTTCATTTCCTTTATAAAACAGAAGGTGCCCTGACTCTAATTTCCCATTTGATTTTGTCTAATTTGTATTGTAATTCGTGTAAACTCTAAATTAGCTCTTGCTGTACACTTCCCTATAATAAAAATCGAAGTCCTGGACTTCTACCGTCTTTATCAAATTATCCAAACCCACCAAATTATTATTCCAAAACACCGATATTTGGAACTGAAAAACTCCAAAGCACAGTTCGAGAAAGGGGAATGCCAGGTACTGGAAGAATAGTTTTATTGCACCGCTTCATTGGGGAGGACAACTACTGGCTTCTCAAAGGCAATCTAGCGAAAAACTGTCACCCCCTTGAAATATTGAAGAGTCCATAATCAAGCAAGTCACCCAAAAGAACTGTTGATGATTCCTGCAAATCAAGAAAGGCTTTTTTCTAGATGCAAGTTAGACCAATTTTTAGAAATAAAACTCGAATTGGGTGAAATCCAAGTTTACGATAAAACATTTATAAAAGACGTTAAATCGCAACAAGGCAAACCACTTGTTTACCATTGGAAATTTTGAACGACTTCAAATTTT
Organism: Agriotes lineatus; assembly: GCA_940337035.1. Lineage (NCBI taxonomy): Eukaryota > Metazoa > Arthropoda > Insecta > Coleoptera > Elateridae > Agriotes > Agriotes lineatus. The sequence goes on along the minus strand of OW679197.1, from coordinate 60,444,780 downwards.
ACAAAACTGGACATGGCAACAATTTATTAAATTAGTGTAATTGCAGGACAACTAACACCAATCAAGCAGATCGACTATCCTGAGAACACCACCCCAAATATTAGCACCCTGATTGGCCTACTAATTCTCGCAATCATTGTGCTGTTTATGTTGACATTTAGAAAACAATGCAAGAAATGTCAAGAACACGACGCCACGCTGATAAGGTACATCCCAGCGCATTGTCATTTCTTTGCCACATTGCGAATTATGTAAAACGCTAGATTCATTCTTTGCTAGTTGGTAACAGAGTTTAAACGGTTATTAAGTAACGACTTCCGGGATTGGACCGTGTCGTGATTGAGATCGAAGAACTCAACGTTTCGCCCACTTCATCATGATGAAGCCCCTTACGAAAGTGGGCGAAACGTTGAGTTCTTCGATCTCAATCATGACACGGTCCAATCCCGGAAGTCGTTTGTTACTTAATGACAATGGCCGTGAAAGCCTAAAAAAAATCATTTAAACGGTTATTGTTTTATACCTGTAGGTATGAAATAAAGTTTACTTGTAAAAAGCTGTTTTTCCGAGTGAATCGTTTAATTTGTATAACACTTACAAAAGCAACCTGTTTTACTCGTTTGATTGATGAATTCCGTCGTCCCCGGCATGAACCAACCTTTAAATTCATAAAAAAGTATCGCTTTAATCACAAGTTGCATAAGTAACTATCTCGGTACACAATATTTCAGTTAAAACTACGTGCTGTTATAAGAAACAGGTTGTGTAGCAAAAAATTATTGAGGTAAATGTAAATTGTATTCGTCGAATAAGCAGGTCATAGAGCACGTAACCAGTTGCAGATCTTTAGTTGCAATTAGTATTCGCAAGTTGTGACCATTACCGATGGCATTTGTGCATTTCGCTTGCTAGCAGCTGCATCGGCGCTTCGTTCAAGTGCCAGTAAAAATCGAATTCAAACAATGGAGCAGCATCCCGTGAGAATATCTTCACAACCACAATCAACATTTAATTTCAACAACGGTGTCTTCGAGTCACTCATATTAATTTTACTTATCACATTTTTGGTATGGTACGCCCAGTACCACTGGAAAAGGAGAAGATTATACTTAATGGCTTGGCGAAGACCGGGGCCTCTCACCCTTCCGTTAATCGGAAATGGCTTGTACTTTGTTGGAAATACCAGCGGTAAGAACGATTGTTAAATTAATTCGATTACGCAACGTTGTGTTTTAGATATTCTGAACAACGCGCTGAGCATAGTATCCAAGTACCCTTCTCCGGTGCCGGTGTGGTTGGGCCCCAAGCTGTTTTTCGCCGTGTGGGGGCCTAAAGACTTGGAAACTATCATGAACAGCCCCCATGCACTTGAGAAAGACGAGCTTTATCAGTACGCCCAGGCTGTTGTAGGAACAGGACTGTTTACAGCTTCCGGTAAGTACCCCCTGGTATTTAACCTAAAGAAAGGTTTTTGTATAGAGCGTGCTCTATGTTTATCGTAGAAAGTACGACGTTGGTTAAATTGAGGCAAAGTTGTAGAGTTTTGATTTAATTTTTTTAGAAAATAAGACGGCTGACTAATAGAACATTCGATAGCGATAGCTGGTAGTAGAGAGTACGACGATAGTCTTTTCTATAAATAATAGAAAATTATAAAGGAGAAACAGAGATGATAGGTAAACAAGTAAAAAAATTGTAATGTGTTTTTGCCAACTTAAAAAAAGGAAAAACAGGCGCTTTTATAAACTATTACACTTAATAGCTGAGTTTTTAATTAATTTCAAATTATTGTGACTAACCACTTGCGCATATCTGGAGAAGCGTGGGTTCTTTTACACAACCTTAAATTAAATAAAATTATAAAGAGCGTCCATGCATTTTTAGTGAAACAAGTATGTCAGCAATAGTAACGAACACTTTTAAATTTAAAAATTATAGTAGATTGCCCAATAATCACAAATAAACTCACTTAACGGCCAGGACACAAAAGGTTTGTAGTAACCAAAGCACATACACTTTATAGTAAAATCAATATATACAGCGTGTCCCATAATTAGCCTGCCAAACTTTAATATCGAATTCTAGAACCGGAAATATTAAGAAAACTTTATATAACCATAGGCCGAAAAACCCTTGGTTTTCCAGATACAGGGTGTTAAAAGTGTAGTGCTGATGATCGTTTTTGTTTAATATTTTCGAAACGTTCAAAGATAATATTTGAAACTTTGTACACTTACTAAACTTCTTCTACTTAAGAAGATAAAGTTACTCTTGGCGATGTAAAATGCACATAGACGTGTAAAACTGGGGGGAGCTAAGGAAAATATTGCCCCAACTTTTTTGTGTGGGAGTTTTTATCAATGTTGATAACAAAATGTAGTAGTCTGAAGTTTTTGACAATAAAAAGATACTATTGTCTCATGGACCTATTGTGTCCCGCTATCAAGTAAAATCAGGTTTAAACATTTAGATTTTTGATATATGGATATTCTAAATCTAATAATAATTGGTAGACCATGGAAAATGTAGTCGTTTAATTTAAATAACTGATTAAAAAAAAACAATAATTTAACGCAAACGATACATAACAGAAACTTAATAAAAACATATGACAGCAAACCTAACGAACTTAAACTAATCATAATAAACGTGATTAAACTGAGACAATCGTCACAAAACACTAAAAATAACAAATACAAAAGCGAAACAAAAAGGTACTATTATTAATGCAGTAAGTGTTCGAAAACGTTGCCATTCTGTGCAATGCAAAGACGAGCCCGGTGAGTTACACCATGAGAAGCTTTAAAATGTCGACTCTGTTTTCTCTGATTTGATTGGCCGCATTATTTATCCTTTGTAATAAATCCTTCTTCGTTGCTATTTCATCGGCCGTGTAAATTATACTATTCATAACTCCCTATAAATAAAAATCCATAACAGTAAGGTCTGGCGAACGTGGCGGCCAGACTATTACCGCCGCAATGTGCTGGCGCTCCATCGTGTTGATAAATAATATGTTTTCGAACATTTAGGTTTACCTCTCCAAGCATATTTGGAAGAAAATATAAATATTGAACAGCAGACAACCTATTGGGCATTTCCACGGAACCAATTAGTCTATCGCCAACTATCCCTGCCTACATATTCACGGAAAACCTATGCTGAAAATTAGAACGACATACCACTCGTGGGATTTCGTCAGCCCAATGGTGCATATTATGGAAGTTAAATGAGCCGTTTCTTCTAAGCGTGGCTTCGCCCATCCACACTATGTTGTACAACGCAGTTTCATTGTTAAGTATCCACTGACTGAATCGCATTCGAGGCAAAAAGTCGGGAGGTATGGTTTCCTGAACTCTTTGATAATGGTATGGATGAGCTCCTTGCATTCTCATCATCCGTCCAATCTAAAATAAAAGAAGTTTTTAAATAAAACTGCTAATTAGGTACTTAATCTCCATGTTATTACTGTTCAACGAGGTACGTTCGTATTTCGGGATACGGTTCTAATGCTTATTTGAGGGTTGTTTTCAAAATACTCCACAACATTTTCCAAATTATATAATGCTAGTAGAGGTCTTCCCTGTCCTCGAACACGTTGAAAATATTTATGATCCGACAAGTTTCTGTAGATATATGCGAGAACTTGTCGCCCAGGGACTAATATGTTCGGAAATCGCCTCTGGTACTCTCGTTCAGCAGCTCGGGAATTGCCATTGCAAAAGCCATAGACGAAGTGCATATCTGCAAGTTCTCTGTTTGTCAGTTGTGCAATTTTAACGTAAACAAGCTATAATAATGTAACAGTAAATAATAATACGTAAAAATGCAGCAATACAACACTTTTATCACCAAATGTCAAGTTGAACAAAATAAAATCTACATACATTCTCCATGGCCTACCAATCATTGTTGTATTTCGCTCACGGATGTACTACAAAACATAATTACATATTTAAAACCGGACACAATATCCCTATGGGATAGGGTTATCTTTTTGTTGTCAAAAACTTCAGGCTACTACAATTTGTTATCAAAATTGATAAAAACTCCCACATAAAAAAGTTGGGGCAATATTTTCCTTAGCTCCTCCCAGTTTTACCCGTCTATGTACATTTTACATCGCCAAGAGTAACTTTATCTTTTTAACTAGAAAACGTTTAGTAGGTGTACAAAGTTTCAAATAATTATCTTTGAACGTTTCGAAAATATTAAACAAAAACGATTCTCAGCACTACACTTTTAACACCCTGTAGCTGGAAAACCAAGGGTTTTTCGGCATATGGTTACATAAAGTTTTCTTAATATTTCCGGGTTTAGAATTCACTATTAAAGTTTGGAAGGCTAATTTTAGCACACCCTGTATGTATAAAATCCACTCGTGTCTGTCGTAGAAAAAGGTGACCGATTTATTTTTGCACTTCCCGATTACTTACAAACCGAAACGAATAATCCCAAATTCCGAAAACTAAATATGGCGGATCCAATATGGCGACCTTAAGAAAATTCAGAGTTTTACGTTTCGACCCCTTTTAAAAGACGTAGAAACTTGAAATTCTTGGAGAATTTCATTCGTATTATAGCAATCGCCCCTTAAAGTTAAAAAAAAATTAGACATGGCGGTTGAACTATAGGGTATGAAATAAAATAAGGGTCGTTGTGCAAACATGTATTGCCTCAACGATCTTCTTTAAGGTCCAAATTAACTTTTAAAATCAAACCCGGAGAAAGTCACAAGGAAAGTTTCGGAGATATGGCTTTCAAAGGTAGACGATTGAAAACAATATATATGTAAGTAACAAACGACTTCCGGGATTGGACCGTGTCATGATTGAGATCGAAGAACTCAACGTTTCGCCCACTTTCGTAAGGGGCTTCATCAGGAGGAAAAAAAAGCAAAAGAGCACGGTAACTCAACGTGTTAACCACGCCAGAGGCGAAACTCTTTGCAAAGGGAAGGGACAGAAGAGCACGGTAACTCAACGTGTTAACCACGTCAGAGGCGAAACTCGACTGACTATCGGAAGAAGAAAAGCGAGAATTTATAGGCAAGCGCCGTAGCGATTCAGCAAATGCCGTCGCGGTTCAGTGACGGAGGGCGGGGCTTAGGAATTAGCACTTTCCACATAGAAGGAAGGGGAAAGCCTTCGTCCCGATTGAAATTATTAGGGTGTTTGCAAATCTCAATGGCTTCGCGAATCTTTCTGCTAAAGAAGAATGGGGATTTGCAGATGATGGAAGTTTCATCAAAAAGGATCTTATGACCAGTATCGCGTTGGTGTTCGGCGATGGCCGATGATGAACGAGACCTGACTTGAGACAGCGTTGGTGCTCAGAGATGCGAGTTTTCACCGAACGACCTGTTTCACCAATGTATACAGCATTACAAGAGCAAGGGACTCTATAAACACCATTAGATGACATAGTGTTTAATTTATCCTTAGATGACGGAAGAACCTGTGAGATTTTGCTCGGGGGTTTGAATACTGTTTTAATGTTTTGTTTTCGAAGAAACTTTCCTATGCGGTCCGTGACTTGGTGGATATAGGGAAGAAAGACTATTGCTGCAGGAGGATCGGGTTTTGGAAGTTTGGGTGGCCGTGGGTGAAGATGGCGATTGATGGCAGACTGTATATCCCTAGCACGGTAACCGTTATTCCTAAGAGCTTTTCGAATGTGATTTAATTCATCGTGGATATTATCGGGTTGGGATATGGAAACAGCCCGGTGTACAAGTGAATTGATAACGGAAAGTTTTTGTGTAGGATGATGGTGGGAATCGGCATGTAGATAGCGATCAGTGTGAGTAGGTTTGCGATATACAGAATGACCAAGTTTGCCACTGGGTTGGCGAGAGACCTGTACATCTAAGAAAGGAAGGGAACCGTTACTTTCTATCTCCATGGTAAAGTTAATGTCTGGATGTTGACTATTGAGATGATTTAAGAAGACGGGTAACGTGTCTTTACCATGTGGCCAAATAATAAAGGTATCATCAACGTATCGGAACCAAACCTTGGGTTTTAATTCTGAAGATTCCAGAGCTACGGTTTCAAAAGCTTCCATGAAGATATTGGCAACGACAGGTGAAAGAGGAGAACCCATGGCCGCACCAGAGATTTGTTTAAAGAACTGACCTTGAAATAGGAAATAAGTGGAAGAGAGGCATTTTTCTATCAGGGCAGGTAGACTTGAGGACGTCTCCCATGCTCTGATAACAACTGTTGGATTATGACTATGGAATCGGGAATAGGAACTTTGGTAAAAAGGGAAGTGACATCGAAACTCACAAGTAAATCCTCAGGTTCAACGCTTATATTGGATATAAGTTCAACGAAATGGGCTGAATTGCGAACATACGAGGGAGACTTACCAGTGAACTTTTTGAGGATAGTGGTTAGGTATTTAGCTAATGAGTAAGTAGGGGAATCTATGGTACTGACAATGGGCCTGAGGGGAATGTCTTGTTTATGGATTTTGGGAAGACCATAGAGCCGAGGAGGCTTTGAAGCTCGAGGAATCAACCTCCGTTGAATATCAGTGGACAGATCTGAAGATTTTATAAGAGAAGTGACTTCCCGTTCGATTTTGGAAGTTGGGTCGCGAGAAAGTAGGGCATAAGAAGAATCTTGGAGTAAAGACTTAACCTTAGTGATGTACTCTGTTCGATCCATAACTACCGTAGCATTACCTTTATCAGCGGACAAAATTGAGATGTCGGAATTGGAACGTAAGGTTTTGAGAGCATTCCTTTCGTCTTTTGTAATGTTACTTTTGGGTGGTTTAGATGAACGTAAACACCTGACAGTTTCGAAGCGGATAAGATCGGCAACGTCTTTAGGAAGCGTTCTCACAGAAGATTCTATCGAACTAATAATCTCTTCCGTAGGAATGCTTTTGGGGGCTAGTGAAAAATTCAAACCTTTGGAAAGTATAGAATTTTCGCTAGGAGAGAGGGCATAAGAAGAAAGATTTATGACCGTCTTAGAACCACTTTGATCTGTAGAGACCTTAACCGATGACATCAAGGAATGAAACTTACGAAGATGAGTCGCAGTTGTCATTTCTAATGTTTTTTGGGCCTGTGTGTATGTGATTGAATCGAAGAGAGACCAGTCAAGAAAGCTAAGAGTATTGGATAATTCTAAATGAAGAACTAACAATTGTCTTGAAATGGTATTGAGATCGTACCTCGTTTGATGAATGCGTTCACGAAGTAAAGCAAAGCTAGTGCGACGAAGGATTTTTTGAGAAGAGTGGGTTGAAATGTGATGTTTTATTTTAAGAAAAGAAGGTATGACTTTGTTGTCACGACAACGAGAAAGAAACGCTAAGGTGCAAAGGAGTTTAGATGACTTATGTCGAAGTTTGGAAAAGGTAGAGGCTTTGAAAGAAATTTCCTCCCCGGAGAGGTTATTTAAATGATTTTTGAGGCTTTCACGGCCATTGTCATTAAGTAACAAACGACTTCCGGGATTGGACCGTGTCATGATTGAGATCGAAGAACTCAACGTTTCGCCCACTTTCGTAAGGGGCTTCATCAGGAGGAAAAAAAAGCAAAAGAGCACGGTAACTCAACGTGTTAACCACGCCAGAGGCGAAACTCTTTGCAAAGGGAAGGGACAGAAGAGCACGGTAACTCAACGTGTTAACCACGTCAGAGGCGAAACTCGACTGACTATCGGAAGAAGAAAAGCGAGAATTTATAGGCAAGCGCCGTAGCGATTCAGCAAATGCCGTCGCGGTTCAGTGACGGAGGGCGGGGCTTAGGAATTAGCACTTTCCACATAGAAGGAAGGGGAAAGCCTTCGTCCCGATTGAAATTATTAGGGTGTTTGCAAATCTCAATGGCTTCGCGAATCTTTCTGCTAAAGAACCCTTAAGTATTATTAGTCGTTTACCGATTGCACTTTATATATACAGTGTGAATAATGTAAGACTACATTGACAACTTTATTTTAGCATTGATCAATTTATCCATACTAGTAACAATTGTTGGTTTTGAAATTACAATGAAATAATTCAGTTTCAATTAGTCACTGTGTTGTTATTTTGTTTACAATCACTATGGTAACATTAAGTAAATGTCCTATGTCTAATTTTGCATTAATCAGCCATGTACAGTCTTACATTATTCTCACAGTATATATATAATTTCGATTTTGCACTACGTATTTCATTATAAAAAGAATGTAAGTGGGCTACTTTAATGATATTCAGTTATATGTGACACTTGTTACGGTATTAATTCATCAGATCGACATAGGTCGTATTGATTGTCCAAAATCGGGTAGAAACTACAGGGTTCGCCGGCTTTCCCTAGAGATCACAGATCTTAATGTGTCGGAGCAGATTTTGTTGCTCCGGTTACTCGCACTTAGCTCAGTCGAGAAGGGGTAGTTCGAAGACTTAAATGGAAAACCGACGGGGTACTTACCCTAAAGCTTGCTTAACAGAAAAAGAAATGCCTGAGCGCCACTTGGTTCTGATTAGGGGTGGCTAACGTGTCTAGAACCAAGAACAATACACGTAGCCTATGTAGAAGTCCTCCAGGTACGTTGCTGAACACCTCAGCCTGTTGTTTACCAAGCCTCTTCCGAGTAGCCGGGTGACCTTGTCGTTAAATCACTTACCTTCAAGGCCACCGTCACTAAAGAATAACAAGAGAACACTGACTGGCCTAAATCTCTTGGCTCGCTTAATCAAAAGGGCAGGGGTCAGTTCATATCGGCCAACGATCATATCGGCAAACGATCATATCGGCCAATTTTGGGTGTTCATATCGGCCAACTTGTTCATATCGGCCAACATCAGATTTTGTTCATATCGGCCAACTTGTTCATATCGGCCACTTTTATTTTTGTTCATATCGGCCAACGCGGTCATATCGGCCAACTCTGGCGGAATATCTAAGAAAGGGGAGAAATCATATCGGCCAACGTTCATATCGGCCAACTATCACATCGGCCAATTATGGGCGTTCACATCGGCCAACTTGTTCATATTGGCCACTTTTATTTTGGTTCATATCGGCCAACTTGATCATATCGGCCAATGCAGGCGGTGACCGTAAGGAATACCGATACTAGCCGAAGAGCAACTTCTACCGCTACGCTGGACGCGCCATGTCTTATTATGCCTGTTCAGAACGCCCATCTATTCTATCACATCGGCCAACATTATTTTTTGCTAATAACGGCAATGTTATTTTTGGATTTTATATCTACTATCCTGGCATACAAGTTTCCTCACGAATCATTTTTAATAAAGTTTAGTGCAACGGAAAGTTGTATTCAACTTGAAATTAAAATTTTAAATGTCAAATATTAGCGACACCACTAATAAAAAAAATCGATTCATAAGGACTTTTTTGAAATGGTTATTTGTTAAACCCCCGCTGCGCGTCTCGTTTTCCATAGTTGAACTCTTGCAAAAAAAACTTGCCTTATAGAACTTTTCCTTTAATATACCATTATCTAATTTTATTTCAATAATTTTAACGGTATTTTAATTAATGTTTTAATATTACTGACTATTCAACTCACCCCCTTCAAGTTAACTATTCACTAATCATAATTTAGTATTTACGTCATTTGCCACCAATCAGCGTAAAATTGTGCAACAATTCCGCTAGCGGAGTTTTAATGATAATTTTTTTCTCTTCCTGTGACATTTATTTAACTTCCTGTAAAATTAATCAAATATGATATTAGAAATGTCAAATTTGACAAACAATTTATTTTACGTCAACAGATTTTTATTTTCAAAGAGGACGTGATAAAATTGATTAATTACTAAGAAATGTCAATTTTTTTCGTTGAATAGTCCTTCAAATGCCGCTTGCAGCCGACGAATTGCATGAATTTTTGTGAAAGTGTTTATTCGTGTTTATTGCTTCAAAATTGGTCTCGTGCTGTCGCACTCGACCAATTTATATCGAAGCAATAAACACTCATACACTTTGACAAAAATTTTCGGCAATTCGTCGACCGCTCGCGGTATTGTATATGAAGATTTTGTTTATATTACGAGCGCGAAATGTTGTAGAGCGTTCAAATTGCTTTTTAGTCCAGTTACATTAGACAGAAACCCCCAGCCTCTGCCGAAAATGTCCAAGTGAGCTGAAATTTTGCATACACCTTTATTTTGACATTACAAATAATGTCCCAAAAGTCCCCATCGATATCGCACTTAGGTTTTGTGTTATCCAAGGTCAAAGGTCACAGAAATAAGTTTTTCGCAAATATCTCGCTTTCTATGGGTCGTATGACTTTTTTAGATAAAAAATGAAGGCTAAAAAATTCTCTACAAAAAAGATAATATAGGTTTTTTATATACAACTAACCATTCAGTAAATAACACACAGTTAAGTTGTGGAGACGGGTTTTACTTCCTTTTACGATAAAAGAAGTATTGGATTCACCCCAAAAATTCGAAATTGAGTTTTTAACAGATTTTCACGTTTTACAGTCCCCTGAACCCAAAAAACATGTTTTTGCTCATTGGTCTGTGTGTCTGTAAACAGAATATCTCAAAAACGAAAAGAGGTATGCCGTTGAAACTTCATATATAAGTTTTGTGTACTATCTAAATAAGTATGATATTTACTCTTGTGTTTCAAAACGGATCTAACCATTTTTTTCAAATTTTACATTTTTATTACATTTTTAATGTGTATTAATGTGAGATGGATGATTTTCCAGTTGAATACCTCTAAAATTCAACTGGAAAATCACCCATAGCTTAATCAATTTTAAAGTAGCACATTCTTGATTTTTGCGAATAATGATGAGCTTTACTAAAAATTATATATTATTTGCTTTTCTATTTTCTTTAAACTTCGGTAGGTCAATGATTCTTTCCCGCCCTTCCACTGAAAAGGGTTTTAAATTATATCTATTAAATTTAAAGAACTGATTTAAACAAATATCATTACCTGTCTTGTCAAAAACAGCAATTTGAATGATCTAAAACATTGTGTAGTATTGTAATGTTAAAACATTAATTAAAATAACGGTAAGTTTATTGAAAGAAAAATAGATAATAGTACCTATATTAAAGGAAAAGTTCTATAAGGAAAGTTTTCGTTTGCAAAAGTTCAAATAGGGAAAACGACTGGCGCAGCGGCGAGTTTAACAAAGACCCATTGCAAAAAGGCTCTTATGAATCGATTTTTTCTATTAGCAATGTCGCTAATATTTGACGTTTGAAAGTTTAATTTCAAGTTTGAAGTCAACCTTTCGTTGCACTAAACTTTATTAAAAATGATTTTTCAGGGAACTTGTATGGCAGGATAGTCGATATAAAATCGAAAAGCAACATCGTGGTTATAAGCAAGAAATAATGGTGGCCGACGTGATCGATTGAATCTAGGAATAAAAAGCCGTGAAAAAACCGGGGTTTAAAAATCCGGATAAAAGCGGAGGAAAAAAACCGGCGGAAAAAACCGGCAGTAAAAAAAGCCGGTGGAAAAAAAGCTGATGGTATAAATACTTAACATATTTCATAGGTAAATACTTCAAGCAATTAATTCCTTGTTTGTGTGTATTTTATCTGTAGAATTTATAAAATATAAATGACGGATATAAGTACGGAAAATGTAGATGGGCGAGACGAGTCCGGAGTCAGCGTATGGCATTTCACACGTTATTAAAGGATTCTCAGTTCATCGCTGTCATTAACGGATTTACTGATACCAATACCAATTTGAAAAAATGTAAAATTTAAGCTTATAATATATCAGACATGATTTATTTGCTGACACGAGTTTATTACATTCATAGCAAATTGTTAGCAGGTTTGTACAGCCCTTTAACATATTTACAGTAAATTGTTAAACTCTGCAGCAAATTGTTAGAAAATTGCAGCATTTTTCAAATCAAATTTATAGAAAATTTTCGTTACCCTTTCCATATTCTTTAGAAAAACTTCCAAGCCGGCAGAACAGTTTTAATTTTTCAAAAAAATATATAGCAAATTAGCAGTGCCCGAACTTATACGAGTAACAAACTCTCCGTAATTTTATAGTCAAAAATATTCAGGATATTTCGCCAAAATTACAATAAAATGTTGAACACTTAAATTCGATGTTAATTCGAATATCTTCATCTATCATCTAATTTTCCGTTTTTCGTGCTCATATTTATTTGTTATTAGGGTTATGCCGTCATCGGTATTTGAGATTGCAGTCCAAATGTTTCTGATGAATAGCTATTTGCAAATTGTGCTTGAATATCGTAAAATTTCATAATATAGCTCGTGTATTCGTCATAAATGGGATGTTATTTTAATTATAACTGCTTGAGTTGATGGAACAGTCTGTTAGTATTTTTGAAGGAAGCACTTGCCTGCTTATCTGATGAGAATATGCTGACTGTCAGCCCTTATCAACACAGAAGTGTTATCCGGTTAATACCTTCCGCAAGAAGTGATTTTTCTCGTAAAGCGGATTAAATGAAACGTACTTGCCTAGTTTAGGAAATGTCGTAGTATGGACTTAATTTGAGTCATTTGCCGTTATTATAACAACTACGAAATATACGAAAAATGAAAACTAGGATCCAAGTTCATGATTAGCGATTTTAATTAGAGCAGTGTCTTTAATAAAAGATAATTTTTGGATAAAAAATGTGTCTATATCATTTATAATTTAGGAAATGAAGGTTCTTCCATTTACCGCCTATTTAAATGTTGATTTTTGGTTGAATTATAAACTCGCTAGATAAAAATAAAATGTTTAATTAATTTTTTAAGCGATCACTATTATTTTCACTATTGTAATTGCACAAAACTCTAAATCGATTTGTGTAGAGAGTTTTCAACAATCCAATCGGACGAAATTGGACAAAAAACCCATATCAAAACCCCAACATATTATGTTTACTGGGTGTTCAATTTTCGATTCGATTAAATGGAAATCTTCGTTATTATTAGAGCTAAAGGAAAATGATTTACACATTATGAGGTCAACTTTTCGAGGGCAACACAACACAAGCAGGGTACTACTCTTTTACTATCCGGACTACAGTCGGAAAATGGCAAATCGAACATTTCTACTCGACGTCACAGTTCATTTGTTTGTCAAAATATTAAAACAATGTAGGGATCCTTTGTTTTCAAATATCATACCTTTTTACCTTTTCAAATCTACAGTGTGTCCCGTAGAGTATCCGATATATGAAAATTAACATTAGGAAATTCTAAAGGCATCAACTATTGGTGTGTACGCGTTGAGGTACGGGATTGGTCATGAAAGAAAACAATTTAAAATGAATTTGACGTTTAGCAATTTTTTCTGTCTGGAGAGTTTTTTACGAAGGTTTTTTGTACGGGGGGTTCTTTGTCGGGAGGTTTTGTCCGGGTTTTTTTCGTCCTAGATTCAATAGTATAGCTTTTTTAAAACAAAACAATAATGGTAAAGCAGAACTTAAATGTCAATCGTAAATGTCATTTTGTAGTTTAGATTTTGTTTTCCTGGTGTTTCCAGGTAAATTTACTTCTGGGAGCATTTTTCCTTGCGGCATTTTTTCCGGGACGTTTTTTCGGGGGAATTTTTCGGGGACGTTTTTTCCGGGGGAATTTTCCGGGGGATTTTCCGGCGGGTACTTTTCCATTACGTCCTAACAACTAGCCCAGCAATTAAAAATTTCTTGGAATTTTGTTGGTAGATATTTTATTAAATTATTGACTACAAAACATTAATAAAACATAAAATTGCAATTACTGTATATAATTGTTGTTGCTTGTCAAGAATCTGTACTATTTACAAGACTTCGAAGAAGAAATTGTATTTTGGTGTCAAACGACTTACTACGAATTTACTTTGTTTATAGAAAACTTGCTAAACAAATGCTGCAAACACGTTGAAAATTTGCTGTCAACAATCAACACAATGGAACTGTTGATGAAATAGCTATATGCAGAATAGAAGCAGCTTCTTGTATATTAGTCGGTTTAATATAAATTTAACTAATTGAAGGTCAAAAGTGTTATTTGAGGGTTAAAACGGAAATAACAATATATGTAGTTACGGTTGATGGGTCAAACAACACAATAGACATTATTTTTATGCTGAATCGGGAAAATGCACACTTTTTTTATGAAACTGCAAAACAACAAGTTCAATTTACTATCTACTAAAAAATATAAAATCGCCACGAATTTAAGATTATTGAAGTTACTGAAATACTAATGTGGAACTGTAAAATGAATATGATCCTTGTTGAAAATTCTCGCACAAATTTCTGATAATTGTTGATAATATTTCAGGGTTTGTAGGCACAGCACATTTACAATTTTAATTTATAGTAATCGCCGTTACACCACTCCATGTTATCAATTTGAAATTAGGAAAACACATTCCCGGAAAAAATCCCCGGAAAAAATGCTCCCAGACAAAATATCCTCAGAAAAAAGCCAATGAAAAAAATGCAACAAGAAAAAGCACCCGTGGAAGAAGTTCCGCGGTTCCAAAAGTAAGCTACAAAATGGTATTAACGTAGACAAAACCGTTTTACGTACGCTTCACTTCCACATAGCTACAGGAAAATTAATGACTGAAATATATAAATATATTTAACACGTTTTCAGTAAAAACTATGCATTATCCACAAAACTTAAAGATTTTTGATTTAAAAAAAAACATTTTTAGGTTAGATTTGATAATTTTTTACGTATACATTCATAGTTTTTGCTTACTAAGTTTTTGAATAGAAGGCTGATAAGTGGTTTGCTTTTTTATTTGCCTGACTTTATTTACTGAGCAGTCATAAATTGAAAAATCCCGTCAAAGCAAGTGACTCAATATTGGAATTTTGTTTGCGAGTATATATTTTGGAGTTAAAAAATATTTTTTTATATAGGTATTATGCATATGAGATAGTAACAAAGCGGTAACTAATTTTAAAAGGCAATGGTAAGTAATTTATATCAGCAGCATTTATTTAACAAAAGTACAATTATTTATGTAAAATTTAGCACTCCAAATTATTTGTTTTTATTAAATTTTATTACATTTGTGAAAAAAACTCTTCAAAAGTGAGAGATTGTGAAATCATGCCATTGGAAGCCCATCCACAGCTTACCGATCGTGAAATCAAGCGAAGGGGAAAAGAAAAATTCTTAGAAAGTCCATCTGGTGCTAGGTATAAAAAAACTGCAGATTGTGATAAGAAGATTCCCTTTGGCAGAAATGTAATTTAGGACTTTACAATTCATTTAAGAAGGGGAGGCAGCTCAAAAAGTTGTTATAATTCAAAATGGCGGCTAAAATTCAAAATGGCGTCATACAATGGAATTGTTTTGCAATTTTCTTACTAACCATCGCACAAAAGTGTGTTTGGTGTCAATTTATATGTTTTTTAGGCCAACAAGTTCATTTTTCATGTTAAAAATAGGCTAAGTATCAGTTCATGCGGGCATACAGATGTCCTTCCTGTGTACAAAAGGCAGTTGGTTATAAGAAAATTGATCAAACTCTTCTCAGCTATCAGCATAGATCAAGCGCACGATTAAAACAATGCTCTAGCGAATGGAGATGGAGTTGCAGTAGGGTTAACACTGTTAAATGGACCGGAAATTTGTCACTTGATACAAGAGTTTGAGTGTAAAATTCGGACAGCAGAGTTGTTGTTGATAAGGATATCACTGCATCTGTTTATTTAGCTGAATCAACTTCCACAGTTTTATTGAGGAACGCCTGGTAAAAAGTTCCTCAACACTATTTCAGCCTTTGAAAAAGAACAAAATCCCCCTCTTCAGTTCTCCAAAAAAAAGCATAAGCAACAAAAATGAAACTTTGAAGATTTTAAAAACAGACATCCAGCTGTTTTCCAGGTTCCTAATAATTATCAGCTAGCAGTTCCTGCCAACATTTTAAAGCCTCATCGGTCTTCAAAGACGTTAATTTTAAATGTAAGAGTCAATTTTTGTAAAATCTTGTATTAGTAGGTATTAATAAAAACAGATCTTTGGTATTCATTCTTCTTAAATTTTACTCTATAAATATGACTTTACGACTTTACAAAAAGTCTCCTATATTAATTTTTTCATATTTCTGATATTACAAATGAAATTGTTGGCCTAAAAAACATATAAATTGACACCAAACATTATATTGTGCGATGGATAGTAAGAAAATTGCAAACAATTCCATAGTATAACGCCATTTTGAATTACCGCCGCCATCTTGAATTCTAACGACTTTTCGAGATGCCTCCCCTTCATGAATAAATTGTATAGTCATAAACTACATTTCTACCAAAGGAAATCTTCTCATCACAATTTGCAGTTTTTTAATTAAATGAGCCATGTAGCACCTCCACTACATGCAAACCTTATCGATGTCGAAATTCTGCCAAGAGAAAGTAAATCCTTGGGAAGTCTATCCAGAATTAATCGATCTCGACAGCATGCCAAGGGAAATTACTGCAACTCTTTAAAAATCCCAGTATGTCCCTTCCAACCCCCCAGCCCTCCCGCCCCGCGAAAAAATTGACAACGTCAATCTGGTCGCGTCTTCTGTACTTATCTCCATCATTTATATTTTGTAAATTCTACAAATAAAATACATACAAACAAGGAATTCAATTGCTTGAAGTATTTCGGTATTAAATATGGTAAATATACAGCCTGTTCAAAATTAAGTGTGCACTATTGGTATTTCGGTTGATATTATAGCTACGAAGTTGGTTAAATTAGTAAAATAGTAGCATATTTCGTGCCGATTAAAATGGCGCAAACAAAAAAACAATTGAGCTTCGGGTTTTTGACATTTGCCAAAAAATGCATTTTTTTAAAATGGAACCCCCTGTATATTTTGACGTCAATCGATAGCCAATCTTCTTCTGAACAAAAAAGGTCTTATACCCAATTATCCTAAAGTCAATAAAAATGGAGATATACGCCTGTTTAAAATTAAATGTGCACTAACTTGTTTATTATGGGAGCTACAACGTCGGTTAAATGGGGGAAGTAGTAGTATTTTTTACGTGAATTACGGTGGTAATTATAAAAAACAATTGAACATCGCATTTTTGAGATATCTAGCAAAACGTTTTTTTTTATTGGAACACCTACTTATACATTTTAACATATTTTGAAATAAAATTCTAGCAACTCATTTAAACTTGTTTGTAGAGAATGTAATGTTATTTCAGAATATGTTAAAACGTATAGGATGTTCCAATAAAACAAAAGTTTTGCTAAATACCTCAAAAATGCGATGTTCAATTGTTTTTTTATAATTACCCCCGTAATTCGTGTAAAAAATACTATTACTTTGCCCATTTAACCGACGTTGTAGCTCCCATAATAAACAAGTTAGCAATACTGCACATTTAATTTAGAACAGGCGTATATCTCCATTGTTATTAACTTTAGGATAGTAGGGTATAAGAAGTTTTTTGTTCAGAAGAATATTTCCTATGGATTTACGTCAAAATATACAGGGGGTTCCATTAAAAAAAATGCATTTTTTGGCATATGTCAAAAACCCAAAGCTCAATTGTTTTTTTGTTTGCGCCATTTTAATCGGCACGAAATATGCTACTATTTTACTAATTTAACCAACTTCGTAGCTATAATAGCAACCGAGTTAGCAATAGTGCACACTTAATTTTGAACAGGCTGTATATGTAGGTACCGTCGGATTTTTAGCCGGATTTTTTCCTCGGGTTTTTTACCCCGGATTTTTTTCCACGTCTTTTTATTCCGCCACCCGATCGAATAGATGGGCGTTCTGAACAGGCATAATAAGAAATAAGACATTGCGCGTCCGTCGCCGGCGGTCGGTTTACGTTACCCTAGCGGTAGAAGTTGCTCTTCGGCTAGTATCGGTATTACTTACGGTTACCGCCTGCATTGGCCGATATGATCAAGTTGGCCGATATGAACAAAAATAAAAGTGGCCAATATGAACAAGTTGGCCGATGTGAACGCCCATAATTGGCCGATGTGATCGTTGGCCGATATGAACGTTGGCCGATATGATTTCTCCCCTTTCTTAGATATTCCGCCAGCGTTGGCCGATATGATCGCGTTGGCCAATATGAACAAAAATAAAAGTGGCCGATATGAACAAGTTGGCCGATATGAACAAAATCTGATGTTGGCCGATACGATCAGGTTGGCCGATATGAACACCCAAAATTGGCCGATATGATCGTTGGCCGATATGAACGTTGGCCGATATGATATGGACCCAAAGGGCATGCTATAACTTCACAAAATTAATTACACTTGGCCTTTGCCACACTGGATTAGTTAATGACCCAGAGGGGGTTTCAAAATTCATAAAAAGAATGAACTGACTTTAACAAGTTTATTATTTAAAGGAACAAATGACAGTTAACACAAATCGGTACATTAAAACAAACACCCGGAGGTGAGTTTAAATTTAGTAATACGATATCCTACGTGAATATGAAAGGGGGCCCCACGAAAACCAAAATATATCTTAAGGGCTAGTTACAAAGACACAAAAAAACAATATTATCCAAAACAAGTGACATAGAATGGACGCCAGGAGTAAAGCCCCTGGTAAACATTAACTGAGACAGATCATAAGTCCTAGCGGACGTACGCAACGTTTATAAGCACTGACGCACAATAAAATATAAAATCGTACCTAATTGGTATAATACAAGGCGCCTACCTGAGTTGAAGCATGCAGTGTTAGATGCAGGCGTACTCGTCCTCGTGGAGGCCTGGTAAAACGTGCCAGAGGTGTAGCGAATTCTCCAGAAGAGGCAACAGGTGGAGCAGAAACTCGAGGGATTGAAGACAGTCGGCAGCAAACCTCAATCAACGAAGTGACAGCAAACAACACTATATCGCGCGGTGGCCCTTCCTTTAATTAAACCCGACGTTGACACAGATATGCATTACGCAATGGTTTTTTCCCGACTTAACAGGGAAAAAAGTTAGTTGAGGCTCATCAGATATCGTTTCTAATCAAATCGGCAAAGAGTGTCAAAAGTCTCCCCGGAGACCACCTGTAGGAAACGAAAATCAGCCCTTCATTAACAACGTCGGTTAAATACACTTCCACTGCCCACCGCGCATTTTCAAAGACACCCAAGTGTATAATTCTTGATGTTAAAACCACCGAAACTGTAGTAAATAACACAAGACACTTTTTGCTATTTTGATTATTTATTGTTTGAAAATACACAGGAATGGCCGCTGCTTGCGGAGACCATTCTGTCTGTAACAACGACTTCGTAAATAATAACGGCTATGCGCATCGCTCCAAGGGATGATTCCCTGCAACCTGCGCGAGGCGGTGCGCTGGTCAAACTTAGAATTATTACACAGCATAGCGCTAGATGGCCTATGCGTTTAGTTACATATTAAAAAATACAACAAATATAAATTTAAACAGAAAACAGGCCGAAGCGGCAACATACCCCCCACTTTGACAGGCTATGCCTTTCAACACATAAAAAATGAAATTTAAATAAAAAAAACATTCAATCAGTCAAGCATACTTGAACGAAAGGCTACTTAAGATACAAAGTTAAAAAGGAACGCAAATCAACCTTGTGAATACAAGTCATTCAGGCTGTATGAAATGTGTTGAAAACATGGTGAAAAAATATGGAAACAAGTGAAACTAAAAAACAATCATACGCACATGTGTTTGAAACACTTAAAATTAACGAATTTAACTGTCCATGCAACAACCTTAAATTCTAAAATTCAGCGATTAAAACTAAGTCACTGGTAAAACACATATTTTAGAAAATGACCTTTTTATCACTCCACTTTTCGTTTTAATTGACGCAACACGCACAACACCATTTGCTCCTGGATGTAGTTCGCTGATACGGCCTAGAAGCCATTTTCCTGGGGGTAGATTGTCCTCTTTAACGATTACTAATGCCCCTTGTTGAAGCTGCGGTGTTCCTGTTTGCCACTTTTTACGTTGCTGCATCTCGCTGATGACTTCTTTAGACCAACGATTCCAAAAAGATTGATGCAACCTTTGCAGGTGTTGGTAGTGTGATAAGCGATTTTCAGGTATATCGCTTAAGTCATGGTCTGGCAGTTGATCGTAGGTCCTCCCAATGAGGAAATGTGCTGGCGTAAGCGGTGAGTCGTCGTTGGGATCGGAAGAGAGAGGGGTTAAGGGTCGAGAATTGAGAATGCACTCAATTTGAGCAAGCATTGTTGTAAAAGACTCGAAAGTTAAAATTGAGTTGCCCAATACCCTTTTCAAATGAAATTTGCAAGACTTAACGCCCGATTCCCATAAACCACCCATATGAGGAGAGTACGCCGGAATAAAATGCCAGGTTATGTCGTCATCGTCATTACCCAGGTCCGAATGCTTATTTACCAAAAAATTACCAAGATCGCGAAGTTCGTTTCTGCAACCTACAAAGTTCGCACCGTTGTCCGAATACATGTGGCTTGGCTTGCCACGTCGTGCAGTGAATCTGCGAAAAGTTGCTAAAAACGCCTCTTTTGTGAGGTCCGACACTAATTCTAAATGTACAGCCTTGGTACTCAAGCAGATAAACAAAGCAATGTAAGCCTTCGAAGTTTTGTAGTTTCTACCCTTTCTATCCCTAATTGTAAAGGGGCCTGCGTAATCTACGCCTGTGGCTAAAAAAGGCGACAATGGGGTAACGCGATGTTCAGGAAGTTGTCCCATTAATGGGGCTGTTTGACGTGGATTGTGCCTAGAGCACGTAACACAATCATGAACTATTTTTCGAGCTAGGGTTCTACCCGAAAGTGGCCAAAATCGATCTCTTATGACCGATAACAAATGCTGAGGGCCCGCATGCATCAATTGCAAATGCTCGTGACGGAAAATGAGTGTTGTGACGTAATGTGATTTCCCCAAGACGATAGGGTGTATTTTGTTGGTATTAAAATGTGAGTTCTGTAATCTTCCCCCCACTCTAATCAAACCATTTCCATCAACAAAAGGATTCAATGAACGCAATTTACTAGAACGCTTCAGGTCTAAATTGCTTGACAAAGTTTTGACTTCATCGGGAAAGCACTCAGCTTGAACTAACTTCAAAATTGTAGTAAATGCACCTTGCAGTTCCTTTGTGTTAAGGTTGCCAATGTTTCGGGATTGTTTATTGATTTTACAATTATTTATAAATTTCAGGCAATATGCCATCACGCGTTTTAGTTTGGTAAGGCTGGAAACACGGGTGAATGGAAACCTATCTTGATCTAACTGTACGAAAACGTGTGCATTTTTACGAACCTCAGGGAGTTCTTTTTCACTAAATTTAATAGACGAGACAGGCCAATGTTCCTCGTCTTGGCTTAGCCAACTTGGGCCTCGCCACCAAAGTTCACAACGTTGCAGGGAACGAGGGTCTATACCTCGAGACAAAATGTCTACGGGGTTATCAATGGACGAAACATGCCGCCAGTTATCTAATGGGGCAGTAGATTGTATTTCAGACACTCGATTTGCCACGAATGTCTGGAAATTGCTCGAAGGGGCCTTGATCCAAGCTAAAACGACTGCCGAATCTGTCCAAAAGTAAGTTTTATGAACTATCAAGTTCATAGCCTTTAATGCCTTTACGTAAAGGCGTACCGAGATAACTGCTGCGCACAGTTCTAATCGTGGGATGCTCACGGTTTTTATTGGAGCTACCTTGGATTTGGAACAAAGTAGGCCACAAGTGATTTGACCTCTGTGGTCGATAGATCGTAGATAAACACATGAGCCAAATGCCAGTGTAGAAGCATCTGAAAAACAGTGCATCTCTATGATTTCGTGATTTTCGCAGATAATCCGTCTAGGAATCTGTAGAGAATTAAGGCAGGGTAAATTTGTTCGAAATTGCCTCCATTCCGCATATAAGAACTCAGGTATTGATTCATCCCAGGAAATTTGGAGAATCCATAATTTTTGCAAAATCATCTTTGCTGTGACCGTGCAAGGGCCTAAAAGACCTAACGGGTCAAAAATTTGCGAAATTTCGGACAGTATTATCCGTTTAGTGACCGATTGAAGATTTGACGAGTGACTAATTTGATAATTAAATGAGTCCGCTTTACAAGACCAAGACAGGCCTAGGGTTTTGGTGTTTTCATGTTCACCAAACTGAACTGGGTTCAAACTACATAACGATTGTTGAATGCCTTTGAGGACTTCTATGCTGTTTGATCTCCATTGACGTAGATCAAAACAGCCCGAACTGA
Source organism: Agriotes lineatus (assembly GCA_940337035.1). Classification (NCBI taxonomy): domain Eukaryota; kingdom Metazoa; phylum Arthropoda; class Insecta; order Coleoptera; family Elateridae; genus Agriotes; species Agriotes lineatus. The sequence goes on along the minus strand of OW679197.1, from coordinate 60,422,598 downwards.
GAATGTTAGAAACCTCCTTACAAATGTTAATCGCGCCCTCGAGAGTACCTGAGCCAGTGAGCATATCGTCAACATAAAAATCGTGTTGAATGATTTGCGAGGCTTCAGGAAACCGATTTTGATGATCAATTGCCAATTGGTGTAGGCAGCAAATTGACAGGAAAGACGCAGAAGCCGTACCGTACGTCACTGTATTTAGTCGATAAGTGGAGATCTCCTGAGAGGAGTCGGACCTCCATACAATGCGTTGCAAATCCCTATCATCGGGATGTACCAAAACCTGCCTATACATTTTAGCTATGTCAGCGCAAACTGCATAAGCATGCTTTCTGAATCTGAGTAATATGTTGAAAAGGGCTTCCTGAATGGTAGGGCCAACCATTTGTAAGTTGTTTACAGAGATGCCCGAATCTGAGCTAGCACTACCGTCAAATACGACACGAAGCTTTGTCGTCAAGCTACTTTCCTTTAAGACACCATGATGGGGTAAGTAGAAGGTAGGGCGATTGAGATCAATTTCAGAGTCATTGATCTTGGACATATGACCTAAGAGTTCATATTCCTTTATGAAAGTTTCGTACCTTCCTTTGAGATCCTCATTAGAAGATAAGCGTTTTTCAAGATTTTTAAATCGTTTGAGGGCGATTTCCCTGGAGTCCCCAAGAGTGTTGGCGTCACCCTTGAGAGGCAATTTTACGATAAAACGGCCTTCTGAGTCTCTGCTTGTATGAGCGCTGAAATGAGATTCCGCGCTTGATTCTTCAAGGGACAATAAAGGCTTGGTCGTTTGAAGTTCCTCTATTTCCCAGAACCTTTGAATATGTTCGTCAATTAGAGCAGTTTTACTAAAGTTGCAAAACGAAGTGAAAACACGAGGAATGTTAACTAATCCTGACACGATCCAACCAAGTTTCGTTTTTTGTGCAACCAACCCATGTTGATTTAAATTTACCTGACCTATGCAGAGTAACGAGTAAAAGAGTTCTGCGCCTAGTAAAATGTCTATTACGCCCGGCTGACAGAAATTTGGATCGGCCAATTTGAAATGTGTTGGTATGGCAATGGATGCCCGATCTATTTGGATATTCGGAAGATTGTCCGAAATCTTAGGAATTACCAAACAATTGATAGTTTGACTAAATGCGTTATGGTTCGAAAATATTTCTAAATTACAGGAATGTGATATTTTAGATTGGGTCTGCCCAATTCCTACCACTGACCACGATATTTCGCTTTTCGCTAAACCTAGTTTCGCGCATGAGCTTTCGGAAATTAAATGAGATTGGCTTCCTACATCAAGTAACGCTCTACATGTATGGAAAATTCCCTTAGGGTCCTTGACCTTTACGAGGGCTGTAGACAAAAGGACCTGTGAAGACAACGAGCTAAAACTGCAAGTTGTAGACGACGTATTTGACGTGGAGACATTATTTGAGGTGGAAACAATAGTAGCACTGGAAACTGGTACAGTGGAAACAGAGCTGGTCTCTAGAGACGCAGGTGTGGTTAAGACAGTGTGAACAGGGGTTGCTGCCCTTCTTTCGAAATGAAGCAGCGAGTGATGCTTACCCTTGCAGTGCTTGCAAGAGCCATATTTGCAAGAGCCTGCGAAGTGGTGCTTCCTAAGGCAATTGATACAAAGATTTAGAGATTTGACCCTGTCAAAACGCGACTTGGCTGATAGGTCAATAAACTTAGGGCAATTGTAAATGTCGTGTGCCTCTTTGCAGTTCTCACAATGGGAATCAGTAATGACAAAAGATTTATGCTCGCGACGCGGTTCTCGATAATTAGAAATTGACGCAGGCTTAATGCCTTCAAATTGCTCTAAGCTATTAGCGCGTTCGCGTAGAAATCCAAGAAAATCGTTTAGAGTCGGAAGCTTGCCGGCATGTTTGTATGATGACCAGTTACGGAGAGAGACTGGATCTAATTTGTCGCGCATAAAGTAAATTATCATGATATCCCAATTGTCTGTGCTGATTTCCAACGACTGCAGCATTTTCAAATGTTTCGTAATAGAATCTAGTAGAGATCTGATGCCCGATGCAGATTCTTTGCTTAATTTATTGAATTTAAAAATACCATCAAAATGGTTGAAGACTAATAATGTGGGTTTATCAAATCGTTCTACTAGTAATTCCCAAGCAATTTTGTAGTTAGAGGCAGTGCAGGGAATGCCGCTGATTAAGGTGCTTGCTGCACCAGTCAAACAGGCCTTCAAATATTGGAGTTTTTGGACGTCATCAAGGCTAGTGTTGAAATGTATGGTTGCGGAATAAACGTCCCTAAATTCCATCCATTGTGTTATGTCGCCATTAAATTTAGGTAAATTTATAGCGGGCAGGACGATTCCCCTGTTACCGGGGTTGCAATGTTGTAATTGGTTAGGTCTTTGTTCATGCAAAGACGGCTTTAGAAAATCCTTGGCTTCGGATAACGTACAATAATAAAATGATTCGAAACGTTTGCGCTCTGGCCTATCTAATTCGTTATCAAAGCTCTCGATTTCCCTTTGAATCTCTTCAAATTGAGATAAAAGGGATTCAATCTTATTAATGCGTAATTTTAGTTCAGTTTCGCTTTCAGGGGCACCTAAAGCTTTGACGTTATCAACATATTCTGCAAATGATTCCAATGTAAACCACAAATCACTACGTTTCAAAATTAATTTACTTAACGCTTGTTTTCTAGCGGCCATTTTGCTTTGTCTATCTGTACTTATGAACAAAGAACCGAAGAAAAGAAAATTAAACCCAACTTTCAATTAAAAACTAAATTTTGTTACGATAAAATTATTTAGTTCCACCCTGTATATTACAGAAACGAAAATGTAAACTCGACTCGTCGACTTCAACGCGTAACCTAGCTACCGAGCGATGACGTAACAGCAAAACACGTGCAGACGCGGCTGGTCTATAAATAGATCGAATGATGCATTTTGCAAACCAAAACGGCACAAATAGTAATTTACTTGCTTGATCAAATTATTTGCAAACACAATAAATGCGAATTAAAGGAATGGAAGTGAAAACAACGACTTACCGAATGTAAAATTTCAAATCAATTTCCTTTCCAATGGATCGATGACCTTCTCGTACGTAAGCGACCGGAAACACCTGGTGTCTCGGCGTCACTCGGCGAGGGATATATTTAAAAATGTGGAAATTAATCCAAGCTCTGAAGGACCAATGTATAATTCTTGATGTTAAAACCACCGAAACTGTAGTAAATAACACAAGACACTTTTTGCTATTTTGATTATTTATTGTTTGAAAATACACAGGAATGGCCGCTGCTTGCGGAGACCATTCTGTCTGTAACAACGACTTCGTAAATAATAACGGCTATGCGCATCGCTCCAAGGGATGATTCCCTGCAACCTGCGCGAGGCGGTGCGCTGGTCAAACTTAGAATTATTACACAGCATAGCGCTAGATGGCCTATGCGTTTAGTTACATATTAAAAAATACAACAAATATAAATTTAAACAGAAAACAGGCCGAAGCGGCAACATACCCCCCACTTTGACAGGCTATGCCTTTCAACACATAAAAAATGAAATTTAAATAAAAAAAACATTCAATCAGTCAAGCATACTTGAACGAAAGGCTACTTAAGATACAAAGTTAAAAAGGAACGCAAATCAACCTTGTGAATACAAGTCATTCAGGCTGTATGAAATGTGTTGAAAACATGGTGAAAAAATATGGAAACAAGTGAAACTAAAAAACAATCATACGCACATGTGTTTGAAACACTTAAAATTAACGAATTTAACTGTCCATGCAACAACCTTAAATTCTAAAATTCAGCGATTAAAACTAAGTCACTGGTAAAACACATATTTTAGAAAATGACCTTTTTATCACTCCACTTTTCGTTTTAATTGACGCAACACGCACAACACCATTTGCTCCTGGATGTAGTTCGCTGATACGGCCTAGAAGCCATTTTCCTGGGGGTAGATTGTCCTCTTTAACGATTACTAATGCCCCTTGTTGAAGCTGCGGTGTTCCTGTTTGCCACTTTTTACGTTGCTGCATCTCGCTGATGACTTCTTTAGACCAACGATTCCAAAAAGATTGATGCAACCTTTGCAGGTGTTGGTAGTGTGATAAGCGATTTTCAGGTATATCGCTTAAGTCATGGTCTGGCAGTTGATCGTAGGTCCTCCCAATGAGGAAATGTGCTGGCGTAAGCGGTGAGTCGTCGTTGGGATCGGAAGAGAGAGGGGTTAAGGGTCGAGAATTGAGAATGCACTCAATTTGAGCAAGCATTGTTGTAAAAGACTCGAAAGTTAAAATTGAGTTGCCCAATACCCTTTTCAAATGAAATTTGCAAGACTTAACGCCCGATTCCCATAAACCACCCATATGAGGAGAGTACGCCGGAATAAAATGCCAGGTTATGTCGTCATCGTCATTACCCAGGTCCGAATGCTTATTTACCAAAAAATTACCAAGATCGCGAAGTTCGTTTCTGCAACCTACAAAGTTCGCACCGTTGTCCGAATACATGTGGCTTGGCTTGCCACGTCGTGCAGTGAATCTGCGAAAAGTTGCTAAAAACGCCTCTTTTGTGAGGTCCGACACTAATTCTAAATGTACAGCCTTGGTACTCAAGCAGATAAACAAAGCAATGTAAGCCTTCGAAGTTTTGTAGTTTCTACCCTTTCTATCCCTAATTGTAAAGGGGCCTGCGTAATCTACGCCTGTGGCTAAAAAAGGCGACAATGGGGTAACGCGATGTTCAGGAAGTTGTCCCATTAATGGGGCTGTTTGACGTGGATTGTGCCTAGAGCACGTAACACAATCATGAACTATTTTTCGAGCTAGGGTTCTACCCGAAAGTGGCCAAAATCGATCTCTTATGACCGATAACAAATGCTGAGGGCCCGCATGCATCAATTGCAAATGCTCGTGACGGAAAATGAGTGTTGTGACGTAATGTGATTTCCCCAAGACGATAGGGTGTATTTTGTTGGTATTAAAATGTGAGTTCTGTAATCTTCCCCCCACTCTAATCAAACCATCTCCATCAACAAAAGGATTCAATGAACGCAATTTACTAGAACGCTTCAGGTCTAAATTGCTTGACAAAGTTTTGACTTCATCGGGAAAGCACTCAGCTTGAACTAACTTCAAAATTGTAGTAAATGCACCTTGCAGTTCCTTTGTGTTAAGGTTGCCAATGTTTCGGGATTGTTTATTGATTTTACAATTATTTATAAATTTCAGGCAATATGCCATCACGCGTTTTAGTTTGGTAAGGCTGGAAACACGGGTGAATGGAAACCTATCTTGATCTAACTGTACGAAAACGTGTGCATTTTTACGAACCTCAGGGAGTTCTTTTTCACTAAATTTAATAGACGAGACAGGCCAATGTTCCTCGTCTTGGCTTAGCCAACTTGGGCCTCGCCACCAAAGTTCACAACGTTGCAGGGAACGAGGGTCTATACCTCGAGACAAAATGTCTACGGGGTTATCAATGGACGAAACATGCCGCCAGTTATCTAATGGGGCAGTAGATTGTATTTCAGACACTCGATTTGCCACGAATGTCTGGAAATTGCTCGAAGGGGCCTTGATCCAAGCTAAAACGACTGCCGAATCTGTCCAAAAGTAAGTTTTATGAACTATCAAGTTCATAGCCTTTAATGCCTTTACGTAAAGGCGTACCGAGATAACTGCTGCGCACAGTTCTAATCGTGGGATGCTCACGGTTTTTATTGGAGCTACCTTGGATTTGGAACAAAGTAGGCCACAAGTGATTTGACCTCTGTGGTCGATAGATCGTAGATAAACACATGAGCCAAATGCCAGTGTAGAAGCATCTGAAAAACAGTGCATCTCTATGATTTCGTGATTTTCGCAGATAATCCGTCTAGGAATCTGTAGAGAATTAAGGCAGGGTAAATTTGTTCGAAATTGCCTCCATTCCGCATATAAGAACTCAGGTATTGATTCATCCCAGGAAATTTGGAGAATCCATAATTTTTGCAAAATCATCTTTGCTGTGACCGTGCAAGGGCCTAAAAGACCTAACGGGTCAAAAATTTGCGAAATTTCGGACAGTATTATCCGTTTAGTGACCGATTGAAGATTTGACGAGTGACTAATTTGATAATTAAATGAGTCCGCTTTACAAGACCAAGACAGGCCTAGGGTTTTGGTGTTTTCATGTTCACCAAACTGAACTGGGTTCAAACTACATAACGATTGTTGAATGCCTTTGAGGACTTCTATGCTGTTTGATCTCCATTGACGTAGATCAAAACAGCCCGAACTGAGAATGTTAGAAACCTCCTTACAAATGTTAATCGCGCCCTCGAGAGTACCTGAGCCAGTGAGCATATCGTCAACATAAAAATCGTGTTGAATGATTTGCGAGGCTTCAGGAAACCGATTTTGATGATCAATTGCCAATTGGTGTAGGCAGCAAATTGACAGGAAAGACGCAGAAGCCGTACCGTACGTCACTGTATTTAGTCGATAAGTGGAGATCTCCTGAGAGGAGTCGGACCTCCATACAATGCGTTGCAAATCCCTATCATCGGGATGTACCAAAACCTGCCTATACATTTTAGCTATGTCAGCGCAAACTGCATAAGCATGCTTTCTGAATCTGAGTAATATGTTGAAAAGGGCTTCCTGAATGGTAGGGCCAACCATTTGTAAGTTGTTTACAGAGATGCCCGAATCTGAGCTAGCACTACCGTCAAATACGACACGAAGCTTTGTCGTCAAGCTACTTTCCTTTAAGACACCATGATGGGGTAAGTAGAAGGTAGGGCGATTGAGATCAATTTCAGAGTCATTGATCTTGGACATATGACCTAAGAGTTCATATTCCTTTATGAAAGTTTCGTACCTTCCTTTGAGATCCTCATTAGAAGATAAGCGTTTTTCAAGATTTTTAAATCGTTTGAGGGCGATTTCCCTGGAGTCCCCAAGAGTGTTGGCGTCACCCTTGAGAGGCAATTTTACGATAAAACGGCCTTCTGAGTCTCTGCTTGTATGAGCGCTGAAATGAGATTCCGCGCTTGATTCTTCAAGGGACAATAAAGGCTTGGTCGTTTGAAGTTCCTCTATTTCCCAGAACCTTTGAATATGTTCGTCAATTAGAGCAGTTTTACTAAAGTTGCAAAACGAAGTGAAAACACGAGGAATGTTAACTAATCCTGACACGATCCAACCAAGTTTCGTTTTTTGTGCAACCAACCCATGTTGATTTAAATTTACCTGACCTATGCAGAGTAACGAGTAAAAGAGTTCTGCGCCTAGTAAAATGTCTATTACGCCCGGCTGACAGAAATTTGGATCGGCCAATTTGAAATGTGTTGGTATGGCAATGGATGCCCGATCTATTTGGATATTCGGAAGATTGTCCGAAATCTTAGGAATTACCAAACAATTGATAGTTTGACTAAATGCGTTATGGTTCGAAAATATTTCTAAATTACAGGAATGTGATATTTTAGATTGGGTCTGCCCAATTCCTACCACTGACCACGATATTTCGCTTTTCGCTAAACCTAGTTTCGCGCATGAGCTTTCGGAAATTAAATGAGATTGGCTTCCTACATCAAGTAACGCTCTACATGTATGGAAAATTCCCTTAGGGTCCTTGACCTTTACGAGGGCTGTAGACAAAAGGACCTGTGAAGACAACGAGCTAAAACTGCAAGTTGTAGACGACGTATTTGACGTGGAGACATTATTTGAGGTGGAAACAATAGTAGCACTGGAAACTGGTACAGTGGAAACAGAGCTGGTCTCTAGAGACGCAGGTGTGGTTAAGACAGTGTGAACAGGGGTTGCTGCCCTTCTTTCGAAATGAAGCAGCGAGTGATGCTTACCCTTGCAGTGCTTGCAAGAGCCATATTTGCAAGAGCCTGCGAAGTGGTGCTTCCTAAGGCAATTGATACAAAGATTTAGAGATTTGACCCTGTCAAAACGCGACTTGGCTGATAGGTCAATAAACTTAGGGCAATTGTAAATGTCGTGTGCCTCTTTGCAGTTCTCACAATGGGAATCAGTAATGACAAAAGATTTATGCTCGCGACGCGGTTCTCGATAATTAGAAATTGACGCAGGCTTAATGCCTTCAAATTGCTCTAAGCTATTAGCGCGTTCGCGTAGAAATCCAAGAAAATCGTTTAGAGTCGGAAGCTTGCCGGCATGTTTGTATGATGACCAGTTACGGAGAGAGACTGGATCTAATTTGTCGCGCATAAAGTAAATTATCATGATATCCCAATTGTCTGTGCTGATTTCCAACGACTGCAGCATTTTCAAATGTTTCGTAATAGAATCTAGTAGAGATCTGATGCCCGATGCAGATTCTTTGCTTAATTTATTGAATTTAAAAATACCATCAAAATGGTTGAAGACTAATAATGTGGGTTTATCAAATCGTTCTACTAGTAATTCCCAAGCAATTTTGTAGTTAGAGGCAGTGCAGGGAATGCCGCTGATTAAGGTGCTTGCTGCACCAGTCAAACAGGCCTTCAAATATTGGAGTTTTTGGACGTCATCAAGGCTAGTGTTGAAATGTATGGTTGCGGAATAAACGTCCCTAAATTCCATCCATTGTGTTATGTCGCCATTAAATTTAGGTAAATTTATAGCGGGCAGGACGATTCCCCTGTTACCGGGGTTGCAATGTTGTAATTGGTTAGGTCTTTGTTCATGCAAAGACGGCTTTAGAAAATCCTTGGCTTCGGATAACGTACAATAATAAAATGATTCGAAACGTTTGCGCTCTGGCCTATCTAATTCGTTATCAAAGCTCTCGATTTCCCTTTGAATCTCTTCAAATTGAGATAAAAGGGATTCAATCTTATTAATGCGTAATTTTAGTTCAGTTTCGCTTTCAGGGGCACCTAAAGCTTTGACGTTATCAACATATTCTGCAAATGATTCCAATGTAAACCACAAATCACTACGTTTCAAAATTAATTTACTTAACGCTTGTTTTCTAGCGGCCATTTTGCTTTGTCTATCTGTACTTATGAACAAAGAACCGAAGAAAAGAAAATTAAACCCAACTTTCAATTAAAAACTAAATTTTGTTACGATAAAATTATTTAGTTCCACCCTGTATATTACAGAAACGAAAATGTAAACTCGACTCGTCGACTTCAACGCGTAACCTAGCTACCGAGCGATGACGTAACAGCAAAACACGTGCAGACGCGGCTGGTCTATAAATAGATCGAATGATGCATTTTGCAAACCAAAACGGCACAAATAGTAATTTACTTGCTTGATCAAATTATTTGCAAACACAATAAATGCGAATTAAAGGAATGGAAGTGAAAACAACGACTTACCGAATGTAAAATTTCAAATCAATTTCCTTTCCAATGGATCGATGACCTTCTCGTACGTAAGCGACCGGAAACACCTGGTGTCTCGGCGTCACTCGGCGAGGGATATATTTAAAAATGTGGAAATTAATCCAAGCTCTGAAGGACCAATGTATAATTCTTGATGTTAAAACCACCGAAACTGTAGTAAATAACACAAGACACTTTTTGCTATTTTGATTATTTATTGTTTGAAAATACACAGGAATGGCCGCTGCTTGCGGAGACCATTCTGTCTGTAACAACGACTTCGTAAATAATAACGGCTATGCGCATCGCTCCAAGGGATGATTCCCTGCAACCTGCGCGAAGCGGTGCGCTGGTCAAACTTAGAATTATTACACAGCATAGCGCTAGATGGCCTATGCGTTTAGTTACATATTAAAAAATACAACAAATATAAATTTAAACAGAAAACAGGCCGAAGCGGCAACACCAAGAATTAATGTTCACTTCGAAGATTCGGGTTTAACTGCACTCGCCATTAACGTGCCCCAAGGCACTCGAAAAGTTCGCACAAAAGCCAAAAAGGATTCACCATGTTAATCACCAAATGTTAACAAAAGCTCCCCCCCGATTCGCGGCACAAACTGCGAACCGGGGGTGCGGAAAAAACACCACGTCCAGTTTACTCAAGTGCTGGGTACAGATTCTTCATTTCAAAAATCCACAAGAACACCATTAGTTGCTTCACAAGGTTCTCAAAAACTACTATGCGCAAATCAGCGCAACCCCCGGCTTCCGAAGGCCGAGGGGTGCAAAACTTTACACAACTGACTTCTGTAAGTGTCGGATACTGATTAATTATTTCAAATGCACAGGGCTTAAGAACAACGTAACGGAAGAAAGTTTTGAACTCCAAAATTAATAATCCCACATTCACGGTTAACTAAGGGTTTATCAAACTTTATTTCACTTGCCCATAGAACGTTCTAGAAGAAATTTCTTGCTATACAGCGGATCCCAAAAATATTAAGTTACAAGGTCAATCCTGCCGAACTTTAAACGATAATTTATAAGAGGGACATTAAGCTGTTATGTTCCTAGAAGCTTAACTACGTCGGGCAGTATTTAAATAAGTTGAAGGTTGGGACTCAAAGCGATTTAAGCTGGGACGTAAACAAAGGATGCCTTATGTTCCCAATTCGAAGAAATATGATTTAGACGGAAGTGACTGCAATAGATTACATACGGCTCCGAGGAAATGCTTATTAGTGAGAATTCCAAGGACCGCGGGCATATTTGAGCTTGAACTGAATAAATTGGCTGCAGCATTTTAAAATTATAATACAGGGCCGTACCAGAAAATTTTAAATAGAATAATTTCAGCTTAAATGCACTAATAACACCCAATCGTGGAATTGATGACAAGGATAGCTTAATGACGTCAAAATCACTTAACACACTGGCTATTAAAACAAAAGACTGTCTGGTAGAAGAAACCGCTAATATAATTTGTTATTTATTCTTTGCATGAAAGCATTGCATTCGAGAAGGTCTTTTGGGCGATAGTATTTACAAGTTTGTTTAATCCATGATTTGTGCTTGAGTACTAATTGACCCTTTTCATTCATGATTTTTATTACTTACTTCGTCTGATTGGTATCTTATACGCTAATTAAATCCGGACATTGAATTTTCAATGATACTAACACGACAGTAATTTATTTTCGCGTTCACGAACTCGGCTTTATTTATATTATGTAAATACCTTTATATTTTTCGTTGCTGTCATTACTGATAAACCAGTTCGTCATGTTTGATACTATTCGATGTTGTTTCTTTATTTTGAGAGAATTGCGGCAAGTTACTGATCTGTTTTTGTATATTTCGCCATCCTAGAAAATAAAAAATATATAATTCTAATTTTTTTCTGTGCCATTTCTTATTTTCTTGTCCATGCCTTTCGTGTTATACTTACTTACTTACACTAGTGGTGCGACTTTTCTGGATATTCCCCTAGACCGCATTTTCTATGCAGTGGTACTATTATACCCGTCTGTCAATATTTTGAGACTCTTTTTGTTCTTACTATGCTAGTTATTAGTTTCAGTATGGCGTTCCTATATATTTCTATAGATCTTAGTTTTCTTTTGTTGCCATTTCTTAGATAGCCCAATTCTTTCTTATGACTATTTCCCATGTTCTGTTTATCTTTCTTTCTATTATTTTCTGGTTCTCTTTTCTTGTATCTTCTTTTTTCAATCCGTAGGTTCCAACACTTTCCTTTATTACTCTTCTAATTTTTTGTGGCTTCTCCTTTTCCATCCTCATATCCATTCTTAACATTAGCGCAGCTGTTCCTGGTTCTTTTTTCACTATTACTTATTTTATTATGCCCATGCGTTCTCTTTCTACTGGCTTGTGTGCTGCGTGTGCGCATTTGTGGCTTTCTTTATCATGGAATTTAGAATTTGCTACTATCAAGTCATTTCCTAAATATAGTACAAGTATTTTCTCCATTGGTGTTAGTTCTTCATGTACTTCTAGATAAAACTCTTTATATCTTTGTCATTGTTACCAACCCTTTTCACCATTTTCGCTTCTTTACCCATTTGCTTCTAATGTTTTATATACCTATTTGCATTACTCCTTTTCTTATTTTTGTTTTTTGGTGTTTTCGTTTCTCCGTAAATTAAGTTGTTTGTCACATTGTTGGTGGACCGTCCGTTTTGATATCTCCCCTTTTTTGCCTGTCTTTTATTCCTTTTACCTTGTCGCCCCACATGTATTTTTTCCATCGATACTAATATTTCTACATCACACTAATATTGTTTTACTTCCTTTTTTCAACTTTTTTGTTTTCCTAATTTCGATCTATACAGCTTCCTTTTTCCAGGTCATAGCGTTATAGATATATGTATATCACTGTCCCTTTAACTTACGTTTTTTACTTATTAATTTTTGCTGCTGGGCCCAGTTATTCAATTCTAGAATGTTTATTGATACTTCACACGGTTAGATTAGGTCTAAATTTTGTTTCGGTAGATTTTAGCCTTATTAAAATGACTTATAATTCAAGTAAAATGACTTTATATATGTTGGAACTACTGGAAATGGGTGCTTGAATCACATTGTGCTTACCGCTTTTGCTTGCTGCTTCACTCACACAAAATGGGTAAAACACGGAGTAATTAAACAAATGAATTTTGAAAACTCTTCGGAATTTGGCAATTTCTTAGCTACTTGATTTTCTAGACAATGACCAGGCCCGAGTGTCAACATTTTTCGAGGGATTATGAAGTCCGTGAGATGTTTCCAGGCTCTTGTTACATCACTTTAAATTTTGCTAAAAAATGTTCTGGTTAAAATGGCTTCCAATCCAGTTTTAAGGACTTTAAATTTCATTTTATAAATTACTTTTATTCCTGTTTTGAGCCTTTCTTAACCGACTTTTATCTTGCTAAGATGACCTTATATTATTGTGGAATATCATTGAGCTTTTTAATCTCAATATAACGACTTGTCGAATCAGCTGTTACTATTACTATAAAGCAGGCCTCCTGATTTTGATTTTTATCAGATATGTATTTTTAGTATCGAAATGGAAGCGCCACAGGAGGATTATAATGCCTACCTTTAATCAGAAGATTTTGGACGACTTTGTGGAAGTGTTTTCCGAAAAGTCAGAGATATTACTGGAACAGCTGAAGAAGGAAGAAGGGAAGGGGCCGTTCAACATCTTTCATTACGTTAGCAAATGCACCTTAGACATTATTTGCGGTAAGCCAGCAACTGGAATGGAAATTATAATTATAATAATTATTGCGTAAATTACCAGAAACTGCTATGGGCTTTTCAGTCAACGCCCAGACCAAGGATTCGGACTACGTAAAGTGGGCCAATAAGTGAGTACTATTTACTAGATTTGAGTTTTAAAGAATTTTTTTTTGTATTTGAATCGATTTTGTTATTTATCGAAAGAATCAATTTTAAATGCTCTTAAATCAATAATGATTACTAATGATTGACATTATTCGTTGAGTTTTTATTTAAGCAAACACAGTTTTCCATTTGCTATTTAAAAAAGCAGTACATTTTGTAAATTTTACACACAAACTATAATAAATGAATATGATGTAAAATATTTCGATCTTGAAGCTGTAGATCTTGAATGCGCGCAGACGTTTATGTTGTCAGACATACGAGTAAGTCAAATTGTATAGCGGAATAGGACAGCAAATGCATTGAAAAAAAAAAACAAGAAACGCCAAAACCTTACTTATATAGCCTTAAAATTATCAGAAGTTATATATCAATTACTGAACTGCAATTACAGCACTTTGAGAAAATTACTATCTTTTATACGGCATTTATTATATTAGATGTACTCGCAGAACTAGACATACAACTTTAATGCATGCAATGTGGACTCGTTGACCTGCATTTGACCAGGAGATAAGTTCGTGCAGTGTCATATAAAGTGAGTGGTCTTCCTTGGCAGCAGTGCTGATTTAAGCAACCGGCTAGAAGTCTTACTAAATACGGCAAGAAAAGGAATTCCCTTCACTTGATCGCTTTTGTGTCGATGTATATATAACATCTCAATTCTAAGCAGAGCTGGACAGTAATTATTTCGTAATTCAATTAGTTTTTCTTGATTTTTCTTGAAATTGAATTGCTTTTAGAAATACGGTAATTGTAACTGGTAATTGCCATGTTTGTTAAAAAGTACTTGAAAAATTACTTTTTGAAAATAGTTGATTACTGCATTCAGTTACTCAACTACTTTTGAATAATTACATTACTCTAAAGTAGTTATATTTACTAATTTACTTATTACTAAATTACTGATCTCGATTGGGTATTAAGTCTCCAAAAGGCAAAAAATAAGATAAGGCTTTATTAAGTTGTGCCAATCGCAATTACATATTCCTGAAATAATATAAGCAGGGCACAAGAGGAAAATATTTGTTGCAAATGCGTTTGTTTGTAGATGGAGCGTGCGTGCGTTTTGTCTTGTGTGGTATAATAGACTGTGCAGGATATAGCAGCGTGGCTTGTTAAAAATTATTATGTAAGAAGCAAAAAATAGATATGTACCTATGCGGTAAATACAGATTACAGAGTACAGTACCGCAAAATATAATAAAATTGTTTGCAAAGCAATAGGAAAATAGCTTTATTAGGACAATTTCTATTGAAAGTAATTGAAAAAGTAATTTATGTGGTGCAATTATAATTACCAAGTAATTGATAATTGAGTTACTATTTCATTTGAGTAATTTAAGTCTCTGGTAATTTAATTACTCCATATGGCGGCAATTGGTAATTGTAAGTCATTACTTTTTAAGTAATTTGTCCAGATCTGATTCCAAGTACTATCAAAAGATATTTTAATCATAAACGACGTGTTTGTATTTTAAAATTTCTATGAGAAGAACGTAAATACAGCTCTCAGTATACTTAAAAATCTAGACAAATAAATTCACAATTAGTAATGTAAGACTCCACATGTCGTCTTCGAAATTAACTGTGTAAGACCGAATTATTAATATTATCTTTGGATATAGTATAAAACATAAAACCTTTTCTATTGCGGAGATTAGAAAAAATATGCAGATAACAAAAATTATTTCATGTACGATTTTTAGACTTTCTTTTCAGGCGTAAAGTAAGTCTTTTTCGCCCTCGAGCAATAATACTCTTTTTCAGCCGCTGACGATAGTAGAGGTATTATTCAATCAATAGCTGCTATAATATGACGTAAAATAGCTTTTCAGCCCTCCAAATAGGTGGCCTTATTGAATTTAAAACAATATTTGCATTTTTAAAATTCTTCTCCCTTTTATATGTATTTTTAATGTCTTTAATAACGAAAGTGCACCGCAAGGAAAAACAAATTTAGCTAGATCAAATAACAGTCGAATAGCGGTCCAAATTATGTACAGATAGATAAAATACGCAGCTTAATCTTTCTAATAATACTGAAAAAGTAAAGGAAGACGCTTAGTAATGTCAATTGCATTAATATGTCACGAAAAAACCATCGCAGCCGGCGACATTCGAAGCTGCGCTCCAGGGCAATCCGATTTGTAGTTCTGAATTCTAGTTAGACACCTTAATTGCTTGGCCAATGGGATGGTTCATAAGATACAGGCTTATCATCGTATTATGAAGGGCTTGGTGACCATGTGATGAAGATCACCCGATCTAAGACGCACCACGCGCAGACGGCCACAGATGCGTTTATATAGAAATAATTTGGTAAAGTAGGGTAAAAATATTAAACATTGTTGAAGTCAGGTATTACACATAACAAAAGAAAACGTGAAGTTGGGATATGGAATATTCACGTATAATTATGCTTACATCTAGCTCAGTTAATCATTCTATAGCAGTCAGAAACTCAGCTCGTCCAGATCGACGGGCATTTCTCAACAATATCATTCATGGTTTTTCTAATGGCTTCACAGTTGCATTTGTGAGGGTCGATTGCATTCCACTTCAGTAGTAGGTCGCGGTAGCGCCTATTAGTACATCTGGATCGATTGGGATGACTCCATGTTTTTATTTGGAATCTCAAACCTGGCAGAGGTTGCTATTGTTGGTACCCAGTTGGGGTTTTACTGTTCTGGATTTGAATGTATTATTACATCCCATCTCCGGGTAATGTTTATTGGTTTGTTTAGATTTTGATCCGTTCTGATTGGTGGCTTTGGTCTCAAATTACTGTAAGGTAGGTTTAACAGGTCGTGCCGGATTGGCAGTTGTTTATGATAATTGGTAGTCTTATCCAATTCTCGCTTAGCTGCCGTTCGTTTCTGTAATGTTGTACGAGTATAAGCTGTATTTGACAGACTGGGAAGCCAACTAGTTGGAACAGATTTCACTGTCTCTGAGACAACTGTCATACAGTTTTATTTTGCTGTATGTCCACTAAATGTAAATTTCAACTTCGACACTAAATTGGGGTGGGTAAAGTCTAACCCCTTTGCAGCTTCTCTCCATTTAATTGCTTTTTCTTTGTCTAACTTCTTCATCGGCATTTATCAGGCGAACATCTCCATTTTGATCGGATCATTGCTACCAAGAGGGAATATTCTCTTTGCGGTATCCTCTGGGTATGCTAATTTTAGCTGTCTGGTAGAGTGCTGGTTGTAATTAATAACTGATGGTGAGGTGCTTTTTTACCTTTTTCCGAAAGGGTGTGCAGTTCGATTTTCTAAAGATCCATCTAAGAAACTGCATACCTTTAATAACTGACACTGTCAGGCTCACAGTTGCTATGCTGTTAAAATACGTTAACTGATCTCACCCATGTGGGTGCTCATCGCTTCGAGCCAACTAATGTTTTGAATATAGAATTTATCGTATACGTAAAACAATGCATCCTTTGCCTCTCTCGAGCCCATGACAGAATATTAGTATTTCTTCCGTTTCGACGAACACCTTCGTGGGTCTTTCCTGCCCCAGGTCAGCATATTCGTATATCCTTTATTTTTAATTACTTCCTTTTACAATAAAGGAAGTATTGGATTCATCTCAAAAATTCGAAATTGGGTTTTCACTAGATCGTCACGTTTTAGAGTCCCCTAAACCAAAAAAAAAACAGTTTTGTTTATTGGTCTGTCTGTGTGCCTGTGTGTGTGCCTATGAACAGAGTGTCTCAAAAACGAAAAGAGGTATGGCGTTGAAACTTCATACATAAGTTTTGTGTACTATGTAGATGAAACGGCAAGCTTTTGAAGAAAATCGCATAACCGGAAGTAGGCGTTTACTTTTGTGATTTTTCAGTTTTTTCGATTTTTTCAAAAACCGCTCTAACGATTTTTTTCAAACTTTATATTTTGATTACACTTTTAATGTGTATTGATGTGAAATAGGTGATTTTCCAGTTAAATACTTCCAAAGTATCCAAGTATAATATTACATTTTTGAATTAAGCTTAAAGTTTTAGAGAAAATCGTACGACACTCATTAATGACCAATAGAAAAATTAGTTCACGAGCAGTAACCAAGACAACAACAAAATTTCTTGGAAATTTTTTGTAGGTAGATATTACTTTTTTTTAGGGTTTGTGTCGTTACGATTTTCATACCGAATCTGCATTCGAGCATTAATTCATATCCGGAAATTATTTTTTTAAATGAAAAACAAGCCAGTCTCCTTTCTCTGGTATTTTTATAGTATGAGAGGGCTACTCTAATAATAACTGTCATTTTTAGGGCTATGGAATTAATATTCTTGAGGATGTTTAATATCTGGTACCATTCTGACTTCATTTTCAACAGGTGTTCGTTAACAGACGAGTTGAACGACGTAGTTGACAAACTGCACTGTTTCACTGGCGCAGTAAGTTTTAATATTTTTAATCGTTATATTCTTAGATGTATTTCTATTTCATACATTTCTTTCGGTTTATGGCGAACGAAATCGGTTTATAAGTAGTTTATCCATAATTTAAAATTAAGTTTTGTTGTTTCTATTACCAAGGCACCTAACGAGCTCATTCTTAAAATTGCAGGTTGTAAAAGAAAGAAGGAACGATTACCGAAAGCAGTTACAAGAGCATAGACATCTTCCGGAAGGATTTCATGATGAAGGTATTTTATTTTTATTGTTGCAATTGGAAGTTAAATACCCTAATTGTCCTTATGGACTATTTCAAATCGCACAGGTTAATTTGTGTACGCCCCTATACTTATAATATACGTTTTCATAATTAATTGTATTCAGATTACACTGACTCATACACGTTATTAATGTGTTATTGATAATAGTGCGTAAATGGTTATATTAATTAAAGTGTAATTAACAATAATTTATCATTTCATTATTATGGCTAAACACTTCATTTATATATTGACATTTGATTAGTTAATCTACGCGTACTAATTTTCCGCTAATAGTTCTAATCAACACATTGCTTCAATAAATTACTGTAGTAATGACAGAATAGGTAATTGTTCCTTATACTTACGCAACTGTAATATTAACTTCTCATGTGCCATAAACCCCTTATCGATACTTCGACACGCCAGGATTGGCATGGAGAGGTTTTTGCCATGCCCTTTTTGGGGCGTCTACACCTTAGGACATATTCAGTCTTTCAATATGGCATGAACGTTATCATATTATGTTATACACGCGCTATATGTGCGATGACTTTGGCTAACGACAATTCACAAAGCAAATGGGGAATGGGTTTGAAATCAAGTTGCCGATTTACCAGTATTATTAGAGGTATCCACATCTTTTGCTAACTCTACAAACCAGATTCCGGGTTGAAGATTTGAACTTACGTCCTCGTGCTCCGCAACCCGGCATTGTGCCGTTACGCTACTGGCGGGGTGGTCGAAATAAGAGTGGGCTGCTGCAGGACATAGCACATATTTAAGATAGCGTATAGTAGAGTGGAGAGATCAAGGCTGAGATCTCGCCAGCTTAGAATGTTCGTGCGGGTGAGATTTTTTCGTTCGAGATGATGATTTCAGGCGCTGCAGGAGTCTTACTGATGACTATTTAGAATTCTTGGTGTTAAGATTTGGACTATGCTCTGGTATGATAACCGCCCTTCATCACAGTCTCATCATAATACGTATACTTACATTTCAGACCTCTTCTTCCAGTGTAAATTCGTGGCAACACGCCTTCTCATGTACTACGGTGCATGTGAGTGCGTTGATTATCCTTGCGTGTTGGCAACGGCCAAAGGCTTTGGTGTATTTTTAGCTCATGGCTCATGAAACTGATGCTCCTCTGGCCAGGTTTTCGTAGTTGCTTTATTCGAATGGGTTACACAAGTATCCTGTTGTAGAGCTTAATAAGGATCTTGACACAGTTGTATTTTATGATCCTTAGGAGTCCTATAGTTCGAGTCCTGGTGCTTTGCCAGTTTTGGCTAGTATAAGGGCACGCGTTATTTGCATGACTGTGATTTCTGCTCTGGCAACTTTGTCGAATTTGGTCTCTTTGGGAGCTGATCGTCTTTGAAAAGGTTTTTATATATTTGTTGCCAAACTTGAATTTTATCTTCTACTTCCAGTGTCAAATTCTTATTATATTTCGACTGATTGCTTGCCGATAGTCTCGTTGATTTTTTTTCTACGTTAAAGTAATCGCATCTGTCACTTAGCTTTTTTATTTGCCCTAAATTTTTCGCTCATTCAGACTTCTTTGGCTATCCTGATCGGGCTGCCGTCTAAGATTATGGTGAAAAGACTGCTACTTTTCTTTGTTTCTGGATTTTGCTTCTTTTTCTGTTCATCACTCTTAACAGCTTTCCAGATTTTTGCTCTTTGCATCTTTGATGATGAGATTTTTGTTCCTGACCTGATTTCGATTAACATTTAATCCATCTGGTTTTCCACCAGGTTGTCACGTCTATCCGATGGTGGTCACCATGTATATACCACCCTCTCTCGCCTATTACTACTTTAGCCGAGTCCGAATAATTCTCCTTCTTTTCTCCGCAGCTTGTCCCCATTATTATTGTTACATTGTGTTGTTTAGGTATTCTTGAACACTTTTTGAATACGGGCGACAAAGTTCTTTAATTCCTGTTTACTTTTATAACTTATTGAAACGAATACTTAAATAGGGTTTATATATGGACTTGAGCATCACAACTCTGTCTGATTGGGGTATGCAGATGAGGCGGTAAGCTGCAGGCTTCTATTGACTTTCAAGCCGATAACGCGATGGCGTTGTCTGACGTAGTTACCACTCCTCGGTTTTAATACACCGAGTCTCGCTAGTTTCCAAGATATCTGCGTTTAGTTTCTTGTTTTTTTATGGTGTTATACATCTTTTCCGTTTCGTCCATTGTTCAGACATTACAAGTGCTTACGTTCACAGCTGAACACTAGAAGACAAGTGATGACAACAACACAGAACAAAATAAAGTTGAAACACGGTTAAAACAAACAACGAATCTTAAAAAGAACAAACAAAGCTAGCCACACACCGAATACAGCAAGAACTACTAAACAAATAGTAACTATATACGTGTTGATCTTAACATAAGCATAGAGAGAGAGAGAGAGAGATTCTGATATGCAATTGAACACCTTTGGGATATCGCCTGCCGATTGAGAAACCATGAAAATCAACCAAACATCCCTGGAGGTTTGTCGAAATTTGGAATGGCAGAATTGAGTCGTTTGTTAACTCCTCCCGTAGTTTCGTTAAATTTGAACAAGACATCTCGTACGCCTTACTATTTGAATAACTATTTGTTCGTTTCTACCCCTCAGCTCGCTCAGTGTATGCATGAAACCTTTTAATACCTCAGTTTGTGGCGTATTATCTGCCAAAACAGAAATTTGGTACCTCCTTTATTGTTATTGGACTGAAACTTACTTCAAAAACTAAACAAGAAAAGCCAATTTGTTTACATCAATCTAATGAGTTTAAAACACAAATAAAAACAACTCCTATAAAACCTACGCAGAAGAGAGCTGGATCTATTCGTATGTAAGTTACAAACATATATATGAAACACCAATAAAACATACAATAACGTCACACTTTTATTTAAAGAAGAAAATAAGTTTTAAAATGCCTTAATATGGTCCTGGCTTAACGCCGACCCTGATTGCGCTTGCATATATTCAAATCGGGCGCGAATATAGTACAATCGGTGTACTTACACGTATACTACGTAAATTGCGTTTACGGGACTCTTGTTTGATGGAGTTTTCACTTGAGTGCAGCGACTATTGACTGCAAGGCTCTTTTAGTCCTCTTCTAATGCACTTTCGAGTCACTAACATTTTAAGCCCTCAACTGAGGCTGTATGCGACGACTTTATTGTTTGTCAAATTTGAAACTCCCTTCATCCCGCAATCATTCTCGGACGTCCGTTAATCGATGCATTCGCAAATTTTACTTCACAACATGATTTCAGGGCAGGACCGGCTTTGCGAATATTTCTATAATGTAAAATACAATCAGAAATTTAATTAATATACACCGCTATTCATTTTAAGTGGATCACTTAAAGAAAGTGGTTCCTACACATTTTTGTAACCCTAATGTATGCGATAAGTCAACAATGCATAACTGGTAGTAAAGCCTTATCGATGTAGGGGCGTTGTTTAAAGTAGTAATGATTAATAATTAATCAATAATTGATCAATTTTTATCAAACAACACACAAAACACACCAAAATCTTTAAGCTTCTTTACTACAAGTTATGCATTAACTTATCACCTACTTATTAAAAGTAATATTTCTTAAAAATTACGTGTGGCTACTTGATAGTTAACTAGCTTACCAGCAATAATACAAACTACATTTAGTTATGGAAAAGTCGCCGAAACTAGTTTCTTGAAGTGATCCACTTCAAAACGGCGGTGTATAATATACGTAATACAATATAGGAAAATATAATTTGGTTAGATTTTTAAATATGGAAAGAAACATTGCACACGAGGGATAGCCGAGGCCCGTTTAAAAAAAAATTACTGAGTTTGGAAATTCTGCGTTGTAATTCACACTAGGAGAGAAACAATTTGAGATTTTTTCTACAGTTTCTATAGAAGATGTTTATCTGCCTTGTTTCAGAGCTGCACAAAGTCAATTATTTTGTTGGCGTCAACCACTAACCTGTTGTATTTTTATTATTAATACATCATTGTTTAATAACTAATGATATATTACAATATCGATCGTATTCTTAGTACGTATTGTTTATTTAGAACCCCGCAAAAGAAAAACTTTTCTCCAGCAGCTCATTGAATTGTCAGAGGAGGGAGCCAATTTTACAGATGAGGAATTACGAGAGGAAGTCGACACTTTTATGATTGCGGTAGGAGCACAAATATTATTTACTTGAATAAAAATATATAAATTGAGATTTTGTAAGAAAAGTAGGGGTGTAGTTATTATCTCGAGATTTAGAAGTGTTTTGTTCGAAGATTAAACCCAGCAGTCATATTTTCAGGGTAGCGATACCACGGCGTCTATGAACAGCTTCACTTTCATTATACTCGGAATGTATCCAGACGTACAGGTAAAAGACACATTTCCACCTAAGTATAATTTTTTTTTATAACGTTCTTCTCCAGGAAAAAGTATATGAAGAAATCATGGATGTATTAGGACCTGACCGCCCAGTAGAATTTACAGATTTGGGAAAATTTCAATACATGGACAGGGTAATTAGAGAAACCATGAGGATATTCCCTGTGGGCCCAATGCTAGTTAGAGCTATTACCCAGGATATTCAGTTAGGTAATGAATACAATAATAATTTACACAAGAGCTTAAGGTTTACATTTTTCAAGAAAAATGCGTAATTCCTGCTGGTAGTTCCGTGGTAATGGTTATAATGGCCTTACATAGAGATCCTGAGGTGTGGCCCGATCCACTTAAGTTTGATCCTGACCGATTCCTGCCAGAGGAAGTAGCAGAACGCCATCCTTACAGCTGGTTACCGTTTTCTGGAGGGCCACGCAATTGTGTTGGTAAATTTTTGCTTGATTGAGCTTAATGCTAGTCTAAAATTTGCTTTTGACAGGTCCTAAGTATGCCTTTATGGCCATGAAGTCCCTTATTGCAACGGTAGTTAGAAAATATAAGATTACTACGAATTACAAGAGTATCGATGAAATACGGCTAAAGGCTGATTTGATGTTGAAGCCTGTAGATGGTTACAGAGTTGCTGTAGAACCGAGGGTATAATGTAATTATGTGGGCATTAGTTTTTAGAGCTAAGCACTTAGTATAGAGTATAATTTCGTGGGTTGTCTTTGCAGTCAAATAGAATATGACGTATATAACATGTAATTTTATTATTAAAATGAGATTGTTTCATTTCCATCACTTAATTTAAATTTTAGATATAATTTTTTCTATAATAGTAGTTTGCAGACTTACTTAAGGTTAAAATAAATGTCGTTTATATCAGTGGTTCGATTATAACATGTGAGCAAACGAAAATGAAATCAAGCTTGGCTTTGAAATATTTGTTTTATGAATAATATGTTGGTTAGACTGAAAGTCTATGTCAAATTCGAGGTTAGCAGGTTAGGTTTTGCGTTAGTTTAGACACAGACTGATGGAAAACATTTCGTTTGCTCACATGTTATATACATATGGACGAGATCATGCTTCAACATTCAAGACAACTTTATTTTAACTTTGTACTTTGCTGAAATGCTAACTACTGTATAGTGCTTTAGATTGTAGTTGATAGACTCAGTACTAATTTTACATCCAGCAAAAAATGGTGGTATCCAATTTGTTAGCATCAAATTCGTCGGCTAATATTCTCAAAACAAAACAAAGTTTATGACTACTTGGATACAGTTGCCGGCCAGTCCAAGAAGACGGCGTGCAGTTCTTTAAGTACTCACAAATGATTAAAAGCTAAATCGCCCCAACGAATATTTACCAATTAACGACAAGTGCATCCAGGCATTCAACTGAGAATTTGTAAACTCAAGCAGCACATAATTTCCCGAAAGAGAAGGTCAAACCACGCATAGGTAGCAGTAACAAAAAATAACAACAAAATGCAAATATTCCAGTATAATTGTTCCTAATTCGGTAGAATTCAGTACAAACATCAGATAATTAATAGTACAAATGGGGAATAATCATTAGTACGAATTTCAAATAATAATTGGCCAATTTGAAGTGGACTTCAATAACATTCGGCTTGCCAGAACAAAAGCTTACACAACAGTTCTAACAAAGGTACAAACGTGATCCACAACAGTTTAAAATTAAATGCCGTCGTAACTAACCTAGACGACGTGGTTGGGAAATCAATTATTTAGGAACGCAGTTCGTGAAGCGAACTGTACAATAGCAGCCGACGTCCGAATTGGTAGCAATCAGGTGAGCCTCTAACACTGATTCTCTGATAGCATCTTGTACAATTTCACTTAAAAGAAACGAAGACACAACCTGAACTTAGATTCCATTTAGTCTCTTCTGCACGCTATGTGATGATCCAGATAAGCGGAGCTCCACACCTCCGAACGTTGGAATGCAGGTTCTGTCGCGGGGATGGCGTTTCACGGCCAATTTTCTCAAATTAGATTTCGATGGATCTAGTAACAAGCCACGTGTTTCTGTAGTAATCAAAACCGTAGTGTATTGTTTCTAATAAAAACTACATTTATTTAAAATATTCAGTAGTAATACTGTAAGTATTTCGGTATTTTCGGGTTATATGCCGATATCCTGTTGCACAATAACAAACGAGTGTCAGTTTGGCAGTTTCAACTTCTCACAGGACGTTCTCCTCGAGTTGTGTGATATCTTTTGGTTTTGCTAGCGTTCTGAAAGGTTTACGTGGTGTAATTAGCTCTGGTAATTATGCCTACCTGTTTGATAAAGGAATTATCGGTCTTGGCGGGTTGAAGGTTAAGTAAATTACGTTTAAGATATTTTGTGCAGCTCTAGCGCCACGGGCGTATCTGCAGTTCACAACTCGCTCCCGGTAATACCCGGTTTGGCGTATTTAGTCGAATATATTCGTGATTTTAAATATTAAACAATTATTACGACTGCCCAGAGCTAAAATCTATGTTCAAACTCCAATCAAAAACCAATTTACGAGGACACAAGATGCACCTGTTAAGAACCAGAACAGAACTTAATCCTCGACATAATTTTTGGTGTAATCGCGTAGTGAGTGACTGAACAAATTACCTGAAGAAGTAACTAATGCCACATCCATAAATCAATTTAAAAATAGACTGGACAATCATTTTGCAAACAGTACTACTAACGCAAATAGAATACAATAAAAACAACTAACTATTAACAAACATGATACAACATAAATGCAATATCATGTATTATATGTGGATATATTAGCTTAAAGCTGCCTTTCTACTACCAATAATAATAATGTTTCTCATCGAATGGCTGTTCAGATGTTTTCTATTTGCTTGCTGCCGACTCTATTTTGTGAAGCTAGATGCTTGTTTGCCATGAGATTTAGCACGTTCACTTAAACATTCTCTTATATAGCTAGGGATTGTAGGGTTATATAGTCTCATTGCAGTGGTGAGATCGCTTTTAGGCCACCTACTCTCCAATTTTTGTTTTCTATTTTTCCAATTAAAAATTTTTGAAAAATTTTCATAAACAACATCTGCTATTGTTTGAGATTTTTGGCGTCTCTTTACTATATGGGATTTAAATTGTTAATGGTTTCCGTTATATTCCTCTTTTTTGAAATCCTTTGGGTGTGTGAGATAATGTGCAGGTGAATTGTGCTGTGAAATCTTTGGTTACATTTTTTACGCATTCCATTCTAGATGGGTTTCAATAATTCAGCACTGCCTCTGCAGATTGGAGCACTGATGCGCTGTATGATTCCGATCCTTGGATTAGCGCTTTGTGTTAGGGAATACAAACCTCGTAGAACAGAAACGTAAGCTCACCTGCGATCAATGCCACTATCAGCTCTGTTTTTATCGATAAAGACATGATGCCGCAAACTTGTCAGTTCTGACTAAGATCTTAGCAACTCAAACTGAGCTTGTTAAATCAATCTTTGGTTCAATTGTTATTACCGCAAAAGTGAAATTGCTGAAATAGCGTTTATACTATATCTCAGATAGCGCCCTCGGCGCTATATGTTTATATGTCATTTGTCATTGCACATATGTTAACCTGAAGTTGTAATTTGAGCTATAACTAGCGAGTTTTGAAATGCTACTTCGATTTAAAGTTTTTTAAAATGTTGTTTTTTCTGTTTTGTCCCGATACACAATTACATGTGTGTGTGTAAGTTGGGTAACGCCAACCTTGAATTATTGTTTTGAATATTAAATATTATTTTGACTGTTACTATTTCTATTTGTTGTCTGCATTACTACATTTAGATTGAGGTATGCGGCGAAGCTTACAAGGTAGGTGTTGATTTATTTTGCTAGCTAGGTCTGTTTATTTGTTGTGAATAACGACATGGCAACCAATTCTTTTATTAATCTACTATTCAATGGTAAAACCCGAATCATCTCTTAGTATGACCCTTACACCACGCCGTATCTGCCGATAGTTAAAAGAGCTAGCCGAGGCCTTGTCAACCCCTTTGTTAAAGAGTGGTACACCAGATCTTCAGTGAGAAGTAATAAAGGACTTACATAGAAGTGACCACAATTGTTATAAATACCGCCTATACTTCTCTATTACCTATCCTGAGAAATGGAACATGACAAAGGTGAAGTGGAAGTCTTTCGAAGAATACTTTCTAACACATTGCTTAATATTTTATAAAAACGCCAGCATCGATATATCAACAAATGATTTAAAGGTGTTAAACAAAGCATACATTCTTCAGTGAAGAAGGTATCATGGTGGAATAATGCTTGTAAGGTAGCTATAAGAAATTAAAAAAATGCTTTTAACAGATATCGCCAAGAACCTAATACAGACAACTTAATACAATTCAAAGAATTAAGAGCCATACCCAGGATAACCATTAGAAATGGCAAAACAGAATCCTGGAAACATTATATAGATTCCGCTTGAATAATCAACAAAGAAATGTGAGAAGAAATTATGAAAATCTCAGGAAGAAGAACTATCTTCAGAATATCTGCACCAAATATTGGTAACAGCACTGAGTACATCAAATTACAAAAATAGTTTTCAAAAATACAAATAGCAACTCGAAGTCAGATGTTTCATCAATTTTTAATTTTTAAGGATGACGTCACTATTGTAACGACGAGTAAGGAAGAGCTAAAGGTAATAGTACCAAGGCTGGTACAGAAGACAGACAAACACAGCCTAAGAATAAACGGCGTTTGGAGTGACACCGAATTTGGTGTGTATGGTCAGTGTGATTAAATTAGAAGAGGGCAGTTCCCGTTAATTGGGTAACATTTTTTGTAGAGTACCGGGAACGTCTAACCGAAAGTTAGTCTACAATTACCTATGAAAGTAAATTGCAGACACTGGGAAAAGTGGAAGAGGAACTTGTGGGGTTCTGAAATATAAGTCTGCGTGAGAACCCCTAAAATGAGATGAAAGAGTCATGAGTTGCGGATGGGGGATGGAATAAGGAGACATCAAGGTGTAAACTGAAGTTGCAGAACGAATTACAGAGAGTAGACAGAAACTGACAAGAGTAGATACCATCGAGGAAGGATGGAAGAAAGTTTTGCGAAAAGTTATGGGCCTTGAATTCCTTGGATTTTTTATTGCTGTATGGTAGAATAATAAAGTCAAATACGACTGTGGTGCGGATGGTCCATGTTGTATTGACATTGACACTACTTATTAAGAAATGTATGCGTGATCAAGTAATTTAACTTATTTTTGTGAACCATTATTATTTATTATTATTTAACAACTAATAAGAGCAAAACCCAAAGGCTCGTGATGCTCAAAATTACATGAGAGAACTTAACTACTATGGATAAATCCTAAATCAATATATGTTACATAAACGTGCACACAAATGAAGCTAATACACATAAGAAAACAAATTTACATATTTACTGCATGTACAGCACAACTGAATTGTTCAAAGAATTCCACTGCTCAAACACTCGATTTGTTAGGAAGAATTCTCTAACACACAGATTAAAATTTTCACGTTTTAATTTATACAGTGAGAATAATGTAAGACTATACATGGCTGAATTATGCAAAATTAGACATAGGGAATTTACTTAATGTTACCATGGTGTTTGTAAACAAAATAACGACACAGTGACTACAGAAAAAAACCGACAATTGTTACTAGCATGGGTAAATTGATTAATGCTAAAAAAAGCTTGCCAATGTATAGTCTTACATTATTCACACGGTATACGTGGCCTCGAAGACGGGGGGGCTCTTTGTTCAAATCATAAAATTTTGGTAGAATATGCGACAAATCACCCACTATGATACGATGAAACAATAATTAATTTAGGCTTAATTTGATTGGTGTAAATATTGGTGTAACCTAAATCGTGAAATTGTAAATTGTTGATTCTACCGCCATCTGATAAATTAAACCTCGACGTATTGTAAATTACCACATAAAAATCAATAATATGGTCGTGTTCTACCTACCTTGCTAAATAATATGATTCTGCAAAGAAAACTCTTTCACCGCTAAGAAAGCTGTATTATAAAACCCTCTAATGGAGCGGCTACTGATTTGTTCACGAGAGGGCGACTGCGGTAGGTCTTAGCTGCAACGCACTGTAAAACTATGCAGCAGGTCGAAACTACCTCGAGAAGAACCAAATGTATTATAATTTTTAGTTACCAATGCTGTGCTTTAATATCTTCCTGTCGGTATTCATCAAGGTTGGCTTGTAGCAGTCGAAAGTTTAATATTGTAGGAAATGTGTTTTTTAAAACTACAAATAAACCCGTAGGATAAAGTAAAAGTTTACTCCAGATTTTGCTTTGGATACAACAAATTAATCTCTATTATACATATATTCTAAGACATGCATAATAACTGCTTCAGTTAATTTTACCATTAAAAAGTATTTTCAAACGAGTTACACATCTAGTTCAGCTAGTAAGAAATATGTTAGTCGAAAGGAATTTCTTAATAAAAAGTCTTTCGTTTACTGCTACGCGTGAAAACGATAATCACTACCTGTTAACAAGCTAGCTCAATGGAACACCAGGTGAGTCCATTCTGAGGAGCGTAAGTGATTCTGTCTTACTCAATACGAAGGGATGAAGTTTTCGTACGCCTAAGGTAATGATGACGTTCTCTAACCCAGAAGAGAACGACCTCGCGTGGATGATTTCGTTGGAATCGGACAGCTGCGTACCTACCTTGCTTTTACCTATTAACTTACAGAATTAACTGTATGTTGTTGTACCAATTCATTTAAACATTAAACTGTGCTGAATAACAAATGACGAAAAATGACCATAACGGTGACTTCACGACATGATAAGCTATTACTGACAAAACCTATTAGGCTTGGCACAATACAACCTTCATTACTGGCCGAATTCATGGACTTCCTTTGTTTGGAAATTGCAATAACTATAAAAGAGGTAGGTGTAAACGTGCAAGATATGCAGCCTTGTTGTAGGAGCTAGTGTAAATACTAACATGGAGGAGAGATGTGTACTACCAGTTGCGGGGTAGCGATTTCAGAGCAAACTTCGGCTTCATTGGGAATTCTGCTGGTGCCTGGTAAAGTTTTTTTCAAAACGTGGGGCACACGAGGTTAAGGAGGTGACCACTGACGAAATCCATGCAGTTTTAGTGAAGGTACGAATGCGAAATTTAATCCGAGGAACTATCGAATTATATATTTTCCCAATGGGGAATAACTGACGGCACGGCACTTTTTACAAAAACATGTGCAACGGCAAATGCAACTTTACGAAAAATTGTCGACTGCTCGAACCGTTCTCTTTTCGATGTTCTAAATTTCATCTTGCAGAAAAGTAGATACAGATTTTGTATTTTATGTTGTTTTAGTTCTACTTTTACATTAAGTTGGCTACCATTATTGCAATTTCTAATTTGAAGGTTGCTGTTCAAAACAACCACCTCATACTTTTGTTCTATCATTGCTTACAATTTTTTAGTCATGATGTAGACTACTACTTGTTCTTGCTCGTTTGCGTTTCTGATTTTTTCTTGGACAATTACTTGAAACAATTGACATTTATCGGTGCACATTACATATACAAGGGTGTAATTTTCCTAGCTTTGATAGTATATGGTACTTACTGTTTCCTATCCTTTGGAGTACCTTTTAATTTGTTTTTTCTCTATCAATACCTTCTCAAAAATTCTATTATATACCAGTGTGAGTCCATGATAACACTTTTTATAAAACAATCAACCAGATGTAATATGGTATCAACTTTGTTCGCAATTGTAATCCTAGGTTACGGACAAATAGTACATTTTTAGTTTAAACATAATGTTATTAACTGGTTATTTTTGATCACATTATTTATGTCTTTACAGACGTTGAACTGATACTCTGTTAGGTTAATTTATATTATTAACGCCGCTTGCGGAAATTACTTATGTAGATTTCGATTCTTGATGCAAGTTTAAAAGCGTGACGCCAGCCTGTCGCGGAATGTAACGTCCCTCGTTGCAGACTGCTGAAAATGCATCGGAATAGTACTCTAAAGACATGTGAGCGGTTTCCGTTGCTTTATTGGAGCAGCTGTTTTTTAGACTTTTTACTGGCGTTTACAACGTCTGCATAATATTAACACTCAGTCAATTCCATCGAAGTGCGTAAGTTCGGTATAGTGCTGCGGCTGAAAGTTGCGTAAAGATTGGGAGCCCTGTTATCGTGACGTCATTTCTTCAACTGCGGCCAACTGCCAGATAAACCTGGGAAGCTCTCTAATAAATTGCTTATAATTAAGGGCGAATCTCGTAGCAAGTATCGTCAATTCAGTGTTTTTCGAATGACATTTTGTGTCAACTCTGTCTATGTACTAAAGCTGTTTTTGCTAACGACATCTTTAAAAGCCACACGCAGTAAGGGTAGTTCTTGAATTCATACTAGGGCGTTTTGCATTCATTACAGGTAGAATTACCTGTAATTGCTTAATTATATGTGTGTATCGCGAAGTTCGTCCATATACGGGTGTGTTGCCTAGTTCGAACTAAATAACTTCTCACTTGCGTTTGGTGCGCTATTTTATTGCAAAATTAATTAACTTCTTCGATACATGGCTTTTGTTTGTCGTTCTAATAATTAAGTACTCTAGCATTGGCTGGATAGAAGTATAGTTAGATAATTTGCAATTACGATGGCGTCTTCTAGGATTCAGGGCTAATTTTAGCGTGTACATGTCAGTTGGTTTTGCTGTATTCAATAGATAACTTGTAATGTTACCTTCTTTTTTCTGTGTATTTGGTCATATTTGTTATAGCCGGGGCTGATAGCAGACGCATTGAGAATCAACAAAAGTAGGTATTCCTTGGCGAAGGGCAAGATTCACAAATCATTCCTAAGGAGTAGCGTGCCGTTTTTCGCCCGCTTTCTCAAGTTCTGACGGGGTTAATTAGGACTGAGTTAAGGATTTGCGGCGCTCTGGCAAATAACAACGTTTATTTAATTAACTACCCCTGGTATACCGTTCCACCCCCTTTGTCTCGACTGTATCTTGCCGTGCAGTTTATTGTTACATAACGCTGGGTTTGCGTAGC
Source organism: Agriotes lineatus (assembly GCA_940337035.1). Classification (NCBI taxonomy): domain Eukaryota; kingdom Metazoa; phylum Arthropoda; class Insecta; order Coleoptera; family Elateridae; genus Agriotes; species Agriotes lineatus. The sequence goes on along the minus strand of OW679197.1, from coordinate 60,391,151 downwards.
GTTTCTATGTAGTAATCAAAACATCCGATTTGACAGCTGCCGTTGACCTCACCCTTTACCATATAAAGAAATAGCAAAAAACTTGAAGCAATTGCGTTATCTCTCTGGGGCAAACAAACCTTCCGCTAAAATGGCCTTGAGACTCAAATAACAGACCCACTTTTGTAGTTCTCATTCAGAGCAAATGCTTCGAGACAATTAGGTGGTGTCTACTCTACTGCAATTATTTTTCCTTTACAATCAATTTCTCCCATGTTAACCCACAAGACTCAATTCTTTATTGGCCAAATTACGGTATAACAATGTGCTCATTTTATTTCTATATTTCGGCTCTCACAATTAATTTTGAGTTTAATTAGATATTCACCGCGTTCAAGTTTTTTGCATGATTGTATTTCATCTAGCTTTATAAAAATTCATAATGCTGGTGATAGAGAAATTAAAATATTTCGTAGTAGATCCACTCAAATTATTTGTTTCAAGAGAGCAAGTTCTCTTTGTAGCCAGCAATATGAGTGTTGGTATTTTAAGGTTTTTGTTATTTCTATATAATACAACTAGAAACGAAAGCTTTGGTACTCCATTCGTTCATATCCACGGTCCTCATGTGCTGCATTCCATTTACAGTTCATTGCTGCTCGCTGTTTGATCTTTCAATTTGTCTACTTGCAACGCCGGGTGGAAATAAACAGTAATAAGGGAGTATTTTCATCTTTTGCAGAAGATATCCACAAATATACGCCGCCTCGGGCGGTTTGGCATTTTATGTATTATTAACTGTGCTTTGCTACATGCGCTTGTGTTGTGTCAGCTTTCCAAAGTTTTATCCCCATTCGGTATGTATCTAGAAAACAATGTCTTTTCTGGGAACTCGCTCGTGTACCGTTTCTGTGTTTTTCTTGTAATTCGACTTTCCCTTGCTTTATCGGTAAATTTGTTGAATGTAGAAAACTGCCTCATTCGTTTTCACTGCTTTCAACCTAATGCAATTGTTTTAGAGAATATTAGACACGTTTTATGTTACATAAATATGCATTTTCACAATCGATTTTTTTTTATAACGTACCATAAAATAGTTTTTTATATTAATATTATTTTTCTCGAATTGCTTGAACGGTATGACAAGTAAACTACGGAAAATTTAAGTCATTTATCTTTAGTCTATCAAAACTTGTTTCTTCTCCGAATTCCTAGGACGCTAAGCCAAGGCCAATAGCTTTAGCGGCTGAGGTAGGTTGTTACTCAACGCGAGTACCACGTGGGTTACAACCGCATACCTATATTATCTGTATTTTTGACTGTACTTTAATGCGATCAAGGTAGCTGTTTATAGAAATTTTATCCGTCAAGGTGATTTGTATTCTTGTGAACGACCATAACATTTTCTTTGATTGTTTTGTTGTCAGATTTGTATAATTGCTAAATACTTATGCATCAAATATTACCGGAATTGTTGATATCATAGCTTTAATTGTCATTTATACATATGTTAATTTCTCTACAGATATCGTAGCCTTCGGCTGACTTTTCTATAAAAAAATTAATGCGCAATGTCCTACAGGCGAAAAATCGCTTTACTCGTTAAGCCCTAATTACGGAGTTGGCTCAGCGGGAAGGAAGGGATTGCAGGCTGAAAGAAGGAATCGTTCGTGATAGTCAAAACAAATTCGCGCACTTTGTGAGGGCGCCGATTGATGTGCCTACCGGCGATATATGCGCAGTTCCAACAAAATAACTTTAAAAAGTTTATTTTACTTCAGTTCACGTTTCTGCATTTCGTTTCGCCAATTAAAATCATACGGGATGAGATCCGAGATTACTATATTGAAATAACACACTTAAGTTTTCGTCGAATACCGCTGCATACTGGAACCGCAATAAATTATCACAAATTGCGCCTTGTAACGTTACTTACGCTACAGAAGATAAGAAAAAATGTACGTCGCCGAGGTACAATTGCACATAGAAACATGTGCTTTTGGCTTGTGCAAGCCAGCAAATGGTTTCATTTAATATGTTTCCAAAACTTGCAGGAATTCACACATGCATTACTTAACTAACAAAACGCAATGAAATTAGTTGAATGAAGTAGTTTCTGCTTGGCAACGATTTAAAAATTTAAGTAAGTCCATATTCAGAAAATAGACAGTTGCAATTCAAAGCATCAGTAATGGGATCAATGAAAAGAATGTATTTGATACCAACATCGGCTTGTCGGATAAAGAATGAATAACGGCAGTTAAACGAATGGCTACGGATGCCTCAGCACAAGATTTGTAAATAGATTATAGGAGTGTGCACACTACAAGTTTTTTTAAAGAATTGTCACGTGCTATTAATTATTATAATTTTTAGATTGTACGGTGCCCTACATACTGTATTTATTGCTTAGTGTTATAAGTTTTACATAACCCAATTTTTATTCTGCTCGCAGATGTCGTTCACTTTCTGGACGATGACTTCCAGCTCAGGAATGATGAAGCGGGCAAAGATTTTGAGGAGGCGAAGAATATATCTAAGTTGTCGGTATAATGGTCCGGTTGTGTAGAGCTAGGCAACATGCAGCTGGTGTCACCCAATGGTCGTACTAGAATTTTCCCAGCTTATAGTCGCTACACCTTCTCTTTGGCAAAGTATAAGATAGCTTTGGCGAAGCAGTAGGAGAATAGCAGTGGTATTTCGACTCGACGACTTACATGAAAATGGTCGACCTGCGATGGAAGGTAAAGCGATGGGAGGCGAAAGGTCATGGTCAAGGTTATATCTAACAGCGAAAGGAAATATGAGTCACTAGAATATTTCAAACGGTGGACATGTATGTTACATCACCAAAGAATTTGAATATTCTGAATTATTTCCGACAAAATGTGTTAGCAACTGATTCACGTAGAGACATGTTTGGGAAAGAAAACGTCAAGTACGACCTGTTGTCCTTTTCCGCACAGTAAATGTCATTATTTGAAACACAGTTAAATAGTATTTCCATTCTTGTAGCAACATGTTTCTTCGAGCACAGCACATAATATACTAAAGGAAATAAGGCCTTAAATATAAAAAGATTTGCAACGCATATGATTCAACTTCTTTCAATTTCTTCTGCTAGACACCAAACACTACCAACTCCTGGAGACGCCATGCAACGTCACACCATTATTGTATGCTCACAATTTTTCACTTTTAGCACTTGCATTTAATATCATCTAGGGATTAAACAAAACTTTGTTGTTGCTAAAATAAATATTTATAAATTACAAAAAATAATAGTAATTTCTTATTCCTGTAAGAGTATACCAGCAAAATTAGAACACAATAAAATAAATAATTCCATGAAACCATTTAAGCTTGTGACGTTTCGCGTGTCTCCAAATTGTTTTCGAATGTTTTAATTACGTTATCAATTTGTAGACGCTATCACGCCACAAGAAAGCGTGAGGCGCGAACATTTGTAGCCACGCGGAGGGTAGGAAAAACTTGAAGATAGATTCTGCTGATAATCCAGTATCGCGCAGGCTCCCACCAAACTAGCATATTTGAGCCCCACTCTAAGTTTATCAGTTCGACCGTTCTGAATCATATAGAGAGCGATGCCCGCTTAGTCTAAAAACAGATCCAACCCGTTTCTTTCCGAATCAAAACCAGAACCTGGGGGACTAGCTGGGGCCTTCTCCTTTCCATTCCATGTAAGTTCATATCCTTACCTGACCAGAAAACTTCCTTGCCTATGTTAGTAAAACTGCAGAAGCAATCCTAACTTATCCTGTACTATTAATTCGCCAACGCAATAGAAGGTTTTGCAGCTGATAACTAACTGTCCTGTACTATTAATCTTCCAGCGCAATGGAAGATCTTGCAGCTGATAACTAACTACCCTGTCCTAGTAGTTTCCCATCTTGCTGCTTAAAAACCTGACCTGAATATCTGTCTAATAACCCGTAAAACTACTGTTATTAAGTAATTTCTTCCAACAGTTCGCCGTAGAAGATCCGCCAGTCCGAGGTTCAAAACAACATAAATTCAGTTTAATAAGTCGCAAGGCGCGAGCTTGCTTCAGGTTTGAATTGTAAATCGAGTGGACCGCGAACGTCCCGGCAAGCAATGGAAATAGAGGGAAGTGGATGGTTCTGGAACCTCCCCCCACCACTTGACCTTGAGCTCAAGGCAAGGCCACGTTCAAGCCCAAGGTCACATGCAAGGCGAGGCCACGTGCAAGCCCAAGGTCATGGTCGAAGCGAGGCCACGTTCGGAGCGAGGCCACCGACAGTAACCTTGAAGAATGAGTATAACAGGAGATGTAGTTTGTGTTCAGTAGTGTATCGTGTGCTGTACCAGCAAAAACAATGGAGCAAGTACAAAAGGTTGGTGAAACTGTGAAGCAGCGAGTGACAAACAAAAACGTGAAACTGTCATATCCAGTATTGTTAAACGCAACAACTTATCCGCTGAATAAGTCAAGAAATAAAACTGTGAGTTTGGGCTTGACCTGTTATGGATCGTTTGTGCCGGCAGTGGTAATTAGTGGGATTAACAAAGATTTTATACTGTTAGACGAAGGAGAGTGGCAGCTCTTTGTTGCAAATAAAGATGTGATAAATAGGCACTTTAACTATGAAGATGGAGAGCCGAAACCGGTGGATATAAGTCCTGGCAAAAGAATATATTTCCAAAAAATCGGAAACAAAAAAGTGATAGTGCTGCAGGAACGTAAGCGATCCCAAGTTTATCTCGGAAACAAGTCTGTAGCAGAATTGTGGGATTTGTTGTCGTTGCTGCAATCTAAAGCTGAACTAGTAAAAAGTCAGATGTTTGAACAATTTTACAGCAGTGTAATCGAAGGTGTTTGGAATTTACCCGGCGACTTTAAAAGGAGTATCGAGGATGCGTTACCGCCAATAAAATCGGAAAATGTATACTGCATGCATGAAATGCTAAAGTTTGCTTCGGACATCATTACATATGATATTGCATTCAAAAAATACGCACAACAGCAATAAGTGTTTATCATGTACTTATAGCGATGTAATAAAAAAAATTAAAAGAGTTAAAACATTTATTATACAAATAACTTACTGACTAACTTAGAAACTAACCTAACCTAACAACTTAAAACTACTCTTCCACATCTCTCCAATAGTTCGATTCACCACCACTGTCACCATCTTCCATACCTTCGCCACCGCCGTCTCCTTCTTCCCCAGACCAACCCTCGGTGGAGACGTCGAAAATGCTATCTCCAACGGAAGATGGCGACATGGCGTCAGATACGTGATCCATACCGTTAAGCCTTGGATCGTTTGGACTCCATATCAGACTGACGTCATCAGGTATGGACAGCCCATCCGATCCCAGACTCGACGGTGTGGACGACCTGTCCGACGGCATGTTTTCATCAGGCTGGTCTATGTTGACCGAGTCCACATACTCATTCAACACCCTAGACGTGATGTCATCCAGTTCTGGGATGTTGAATGTTCCAATGTCTTCACCATCCGACAACCATACGTGCTCCTCCGCGTAATGGAAGAAGACGCAATTGTCGGTTGGGTTGACTCGATTGCGGAGTCGGTCAATCAAGGGGTGGGTTAGCTCTGGAATCCAGCGGTAGGTAGTAAGAGGGTCCCACACCAACTCATGGGTGAGATTTACTACCTCCTCGTTTGGGGCGAAGTAGATATGGTTTGTATGGAAGAACCACACGAATCGCATACTATGTAAAAAAAATCAGATTAGAGAGGTTATATTTACAACTGGTAACATACCTGTAATGCAACGATGATGTGGGATGTGGGACTGTGGTGGGATGGTGTGGGCAGCCTTACTATAGCTGTAGAAAGACATGTAATTTCTCAAAGGAGCTAATCAAGTTTTACTTACATAAACCACCCACAGCAAATTCTCGTCTGGTTTAATCTAAAACATTTTTCAGATTAATAAACGTCGGAGATATGAGCGTTTAAATTTTAATATGTAGTATATGACAGTAGCAACACAATGCAAAAAACCATATCTAAATATCTTAATAAATATAGAAGATACAAGCATTTTAAGACACCATTAGAAAAATGTTAGAAATGTTTAAAATGTAGTACATGACGGTAGCAACATAATGCAAAAAATCCCAACGAAATATCTTAATAAACACCGGAGATATGAACGTTTTTAAGATTTGAAAAAAAAAATTTTTTTAAATGTAGTATATGACAGTAGCAATACAATGCAAAAAACTGCATTTAAATATCTTAATAAATATAGAAGATACAAGCATTTTAAGACACCATTAGAAAAATGTTAGAAATGTTTAAAATGTAGTACTTGACGGTAGGAACCCAATGCATAAAACGGCGAAGAAATATCTCGATAAACAACGGAGATATGAGCATTTTAAGATTGCATTAGAAAAGTATTAGAAAAAAAGAACTTTCGTGTGCGACATTTTGCCGTTGTTTTTTGAGAAATTTTTCTTTTACTGAGTCCAAACACATTTTCAAAGTACAGATATGGACATATAAGATAAAAACATATATTTACAAAGACATTTTCAAAGTACAGATATGGACATATAAGATAAAAACATATATTTACAACAATATCTTACCAGTGCAGTAGATTCGATTGAAGCAGACTGTGATTTTGCATCCAAAAGCGTGGTGGTTATATATCCAATCCCCTAGGAGCGCGTCAGGTTTTTAGAGAAACGGATTGGAAATTTACTCTCAGAACCTAATTCTATGTCCATCTAATCTGTTATAAAAATTAGAAATCTAATTATAACGCCGTTAAATTCTAGGCTAAAAAAGGAACATTTTAATACCACATAACCTAGTTTTTAGATGAAAATAGATAGTTATAGTTATTTGGTTGTTCTAATAATGCGTCAGTTATTTTTTAATTATAGCGATAACTTCATAAGCTTTCAATTAGATTAATTAGACAGTCATTTAATAAGCAAGTAGATCTACTACACGTATTCCCTAGGTTTTCTTGGAATAGATGAATAGCAATGCGTTGTATGACGTAAAAAGTTTGATAGTCATTTAGGTAACTCCAGCGTTTGCCACTAGTTTTAGATTATTAGGCGACAATGGAAACTGATTTCTTATATTTGGAACAACAGGTTTTTTTTTATTTCCCAAGTGTATTTATGCAGAAGTATTAACAATAAGACTCCCTTAAGTGTTGCTGTTTTTCATATAATTTAAAAGGGCGCAGCACATTGTGCTCCTAGATTTTTGCATTAGTGTTAGGAATATTAACCACATGCATTGTATATCTGTAGGGTTTAGAAGCGATGTGTAAGTTTTCCATTGAAAGTAAAAACCTCGATTTATTGTGGTGATGTTTTGTATGCATTCGATTTCACGATACTAAACCAGAGTTAAAACAAACACGCCCTATTTTTTAATGTATGCGTAGAGTGTAGCATGCTACCACATTTTTGATTTGACGTTAGAAATAGAGCTGATATAATATCTAAATTTTTAGCGTAGTCAAGCAAAGAATTATTGAAAGCATGTACGTGCAGAAAACAACTATTCTTTGTTCCAGTCTTCGCGAATCGAGGTCGCCAAGCCGACACTGTCGCTTGACCAAAACAGCATTCTATATTTGGAAATCCACGTTCACCTTACAAATCCAGATCAACTGAAAGTGACTTTCGAACGCGGCATTGAGATTGTGGATAAATAGCTTTTGCAGATGCTATTGTCATTAAAAATATTCCATTATTCAAACAAGGTATATTTCTAAATTAAAAATAGAAAAAAGTATTTGAATGATCATTTGATTATAAACAACAGTTTGTTAATTAAACGGTCTATAAAAGTAAACTCGATTCTTTGTTTCAGACAAGCAAGTTTTGCGATCGCAAAAATGCAACAGCCGTTTCGTTGGAAACTATATTCCAGTGCATAATTAAACGGTCTATAAAAGTAAACTCGATTCTTTGTTCCACACAAGCAAGTTTTGCGATCGCAAAAATGCAACAGCCGTTTCGTTGGAAACTATATTCCAGTGCATAATTTAAAATATAATTATGCTGACCTCGCAATAATGCCAGCTTTTGAAACCATTGCTTCGGTTGGAGATAAATAACTTTTGCAAGCGTAAATTTGATTAAACCTATTCCATTGTTCAAAGCAGATACATATTTAAATTAAAAAATAGAACAGAGTATTCTCGAAAGCATTTAACTATATTGTAAAATTGGTAAACATAAAGCAGTGAAAGTTTCCCATACAGTATGCATTTAAATTCTCAATTTTAAATAGGTTTAATTGCATGTGACCCAGTATAGATTGCTAGATTACACTTATATGTTTTTGATAAATAAACAATTGTTTTCATGGTTGAAACTGAAACCTCGTGTTTTTATTTATCTGAATACAAATTCTAATATTAATTCAGTTAGTTAAGCCTATCACATGACCAACACTGCAGTATTTTATTAAGCTTTAATAATTAATATAGGAAATAAATATTTCTCATATACAGTATGCATTTTAAACTGCCATTTTTAAATAGGTTTAATTGCATGTGACCCAGTATAGATTGCTAGATTACACTTATATGTTTTTGATAAATAAACAATTGTTTTCATGGTTGAAACTGAAACCTCGTGTTTTTATTTATCTGAATACAAATTCTAATATTAATTCAGTTAGTTAAGCCTATCACATGACCAACACTGCAGTATTTTATTAAGCTTTAATAATTAATATAGGAAATAAATATTTCTCATATACAGTATGCATTTTAAACTGCCAATTTTAAATAGATTTGATTTGCATGTTTTTTGATAAATAAAATTTTGTCTTTCATGTTTGAAACCTCACATTTTATTAATGTGAATACAAATTCACCTATCACGGGACCAACGCTGCAGTATTTTTAATAAGCGCTAGTAATTAATAGGATATAAATATTTGCAACAGTGGCATAAAATTTGATTTTTAAACATTTCAACATGTTAGAACAACAAATAGTTGGTGTAGTAGTTTCATACTTTATATTATCTACGCAAACTGTCTGGAAAAATGTGTTTCAATGTTAACTTGAATTGCCGTCTGTAAAAATGTAGGCAACGAACCTAAAGATATTTCAAGGCTAACTTCCTTTGTGTGAGCCGAGGTAAGAAAAATGTAGATTGCAACGAACTCAATTTCAACTGGTTTGCGTGCGAAAGTCATCCTTCGCATGTAGTATAAATACACCTGGCTGAGGTGGGGGGCAACCATTCTCATGTGTTTACCATGGCTAGCAACAGCGTTTGTCAGTGTTGTCAGGGTGCAGTTTTACCGAAAAAAATTTCAAAATTTAATAGGCTCAGTTTGAAAAAAACGGGTGCAGTTAAACTTTGCGCCTGCACGGAACCAAGTGGTTCCGTACAGATATCGCCGCAAGCCACCATAAAAGTTTTAAGTGACGTACTCGTTGCACCTGCTTTCGAAACCATTTCTCAAAGTAGTAGTCAGGGTTCTAGCAAAATTTTAAAATCAGCTTTAAAGAAAAGTGTGAAAAAAAAAAGTCCTGGAAAATTTAATTTGGCGAAATATGTCAAGTGTATGAATGAGGAGACTGATGTTCCTGTGGCAAAAATCCAAAATATGTTACATGAGTCTTCTCATTTATCGCAAACGGAAATGTTTATGGAAACGTTCGATTTTGACGACATTCCATTGGAAAAGGTGGCTTCCGGCGACGGTGCGGCGCAAGAGTTTAGAGCCCTTGTAGATGGTTTGGAGATCGACTCCGGCTCAAGTCGACCGACCAGTCGAATTTCGAAGCAGCCAACAATCCAACCTTCGGAAAATGTGACCGCAGTACCGTCTGTAATTGTGCAGTCTCCGGTTTCGGGCAATGCAGTCGTCATGTCGTCAGCCACTGGGAGTAACGTAGTCGACACTGTGGTGTCGATTACGTCTACCCCGCAGGAGGAAGACATTGATGACATGTCGCCATCCCAGTGTGCCGAACGTGAATACGTGTCTAATCGTAATGCAATAGATGCTAAAGCAGCCGATCTTCGCAGCGGTGAGCATTACATAAGGTATATTAGATATTAGATATTAGATATTAGATATTATTTTTCTACCCATATATGTTATTTAACATTGAAGGTGTTCAGAACGTGCTTTTCCCAGTTTAATAGCTTATATTGTTATTAGCTCCCTAGAAATTCGAGCCGCCAGGCTAGAAGCGACGATGCACGATGAGTACCTAAAAAGCATAGCTGCTTTACCTAAGATCCGCCACGGCCACAGCGCAACTAACATGGACATCTTTAAGAATGCTGCGTTAGCAAGGCTAGAGCTAATCCAAGATCTGTTAGCTGTGGAGGGTGCGATTCGTGCAAGACGTCAGGAGCTCGATAAAAAGGCTAAGTAACGAGTAGATAATCGTTTAACATATCATACACCCCTAACACAAATAACCTCCCCCCCTATCCTCTCCAGGGTGTCCAAAGCGAATCCTCCCCGTGGTGACACCTGGGTATTCCGTTCGAGGTTTAATTTGTTAATCAGTGTTAATAAAGGTGTTCTTTTCGTTTGTGGATAGTAAGCCTCGAGCTGGGTAGCTAATCGCGCAATTAGTATATTAACCGATTGCGCGAGACTAATTTGCCATTATGTTCAGGTGCACTGCTTGTGGAAAGTCCTTCACCAGAGCTGACAATTTGTTTCGCCATCGAAGAGATAGCTGTCGCCACGAGGTTGGCCACCCATCGACGAGTGGTAAGTGGAAACGTGTTGATTGCTGCTGATTATATCAATTGTGCGTTTTCTAAAGGTGACGCTATGGAGGCTTCGGTAGCAGCTGGTGAGGGACCATCGGCGAGTAAACGCCCAAGACTTAATGACTCCAGCGGTGGTGAGTGTGTCTCTATTGTAGTGTTTCATGTTTTCTAACGTTTTTTTAACAGAACAGCTTCCCAGGACGCACTACTGCGACGTGTGTGATGAAAATGTTCCTCGGACTTGTTTCGTTGGACACCTGAGGAGCAATCGTCACACGAGGCGGTGTGATGTCGTCCACCTGGGGAAAGGAGTGGTGGCCCTTCCAAGCGCCTTCAAGTCCCGTGTTGCCAGCTACAGGGTGTCCACGGAAAATTATCATATAAGCGTTGTAGAATATATGACCGAATTGAAAGACAAAATTATAGGTCTTATAGAAGGTCAATTGACCAAATTAAACAGTATAAAATTCAATTTCGAACTTTTCGGGTATTTTATTTTGGAGACTCAAGATGTACAAGACGTAAAAAGTTTTAATACGACCAACGAGGTGGTCACTCGCGGTACAGACTTGAACGAATTATATGATAATTTAACGGGGATATTGGACCAGAAGGTGTCCGAATTTGAGGAACGCGATTCAGGTGTGTATTACAACTGTAATTCTTGTTAATGTTACTAACCGCAAAATGTTTACAGGGTGGATCTTGAAGCAGTTGCTGTACCTAGAATTAAATATAAATAAATTCAATCCGTTTCGGGCGTCTTCGTATATCCCGCTCCCGAAGAAGATTCAGTCCAAGAAAGCGATCGTGAACGTCCAAAACGTCGATGACGAGCGTTGTTTCGGGTGGGCGGTAACCTCGGCCATCTGCGAACCGGATGGACTGTCTAATCGAACGAGTTCGTATCCAGATTGCAACGAGTTTTTAAATTTTAAGGACATTGAATTCCCTGTTAGATTGCGCGATATTTCTAAATTTGAAAAAAATAACCCTCAACTTTCTATAAATGTATACGCGTTGGAAAAGACTTTTCAAAACGATATTACCATATATGAAGTTGTGGGACCTCTGTACTATTCGCCACGTATAAAAAACGGACATATAAATTTGTTGCTTCTAACAGACGGCGAAGGTAATAACCACTACTGTTGGATCACCAATTTGTCTAGGTTAGTTTCGCGGCAAATAACGGCTAGGGAAAATGCAAAACATTTTTGTAATGGTTGTCTAAATTACTTTCGCACCGATGCCCATCTGGAGAACCATAAGCTTTTTGACTGTAATCATGTGTGCACAAAGTTGCCTACGACAGAGCCGATCACGGATAAGTGTGGGGAGGTGAGGCCCCAGAACATTCTTAAATTTGATAATTATCATAAGCAATTGAAACTGCCCTATGTTTGCTACGCAGATTTCGAGACGGTTTTATTACCTGTCGATGGTGGGGATCAGGAGCCGGATCGCGAAAGACCATATACGATCAAAACGTGCGAGCACAAACCGTATTCTTTCGCGTATTATTTGAAATGTTCTTTTGATGATACTCTATCCAAATTCGAAATTTATAGGGGCGAGGATGCTGTGGACGTGTTTGTTGAGCGTCTAGACAGAGACGTTCGCGCCTTATATTCCAACAGTTTAAAGCATGTTGTACCCCTCAAGCCTCTGGTTCCGCAAGAAATTCAAAATTTTAAGGATGCTGCTTCATGTCATATTTGCAATCGTCCTTTTGGAGAGGGGGACGTAAAGGTTCGCGATCACGACCATTTGACTGGAGAATATCGGGGAGCTGCCCATTCCAATTGCAATCTGAATTATAAACTTCCAAATTTTATTCCCGTATTTTTTCACAATTTAAATTACGATTCCCACCTTTTTGTCAAACAGTTAGCTCAAAATAACGAGGAGCTTGATGTCATTCCGGAAAATAAGGAAAAATATATTTCATTTGGTAAACGTCTTTGGGTAGATGAAGTCGTTGTTGACGGAAAACGAAAAAACGTTTATATGCAAATTCGATTTTTAGATAGTTACAGATTTTTAAGTGCTTCTTTAGCATCGCTGGCCGCCACATTATCAGATGATCAGTGTGTTGAAATTCATAAGCAATTCGGACATGACATCAAATTCGAACTGATGAGACAGAAAGGTGTGTTTCCCTATTCGTATCTGGATTCATTTACAAAATTAGACGAGCCGGCGTTGCCCACAATCGCCCAGTTTTATGATCATTTAACCGAGACGCATATTACTGAGGTCGATTACGAGCGCGCCGTTAAGGTCTGGAAAACTTTCGAATGTCAAACGTTGGGCGACTATTCCGATGTTTACCTCAAATGTGACGTGTTTATATTGGCAGACGTTTTCGAAAACTTTCGAAATTTTTATTTGAATCAATATAATTTAGATCCGGCGCAGTACTTCACCGCCCCCGGTTTAAGTTGGGACGCCATGTTAAAATATACGGGGGTTGAGTTGGAGCTGTTGACGGATATGGATATGTTTCACTTTTTTAGAAAGGGTATTCGTGGAGGAGTCAGTACTTGTGTCGGGCGAAAGGCTATTGCCAACAATAAATTTGCGGGTAACTATGACGCTTTAAAACCCACTTCTTTTATTGTTCATTTAGATTCCACGAATTTGTATGGACATAGTATGAGACAGTTTCTACCGCAAGGTGGTTTTGTTTGGTTGACTGACGACGAAATTGATAGTTTTGACGTATTTCAAATTTTGGACGACTCAGATACTGGGTACGTGTTGGAAGTTGACTTGCGGTACCCCGAAAATTTACATGACGATCACAATGACTTCCCCTTTTGCCCCGAGCTATTGGTGCCTCCACAGGGAAAATTTAAAAATGCAAAATTAATTCCAAATTTGTATGACAAACACAATTATATTATTCACTACAGAAATTTGAGGCAATGCTTAGAGGCTGGTTTGATTTTGGTTAAAACACATAAAATACTTAAGTTTAGACAATCTCCTTGGCTCAGATCCTACATCGATTTAAACACAAATTTACGTAACAAGTCTGACAATGAATTTCATCGAAATTCATTCAAACTAGCTAACAATAGCGTCTTTGGTAAAACCATGGAAAACGTGGACAAAAGGGTTCTTGTAAAGTTAATTAGTCATTGGGAGAAAATTGGTAATAGAATGGGGGCAGAAGCTTTGATATCGAAACCTAACTTTAAAGATAGAATTCGGTTTGGGGAAAATTTAATAGCAGTGGAAATGAACAGAACATCGGTTTTATATAACAAACCCATTTATGTTGGTTTCTCAGTTTTAGATCTTTCGAAAACGGTAATGTACGAGTTTTATTACAAATTTTTGAAGCATAAATACGGCCGTAATGTGTCTCTACTGTATACAGACACGGATTCTTACATTTTGGAAATTTTTACTGAAAATTTTTACGCGGACATGCAAGAGCACCTTGATCTCTTTGATACATCAAATTACAAGAATGGTCTGCACGGAATTTCGAGAACCAAGTCCGTTGTTGGCAAATTTAAGGATGAGTACGCGGGGGTGGCTGTGTGTAGCTATTACGGGGTCGGTGCAAAAACATACTGTGTAAACGCTGTTGGTAAAGAAGCCAAAAAGGCGAAGGGAGTTAGAAAGAGTGCTGTTCGGAATCACCTCACCACCGAAATTTATAAATCTGTAGTCGAAAACAAGAGGGAAGTTGTATTTTGTCAGATGTATGTGTTTCGTTCCCGTTTACACACTATGTACACCGAATTAATGAATAAGGTTGCGCTTTCTTCGCGAGATGATAAACGCTTTCTTATTCCTAATACTACCAAAACCTTAGCGTGGGGTCACCGTGACATAGATGATTACAGTCGTCTAGACAACTTGCTGCGCATTGCCGAAACGATGGTGTAGCAATATGTTCGCGGAACAGTATTCGTTATTACTTAACAGCAGAGGTCCTACACGGCTTTCTTGTACTTTGTAGGTTTAGTTATTGTATATAGCAATTATAGTATAGGTTAAGAACACTAGCTTGTATAATAGAGGTAGTAAGTTAAATTTTACAAAAAATCTGATTGTTTGGGTCCGCATTATTAAGTATATTTGTTATTTAACACTGTAGTCACTCATGTTCAGCATTTACAATAATAAATTACTGTAAAACATAAAAAGTTTTTATTTAAAGAAAATAAATGGTAGTAAAACAAAAAAAGTGTTTTATTGAAAGAGTTCTATAGAATCATAATAAGTTATACAACATTGTTTTTGGATATCCAGGAATTGTGACGATTATCGAATCCCAACCACTTTACGTAAAGCTGATTACCCTTAATCTTCAACACCTTTTCTACCAGGTATACGTCAGAGTGTTTGGTTTTCTGTAATTCGTGCTCGTAAAATCCACCTTTGATTTCTTGCCCTTCCTGATCGGTGAGTCTGTAGGTGGTAGGATTTGTAAGTCGCACTGTGGCTATTTTGAATATTTCGTTGCTCCAGCTGGGTGTGTAGCCTTTGCTAAATATCGAGCGATATTTACTAATGCGTACAGAATCTCCTTTATGAAACTTTTGAGGTGTCGGATCTACAGTTTTTGTGTGGCTGTACACGGTGTGTAACAGACGTTTGGCATTTTTAAGATTAACTTCAGCCGGCCTCATACCTGTTGTGCTATGCCTGGTTGTGTTATATTTGCTTAAAAGTTGGGGCAGAATGTCCAACCATTTGTAGGACCCTTGCAAACTAAACTGCTTCCACATCATGTTCTTAAGGGTGCGGTTACATCTTTCTATGATGCTGCTTTTCATAGTTGAATACGTGCTGTAATGATTTATCTTGTAACGTCGCATCAATGCTTGAAAATCGCTGTTATAAAATTCTTTTCCCAAATCGGTTTGTACGTTTTTTGGAGATACCTTCATATTAGCAAGAACTTTTCGCATAGCTGCTGCTACATCTTTTCCCGTTTTCCGTTTTACCGGGAGAGCCCACAAGTATTTAGAAAACGCATTAATAACAGCTAAAATGTATCGATAACCTTTATTGCTTCGTGCATATGGTTGCATCTCCACCAAATCCGCTTGTAGTAAATCATGCAATCCTTTGAGAATCACCCGTCGTCTCTTGAAATTTCTTCGCGCTGGTTTGTGAAGTTCTGCAACTAGATCCTCCTTAGGACTCATTGCCGAATGTTGCTGTATCGACTGCTATGGGACATTTAAGCAGCAGTTGCACGTATAACTTAGTGTTTATGGATTCGAATTTCAGTTTATCTCCTCGCCGCAATGTCTTACCGACAAGCGTGTCGTGTTTGATGCCGTTGATGTGTGATACTACCAAAGGTCCGTTGACTTGAACACTTATGATCTCACCGATCGTTAAAGGAAAAATGTACTCATTATTACCGAAAATTTTGGAATATCCGCTTTCATCATAACCACGCCCCACTAGCAGCAGTGGTACCTCTATATGGAGTCGGTTTACATTTTGAACTTTCATAAAGATATGTTTGCGATGAGAACCGTAGCGCGCGCTATGGTAGTGGCGTCCAAATTTGTCTATGGGCATTACTCTATCGTCTAACACCTTCTGATCGTAATTCAATAGGTCCTCTGCTTTTGTACTCGTCTTAGTGAATTATTTTTGCTTCTCGTAGAGCTTGGGTGATGCTTACGATTTCGTTGGAATGGCCGGTGTGCCCCGCTACCTGAGAGGCTAGTAATATGCGCAGACGATCCACTAATGAATTTGGATCTTTCCAAGGAACAAATTCCACTTTTTTATTGGTTACTGTTAATAACCCCCTTCCGGTACGCTGCACTCTCGATGCGGCTCTGGTAGGTTGTCTAATGCCGGAGGAGGTAGCCAGGGGGCGTACTATTTTCATATATTTTGAGCCGGCGTTACCGCTTATCCCTTGGGTTGGATCGTAGTTCTTACGATTTGCGGCGGACCGGTTCACTATGTCATAGTAATTTTCATGGTCTTTTTTTGTATAAATTATCGGTTTCTTTAAGAACATTAATTCGTAAAAGCCGGGGGTGCCTTTGTATACTATTCTATTTCCGTGATCTGTAATAACCATGTCCTGACCCTCAAAAGTAAGCTGTTTATTTCCCATTGCAAATTTATCAGTGTCTATGTCCCATCGAACTCCATAATGGAGATCGTACTTGCTCTCTGTATCTCGTATCATTCCCTCGATATATTTTCTAGCTAACCCTGAGAACTGTTCCAGGTATTCCCCTAGAACTTCCGGTTCCATCATTTGTCGCACGGTTTCCCTAGCCTCTGCTACCGAAGTTTCAATTGCCGCTTCTTCTTGAGCCTCCACCTGTTGCTCCTCATCCGGTAAACTCTCATACAATACTTCTCTGTCAAGAAATCTAGGTGTGGATGTTACCAACGCTGAAGTCGATGGTCCGGGAATGGCAATGTCGGGGGTTGACGCTCGTACGGGGGTTTTACCATTTCTCGGACGGGGTAGGATAGATGGTGTGGACACTCGTCGTTTGATGGTTCTCAGCATAGGTCCTACTTCTTGCTGTATTGTTTGACCACCTTCTTGCTTGATGGATGTTAGCAATTCCGTGAGTGGTTGGGAAATTGGTTTAAATTGCTCCGCAAGAGCCGTCTGAGATTCGGCGATATCTGCTTTTAAAGTTTCATATTTCCGCCTGACAGCCTTTCTAGCTTTAATAAGATCGCTTACTAACCGTTTGTCCATGTTGCTATTACTGTCGTTGTTCGTAGACTAATAATTTGTACAGCAGTGGTCCATGCCTATATAGTGAAATAACTGTCAAACCCTTTTCTATAACGACCGGCGTTGATTTCGCTTTCTTTGTCGACAACTAAAAATCCATGATCTTTGATCCAACAGTGGGAACATAAGTTTTTAAACTTTTCGAATGACATGTCTGTGTTTACATGATCATCGTAAATGTGTTTAAGATTGGTGTGGTCTTGCCGGAATACGATTATGATATTCGCATTATCTCGTACCAGTTGTTTCGGGATTGATGAGTAAGTCTGACAGAGGTAAAAACAATCTATATTTCGATGACGTCCGAAACTAAAATAATCTCTAATTATGCTTTGAGTGTCGCATGCCACATCATCAAACAAAATAACAGAATTTTCTTTCGCCTCGTGTGGTTTGATAACCTCACACCCCTCGCTGAATTCGTAGAATCCGATTTCTTTTAGTGACTTCAGAAGTATCTTCAGAAATTTGTATTTAGGTTGGTCAAGGGTTTTGGAATACAAATACAAGTTGTGAAACCGCACCCCATTGCGATGCACCAAAAGACTGATCATCGCATTGGTTTTCCCAGAGCCGGAAGGACCAATGATCAACCCCCTTTTACATCCTACACCCAGTAAAGTGCCGTGTCGTCTGAACCTCTGTGACATGGAATTTACTGTATGATTTACTACCGGCAGCGAACATTTTTGTTTCACAAGTTTGACGTTCTTCATCGTTTTCGGACGGGGGCGAACTAGCTTCTAACCGCGCTGTGCTAAGTATATATCTACCCCTTTGAGCTTCACATCGTCAGTCGCTCTTCGACGAGCGTTTCTTTAAGATGAGTTATACTAGACGTAAAACTCGTAGTCGTCGTCGAATCGTAAGACGGAAAGGTCGCGGTTTGTTGAACACCCTTATTGACAAGTTGCCTTTCGAATTACATATACCAGGTTACAAGTTTTGCGGACCTGGCACTCGTTTAAACAAACGACTTTCTCGAGGTGATCGAGGAAGAAACCCTCTGGACGAGGCTTGCAAGCAACACGACATCGCATACTCACAATCCAGCAATCTTTCGACACGTCACGCGGCGGATAAAGTTCTTGCACAGAAAGCTTGGGAACGCGTTAAAGCAAAAGACTCTACTCTTGGAGAAAGAGCGGCAGCTCTTGCTGTTACAGGGATTATGAAAGGGAAAACCAAACTCGGCATGGGAGTCTCCCGGAAACGGAAGCGTACAGAACCCATTGCTGCTATGGGAACACCCCGGAAACGAAGACGTACACTACCTATTGCCGCGCAAAAATTTGGTACGGGGGTATCTAGAAAACGGAAGCGTACACTACCCACTGCTGGTGTGACGGCCCCCCGAAAACGAAGGCGTACATTACCTATTGCCGCACAAAAATTTGGTACGGGAGTATCTAGAAAACGGAAGCGTACACAACCCACTGTTGGTGTGAGAGTCTCCCGGAAACGAAAGCGCGCACTACCTATTGCCGGTATTGCGCAAAAATTTGGTACGGGGGTATCTAGAAAACGGAAGCGTACAAGGTGTAGTAGGCGTAAACGTATTGGAGGGGCGGTCGTTTTTAAATCGCGAAGGAAACGCCGAATTCGTTCTAGAGTAGTACCTGTTCCCAAGAGAGGAGGTATATTGCCGCTTGTACCCATACTTGCTGCATTAGGAGCATTGGGGTCTCTCGGAGGCGGTGCTGCAGCAGTCGCTAAAGCGGTTGGCGACTCAAAGGCTTCTAAAAAGGATCTCCAGGAAAAAGAGCGACATAACAAAGCTATGGAATCCATTGCTCGAGGAAAAGGGCTATATCTACGACCGTATCAGTCAAAAAACTACCGTTGAAGCTACCACGCCGAGCGTTGACGAACATCGATATTGCACAGTACGTTAAACGCTTAGAAATTCCCTATTTTAGGGGGATATTTATGCGAGATGCCCTACCTGACAAAATTCGTCAACGAGAATGTGGTGTTACTAACTTAGACGATGATGTTGGACCTGGCACACATTGGACAGCCTACGTTAAAGCTGATCGATTTGTTCTGTATTTCGATAGCATAGGTCGCTTACAACCTCCTCCCGAATTAGTAAACTACTTTCGTAGCGACGGTAGCAACAGCACAATTATGTACAACTCTAATAGATATCAAAAACTCGCATCATACACATGCGGACATTTGTGTCTCAAATTCTTATATAACTTTGCGAAACCGCTTTTGTCGTCAGTTTAAGTGTCGCGCTTCATCATGTCCAGTATATTCACTCTTACGGGAGATTCATCTGTTCTTACTGCAAATTTTGACCCTCCCATTTTCTTAGACGATGGTAGCGAATACGTCTTGGGATTGTTAAGTTTCGAAACCTACTATACTATTCCAAACGTTAGACCTCCCAACAATGAATTTCATCTTGTTGGAGAACCTCCTATTATTATACCGGAGGGAGCATATGAAATTACGGACATTGCTGAATTTTTACATAACCAACTCGATTCTGATGCGGGTGTTAAACAGGTACTGCTACGTGGAAACAACAGCACCTTAAAAACCGAAATAAAGTCCACCGTTCCAATCGACTTTCAAAGCGACAATACTATCCGGGACATGTTAGGCTTTGAGAAAAAAGTTTATGCTGCAGATAGGTGGCACACAGCTGAACATGTTACGAAAATTTTGAACATCAACTCGATTCTTATTCATTGCAACATCTCCGTTGGTTCATATAAAAATGGTAAGCCCGGCCATATCATTCACCAATTCTTCCCCATAGTACCACCCGGGTACAAAATAGTGGAAACCCCTAACCCAGTCATCTATCTACCGATCAGCACGAAACAGATCACTAACTTAACTATTAAAATACTAGACCAATCGGATAATCCTGTCAGTTTTAGTAAGGAGACCGTCACTGTAACATTACATTTAAAGAAACTGTAATGGGTTTTCAATTCACCACTCCGTACCGCCCCTGCTTCACTTCCTATAAGAATCGTCGCCCACACCCTCGTAAGATCAGTAGGGCTTCGTCCGCCACGCAGCTAACTAAAGCAAACAGAGACTTCTTGCGGTCCTTAGGCTTTACAATAGTGTAATGAGTATTTTAAATATTGGAGAGCGAGTCCTCGTCGACACTTCTATCATTAGCAATCAATTGCACACACATCAACCGTATACAAACCGTTTTGACTATAACGATGAAATTCGAATTCCAATTCCCGAAGATATGTCAACTCTTCCCGGCCTGAGCTATCTGTACCTAGAGGGAAAGTTGCGGAAGGAAAACGGTGAAGTTACAACGGCTAAATTCCTTAACAATGGTTTGGCTCACTTATTTAGCGAAATCCGATACGAAATCAATGGCGTCGTTGTCGACTCTGTCACCAAACCTGGTATTACGTCTACTCTTAAGGGATATGTGTCCTACAGTTCCGCTGACGTTAAAAAGCTTCAAAATGCAGGTTGGTTTGCCGCCGGCGATCCTGCCATTACCGATCAGGAAGGTAACTTTAGTGCCTGCATACCGTTGAGAATGCTGTTAGGATTCGCTGAAGATTATGGTAAAGTTATACTTAACATTCGACAAGAACTCGTATTAATTCGCAGCAATACCGATGCCGACGCCGTATTCAGTGCTACCGTAGGGGAGACGGCTAAAGTTACGATTGACAAACTATATTGGAAGGTTCCTCATATCACTCCAGGTCTTGCTCAAGAATTAGCCCTGACCAAATACATCGATAAAAATATTGACACTCAAGTCGCATTTCGCAGCTGGCAGCTTCATATCATACCCGGTGTTCATGCTGTGACTCAACATTCTCACGCTATCGCTACAAGCACAAAATTACAAACCCCCAGATATGTCATCGTAGGGTTTCAATCAGGTCGTTCGGGGCTAATCGCTAAGGACAATGCTAATTTCGATAAAATTGGTCTTACTAATTTCCGAGTTTATCTGAACACCGAACGATTCCCATACGACAATTTACATAACAATTATGCACTCAATCATTACGCAACATTATACGACATGTATTCCAAGTTTCAATCATCTTATTATAGCAAAATCGATGAGCCCTTCTTCTCCCGCCATGACTTTGCAGACAAGGCGCCCATTGTTGTAATCGATTGTTCCCATCAAAAAGACTACCTTCATGCAAACGCTGTCGTTTTTCGTGTTGAATTTGAAACTTCCGCTAACGTGCCAGCCAACACAACTGCGTATTGTCTCGTTCTTCACGATCGGGTTTTTACTTACAACGCATTGTCAAAAGCAGTTAAACAACTGTAATTTCGCAAAAACACTTCAGTTGCACCTCGACTTTTAGCGTAACTAGACCATGCTCTCTATACCTAATACGATGAAGATCATTATCGATATTCAAGGTTTTAAGACGTCCGATAAGCACTTTACCCCAAAAGAATTGGCCTCCTACGACGGTACCTCAGTATCTCACCACATTTTTAAACCCCCTTTCGCCCTCCATTCCTTAACACCTCATTTACAACAACAAGCCCACTGGGTAATGACTAATCACCATTGCATCGACTGGAATGAGGGATTTACTCCAGCATACATGTTTCCTGCAATCTTGCGACGTCTTCTGCAAGGTGCCACCGAAGTATATGTGAAAGGTCGAGAAAAGGCAACTTTTCTACGCCGCTTTACTACCATCCCAATCATCGAAGTGGAAGAAAGACCGGCCCTCACCCCATCACAACCCGCTTGTTTATATCATTCCAAACCGATTTGTTATTGCGCTTTATCTAACGTGTATCATATTTATAATCACTACATAATGGAATAAAACAATTTTTTTAATTTTTATTGTGTTTTTATTTGCATACAACATATATACATGTGTTACACACCTACGTACTAGTGGAAAAGCGTTCTACATAAATTGTCTGTCTATGTTCGGCGCACAAGACGTTTCGCAGTACTTCATCCATAGTAAGTATCCTCCGATGGAACCGCAACCTATCCACAGCTTCTCGTTCCCAGCGTCCTTTTCGAGCTTCTCGATACGCATACGTCCACGTATGCAAATTATAAATCTTATTCTTCGAGTCGTCAAACTGCACGCTCTTCTTCATTTTCCTTCCTCTCTATAAAGGCTTTTACTTCACACATATGCCATTTTAGGCCAAGACTATCCATTAAATCTACAAGGAGGCCTTCATTTATGGCTCCGTCTAAAAATAGTTGACCGACAGCTGCACCGTTTTTGTACTGTTTTTCTTTTTTATACAACTCTTCGTCACTGAATCCGGAACGTCCTAACCCATATACGACTTCGTGCGACGCTTCGAAAGCTAAATCCTTTAACGAACTCACTAATCGTTCAACCGCACTAGGTACGTCTCTTGCAGCCGGTCGAGCAGCCTCTCTATAATTCATCCACATGACTACACTGCCAACTGACGACTCAGGGCTTCCACTTCGATGTCGCACTTTACCATAGAACTTGCGAACGTTAGCACTTCCACCATACACGCAGTCTTTTCAGAGTTCTCCTCCAGCTGATCCACTACAGACCATACATTTACTAAACAGTCTCCACAAAGGTTTGCTACACCCTTTACTATTTCTTTATAGAAACTCTCAAAGTGTAACGCTTTTAATTGTGCGAATCGCGCTTCCACGAGTTTCTGCAAGCGCCACAGTTCTTCTACAGTTTCGCTAGCTAAACGCACCTCTGACAAGCCCACTTCCTCCAATTTGATTATTTTCCTTGTCTGGATCGCTTCAAATACAATCCTCTTCTTTCCTATTTCCAGAGCTGGCCACTCACCGTCGAGAGAATAGAAGTAGTTGGAAATCACTCCTTGATTTGCAATTAGGGCTGTCCACTCCCATTCATTTAACTGCACCCAGTCATTTTTGGCACCCCGTATTATAATACTTGGGTTAAATTGCGAACTCCAATCAAACCCTACACTCACGTACTTAGAACTTGATTTATTTAATTTGTACGTCCTGCTATTCAGAAGTTCTGGATAGAACAGTGGTTGCGGCTTTCTTGCTTTATTACTCTGAACTACCTCGATAGCTTTCAACAAGGCTTCCATTTCTGCACGACTATCGGATGCTACTACCCTTGCCGACTCTTCTACGCGCTTTTATTTTCACATTTCCAAGGTTATATGTGGCAGGAGGTGACCGTAAACGCGACCTTGAAGTCATGTTTACTGCACTACCTTTTTGGACTCAACAATTATGGGAACCTTGAGTTGAAATTCCACATATAACATATTTGGCTTGACTGCCCAAAATTTTAGCATATCACCCTTTTTTAATGTCTTCCCGATCATTTCGTGTAATTTATATGATCCCAACCTGTTGATATAAATTTCGGTATTTTCGGGATAAAGTAAGACTTTTGTTATTTCAGCTTCACGGAAGGGAATAGTATATTCGATGTCACCATGCGCTAGGATGTACCATCTATCATCATTGACGGCAATGGATACTAGTTGTAAATCTCGTTCATAATATAAAGGCTCGCTTAGCTCTTCAACCACAAACACCTGCGGGTGTGACGTGGAATTCGCATGCATATGTTTGCCAAATTTATCGATAGGCATTACTCAAGCGTCGAACTAGATATGAATACCGAAAGCGTGGGCTTCTACTTATAAAATATCAATAATCATAGACGTCGCTAGGAGTGTAATAAAAAACACAGACCCCTTTATATACATATATTTAATTAAGCCAACAATAAGTAATATACACTACATCCCCATCTGCTAGCCGAGCGAGAAAGCGCTGGATGGGGACCTCTACATGCCGCCGCCACCACAGGAATGGGTCACCCTCGTATGTGGTGGGTAGCGTCCTCAGGAGGGTCGACTGCCATAGGCGCTCGCTTCCAAGACTCATGGAATAGTCTATTGTTACGGCAGCCTGGAGTTGACGAGCTGATGGAGGTCGCGGTTCGGAGGTGATGAAGTATTCAAACTCCTTGTAAAATGTGGGAGCATCTTCAAAGAGCGCATCAACAACAATATCAGGCATGATGACTGGTAGCCGTGGTGGAAAAACGTTACGCTTTATATGTGAATCTCAAGGTAAGACCCTTGACCTTCTACGTTCCCATCCTTGACTACGCTCCTATATTAAGTTGCCTGTTTTCTGTAACAGTCATCATAATCCTCCAGCACCTACCATAATCATCAAGCAGCTATGACGACTAACTTTAAGAATGCAGAACAATTTTACCGTCATTTTCGTCGGTTTTTGGCTAGTTGCCCTCCAGCATCCTCTCAACGGTCTCTCCAGGCAGTGGTCACAATGGAGTACGCCTTGAACCTACAAGGAGAGACCCTAGCGGAGACGACCACCTTACGGACGTGGCCTGCAGTCTTCGACGGATCGTCAGCTGTGTGGTGGCAGACCAACATCTTCAAGCCAGTGGACCGGTACCTAGGCCTACTGGAGGATGGGGAAGTTACATATATAACATATACTTGGAAATAAATATATTTAGAAATATTTCTGTGGTTTTATTTTAAAGTTTCGAGATTGTGACCTTGAATTGTAGAATATAAAACTTTCACAAACGTGTGCGTAGTTAGTTGCCATCATGAGCTCAGAACCTCGACATCCAGAATTTGGGAGCTACTCCAAACGGCTACGAACATTCGGCGATTGGAGTCGAGGTCAAACTCCAGAATCGCTAGCAGGTGCCGGTTTCTTTTGCATCAGCGACACGATTAATTGCGTACAGTGTTTCCACTGCGGAGTTCAAATTTCTGGCTGGGAGCGCAATGACAAACCCCTATCTGAACACCTCCGTTGGTCACCCAACTGCAAAATTGCCAAGGTCTACCAGCAAATACAAACCATCGAAGACTTGACTTATCAACTTTTCGATGCGTTGCATTTATCCCCAGGAGTAGATGTGGCTGGCAACAGTGGAACGGGTGTAGCCGACAAAACAAAAGGTTGCTGTTGTCATAAGTGATGCAAAGTGCGGCGCCAAACCATTCACTAGTTGCCATCGACTTGTTGAACATGCTACCAATACAATTTTTGGTTGCTCTCGCTGCAGTTCATGATGGGATTCTCTACGTCCTTCAACCGCCGCGGTGCAGTTCAGCTTCTTTCGCCTACAATGATGGAGTGCACAACGTGACGTGGCGTAAAATGGATACCAGTTCCTTGACAACTATTTCCGTTTTTAAAATACAAGTGAACAACTTTACTGAACATAACGTTTTAACGTTCAAGATAAAATACCATTTCCCTTCATATGCGGTAGATACGAATTGGCAAACGATTTTGCTAAAAAATAAACCTGATGTCTTGAAGAAGCTGCTCTCGCCCGCGGATAATTCCTGCTGTATATCTACTATTGTTTTAAGCACTATTTTATTCGCTCTAATGTGTATGTCTGTAACGTATTTCTTAATCTGTTGGTATTATAATCATTTAGTCTAGCCACTACTGTAATTACTCTTTGTATGTGCATCTTAAATATAACTTTTTTATTAAATTATGTGTATCTTTCACTCTACGAAGGTACTCTGGATGAGTAACCAAATATTCTATCCGACTCGATGGTCTAGAGGTAAAGATACCCTCGGCTGCAGATTGCAGATATACAGGGAGACCTAGGTTCGAATCCTAGTCGAGTCATAATTTAGACATGAAGTATCCTAGGCGTTTACTTCATGCCTAATTTTTTAAATAAATATGTTAAGCGCAGTCTGTTCTAAGCACTACTTAGCTCTTTCTATGCCCTTGGCCGTAAACGCGATCTTGACCTTGAATTTTTTTAAAGTAGCCTCAACCTCGAACGCGGGTTTGACCTTGAACGTGGCCTCGCTCCGAACGTGGCCTCGCTTCGAACATGACCTTGGGCTTGCACGTGGCCTCGCTTCGAACATGACCTTGGGCTTGCACGTGGCCTCGCTTCGAACATGACCTTGGGCTTGCACGTGGCCTCGCCTTGCATGTGACCTTGGGATTGAACGTGGCCTCGCCTTGCATGTGACCTTGGGATTGAACGTGGCCTTGCATTGAACTCAAGGTCAAGTGGTGGGGGGAGGTTCCAGAACCATCCACTTCCCTCTACTGATATTGTTTATCAAATTCCACCAACAACGAGAGACGACATGAAAATCAGAATACAGGAGGCCATTCGTAGCCTTTCAAGAGCAGAAATTGAAGCTGCTGTAATGTCCACGCATGAGCGGCTCCAACAATGCATTGAGTGTGATGGAAGACAGTTCGAGCATTTAAGGAGGCATTAGTTTTATTTCAAAATCGGCCCTTTTTTCTTATTATGCCCCTACACGTTTTTTTTAAATTATTTGAACTAAGAATACTTTTATTTTTTAAAAATTATGAAATTATAAAATTTTATCATTGAATCTTGAAAAAAGACAAATAAATCACAATAAACACCGGTGTAATAGCGTCTTTTTAAAATTATATGATAACTAAATTTTCTTTCTTCGATATTTCAGGCTACGAAAAAGATATCGAGATACGGTTTCCACTAGCCTATTTAGGTATCATTTCACTACATTTTTATGCAAAAAAATCATATTATTGCATTTAATTTTTTAGAGAATTTTGCAATTTTCTGTTATTATATAAAAAAACGCGCTCTAGCGGCATCACTAAGAATTAGACATATCACAGGTAAGATGGGTTTCATGGAAGAATAAATGCTTTTTCCAACGAGACTAAGTTTGTTAAAATCCGTTCAGTGGTTTAGGAGTTACAGCTGTTTATTTAAAAAAACATTGAATTATTCCCCACCAGTTTATTTTAAAAGATAAGTCAAAAAGTGTTAAACAAAAATTACTCGAATAAAGCTTAGCTTTAATAATCATATATCTTTTGGTAACATTTACTAGATACATTTTAGTGAAAAATCACTTTAAAGGTTTAAGATGGCGGTTACGCCCCCTGGTGACCATTTTGGAAATCTAAAAATATTTTCCACGGTCTTCTTTTGGCCACTTTAGTCATAAAATTTTTTACCGAAAGTCTCTACGACGAATAGTTTCCGAGATACAGCACTTTGCATTCTTATCTGGCCACCCTGTACATAATGAGGGGGGTTACCTGGACACAATTCCCAAATTAATGAAATTTTGGGATGTTGTTTGGGGATGGTAGAATCTGAGTTTTCGACCTCGAGGACCCTGTGCTAACTCGGGAAGGGCCAAAAAACCACGAAAATTTCGGAATTTTTTCGGTTTTTTGCTTACATCTTCTGAACCATGCGTTTTTCGAGAAAAAGTTCTTATACAAAGTTGTAGAGCATTACATTTTCCTCAATTTTAATTGGCCAAAATTATTTGTTTACCCAATACTTACCGAGATACAGCACTTGAAAGATGGAACAAATTTCTCAAAATGTAAAAAACGAATAAATGCAAATTTTTTGCCTCATAATTTTCATTAGGTATTCAACATATCTATGTATACTATACATACTATGTATGTCCCCTGACCCCCCTTCCGCCCCCCTCAAAACTTCTGGTATACATACGTTGCAACCCCAACCATAATGGGAGACAGGAATAATTTTGGACGCACGGCTAGCGTAATAGCATGTGCCAGAGGAAGACATTTGTTCTTCCATGAATCCAGTAAACCCCGTTTATTCGTCAAAATAATCGTATGCACGAGAAGCAGCAGTGTTTTTGGGACAACATGACCGGAACCAGCAAAAGTATTATCAATGGGAGGATAAGTAGCAGTGTCGAACATTTTTGAGCGGATATCTTCCAAAATAATTTTTCCTGCGGTTTTGACAATTCGAGCTCTTTCTTCTGAGGGTCTCCTTCTTTTTCGTTTGAGTACCAGTTATCAGATAAAATTTTATGACCAGTGTTTTTTTGAAACACACCACATTTACTCTGTTGGGTGAATCACTTATGATTATGTCGCCTTTATACTTCTCCTCCAGACGCCTTTTCAAAGTTTTCACGTGTGGACGAGAATCTTCAGGTACCTGATCAAGCAACTGTCCAATGGAAAACTGGCACTCATCACTATTCTCCTCAAGAAACGCGAATATAATTTTCATGCTTTGATCATAGTTGGAAGTACTAGAACGTCCAGGCATTTTTTGGACATCCAACACTGTTATACGGCCTTCAATTTTCCGCCCCATTCTTCACCTCGCTCTCTTGCTTTTGTCAAAATCGTGTTTGCTACATTTGGGAGCGTCACTTTTACCATAAGATTGCGTCTTTTAACATTTAACTTGGCCTGTTTTTGTCTGAATTTTTCAGTAACTTTTTCCTCGCATAGGAAGCATCTATTGTTGAAATTAAATGATGGCCTGCCTGAGCGGGTTGGTTTGGAGGCAGTTGTAGGGCCGTCCTGTTAACGACGTACAGAGGCCAAAATCAGTTTTTAGTTGTTGTAATTTTTTTTGAAAAGCCGTGTGAACTGTTATTTCCTCCAATCCTTCCCCAAGTAACTGTCAATGTTGAGGCTTGTTGCTTTTAACACTGGAAGCAATCCCTCTCTCCTTAACAACAGTCACTTCACGTTCTGCCAAACTTTCATCTCATATGAAACACCGTTCTGGCCCTGTGGGAAACGCCATATCAACTCTGAATCACCACGGAAATAATTCAAAATATTATATTTGACAATGCAGACTTCAATGTGAACACGCTGGAGGGCCATGGCACATTCCACGCCATGGGAGAAATAATGGCTGTCACCGGCACTGCTTGTGATAATTGGCCCGAGGCCGACTTCAACGAAGACGATACAGACGAAGAATGTGAAGACCAGCTCAACCTATTCTACGAAATCAGCATCCAAGAAGAAAGACACAATGATGACGAGAGCGATGACGATTTGCCACATGCTCCAAAAAGATCAAAGCGGACGGAGGCCTAATTAAATTAATTAAATTAAATATCATTTATTAAATAAGAATAGCTTCTACGTATATAGTACAGTAACGTTTACAATTTTATTCTTATTTAAAAGGTGAGGTATCGGATAGCCCGTTTTTCAACCTCACCCAAGTGGCAAATATAATAATATGAAAATTATAGTATGTAATTATAAATTAAAAATAATTTTTATAAAAGAAACGAAAATTATTGATGCGCAAGCTGTTTACACAATAGATCATACTTTAACCTGCTTTTAAATAAATTAACATTAGGTAACTTGTTAACTAATTCCAAATGGGAGTTGATAATTGACATTGCTATATATGCAAAACTGTTTTTAAACTTAGAAGTATTGTGATTTGGTATACAGTATTGATTAACATGTCGTAGGGTTTTGTTATGTACTTCGTGTCGAGTTTTTAGAAATTTAAATAAATAAAGTGGCGTTGCAAAATTCACAATGTTAAACAAAGTAGATGCATATAATAAATAAAATCTATACTCTCTTTTTAAAAAACAAAGATTGTTATAATAAGGTGTAATGTGTAATTGATTACTAATGTTGTAAGAAAAACGTAGACAACAGTTTTGTAAAACCTGAAGTCTTTGTTTACATTTCGCTGTTAAAAAAGGGTAGTACACATCATAACTCTATAATAAAGCAGAACAGTTCCCAAGGTCAAACATATCAACTCGTGGTCTATGTGCAGTTACAATTGTGGGCGTGGTCTTGATATTAGCAGCGTTGCCAGACCTGGTACAATTCTACGAATCTGGTACATTCTGAAACCGTTTCTGCAAAAGTATATTTTTAAAATATTTCTGGTACATTTTCATCCTCATTTATTAGATTAGACGAAACTGTCAAAAATAAATTAGCAGATCAGCCAGGCAAAGCGGAATTGGCAGACAAAATACGGCGTCAATCTTATTTATTTCGTACAGTATCCTCACTTAATACAGTATCCTCATTTAATACTAAGAAACTGGAAACTGCAAGTAAAGCAAGAGAATAAATTTTCGCAGAGACCTGGTACAATTCTACGAATCTGGTACACTCTAAAACCGTTTCTACAAAAGCACATTTTTAAAACGCGCATGCATTCATTCTGGCAACCCTGCATATTCTGACCCGAGTGGTGCCGACCTGCCGCGATGCCATCGGTGACGTAACCGTTCTTTGCCGTTTATGTGTGGTTAAAGTAATAAAGTTTCGAATTTACATTTATTATTTTCACAACAAATCCTACTTATGCCCACTCGGAAATTGTTTAAATTATGCTGATCTGCGAAACCATTTGTCAAGTGTACATAAAGTGAAAATTGAGTATAATGAATTCTTTAGGTACGTCATTAAAATCATTTGATATAATATAGTCATTCATGATACATGCTTTCCAGCATTTTACCAGTGGAAAAACCAAATTGAAGGAGGCACTTTGTCATCGTATGTACTTCACAATTCATCTAAATTGCTGGCGGATGGCAGTAAGAAACAATATTACCTACAACTGTCATCGCTCTGTAAATTTTTTGTGTGTTCTAGGAAAATTAAAACAAGGTGTAACTTTTGAGCACTTATTAAATGATATTCGTGATGCTGGCTTGACGAAAGAGGAATCACAACAAATCCTACTTTTATAGAAGAAAGACTTGCACAATATCGCAAGAGATTTTCGTATAGATTATAGTACAAAACGCTACCGTAACGATGCAATATGGCTATTCGTAAGATAAACGAGGATTTACATAATCTTACTGTCTGGTTTAGCAATAATGGTCTTACATTAAACGCCAAAAAGTCGCAGGCGATTTGCATAACCTCCGATAAAAGAACTGGTGATTATATAACTAAAAATCATAACATTGTAGTAAATAGTGAAGTCGTACAGTGGAGTAGTCATGCAAAAAACCTAGGTATTATAATAGAAGATAAATTATCATTCGAATTGCATGTGAGACATATTTCAAACTCATGTTAGTTAAGGAGCTTATTTATCCGCATTTATACTATTGCACTATGGTATTTTTTCAAATCTCACATAATACAACAAAACTAAACTACAGCGAGTACAAAGCGCTTGCGTAAGATTTGTCTGTAACATTACATACAAAGAGCTCAATGTAAAACAACGTAGTATGTATCTGTAGTAGAGGTGGGCAATCCGATTCATTTTTGGGAGTCGATTCTTACGATTCAATCAATCAACATGAATCGATTCATTCGATTTGTTCATTTGAACGATTCAGTTTCGTTCGGTTAGGTCCCCCTGAATTTTAGGTTTTGCACCGAGCGCGTCTGTATTCTTGAAACCAGACGGTATGTCTATGTATGAATCATGAACCTTCCATACTATCTTTGCTATGCTTGCTAAAATGCGCTTGCCGCTTGGTCAGTTATCAGTTTAATTGCATTGCAGTTGCAGGTATTACTTATGAGACAGTGGCACCAACCAAGTTTAAGATTCGGTTTCGTTTAGTTCGTCCCGTTCGCGTTCGGGTTTCAATTTTTGAATGGCGCATTGCGTCGTACGATCAAAATCTAATACAAACGACGAACCGAGACAAGAAGAAACCGATTCATAGGATTCACGATTCTTTATTCAGATTTAAATCACGCTGCGCAGCGTCGTACAAAACGTAACTTCGAATCAATTGAACGACGAATCGAGACAGGAAAGAACCGATTCAGACGATTCTTTGGTCGGAGTCGTTCAAATGAACGATTCGTTCATGAATCGCCCCACCTCTAATCTGTAGGTATTGTATGTTTTTGTATACTCTGATCTGTACTAAAACGCCAAGATATTTGTACGACTTGTTGAGCAAAAGATCAGAAGTTCACAATGTAAATATCAGGTACAATAGTTATACAATACCACAACATCGAACAGCTAAATTTGAGGGCTGTTTTCTATATATGGCTCCCACATTGTTAAATAAGTTCTTTCATATGTTTCCAGAGCAGCCACCTTCTATTAAGACTGCCTTGTTAGAATTAGTTAGTAACACGATTTAAGATAGTCTTGTTATGTTGCTAGCATGTACTGTATTGTCTTATATTAAGTTTGTGTGTGTACAGCATTTGCTTATATTTGTGTGATGCCCCGGGAGGGTGGAAGCCTGGCTTTGCCAAACCCCCTCGGTTTGTATACCTCTTTGGTATTCAATAAATGGATTTATTATTATTATTATATAAAACAAATTACAAATTATCACAAATTTTAATAAAAACGAACTACGAAGTCTATGTGTGGTCAAACCTCGTGCTAATGTTTTCAGTAGCATCGGTTTTATTCAAAAGGCCATCCATTATATTTTTTTCTTCAACAATTGTTGGTTTATTAAATTTTGATACGTCTTTAATTTGCTTCTATTTTGTTGTAACCAAATTGTAGCAACTGTTGAATTTGAAAAGACGTCATTATTTTCAAAGCAAAATCGTTGATATCAAGAAGCCCTAAATCACTTCCAACATCTTGTTCTTTATACCGGGTGGCCATAAGTATCTGGTATCACATTACCTTTGGAATCAACAGCGCTTTATTAAAGCGATGAATCCAACTAAACTAAATGTCATTAATGTCATGACAACTAAAATTCCTATCTGTCAAGAATTATTACAGATTGCAATAAGTAATGGAGATAGAACAGGAGATTTTTATAATCGAGTCGTAGGCTAAACTGCAGAATCCAGGGCACATTCTCCTCCGCTTATTGCATTTTATTATATTACATAGGTACCAATACTTATTGTAATTGAAATATAATACTAACCCAACATTTATAAGTAGCTAATTCCATGGCTACCGAGATCTCAGATATTTATGGCCACCCGGTATAACAATACTGGACACTTCTCACATAGACTTTTCGTATGTTCAACCCACAATTTTACGCTTATTGCATCGTTATGGTGGCGTTTTGTACTATAATCTATACCTACAAAAATCTCTTAGCCCAGCTACAGTAGGATCGGCCTGCCGAAAAAAACCAAGTGAGCTGAGATTTTGCATACACCTTTGACATTACAAATAATGTCTCAAAAGTCCCCATCGATATCGCGCTTGCGTTTTGAGTTATTCAAGGTCAAATGTCACAGAAATAAGTTTTTCGCAAATATCTCGCTTTCTATGGGTCGTATGACTTTTTTAGTTATTACAAAAAA
This sequence comes from Agriotes lineatus, assembly GCA_940337035.1. Taxonomy (NCBI): domain Eukaryota; kingdom Metazoa; phylum Arthropoda; class Insecta; order Coleoptera; family Elateridae; genus Agriotes; species Agriotes lineatus. The sequence goes on along the minus strand of OW679197.1, from coordinate 60,357,608 downwards.
TGAATGCTAGGAAATTCTCTACAAAACAGATTATATAGTTTTTTTACATACAACTAACCGTTCAGTAAATAACACACTATTAAGTTTAGCTTAAACAAGGTTAACAATTTAATGTCAATATGATAGATGTCAAAAGTGTTACCAATACAAAACTTGGAAATTACTGGATTCTAACATTAGTTCTGCCATCTATGACCACTAGTTTGGATTCAAGTTGTAGTGACATCGCCATGGATATGCCATCTACGAGTGCTGGATCAAGTTCAGACGACATCCCCATGGACATGTTGAGCTATAGGTGTTGGTTCAATTTCCAGTGACATCGTAATAGGCATATATGATGAAGAGGTTTGTATTTTTGTGAATTATCTGTTACAATGTTATGTACCTATTTTAATTATGGATTGCAGCTTTGGTGTCACTGTAGGAAACCAGACGACGGCGAACAAATGGTAAAATGTTATAACAGAAAATGTAGAATAAAATGGTACCATTCAGCATGCCTACAATTAAAAAAATTCCTAAAGGAAAGTGGTTATGTGAACTCTGTAAATATACTGCTCCACAAATGAACTGGACCATTTGCATATATTGGTGCAATTTTTAAAAATATTTTCCAAAGGGCAGTCATGAAATTTTTGGTAACCTTTCATGATTGTGTGTCACTATAAAAAGCATTTCTTTTCATAATTCTGTTTAAAGAAAACGAAGTCCATTAATAAAATATCATCATTTTAAAATTTACAATTTTGCCCAAATATTGATAGCACATTGCATACAAAGTATGCTGAATTGTTGCCAAAGATTTTTAAACGTTCTGGAGAGACTCAAAGAACTATTAATTAACCTTTTTTGTGATTCCTCTTATTTTTGTGAAATATAGTTTTTTATAGTTTCATAATTTTTTAATTTTATTAATATGATTTTGTTAATTCTTCAGTTGATATTTGAGAATAGCGAAATTAAATATGCTTAATATGAGTATACTATAAAACAAAAGTTTTTATATACAGTGTGTCCCCGGATAGGTGAAACGACTCTTGTGAAAGGTAAAAAATTCTCGATTTAAATTTTCATTTTTTGGGGTTCAGGTTAAAGGCGAATTTTCAACATAATTTCAGTTTTGAAAAATCAAGTATGCCGTGGAAATTTTAAAAAACCTATTTTTTCTGTGAGGTAATGTACCTTTTATGTGGCAAATACGACAAAAAGTTATTAAAAAAAGTTGTTTAGAATCAACACATAGGCCTCTATACCAAATTTCAAAATCCTCAGCCAACTTTGATCTCTCACAATTTCTTTTATGTTTAGAATTTTACTTTTAACAAAGTTTTTTATTTCATAATAAAAAAACTTTGTAAAAATAAAATTCATTGATTTGGGAAATAAACTTGAAAGAAATGTGAGAGATCAAAGTTGGCCGCGGATTTTGAAATTTGGTAGAGGGGCCTAGATGTTGATTCTAAACATCTTTTCTTTATAGTTGTGTTAAAAATTTGTTACAGCTGTATTTTAAATTATTTCATTTTTAGAAAAACTCCAATCAGCTAATTTACATTTATGATAAAAAACCATGAAAATAGTAAAAATATATTTCGACTTCAATAAGTCTTCTTCAGTTTACATGTATTTTTCATTATAAAATTCTTTCTGTAAGGTAAAATACAATATTAGTTGTTAAAATCACAATAAATTACGATAAATAGGAGAGTGAACGATGTTCTAAAGACCTTAAAAATGCAAGATTTACATACCTTATTAGTCAAAGGGTTCCTTTATAATTTAATTTGTTTCCAAAATTGTTTATTTAAAGCAATTTTCACTTCTGGATTCATTATCAGTGCTCTATACGTTATTCAATTTATTTGTTTCTTTCCCACGTGACTTATTCTAAAAGATCACATATAAATGGAAAAATTTTGCAACAATATCACAGTATATAAGATAAAACTTACTAGTTGTAGAAAATTCTCTTTGCAGAATTGTTTTATAGATATGTTTGATTTTCCAATGGTTAGGAAAATTTGCTAGTGATTTCTGTTATGTTTTGCAGTTTGAATATTGTTTAATTTCCCTGTATGAAAAGAAATATTTTAGATAAAATCGTTCTTTTTTATTAGTAATGTGATTGAACTTACTTGGTTTTAACGATTTTTAAAAAATCAGATGTTTTTTTTAAATAATTTTCAGGCCATCAATTAGTAAAGGAAGAAGATTTCTCTTAATTCGTGTTGATAATTTAATATTTTCTATTGTTTAGCAGAAAGCATGTTGGCATCCTAGGCGAAAATATGGAAAGATTGAAATTTGAAGGTCGTTTTTATTGTTAAACATTACTAAAATATTCTGAAAATAAGGAATAACTGTTATAGTATAAGTTTATATAATTAAAATGTTGTATAACTTACTCTTGTTCCAAAGTTTTTAAATTTTTAGTTATAAACGGCAGTTCGTGTTTGGTCGAGGTGCGGCCATTTTTGCACCTTAAATTTGATTTAGTAGTTTATGACCTGATGAGAAATTTTTACTATAAGTTCTAAAATTTTGCATTTAATACATTAGTTATTATGAAAATATTTAATAAAAATGTTTTTTATTTTATTTGATGATTAATTAGTTTTAGAATAAATTGTGATAAATTATATTTAGTTTTTCAATATCTGTTTTGTAATTAATAGAATGAGGACTTTTTTTAATTTCAATCATTTCCATTATTAGGCGTTTTTGTAGGTTATTCTCTCTTTGCAATATTTTAGGTGATTTAAAATCAAAATTATGAAAATTATCGATTGCGTGATCAGACAAAGCGGTATTGGCAAGGTTAGGTTTTTCTGCTTTTACTTTTATTGAGTTTTTATGCTGAGAAATGTTAAAAAAAAAGAATTTAAGAAATTAAAAAGTCCCCGGTCTAACTTAGATAGGATACAAATTTGCGTAATGCTTTTACGGCGTTATATTGTTTCAAGATTTATCAGTCTGGCTCTGGAATAGCAAAAATTTCTGGAAAATAATAATTGTTTGACAGACTGTCAAAGTTGCTAAGGTTTTGCATGCTGTAAGCATGGAGCGTAGTACGTAGTACTTTTGGCCAGGACAAGACGCGAGCTAACCCAAGTATGTCAGAAGTTTATAACAGCAGCAGAAACAGTAAACCTGAAAATAAACGAAAGCAAATCCAAATTTATGGAACTAGGACCAGCAGAAAAAGCACAAGAACAAAAGGACGATTTGATAGTAGAAACAGGACCAACAAACAGGATAAGGATAGAAAGAGTTAAAAAATATACATACTTAGGAACTGTCATAACCGAGACGGGGGACGAAGAGAAAGAAATTGAAGCAAGATTAGCCAAAGGGGATAAATGTGCAGGGGCTCTAAACAAAATAATAAAATCTAAAAGTGTATCTAGGAAAGCTAAAATCCATCTATATAAAACAGTCATAAGACCAACGGTACTGTATGGGAGCGAAGTGTGGATCCTTAATAGAAAAGTGGAAACGAGGATAGATATATGGGAGAGGAAAATCTTGAAAAGAATATTTGGAGGGAAGAAGGAAGGAGAAATATGGTTAAGACGATCAAATGAGGAAATAAAGAACCTTTACAAACAACCAGAGCTCAGTAATCAAGCTAAAGCAGCAAGGCTGAGGTGGCTAGGGCACTTAGAAAGACAACCAGAAAACAGGATTCCTAAGAAGCTAATGGATACAAACCTAGGAGAAACGAGAAGAAGAGGAAGGCCGAGAAGGAAATGGTTAGACGCAGTTAAAGAGGACCTGCGAGAAAAAGGGATACAGGACTGGAAGACACTAGCTAAAGACCGGAAGAGATGGAGGGAAACCATCAAGCTATGGGCCTAAAAGGCCTGAGTACAGCAACTATATAATATGTAAGCATGGAGCAAGCTGAAATTCGTGCAGTTATTAAATATTTTCATATTAAGGGTTTAGCTCCAAAAGAAATAAAAGATGAACTAGACGGCACATTATGCGAATCTTCCCCTTCATACAGCACAGTTAAAACTTGGGTTGCCGACTTTAAACGTGGTCGCAGGAGTACAGAAAATGCACCGCGTTCAGGAAGACTAAAAACACCCACCACAACAGAAATTATCGAAAAAGTTCATAAAATTGTCTTGAATGACGGCGATTGAAGTTGATGGAGATAGCAAATACTATGGGCATTTCAACAGAGCTGACATATTATATCCTAACTGAAGTTTTGGGGATGAGAAAGTTGTCTGCGCGATGGGTGCCGCGAAAAAAATCTTGAAAAACGACGCGGGTTAGCAAAGAAAAAATTCTGTATCATCGGGATAATGAGCCCTGTCACAAGTCAGTTATTGCCATGGCAAAAATTAATGAATTGCTGTTTGAATTGGTACCCCATGTCCCCTACTCGCCGGACTTAGCTTCCTCAGATTTTAGTTTATTTCCAAACTTGAAAAATGTCATGCTGGAAAGAAATACGAGTCCGATGAAGTTGTGATTGCTGTCACAAATGTCTATTTTGACCAATTGGATGAAAGGGCTTATAGGGATGAAATAAGAGCACTTCAATATAGGTGGACCAAGTGCATTGAACTTGACGGGGATTACGTTGAAAAATAAAATTACTGTTTACATGATTTTCGTTTATTTTCTTGTCTAGGCCGGAGACTTTTCAATTTACCCTCGTACATGCTATAACGCTCATACCTGCATATAGCAGAATATATCTACACTGCATCTCTTGTAATAAGGGTAACACCTGTTAGAGATGCCACAATAAATAAATATTAAATAGCTTCAAAATATCCGTTATGCTTTATGCATTAATAGTTATTTAACCAACAAGTGTGTTAATGAAGGCGATTAATAATCGAAACTGTTTAAAGCACGAACGAGCGATAGCGAGTGAGTGCCTTTAATAGTTGAGATTATTAATCGCCCATTAACAAATGAGTTGATTACAAAATTTTTTTGTTGACCACAAAATCTTTTTTTGTGACAAAAATTTGATTAATACAACCATGCAAAATATCATCAAAACGTCAAAATCACAAAAACAGTTAATTAATGAAAAAGAGTGGATTAATCAAAAACAGTGTATTAATGGCGTCTATTAATTCATACTTTTTTAAGAAAAATAATTCATTAATATTGAAATTAAGAAGCGGTCAACGAAAAAATTATTTTTCATACTTAATTTAGACATTAGTTATTCTTTTATGTTGTGTAGACAGCATGTGTAATTTTATTGATTGTTAATGTAGCTTACATAGTTTCGAAATATCTTTATGTTTCTTATCGTATAGGTACTATTTAATAATTTTTGCTATGTGATATTGTAATTTTGCTTTTTATTAATTATTGGACACATGCAGAAAAAGATAATCAAATAATTTTACATTATATAATAAATGGTGGTGGATAGTATTAACGTTAGATCCTTAATTAACTAATTTTAATAATTTTGTAGATATTATTATTATTATTAAAGTAAAAATAATTAGATTAACTTTGTTAATACAATTTATTTCATAATTATACAATTATAGGAGAGCATAAATTTACGAGTGCAGAAGAAACTGTTAATATCTGATCTACCACAGCAACATCGTCAGCTTTCTTTTTTGCCAGGAACATGGGCATCGTTTCGTGAAGAACTGTATTTTTTTGATGAAGGACACCAATAACGCGTTGGACGTGTATTCTGAAAAAAAGATATAATTAAGATAATTATTGTAACAATATACTTGCACTACCTCACGCTTGCTATATTCCTGGTTGATGCTATATCCCTTGGATCGAGCTGCCGTTTCCCTTTTAGAAAAGCAGAGGCGTAATCACTGTGGCCATATGTAGTCCTACGGAGTCTTTTATTAAAACGCCACGATCTGCCAATACAAAATCTTCTGGCAAGAGATTGTTTAAAATCCCACAATCCTCTGTTACACCTTTATCGCTTATTCTGCCACCATATCCATGTGATACAAATGATATTGATCCAGGAGGAGTGATGCCTATTAGTACCTTTACCGTATTATGTTGTTTGTACGTAGATCATGTAGTACATTGTACTTCAAGGCTACTTGATTTTTTCACTCTCATCTCAAAACAATCGATTATTACTGAAAGCTTGTTGCCAAATGCTACCTTGAAGCATTCTGGCATTGATTTAATTACCTGATCTCGTTCAGGCCAAATAATAAAATGTTTCATCCGATGATACATAATATTCAATGTGGTATAAAATACTCTGGAAATTGTTTGTATGCTGACGTTAAACATGTATGCCAATAAACTAAAATCTAAATGTAATCTAAGTTTTATCACCGTTATCAAAAACATGGCTCTAAGCATGTTTTACGTACTGAATTAGGAATAAATATATATAATTAAATGTGAACTGTATATATTGTATGTATTTGGTATAGCATTTGCCATAGTAGACGTGTGTAAAAGATTTTTTTTTTGTAATGTCACAAACAAAGTATATCTATCTAACGCCCAAAACTTTAAATGCGGCATGTGCCGTGGGCTACAACGTCATTCTTCCATGCTCACGTAAAACTTTTACATTCACTGGAAAACTCTCACTTTTTTTAACTTGTATAACAATTCTTTCCATAATTTTTTTTACTGCGTTCCAACAACGTCGTATTAATTAGGACGCCTTCCAGAGGCGAGCGTTTCCTTTCCAGAGACTTTCCATTTGAAAAAATATTTTTTGGAACTTTTCCTTACTGCCAATCTCTAGCGTGCTTTTAAAACTTTCTTTAGTGCAACAAAAGTTATTAAATTTGTCGTACATTTTAAATGCGGCATATGCCGCGGGTTTCAGCTAGTTAGAACAATAATCCACATTACTTAGAACTAGGCTGTTGACCAAATTCCATTTAGTTTTAGCTGGAAGCACATTTTTGAACTTATACAAATATGAGAATTTAGCATAGCATAAACCGCACTTTATATTTACGTGATGTTCGAAGGATAAATTACTGTCAAGCACTACACCCAGATTTTTAACTTTATCTTTCAAAGGGATCGTATCTTCACCAATCACTATATTTGTAGAGCGCAGCGTAAGAGCTTTTTTGCACATAGATCTCGTACCACAACACATGGCTTCAGACTTTAAGGGATTTAAAGTAAGGCCATGTATGTACATTTATCATTTATATAACTCTGTGTAAGACTATTGTATAATATCATGTTCACTTAAATACATAAGTATAAGCAATGATATCGATCTATAACCCTTGGCCGGAGGGGGTCAGGGGACATACGTAGTATGTATAGTATACATAGATATGTTGAAAAATAAAAGTTATGAGGCAAAAACCTGCATTTTTCTAGTTTTTTTTACATTTTGAGAAATTTGTTCCATTTTTCAAATGCTGTATCTCGGTAAGTATTGGGTCAACAAATAATTTTGATTAATTAAAATTGAAGGAAATGTAATGCTCTAAACTTTGTATAACAATATTTTTCTCGAAAAACGTATGGTTCAGAAAATATAAGCAAAAAACCGAAAAAAGTCCTAAAATTTTGAGGTTTTTCGGCCCTCCCTGAGTTAGCACAGGGTCCTCGAGGTCGAAAACTCAGATTCCACACCTCGTAACATCCCCAAACAATATCCCAAGATTTCATTAACTTGGGAATTGTGTCCAGCTAGAAAGTACCTGCCGACCGGACTAGTAAACCAAATTGATAAATAATTCTGTATTGCTTTTATCTCATTAAGTAAAACGTTTAGATTAGAATTTGACTTTATTGCCGTAGTGTCATCTGCAAACAGCGCTAGGTATGTCGATTTCTGGTGATCCATTGTGCAGATTGTTGATGAAAATTAAAAATAACACGGGACCCAATATTGAGTTCTGCGGGACTCCCTGAAGAATATTTTTCTCAGTGGATTTGAAGCCATTACATCATGTGAATTGCTTTCGGTTATCTAGATATGAACTAATCATATTCAAGATTTCCTGATGGAAACCGTAATATCACAAATTATTAATTAAGGTTGCATGACAAACACAATCAAAGGCCTTTTGCAGATCGCACGCTAGAGCTGCACTATATTCATTACTTTCAAAAGCTTGAACAATTGGTTCAATTATATGATCAACTGCTAAAGAGGTAGATTTATTAACTCTAAACCCAAACTGGTTTCTAAAAACAGATCATGATATTCGAAGAAATTGTAAATTTGTTTTTTCAAGACGGATTCCAGCATTTTCGATAAAACCGGTAAAAGTCAAGTTGGCCTCAAACTTGAAATCATATCTGAATTACTGATTTTAGGAATAGGTATGATCTTAGCGATGTTAAATATATCTTGGAAAACACTTGACCGAAATGGCTTGTTGATCAAATTAGTTAATGGCGATATGGTTACATCTATAATTTTTCTTAATAACCCAACATTCATGTCGTACATATCACGGCTGGTGCTGTTTTTCAGGCTGTTAACTGTTTCTCTAATTTGTGCAATACTAACGGAGGCCTAATGTATGTACATTTATCATTTATATAACTCTGTGTAAGACTATTGTATAATATCATGTTCACTTAAATACATAAGTACAAGCAATGATATCGATCTATAACCCTTGGCCGGAGGGGGTCAGGGGACGGGTGGTTAACATAGCACCACCAACTATTCCGAATGATCTCCAAATCAAGCGCTTGATTCTTTATATCTAGCGCAACTTAGCGCCACAAATTATTACGCTAGCGCCATTACAGTTTCGGATATTTTTACTGGTCTTTTCGGGGGGTGCTAAGTTAACGCTAGCACCACCAATTAACGATAGGCTTCTGAAAACCTAGCGCTAGATTCTCTACACCTAGCGCCACCTGGCGCCACAAATTTTACACCTAGCGCTTTTCCCATTTGAATTGTACGGCATAAAATTGATCGTTAACATAGCACCACCAACTATTCCAAATGATCTCCAAATCAAGCGTTTGATTCTTTATATCTAGCGCCACCTAGCGCCACAAATTATTACACTACCGCCATTGCGGTTTCGGATATTTTTACTGGTCTTTTCGGGGGGTGCTAAGTTAACGCTAGCACCACCAATTAACGATAGGCTTCTGAAAACCTAGCGCTAGATTATCTACACCTAGCGCCACCTGGCGCCACAAATTGTACACCTAGCGCTTTTCCCATTTGAATTGTACGGCATAAAATTGATCGTTAACATAGCACCACCAACTATTCCAAATGATCTCCAAATCAAGCGCTTGATTCTTTATATCTAGCGCTACCTAGCGCCACAAATTATTACGCTACCGCCATTGCGGTTTCCGATATTTTTTACTGGTTTTTTCGGGGGGTGCTAAGTTAACGCTAGCATCACCGATTAACGATAGGCTTCTGAAAACCTAGCGCTAGATTCTCTTCACATAGCGTAATCTGGCGCCACAAATTATTACGCTAGCGCCATTGCAGTTTCGGGTTTTTTACTTTTTATTTCCGGGGGTTCTAAGTTAACGTTTTCACCACCAATAATTAACGACAGACTACTGAAAACCTAGCGCTAGACCCTTCAGACCGAGCACCATTCTGCAACATCGATTTCAAAGCTAGCTCCATCTTGTACTAAATTACCTATATTGGTTGACATTACTGAGATAATTTAATTCAATTTTGTTCAACACATACTGTTGGACAAAATTGTACCAGTAGAATATTCCACAGCATGCACTGTTTAGTGCAATTATAATTTTGAAGCGAGTACATCATATACATATACATACTTACACAGGATAAGAAAACAAAAAGTTTCTATCATATAATAAAATAAAAATATAGGTCGTTGTATGTGACTCCCTAAATTACAAAGTAGTGAATAATTTTCGTTTTCTCACCCTGTATATATCTGCAATGAAAAAATAAACTTCAAGAAAGTTCCAATATATATAATGTATTTAAAAACAAAAATGAAAATTTTATAAAACTATAAAGCAAATTAAGGTATAGATAGGAGCAGGTAATACGATCTACTTAAAATATTTTATTAAATTACTCGAACGCTATAATAATAAAGTAAGATAAAAATATAAAGCAAGCTCTTCTTATAGAAACTAAAAAAACATTACGGGTGGGCCTTCTGCACGTGCAGTTAATACGACCAATAATTTAAAACGTTACAATTTGTGCAAGCAAATGGCATCATAACCCGCACTACCTTGTAACAAAAAAAAAATTATAATGAATAGAACAAAGAAAAGCAACGAATTACTGTGGTAGAGGAACAGCAACTTTTCGTTATTTGGAGATCATTGTATTCTTCCCACTTGTCATTATGACGATACGCGTATGCAATAAAATGGCCAATCAGCGTAACCTCGTAACCTCCAACATACCCAATGCAACCTCGTAAAATATATTTTGTGCTGTTCACCTTCAAATGCTTTGGAACATCGTCTAATCTTACAATAAATTCCCCTCTTTTACTAATGACATTTAATGGTTCTATTATTAAAAAGTTGCCTACAGAAATTTTTGGAGGTACAATTCCTTGTTGAGCATTGACCACAAAAACATTGTTTAGGACTAATATATGATTCCATTGCTGCTTCAATTTCTTTAACATTTTGAACAACCAAGGCAACTGATTTTATGGGCTGCTGTGACATGTCTCCTCAGTCATTACATTGCATTTCTTGCAAACCCATGTAAACGTCATCTAATATTTTTCCGAAAATATTTTTTAGTGTATCAGCACATTTAATCAATGTTATGTTTTGGGGCAACAATTCTTTTTCAAAATCGGCGTATAAATAAAATATAACTTACTTGTGCATGTACCTACTATATTACAATTCTATAAAAACTTTCAGGCAATTTATTAAAAAGGAGGCTGCAGGCACTGCACTATAACCGGCAGTCACAGCACTATAACCCGCACAACTGATTCAGAGTTATACTTTATTCAGCTAATCGAGTCAGTAAAGTCTGCAACCCGAGTTACAAATATCAGCACTAAGTTCATTACTAATAGATACGATTTTATTAAAGTTTACATCACAGGATGTAAGAATAATATACAGGGTTAGTCATGAGTGGGTTACTTCTGACCAAAAGTTGAAGACAACCCATCATACAAAAAACGCATATCACTTGATACAATATTTAATATGATTAATAAATTGAATGAAAGTCCCCAACTTTCTGTTTACATGTCATTGGTGTAAGTCTATGTCAAATTCGAGGTTAGCAGATTAGGTTTTGGTCAGTTTGTGTCAAAACTTATTTCTTATTTCTTATTTTTCATATTAAAAACATGACTGATTGATTATGGCATTCATAAAAGCAGCGAAAAGGCTATGTCTCTTTAATCCAAATTCTCTGTCAAGTTTAGTGGTAATCTAGTTACGGCTGATAATTGAAACTTCGGTGAATGAAGTGTAGAGTTGCAACTACAGTCACAGTAAATATGAAAATCTACTATTGCATTTATGACACCAGACGGAGAAAGGTTGGAACAGCGAAGAACATAGCGCTAGGTTTTCAAAAGTCTGTATTTAGTTGATGATGCACACGTTCAAGGGTTGTATTTACCATGCCAATATTACGAGAGAAAACCACGTTAATCAGAGGACAAGGTGTTGATTATCGCGTATTCAGGCACCGATTGTGCAAAAATTGATATTATAGTCATTCTATTGGTTGGTGACGTTATGAGTAGAATGGTTTCAGGAATTTCATCCCGTGCTATTTATTTGGGTCTGAAGAGTCTGGCGCTATGTTTTAAAAAACCTGACATTGGTTGGTGGTGTAAACACTAACTCAATAGCCCCCGAAAAGAACAGTAAAACATGCGAAACTGTAATAGCGCTAGGGTAATAATTTGTGACGCTAGATACGGCTGGATATAAAGAATCTAGTGCTAGGTTTTCAGAAGCCTATCCTTAATCGGTGGTGCTAGCGTTAACTTAGCACCCCCGAAAAAACCAGTAAAAATATCCGAAACCGCAATGGCGGTAGCGTAATAATTTGTGGCGCTAGGTGGCGCTAGATATAAAGAATCAAGCGCTTGATTTGGAGATCATTTGGAATAGTTGGTGGTGCTATGTTAACGATCAATTTTATGCCGTACAATTCAAATGGGAAAAGCGGTAGGTGTAAAATTTGTGGCGCCAGGTGGCGCTAGGTGTAGAGAATCTAGCGCTAGGTTTTCAGAAGTCTATAGTTAATTGGTGGTGCTAGCGTTAACTTAGCACCCCCCGAAAAGACCAGTAAAAATATCCGAAACCGCAATGGCGGTAGCGTAATAATTTGTGGCGCTAGGTGGCGCTAGATATAAAGAATCAAACGCTTGATTTGGAGATCATTTGGAATAGTTGGTGGTGCTATGTTAACGGTCAATTTTATGCCGTACAATTCAAATGGGAAAAGCGCTAGGTGTAAAATTTGTGGCGCCAGGTGGCGCTAGGTGTAGAGAATCTAGCGCTAGGTTTTCAGAAGCCTATCGTTAATTGGTGGTGCTAGCGTTAACTTAGCACCTCCCGAAAAGACCAGTAAAAATATCCGAAACCGCAATGGCGGTAGCGTAATAATTTGTGGCGCTAGGTGGCGCTAGATATAAAGAATCAAGCGCTTGATTTGGAGATCATTTGGAATAGTTGGTGGTGCTATGTTAACGATCAATTTTATGCCGTACAATTCAAATGGGAAAAGCGCTAGGTGTAAAATTTGTGGCGCCAGGTGGCGCTAGGTGTAGAGAATCTAGCGCTAGGTTTCAGAAACCTATCGTTAATTGGTGGTGCTAGCGTTAACTTAGCACCTCCCGGAAAAGACCAGTAAAAATATCCGAAACCGCAATGGCGGTAGCGTAATAATTTGTGGCGCTAGGTGGCGCTAGATATAAAGAATCAAGCGCTTGATTTGGAGATCATTTGGAATAGTTGGTGGTGCTATGTTAACGATCAATTTTATGCCGTACAATTCAAATGGGAAAAGCGCTAGGTGTAAAATTTGTGGCGCCAGGTGGCGCTAGGTGTAGAGAATCTAGCGCTAGGTTTTCAGAAGCCTATCGTTAATTGGTGGTGCTAGCGTTAACTTAGCACCCCCGAAAAGACCAGTAAAAATATCCGAAACCGCAATGGCGGTAGCGTAATAATTTGTGGCGCTAGGTGGCGCTAGATATAAAGAATCAAGCGCTTGATTTGGAGATCATTTGGAATAGTTGGTGGTGCTATGTTAACGATCAATTTTATGCCGTACAATTCAAATGGGAAAAGCGGTAGGTGTAAAATTTGTGGCGCCAGGTGGCGCTAGGTGTAGAGAATCTAGCGCTAGGTTTTCAGAAGTCTATAGTTAATTGGTGGTGCTAGCGTTAACTTAGCACCCCCCCGAAAAGACCAGTAAAAATATCCGAAACCGCAATGGCGGTAGCGTAATAATTTGTGGCGCTAGGTGGCGCTAGATATAAAGAATCAAGCGCTTGATTTGGAGATCATTTGGAAAAGTTGGTGGTGCTATGTTAACGATCAATTTTATGCCGTACAATTCAAATGGGAAAAGCGGTAGGTGTAAAATTTGTGGCGCCAGGTGGCGCTAGGTGTAGAGAATCTAGCGCTAGGTTTTCAGAAGTCTATAGTTAATTGGTGGTGCTAGCGTTAACTTAGCACCCCTCCGAAAAGACCAGTAAAAATATCCGAAACCGCAATGGCGGTATCGTAATAATTTGTGGCGCTAGGTGGCGCTAGATATAAAGAATCAAGCGCTTGATTTGGAGATCATTTGGAATAGTTGGTGGTGCTATGTTAACGATTAATTTTATGCCGTACAATTCAAATGGGAAAAGCGCTAGGTGTAAAATTTGTGGCGCCAGGTGGCGCTAGGTGTAGAGAATCTAGCGCTAGGTTTTCAGAAGTCTATAGTTAATTGGTGGTGCTAGCGTTAACTTAGCACCCCTCCGAAAAGACCAGTAAAAATATCCGAAACCGCAATGGCGGTAGCGTAATAATTTGTGGCGCTAGGTGGCGCTAGATATAAAGAATCAAGCGCTTGATTTGGAGATCATTTGGAATAGTTGGTGGTGCTATGTTAACGATTAATTTTATGCCGTACAATTCAAATGGGAAAAGCGCTAGGTGTAAAATTTGTGGCGCCAGGTGGCGCTAGGTGTAGAGAATCTAGCGCTAGGTTTTCAGAAACCTATCGTTAATTGGTGGTGCTAGCGTTAACTTAGCACCCCCCGAAAAGACCAGTAAAAATATCCGAAACTCTAATGGCGCTAGCGTAATAATTTGTGGCGCTAGGTTGCGCTAGATATAAAGAATCAAGCGCTTGATTTGGAGATCATTCGGAATAGTTGGTGGTGCTATGTTAACGATCAATTTTATGCCGTACAATTCAAATGGAAAAGCGGTAGGTGTAAAATTTGTTGCGCCAGGTGGCGCTAGGTGTAGATAATCTAGCGCTAGGTTTTCAGAAGTCTATAGTTAATTGGTGGTGCTAGCGTTAACTTAGCACCCCCCGAAAAGACCAGTAAAAATATCCGAAACCGCAATGGCGGTAGCGTAATAATTTGTGGCGCTAGGTGGCGCTAGATATAAAGAATCAAGCGCTTGATATGGAGATCATTTGGAATAGTTGGTGGTGCTATGTTAACGGTCAATTTTATGCCGTACAATTCAAATGGGAAAAGCGTTAGGTGTAAAATTTGTGGCGCCAGGTGGCGCTAGGTGTAGAGAATCTAGCGCTAGGTTTTCAGAAGCCTATCGTTAATTGGTGGTGCTAGCGTTAACTTAGCACCCCCCGAAAAGACCAGTAAAAATATCCGAAACCGCAATGGCGGTAGCGTAATAATTTGTGGCGCTAGGTGGCGCTAGATATAAAGAATCAAGCGCTTGATTTGGAGATCATTTGGAATAGTTGGTGGTGCTATGTTAACGATCAATTTTATGCCGTACAATTCAAATGGGAAAAGCGGTAGGTGTAAAATTTGTGGCGCCAGGTGGCGCTAGGTGTAGATAATCTAGCGCTAGGTTTTCAGAAGTCTATAGTTAATTGGTAGTGCTAGCGTTAACTTAGCACCCCCCGAAAAGACCAGTAAAAATATCCGAAACCGCAATGGCGGTAGCGTAATAATTTGTGGCGGTAGGTGGCGCTAGATATAAAGAATCAAGCGCTTGATTTGGAGATCATTTGGAATAGTTGGTGGTGCTATGTTAACGGTCAATTTTATGCCGTACAATTCAAATGGGAAAAGCGCTAGGTGTAAAATTTGTGGCGCCAGGTGGCGCTAGGTGTAGAGAATCTAGCGCTAGGTTTTTAGAAGTCTATAGTTAATTGGTGGTGCTAGCGTTAACTTAGCACCCCCCCGAAAAGACCAGTAAAAATATCCGAAACCGCAATGGCGGTAGCGTAATAATTTGTGGCGCTAGGTGGCGCTAGATATAAAGAATCAAGCGCTTGATTTGGAGATCATTTGGAATAGTTGGTGGTGCTATGTTAACGATCAATTTTATGCCGTACAATTCAAATGGGAAAAGCGGTAGGTGTAAAATTTGTGGCGCCAGGTGGCGCTAGGTGTAGAGAATCTAGCGCTAGGTTTTCAGAAGTCTATAGTTAATTGGTGGTGCTAGCGTTAACTTAGCACCCCTCCGAAAAGACCAGTAAAAATATCCGAAACCGCAATGGCGGTATCGTAATAATTTGTGGCGCTAGGTGGCGCTAGATATAAAGAATCAAGCGCTTGATTTGGAGATCATTTGGAATAGTTGGTGGTGCTATGTTAACGATTAATTTTATGCCGTACAATTCAAATGGGAAAAGCGCTAGGTG
The DNA here is from genome assembly GCA_940337035.1 of Agriotes lineatus. Lineage (NCBI taxonomy): Eukaryota > Metazoa > Arthropoda > Insecta > Coleoptera > Elateridae > Agriotes > Agriotes lineatus. The sequence goes on along the minus strand of OW679197.1, from coordinate 60,341,815 downwards.
TAAAATTTGTGGCGCCAGGTGGCGCTAGGTGTAGAGAATCTAGCGCTAGGTTTTCAGAAACCTATCGTTAATTGGTGGTGCTAGCGTTAACTTAGGCACCCCCCGAAAAGACCAGTAAAAATATCCGAAACTCTAATGGCGCTAGCGTAATAATTTGTGGCGCTAGGTTGCGCTAGATATAAAGAATCAAGCGCTTGATTTGGAGATCATTCGGAAGAGTTGGTGGTGCTATGTTAACGATCAATTTTATGCCGTACAATTCAAATGGGAAAAGCGGTAGGTGTAAAATTTGTGGCGCCAGGTGGCGCTAGGTGTAGATAATCTAGCGCTAGGTTTTCAGAAGTCTATAGTTAATTGGTGGTGCTAGCGTTAACTTAGCACCCCCCGAAAAGACCAGTAAAAATATCCGAAACCGCAATGGCGGTAGCGTAATAATTTGTGGCGCTAGGTGGCGCTAGATATAAAGAATCAAGCGCTTGATATGGAGATCATTTGGAATAGTTGGTGGTGCTATGTTAACGGTCAATTTTATGCCGTACAATTCAAATGGGAAAAGCGTTAGGTGTAAAATTTGTGGCGCCAGGTGGCGCTAGGTGTAGAGAATCTAGCGCTAGGTTTTCAGAAGCCTATCGTTAATTGGTGGTGCTAGCGTTAACTTAGCACCCCCCGAAAAGACCAGTAAAAATATCCGAAACCGCAATGGCGGTAGCGTAATAATTTGTGGCGCTAGGTGGCGCTAGATATAAAGAATCAAGCGCTTGATTTGGAGATCATTTGGAATAGTTGGTGGTGCTATGTTAACGATCAATTTTATGCCGTACAATTCAAATGGGAAAAGCGGTAGGTGTAAAATTTGTGGCGCCAGGTGGCGCTAGGTGTAGATAATCTAGCGCTAGGTTTTCAGAAGTCTATAGTTAATTGGTAGTGCTAGCGTTAACTTAGCACCCCCCGAAAAGACCAGTAAAAATATCCGAAACCGCAATGGCGGTAGCGTAATAATTTGTGGCGGTAGGTGGCGCTAGATATAAAGAATCAAGCGCTTGATTTGGAGATCATTTGGAATAGTTGGTGGTGCTATGTTAACGGTCAATTTTATGCCGTACAATTCAAATGGGAAAAGCGCTAGGTGTAAAATTTGTGGCGCCAGGTGGCGCTAGGTGTAGAGAATCTAGCGCTAGGTTTTTAGAAGTCTATAGTTAATTGGTGGTGCTAGCGTTAACTTAGCACCCCCCCGAAAAGACCAGTAAAAATATCCGAAACCGCAATGGCGGTAGCGTAATAATTTGTGGCGCTAGGTGGCGCTAGATATAAAGAATCAAGCGCTTGATTTGGAGATCATTTGGAATAGTTGGTGGTGCTATGTTAACGATCAATTTTATGCCGTACAATTCAAATGGGAAAAGCGGTAGGTGTAAAATTTGTGGCGCCAGGTGGCGCTAGGTGTAGAGAATCTAGCGCTAGGTTTTCAGAAGTCTATAGTTAATTGGTGGTGCTAGCGTTAACTTAGCACCCCTCCGAAAAGACCAGTAAAAATATCCGAAACCGCAATGGCGGTATCGTAATAATTTGTGGCGCTAGGTGGCGCTAGATATAAAGAATCAAGCGCTTGATTTGGAGATCATTTGGAATAGTTGGTGGTGCTATGTTAACGATTAATTTTATGCCGTACAATTCAAATGGGAAAAGCGCTAGGTGTAAAATTTGTGGCGCCAGGTGGCGCTAGGTGTAGAGAATCTAGCGCTAGGTTTTCAGAAACCTATCGTTAATTGGTGGTGCTAGCGTTAACTTAGCACCCCCCGAAAAGACCAGTAAAAATATCCGAAACTCTAATGGCGCTAGCGTAATAATTTGTGGCGCTAGGTTGCGCTAGATATAAAGAATCAAGCGCTTGATTTGGAGATCATTCGGAAGAGTTGGTGGTGCTATGTTAACGATCAATTTTATGCCGTACAATTCAAATGGGAAAAGCGGTAGGTGTAAAATTTGTTGCGCCAGGTGGCGCTAGGTGTAGATAATCTAGCGCTAGGTTTTCAGAAGTCTATAGTTAATTGGTGGTGCTAGCGTTAACTTAGCACCCCCCGAAAAGACCAGTAAAAATATCCGAAACCGCAATGGCGGTAGCGTAATAATTTGTGGCGCTAGGTGGCGCTAGATATAAAGAATCAAGCGCTTGATATGGAGATCATTTGGAATAGTTGGTGGTGCTATGTTAACGGTCAATTTTATGCCGTACAATTCAAATGGGAAAAGCGTTAGGTGTAAAATTTGTGGCGCCAGGTGGCGCTAGGTGTAGAGAATCTAGCGCTAGGTTTTCAGAAGCCTATCGTTAATTGGTGGTGCTAGCGTTAACTTAGCACCCCCCGAAAAGACCAGTAAAAATATCCGAAACCGCAATGGCGGTAGCGTAATAATTTGTGGCGCTAGGTGGCGCTAGATATAAAGAATCAAGCGCTTGATTTGGAGATCATTTGGAATAGTTGGTGGTGCTATGTTAACGATCAATTTTATGCCGTACAATTCAAATGGGAAAAGCGGTAGGTGTAAAATTTGTGGCGCCAGGTGGCGCTAGGTGTAGATAATCTAGCGCTAGGTTTTCAGAAGTCTATAGTTAATTGGTAGTGCTAGCGTTAACTTAGCACCCCCCGAAAAGACCAGTAAAAATATCCGAAACCGCAATGGCGGTAGCGTAATAATTTGTGGCGGTAGGTGGCGCTAGATATAAAGAATCAAGCGCTTGATTTGGAGATCATTTGGAATAGTTGGTGGTGCTATGTTAACGGTCAATTTTATGCCGTACAATTCAAATGGGAAAAGCGCTAGGTGTAAAATTTGTGGCGCCAGGTGGCGCTAGGTGTAGAGAATCTAGCGCTAGGTTTTTAGAAGTCTATAGTTAATTGGTGGTGCTAGCGTTAACTTAGCACCCCCCGAAAAGACCAGTAAAAATATCCGAAACCGCAATGGCGGTAGCGTAATAATTTGTGGCGCTAGGTGGCGCTAGATATAAAGAATCAAGCGCTTGATTTGGAGATCATTTGGAATAGTTGGTGGTGCTATGTTAACGATCAATTTTATGCCGTACAATTCAAATGGGAAAAGCGGTAGGTGTAAAATTTGTGGCGCCAGGTGGCGCTAGGTGTAGAGAATCTAGCGCTAGGTTTTCAGAAGTCTATAGTTAATTGGTGGTGCTAGCGTTAACTTAGCACCCCTCCGAAAAGACCAGTAAAAATATCCGAAACCGCAATGGCGGTATCGTAATAATTTGTGGCGCTAGGTGGCGCTAGATATAAAGAATCAAGCGCTTGATTTGGAGATCATTTGGAATAGTTGGTGGTGCTATGTTAACGATTAATTTTATGCCGTACAATTCAAATGGGAAAAGCGCTAGGTGTAAAATTTGTGGCGCCAGGTGGCGCTAGGTGTAGAGAATCTAGCGCTAGGTTTTCAGAAACCTATCGTTAATTGGTGGTGCTAGCGTTAACTTAGCACCCCCCGAAAAGACCAGTAAAAATATCCGAAACTCTAATGGCGCTAGCGTAATAATTTGTGGCGCTAGGTTGCGCTAGATATAAAGAATCAAGCGCTTGATTTGGAGATCATTCGGAAGAGTTGGTGGTGCTATGTTAACGATCAATTTTATGCCGTACAATTCAAATGGGAAAAGCGGTAGGTGTAAAATTTGTGGCGCCAGGTGGCGCTAGGTGTAGATAATCTAGCGCTAGGTTTTCAGAAGTCTATAGTTAATTGGTGGTGCTAGCGTTAACTTAGCACCCCCCGAAAAGACCAGTAAAAATATCCGAAACCGCAATGGCGGTAGCGTAATAATTTGTGGCGCTAGGTGGCGCTAGATATAAAGAATCAAGCGCTTGATATGGAGATCATTTGGAATAGTTGGTGGTGCTATGTTAACGGTCAATTTTATGCCGTACAATTCAAATGGGAAAAGCGTTAGGTGTAAAATTTGTGGCGCCAGGTGGCGCTAGGTGTAGAGAATCTAGCGCTAGGTTTTCAGAAGCCTATCGTTAATTGGTGGTGCTAGCGTTAACTTAGCACCCCCCGAAAAGACCAGTAAAAATATCCGAAACCGCAATGGCGGTAGCGTAATAATTTGTGGCGCTAGGTGGCGCTAGATATAAAGAATCAAGCGCTTGATTTGGAGATCATTTGGAATAGTTGGTGGTGCTATGTTAACGATCAATTTTATGCCGTACAATTCAAATGGGAAAAGCGGTAGGTGTAAAATTTGTGGCGCCAGGTGGCGCTAGGTGTAGATAATCTAGCGCTAGGTTTTCAGAAGTCTATAGTTAATTGGTAGTGCTAGCGTTAACTTAGCACCCCCCGAAAAGACCAGTAAAAATATCCGAAACCGCAATGGCGGTAGCGTAATAATTTGTGGCGGTAGGTGGCGCTAGATATAAAGAATCAAGCGCTTGATTTGGAGATCATTTGGAATAGTTGGTGGTGCTATGTTAACGGTCAATTTTATGCCGTACAATTCAAATGGGAAAAGCGCTAGGTGTAAAATTTGTGGCGCCAGGTGGCGCTAGGTGTAGAGAATCTAGCGCTAGGTTTTTAGAAGTCTATAGTTAATTGGTGGTGCTAGCGTTAACTTAGCACCCCCCCGAAAAGACCAGTAAAAATATCCGAAACCGCAATGGCGGTAGCGTAATAATTTGTGGCGCTAGGTGGCGCTAGATATAAAGAATCAAGCGCTTGATTTGGAGATCATTTGGAATAGTTGGTGGTGCTATGTTAACGATCAATTTTATGCCGTACAATTCAAATGGGAAAAGCGGTAGGTGTAAAATTTGTGGCGCCAGGTGGCGCTAGGTGTAGAGAATCTAGCGCTAGGTTTTCAGAAGTCTATAGTTAATTGGTGGTGCTAGCGTTAACTTAGCACCCCTCCGAAAAGACCAGTAAAAATATCCGAAACCGCAATGGCGGTATCGTAATAATTTGTGGCGCTAGGTGGCGCTAGATATAAAGAATCAAGCGCTTGATTTGGAGATCATTTGGAATAGTTGGTGGTGCTATGTTAACGATTAATTTTATGCCGTACAATTCAAATGGGAAAAGCGCTAGGTGTAAAATTTGTGGCGCCAGGTGGCGCTAGGTGTAGAGAATCTAGCGCTAGGTTTTCAGAAACCTATCGTTAATTGGTGGTGCTAGCGTTAACTTAGCACCCCCCGAAAAGACCAGTAAAAATATCCGAAACTCTAATGGCGCTAGCGTAATAATTTGTGGCGCTAGGTTGCGCTAGATATAAAGAATCAAGCGCTTGATTTGGAGATCATTCGGAAGAGTTGGTGGTGCTATGTTAACGATCAATTTTATGCCGTACAATTCAAATGGGAAAAGCGGTAGGTGTAAAATTTGTGGCGCCAGGTGGCGCTAGGTGTAGATAATCTAGCGCTAGGTTTTCAGAAGTCTATAGTTAATTGGTGGTGCTAGCGTTAACTTAGCACCCCCCGAAAAGACCAGTAAAAATATCCGAAACCGCAATGGCGGTAGCGTAATAATTTGTGGCGCTAGGTGGCGCTAGATATAAAGAATCAAGCGCTTGATATGGAGATCATTTGGAATAGTTGGTGGTGCTATGTTAACGGTCAATTTTATGCCGTACAATTCAAATGGGAAAAGCGTTAGGTGTAAAATTTGTGGCGCCAGGTGGCGCTAGGTGTAGAGAATCTAGCGCTAGGTTTTCAGAAGCCTATCGTTAATTGGTGGTGCTAGCGTTAACTTAGCACCCCCCGAAAAGACCAGTAAAAATATCCGAAACCGCAATGGCGGTAGCGTAATAATTTGTGGCGCTAGGTGGCGCTAGATATAAAGAATCAAGCGCTTGATTTGGAGATCATTTGGAATAGTTGGTGGTGCTATGTTAACGATCAATTTTATGCCGTACAATTCAAATGGGAAAAGCGGTAGGTGTAAAATTTGTGGCGCCAGGTGGCGCTAGGTGTAGATAATCTAGCGCTAGGTTTTCAGAAGTTTATAGTTAATTGGTGGTGCTAGCGTTAACTTAGCACCCCCCGAAAAGACCAGTAAAAATATCCGAAACCGCAATGGCGGTAGCGTAATAATTTGTGGCGGTAGGTGGCGCTAGATATAAAGAATCAAGCGCTTGATTTGGAGATCATTTGGAATAGTTGGTGGTGCTTTGTTAACGGTCAATTTTATGCCGTACAATTCAAATGGGAAAAGCGCTAGGTGTAAAATTTGTGGCGCCAGGTGGCGCTAGGTGTAGAGAATCTAGCGCTAGGTTTTCAGAAGCCTATCGTTAATTGGTGGTGCTAGCGTTAACTTAGCACCCCCCGAAAAGACCAGTAAAAATATCCGAAACCGCAATGGCGGTAGCGTAATAATTTGTGGCGCTAGGTGGCGCTAGATATAAAGAATCAAGCGCTTGATTTGGAGATCATTTGGAATAGTTGGTGGTGCTATGTTAACGATCAATTTTATGCCGTACAATTCAAATGGGAAAAGCGGTAGGTGTAAAATTTGTGGCGCCAGGTGGCGCTAGGTGTAGAGAATCTAGCGCTAGGTTTTCAGAAACCTATCGTTAATTGGTGGTGCTAGCGTTAACTTAGCACCCCCCGAAAAGACCAGTAAAAATATCCGAAACTCTAATGGCGCTAGCGTAATAATTTGTGGCGCTAGGTTGCGCTAGATATAAAGAATCAAGCGCTTGATTTGGAGATCATTCGGAATAGTTGGTGGTGCTATGTTAACCGACCCTCAGGGGACATACATAGTATGTATAGTATACATAGATATGTTGAAAAATAAAAGTTATGAGGCAAAAACCTGCATTTTTCTAGTTATTTTTACATTTTGAGAAATTTGTTCCATCTTTCAACTGCTGTATATCGGTAAGTATTGGATCAACAAATAATTTTGAAATGTAATGCTCTACAACTTTGTATAACAATATTTTTCTCGAAAAACGTATGGTTCAGAAGATATAAGCAAAAAACCGAAAAAAAGTCCGAAAATGTCGATGTTTTTCGGCCCTCCCCGAGTTAGCACAGGGTCCTCGAGGTCGAAAACTCAGATTCCACACCCCGTACGATCCCCAAACAATATCCCAACATTTCATTAACTTGGGAATTGTGTCCAGCTAGAAATTACCTGCCGACCGGACTATTAGTTGTGTTAATACAAAAGGTTTTTATTTTATTTTTTTCGGGTGCATAATTATTTATTTATTTATGAACTAGATTTCATTCTAAAAGAGGCTCCCACAAGAAACATGGCGGATGTAAAATCATGTGACCTAAAAGTTCAGATTCCTTAAAATTTAGACCTAATGAACAATTTTCCCATTAATAAGCTCCAAATTACGTAAACTGAAGACTTAAATGTCGAGTAATACCTATTTAGGTAAAATTTACCTTGAAGTTTTTAGACTCCCAAAATTTTGACTTAAAAGTTATTAAGACCTAAAATGGTCGTTTAACCCTAAATAGGTTTATTCGACTTTTAGGTTACATTTTTAAAGTGAGGTTATGTATGTACCACCGCGGCCAAAAAAATGGAAACACCAGCGTTAATCAAGTTAACGCTTTTTTATAATTTTACACAGTGTTATTAGGGGTTTACAAAATATTAGGTTATATTTTTTGACTTTTTACTTTTGACAACAACTGACAACTGCATTAAACAATATGATATCAGCAATGTTGATTTAACTTAGGTAATATACCCATTTACACTAGGAAAACAATGATGTTTCCATTTTTTTGTCCGCGATGGTACATGTAAACCATATATGTATTACTTACTATATTGCTAGTAGGGCCTGGGAACGGCCGAAAACATGCGGATGCCTGAGAATTCGAACTCCGCCTTTAGAAGCGAATTTTAAACTTGACCGTGAGGTTCACTTTTCCACCGCGCGGACGACGCGCTTGCGCACAGCACACCAAATACATCGAAGAGTTGGTTGTCTGTCTCACTTATGTTGTGACCTCCCCACTCATAGCCGCTAGCAATATAGTATATATTAAATATATGATCTAATTCATGCTGCTGATGGTAAAATTGATTTTACAGATTTAACGGTTGTAGGGGTGAATGTTGGATTCGTACGTTTTATTCTGGTGTAATAATCTGTAGTTAGTCGATATGGTTTAACCGTACTATTACACTTTTGGAACACGATTCTTCTGACAACATGTATACCACGAAATTGTAAATCATCAACGCAACGTTATCGACGGTGTTCGACCCTTGTAAAGACATAAAGAAGTAATTTCAACTAAGAGGTAATTTACTAAATGTTATTGGTTAGGTAAATTAACTTTGAAGTCACATTTGTTAGGCATTGTGACCATTAAGTCTAGAAAGTATAACAGGTAATCATTTATGTTAAAATTACGTAAAATAGGAATTACGTTTGTTTAATAAGTTTATCATTGACTTATATTTGACTTCAAAGTATAGTCAAAATTCGGAACACTTTTACGTCAAAATTGAGTAAATTGTCCTTATTCTATTGCTAAGCCAAAAACTTTGACCATGAAGTCAGTATTTAGGACACAATTACGTATTATTTCCTTACTGACTAACCCCAAAGTCTCTCCAACTTTTTGGTTAGATTTTAAGGAATTATGACGACATATTTTCTTACAGAATTACCTCAAAGGCGCTTAGATTTATAGTCGTTTTTTATAGAAAAATTACGTAAATACTACTACAAAAAACTATAGTAAACAGCTTTTTAAAAATAAACTTTATTTCGTAATTACAGGTAAAAGCAAAAACCGTCTTAACTCTGTTACAAACAAGCAAAGAATGAATATAACATTTTACATAATTCGCAATGTGGCAAAGAGATAACGATGAGCTGGGATGTGCCTTATCAGCGTGGCGTCGTGTTCTTGATAAGCAGGTGCATGTAACTCCTCCCTCCTTAAGATGCAAAAATAACGGAGTTGTTTTTTGGATTCTGGCCCATTTCCACTTCTTCAGCTTCATTTTGATTTTCCTTTTCGGCTGCCTTTGGACTTTCCAATGATTTCTTGCATGGCTTTCTAAACGTTAACATAAACAGCACAATGATTACGAGAATTAGTAGACCAATCAGGGTGCTAATAATTGGGGTGGTGTTTGCCGGATAGTCGATATGCTTGATTGGTGTTAGTTGTCTTGCGATTTCACTAATTTGGTAAATTTCTTCTATGTCCAGTTTTGTAAAATTTGAAGTCTTGTGTTGCTTCAAAATTTCAAAATGTCCTATGCCAAACTTCGGTAAAATGAGTGGTTTGCCTTGTTGCAATTTAACGTCATTTATAAATTTCTTGCCGTCTACTTGGATTTCGCACAATTTGGGAATCTTTATTAGGGATGGAAGATTTATTTCTAAATATTGGTCCGATTTGCATTTGGAAAACAGCCTTTCTTGATTTGCAGGAATTATCAACACTTCTTCTTGGGTGACTTGCTTGATGATGGACTCTTCTATAAATATTTCGAGGGCGTGACAGTTTTTCGCTGGATTGCCTTCGAGGAGCCTAAGGGTGCAGTTGTCTTCCACAATGAAGTTTTCGGTGCAATAAAATGTTTCTTCCAGTACCGGGCATTCCTCTTTCTCGAACTTGGCCTTGGAGTTTTTCAGTGCCAAATATCGGTGTTTTGGAATAATAATTTGGTGGGTTTGGATAATTGGATAAAGACGGTAGAAGTCCAGGACTTCGGTTCTTATTATAGGGACGTGTATAGCAAAAACTAATTTAGAGTTTACAAAGGTTACTTGCGTTCCCAAAAATTGGTAGTACGTGAGGAGATTTTTGAATTTCGGAATTTCTGTTTTACTGTATATTTTCTCTAAGTAATTAAGCATCTCTCGGAGTTCATAACTTGATATTATTGAATTATGCAGGGTATTCAATTTCGAGAATACTATAGCATTTTCTATATTGTCTATGAAGGTTATTAAAATTTGACAGTCCAAATTCAATTGAGAGATTGTGCCTTGAAAAGTAATGTAAGTACTGAGGTCATTAATAGTATTCTGAACTGCTGCCTGGAAAGTTTTTAAGTCATTTTCAAGTTTTTCTTGGTTTTTATTTAATATTATTATTGTTTTATTGTAATTAGCAATTAGTTTTTTGGATAAAGAAATCTGTAAATTTATTTCATGCGTTAAGTCTTTCTGATTTTGCTCTAGTACATTAATAGCGTGATCATAACGTTTTTCGTCGTCTGCATCAAGATTGCCAAAAAGCCACTTATTAATTTTGCCTATGCCATTAATTGCGCCTCTTTTATTTCGAATATGAGGGTGCAGATTTTCGAATTTCTGTTGAGTTGTTTGAATTAAATATTCTGATCTGAGTAACATGCCTTCGGCTAAGCCGTGATAGGATATAGGGTTTGTAATATTTACTTTGCTTATACTATCTCTAACTACGAAAAATTGTTTCTTTAAGTTATTTAACTGATTAATAATTACGTTTAAATCTAAGTAATGCAAAAATGTGTGCTTACTATAAACTAATCTAGCATTTCCTAACTGTATAGGAAGTATAGGGTTGTCAATTGTTTTGATTTTAATATCCTCATCTATACTACGTACTCGTAATATTTGAAGGACCAGGAATAAGGTTATTAGCCTCATTTCGCTTAGGTTCCTGTAACAAGGAATTAATTTTAGGTTTTCTAGCAATATTTTTATGGTATGTTCCTTTGTCCGTGATCAACTTAATGTCAGTTTCTTCTAGTATTTTAGCCTTTTTAAATTTTGGTAACTTTTTATCTCGAAATTTTGTTTTCAAATATGCAACTTTTTGATTTGCGAAATTTGGAGGAGCATTTCGATTTTCATTGTGTTTGGAAATAATATTTTCTTTGGCATTTTCATTAGCGTCTTTGATTTTTTCATATAATTTGTTGGATGTTTCTTTATGGTCCTGAATGTAGTCTGATACAATAACATGATCATTTAAATCAAAGGGATTGGTATTATTGATGTGACCTTTTATAACTTCGAACGGGGTGAATTTTGTGACACTGTGAATTGCATTATTGTAACCTAATATAGCTCGCTTCATAAGCTGGTTTGAATTGAGATTTTTGTGATCTTCTTTTAAACAACGAAAATGTTCAATTAGAGTGGAATGAAATCGCTCCACTGTGGAGTTTGAATTACTGTTTTTTGGAGTTGTGTAGTGGAGTTCTATACGATGCAATTTACAGAAATTTTCTAGATCTTGATTCTTAAATTCGGTACCACATTCAGTCGTTATTTTTTGAGGTAAACCGTGGTGTGAGATGAAATTTAAAAGATTTTCCACTACTGCTATGCCTGTGACAGAATCCAATTGGTACGCTTGACCGTAGCGTGAAAATGCGTCGATAATAGTCAAATAACTTTCGTTAGCTATTTTAAATGTGTCTACATGAATGTGTTCGAAGGGTTTTGAAGTTGTCGGAGTAAGATTGAATTTAATTACTGGAGGATTTCGGTCGTATTTATTTTTTAAACATGTTTCACAGTTGTTAACATAATATTCGATATCTTGTGCCATTTTCGGCCAATAATATCTTGAAGTTAAAGACATTTTCATTTCGTTTATTCCTCTATGACAGGATTTGCTAATATGATAGTATTCAAGTTTTTGTTTTTGTTCTTCTAACGTTTCTACGTCTGTAAGAAATTTAGTACAGTGAATAAGCTTAAAAGACGAGTTTTTAAATATTTCTTGAACGGTTAGAGCAAAAATTTTGGGTAATGAGGAATGCTGAAAGTAAGCGGCATATATTTGCTTAGGATCTATGTACTCTTTAAGAAGTTGCATAACGTGATATTTGACGTTAATTTTCGGCAACGTTATGTAGAACCTTGAATTTTCAAAAATTACCTTTTTTCGACATTGTACTGAATCGATGTCGCCGTTTGTTATAAACAATTGATTTTTATATGTGTTTAAAGACCGTTCTGTTATGGGTATAGTACAAATAGGGTTTTCCTGAGATGTATGTACTGTTTCTAGATCAGTTTCGTCGTTTTGCTGTGTTGTTACAGGGGGTTTAATTTGGATATCAGAAATTACGTTAACTTTTGGATGATTTTCACCTAATGATTCCAGTATTTCGGAAATAGTATCATTATCCAAATATGGAATTGGTTGGTTTTCGTTTAGTGCTTCTTGAATTACTTGATCGATATCTCCTAGATTATTGTCAATAGAAGAGGTTTCTAAAGGGTTAAAATCAAAATCTGGTGGATTTCTCGAAAGAGCGTCTGCTGCTTGGTTGTTTTTACCTTTTTTATATTTAATAGTATAATCGAACTCCTCTAATTTTAAACGCCACCTAATTAAACGTGAATTTGGTTCTTTGAGCGAAAATAACCATTGTAATGGCTTATGATCCGTTAGAATTACGAATTTTTGACCGAAAAGATATGGTCTAAAATATTTACAACTCCACACGATAGCAAGGAGTTCTTTTTCAATAGTCGAGTAATTTATTTCGGCTGGATTTAGCGTTCTAGATGCATAAGAAATTGGGTGATTATTTTGAGAGAGTACAGCACCCACAGCATAGTTGGATGCGTCTGTCGTCAATTCGAAGGATTTGTCGAAGTCTGGGTAAGCTAATACTGGTTCTGAAGTTAGTATATTTTTACATGTATTGAAACATTCAATAAATTCTTTGGTGTGTTCTACCTTTTGATTTTTCTTAAGACATTGCGTCATTGGCTTGGTTAATTTAGCAAAATTCTGTATAAATTTACGATAATAACCTAACAAGCCGAGAAATGATTTGATTTCTTTTTGTGTACGTGGAATGGGAAATTTTCTGATAGCTTCTATTTTCTTTTTGTTTGGTTTGATGCCATCTGGTGTCACAACATGCCCTAAATATTCTACTTCTTTCTGCAAGAATTCGCATTTATCTAACTGAACTTTTAGTTGTGCTTCGCGTAATTTGGAAAATACTAATTTTAAATTTTGGACATGTTCTTGCAAACTTGTACTAAAAATAATTATGTCGTCCATATAAACATACATATTTTATTTTGTAGATCTTTCAAAACTTCGTCCATCACTCTCTGAAACGTTGACGGCGCGTTTTTTAATCCATATGGAACTCTTAAATATTCAAAATGTCCGTTTTCGACGTTAAACGCGGTCTTTCAATAGAACATTTACTCATTTCTATCTGGTGAAACCGCTAGCTAAATCAAGGGTGCTAAAATATTGAGCTCTACCTAATTTATCCAAAATATCATTAATATTAGGAAGGGGGTACCTATCATCAATTGTTTTTTCGTTAATTTTGCGATAATCCACGACTAGTCTCCATTTTTGTTTTCCCGATGCGTCCATTTTTTTCGGGACTATCCAAATATGGGACGACCAAGGGCTATAAGATGGCCTAATGATTCCTTTTTCTAACATTTCCTGAATTTGTCGTTGCACTTCTTGTTTATGTACGTATGGGTATCTATATGACTTGGTGTGTACTGGGATTTCGTCTGTAGTTTTTATCGCGTGCTTAATTTTAGAAGTAAAAGTTAATTTATCGCCTGGTTTAAGAAAAATGTCTGAGAATTGGTTACAAAGATTTATAATAGCAATTTTTCTTCTTGATTCATGTGATCGGTACGTATTAGGTCTTTTATGCTACTTTTGTCAACTTGGGAGTTTACTGTTTCGCAAGGGTTAGTGAATGATTCGAACTTATAAGATTCGTACAAAGATGGTTCAAAGCGAATTGTTGATAGAGGTTCGTTTAAGGTTACTGAAATTGTTCTTTGCGTTGGATTTTGTATTTCTACGGGTGCATAACCGTTTTTTGCAAAAGTTAAAACTTGTGGAATGAAAAGTTCATCAATATTACGTGCGTTAACTAAAATTTCTCCATTATACACAGTAACTGGGATATTTTTAATCAATTTCTCTTCGGATTTACCGAAAACGAAAAATTAACATCAACGGGTTGTCGAAATTTAAACGGGAATTTGCACATGCGGCCCTATTAATTTTTTGTTAACTAAATCAATATTAAGATTCATTTGAATAAGATCTTCTAAGCTATTACTCCGTCAAAATAATCGTGAAAATCGAATAAAATGAAATCAATTTCGTGGTCGCTATGGAATTCCGAAAATGCTGGTATCATTGCTTGATATCTAACATTTTTGCTCCCAATAGCTGTTTTTATTACGGTATTAGCGTGATAAATTGTTTGCGGATAAAATCTTCTACTACAGATGGTTTAATAATTGACCTAGAACTACCTGTATCAATCAATAATTTTAATTTCGGGTTTTAATTTCTACGTAAGGTAACGCATTATGGGAGGAGATATTTATTTCTGCTAGGTTTGTTTTTGTGTTCGGCTGTCCAAGGGAAAATTTTCAGTTTCAGTGGTATCCGATTCAATGTCATTTCCGTAGTATTGTTCATTATTGTAATCGTTTTCGCAATTTTGATACTGCTCCTCTAAAGGATCATTTCGTATCTCATCATAATTAAAAGTTTCTGAATCAAACACATTGCAAGAATCTAAGTTCTCGCTATCGCATTCATTTGCGTGTAGTTTTGAGAGTTTTGATTGAAAAACTGCGGTTTATGAAATTGTTGCGTAGGGGATCTTTTCGAAAACGTTGTTGGATGTCTCGATGTCGTTGACATGGGCTCCGGTTTAGGCAATTGGTTTGTTGGAATTTGGTTTGGTCTAAACACATTACGAGGTGGACCAAAAACTTCCCGATTAGTGGGGTATCTTCTAGGAGGTTGTTGTTTGGGTTGAATATTTATAGGCTGATTGGTCCATACTGGCTTTACTGAGAAATTTTGGTTTTGCAAATTTTGAGGGACATTAAAGTGCGATTGAAACCCATTGGGTTGAGAGTATGAGGCATTGTTTTGAATGTTCGTTGGGTACACATTTCTATTACTGCCAAAATTAATTTTGAAGTTTGTTTACTGTTATCGCTTAAACTACCGTGAAGTCTTTCAAAATTCTCAAATTCATTAACGTATGCCATGGCATCTTCTAAAGAAGCTGGCTTTTTTAAATGCATGTTATTTTTTAAAATACCAGTGCAACCTGCAATAAACGTATCAAGTGCAATTTTATCATAATGATTGATTCGACATAATTTTTCTGATTCACTAAGTTTAACATCGTTGCTTGTTCTTTGTGCAACGTTGCTTCTTAGTAATTGGAGACGGCTACCGAAATTTAGTAAATGTTCACCTTTATACGGCCTATTTCTGGTTAATTGCTGCACTAAGCAATTCAAATCCCTACGGTCCGAAAAACACTGCACTAAAGCCTCCTTTAAACTCGACCAGGTATTCAATTCTACTCTATTACCTACCATCGCTTCTGCCCTACCATTAACTTTTCTTGGATGCATTCGAAAATGTGTTGATCAAGCTCTGGGTCTTTAAATTTACTATAACTTGTAATTAAACTTTCGCAGCGAGTAATAAATTTATTCAAAGTATCACTGTCGCCATCAAAAGGTTTAATAATTTCTATTTTAGACTTAAAAAGATTCCAGTTCACTTGAGCCGGTTGGTTTGGTTGATTAGTTTCATTAGTATTCGTCATATTTAATGCTGTATTATTCTCACTATTAGAATAACCTGCCTCAATTTGAACAATGTCAGAACTTGTTGGATTTTCTTGAAACGTAAGGTTATTTAACTGATCCAACAGCTCGTCAATTTCAATCATAAAGAATATTTTATCGATACTAATTATAATTATTTCTTATTTGTTAAATATTAATCAAATGTTTATTCAAAATTATCCTCTTAAATACTAAATGGTCTGCAATAGACTGCACACTACCCTATCTTCCCCAAAGTCCTTAAACAGAGGGTCTGGGAAAGGCAAAAAGGAATTTGGCACCTACTTGGTTTGTAGACCTTTGTGTTCCTTTTCCGATCCTTTGCTGCTCACAGAGATGCTGTTCCCGATGTCCTCAAAGGAATGGTTCAGGATCTACGCTGAAGGGGTTGAAACTCCAAAGTCGCGAAAAGTCTCTAATTTTCCGACACGATGCGAAGAGATTTTCCACAACCGCGCACTATCCTACCGACTGCGCCAGTTAAATGATTAAATCGGAAAAACAGCTTTTTAAAAATAAACTTTATTTCGTAATTACAGGTAAAAGCAAAAACCGTCTTAACTCTGTTACAAACAAGCAAAGAATGAATATAACATTTTACATAATTCGCAATGTGGCAAAGAGATAACGATGAGCTGGGATGTGCCTTATCAGCGTGGCGTCGTGTTCTTGATAAGCAGGTGCATGTAACTCGCTATAGGTTAAAAGTAGAAGTTGAAATTACGTACTTTTGACTAAATTAAGTTATCTTGGCTTTATTCTGGTAAAAGTAACTTGTTTTGCTGCTTGGTGTGGTGGTAATAAGAATTGAAAAAGATAAGTTTAACAGCCTTGTACAGGAAAAGTAAATTGAAGAGAAAATTACGTCTTCAGGTCTATAATCAAAATTCACGAATTAATCTGAAGCTTAATTGTTAACTCTAGGACACCCTGTGTATAGGTAACCCACTGAAAATATTTATGAAGTTCTGTTGAAGTAGCGTTGGTGTATGGCAAAACTTTAATTCCGATTTCTTATCAAATTCCACAAGTATTTCACCGATTTCGCCTCCTTGACTTCATCTTCTTCGGTTGAAACGTCTTATAATCGATCGCCGTCAACCCATTTCCTTCTCTTTGTAGGATCAAGATCAAGCGAGCCCGGAAATCGCCCAAAATATAGCCCAAATTCGCTGGTCTAGCCGCCGTTAACCTGAAATCTTTGCTCGTTTCTGGAGTTCAGCTGTCTTGTCTCCCGTAAACTCCAAAAAGTAGTCCCAAAAGAACAATATTTTGAAAGAAATCGCCCAAAACTAGGTAGCGGCAACATAAACAAGACGATGTAGTAGTAGCAAGTAGCAATGTATTATGATCACAGATAATAAATTGTATACAGTGCCAGCACAATGTACATATGATTATTTAAGAAATATACATAAATATGAGGTGCACAGCAAAACACATAAACTCAAATGATATTGCTAGCAAGTTTGCAGTTATAATATTCTATAATCTATAGAAAACAGACTGACTACGTTAAAATTACAACAAATAAACAAATTAAAAGTGTTGCAGAGACTAACAATACGCTCCGAGGCTCCGAGAATAAAAATTATTAAAGAGTCAGTTTATGCGATCGAATAGGACCTGAACAATCCATTGAGATTGTTAAACAAACTACAATTGACTGCAAGTGTTCGATGGCTACTGTAAAACCCACGCGATTCTAAAGTAGCCCAGGCAGGACTTGCTGGCAACACAGTGCAGGAAAAGCAGGTTACTAGAGTACTAAATGGGCATAGAAAACCTCGGGAATGTGTGACGACTTGGCCCAATCACACAGTAGCACTGTAAACCAGTTCAAAATTCAGTTTGACAGAATATTTAACCAGTCAAACTCTCATATTGTGCAAGAAGTTATCTACATATAACCCGATAATATAGAAGTACTTATAGTATTAATACTGATTAGTTTTTTCGTAGCGATGTCAACCAATCAGAAGGCTGGATTTAGTTAAGTTATGTTGCATAATTTCGATTATACAAAATCGATTATACTAGGGTAACTTCACTAGGCGACGCAATACATAACTTTTGTTAACTTGATGTTGTTTTCATGAAGATGACTTTCAGCTAAGTTACTACAAACAAATCGAGCTGCCAATAAAATATTTATTTGTTCTTAATATTAAAACTTCCCAGCGGGGTTGCTAGTTCCCAACTGGGCGTCTTCCCGGGTGGCGGATAGGGAAACACTCCCTAGATATAGCGGGTACCGGGAAAATAAAATACCCGGGGCGGACCAAAACTGGCAAAAAGAGGCAACTCTCAAATTATGAATTTAATGGCTCCTACATATCTTTCGGGACTAGTGGAGGGCAGTAGTACCCACTAGTACCACAGGAGGGCGGAAAAGAAATGATCTTGGTTCGGCCTGCTAGTGGACTACTTCAGGCGAGAATATAGTATTTAAAACGGCTGGAGTACTGCGGTGTAGAAAGCCGTGGAAAATTACTACACTATTTCCCTAGAGCATTATGGATATGAATAGATATAGTTAATGTGAAACATGATATACAAGTCGACCCGGATATCATCCGGCGCTTCTTTGCGTCCAGGGCAGGGAGTGTGAAATGGGCTACTGGGCATTTGGGGGTGGACCACTGGGCACCAAATGCGAAATATGCTACCGGTAGGAAAAACCATTTAAATGAGCGTACTGTGACACGTATGGGCACTTGGAATGTATGAGGGCTGCTACAAACTGAGAAACTGGACATTGTTAGCAGAGAACTTATGAGATACAACATCCTAATTGCTGGCCTATCAGAAACACACTGGCGCGGCGTGGGAAAGGCCATTTCTAATCCTCAGATTATACGGTATACTTTTCTGGTACAAAAGACGAAAGTATAAATGGAGTAGCACTCCTAATATCCAACAACCTCAACAAATGTGTAGTTGGATATGAACCTGTAAATGACAGAATCATAGCTATGAAGATTCAAGCAAAACCATGTACTCTGAATATAATTGAAGTATAGGCACCGACAATGGATGCAACGGAAGATGAAATCGACAATTTCTATATCTGTCTAAAGTCGGTACTTGAAAAAATCTCAAATTGTGAAATATTAATAATAATGGGTGATCTAAACTCAAAAATTGGAACTTCTGAAGAAGATGACCATATACGTGACGTAATTGGAAAACGTACCAGATATGGTGAAAAACTTATACAATTCTGCATAGAGAATCAGATAACTATTGTAAATACGCTATTTCATCAACACATACGACGACTGTACACGTGGACATTAGAGATGGGCGCGTGAGTGAGCTTTCACTCACGTCACGTAAGTTTTACGCTTGCTTTAAACGCTCACGTTCATGCACGTTCACGCTCACGTTCGCTCACGTTCACGGCGTGACACGCCACTCACGAGGTGACAAGCAGTTTTTATTTCAAAATCTAAATTCAGAGAAGAGAATGTTAAAATTTAAAACCAATGAAAAACCCCTAAACAGAACTAAAAATATGTTTTGCACGTGACATAATTTAGGTGATATGTTGCAATCAGAATAGTTGACACAAAAAGAAATAAATGAAAATTGACTGCAATAACTTACGACAAGGAATAAATACTGATTTCTCGCAAATACATTTCTTGCAGCTGTCTTCAAAGACCAAAAGTTGTCGTTGGAGTTGACGTTTCCCTTATTGGTATGAGTGCAGAAGGTATATGTTGCTAGGCAACACTTTTAATTCAAAGGTTTAAAAGTACTTTTACGTACAAAGATCAAATTTTTAGAGTGAAGGCGGGTATACAAAACAAAACATTACTTGTATTAGAATAATAATTTTATCTACATATTTACACAATAAATTGGTTTAAAAATAAAACGTAATCAACATTTTCAGTGTTAAGTCGGGGCACCCTGCAGTTTTTTATTCGTTACTAATTATTTAACGTGAAATTAACGTGAAACGTGAATCACGCCTTGGAAATTTTCACTCACGTTCACTCACGTTCACGTCACCATTTTCAAATATTAGTCACGTTCACGACGTGACACGCCGTGACTCGACGTGACACGACTATTTTCACGTCACGCGCCCATCCCTAGTGGACATCTCCCCATAGAAAAACTAAAAATCAAATAGATTTCATTATGATAAAAACCAGATGGCGGACATCTATAATGGGTGCAAAAACACTACCAGGTGCCATTTGTGGCTCCAACCACCGATTGCTCTCTTTCAACTTCCGAATAAAGCTAAGCTTCTGTAGAAGACACTCTATCAGAACAAAACTTCCACCTATTACCGACACAAGTACATTTACTGAGAATTTAGAACAACAACTAAAAACCAACAAATCAGAAAACATCGCCACATCCAATGATATGTATGCAAAAAACACTATAGTACAAGCAGCCACCAACTCTCAGAGTAAACAGATATTTAAAAAGCATCAATCGTGGATCACAGACAACACTACGAGAAATATAGAAAAAAGAAGAAGACTTTGTGCCACAGGACTAAACACAGAAGAAAAAATATCGGAATACAGGACACTAACAAAAGACATACAAAAATTATGTAGACGGGACAAAAACGCATACCTGAACTCAGTATTTACTGATATGCAGAAACATGCTGAATCTTAAATAACAGGGAAGTCTTTCAAAAAATTAGAGAAATAACAAAAACTTTTAAAGCTAGTACGTGGTCCATTAAGGATGAAAATGGAGTGACAGTGACCGAACTCGACAAGATAATCGAAACATGGCGTCGATATTTCGAAAATCTTTATAGCTATGAAAATCAAAATCAAAGCCAAAATCTGGCTGATAATACAGGAATTGAATTCAATAACGAACCAGACATTCTAATAGATGAAGTACGGCACGCCATAGCCAAACTAGCATCTCACAAAGCTCCGGGAATAGATGCAATTTCGGCAGAAACTCTCAAAGCAGCGTCAGAAAACTACCTTAAAATCATGCACAATACATGTCAAAAGATCTGGCTCTTAATGGAATGGCCTAGTAAATGGACAACCTCTATAATAATTCCATTACACAAAAAAGGTCCTACTAATAACTGCGACTATTCAATTCACCTGTCATCTGTCAAAAAGTGACCAATGAAAATCCAGAATGCTGACGTTTCTTGACCAATCAAAAAAATATCAGTGGATATATCTTCCTAGAAAGTATTCAAGTGACTATTTTAAACAAATGTGATTTTTATTAGAACAAGTCAATATTGGTGTTCTGTTACTATAGAAATTGCATAGTTTGTTGCTAGATTTACTGAAAACTAATTTGAAAAAGTAGTTTGGTTCATTAAATAGTCCCTCGAATACCATTCTTACTCAAAGTTAAGTAGATTATTTTTGCGGTGGTATCACTACTCATGTCCATTGCGCTTGGGATTAGGACTCGTGCTAGCGCACTCGTCCTAATCATACCAAAGCGCAATGGACATTCGTGACACCACCGCAAAAATAGCCGACATAACTTTGACTACTCATGGTATTATAAGTGATAATTTTCGGATGCTGGTGCCAATACCTCATACCAGTAAAATTATGCTATATATTATTCTTTCTCGGCTGCAGAACTTTATAGCTAGACAAATTTCACCTGAGCAGGCAGGGTTTGTGAAAGGCAGAGGAACGAGGGAGCAGATTCTAAATCTGCGACAACTGATTGAAAAAGCTAGAGAGTATTATATACCAATGTACCTATGCTTTGTAGATTATTCTACAGCTTTTGATAACCTAAAGTGGGATTTATTGTGGTCTATCATGGTGAAGATGGGAGTCCCAAGACATATAGTAAATATAATAAAAAATCTCTAATGCAACAGCGCTGCTGTAATAAGAATTAAAAACACGTATTCCTCTGAATGCAAATTTGAGAAAGAGGTGAGACAGGGTTGTATCTTGTCCCCTGTCCTATTTAACATATATAGCGAGTATATTATGAGAAAAGTTCTCGAGGATTGGAATGGAGGCATCACTATTGGCGGTAGAAAGATCTCAAATTTGCGCTACGCTGATGATATTGTGCTGGTTGCAAAAAACGCAGGATGAGTTAGTAACTGTAACACAAAGAGTAGACGAAGTAAGTGCGGAATATGGCTTAACCATCAACGCAACCAAAACAAAAGTCATGATAGTTGACCGGGAAAATGAAAATAACCCTACACCTCGCCAAGTTATAGACTGTGAAGTTGTCAATAAATTTATCTATTTAGGATTTCTCATCTCAAGCGATGAAAATTGCGAACATAAATACGCTGCAGAATACAACTTGCTAAAACAGCCATGACACAGTTAACCCCAATATGGAAAAACTCCAATGTAACACGACACACGAAGATCAATATCGTACAGACATTGGTTCTACCCGTGTTTCAATACGCTTCAGAAACCTGGACTATCCGTATAGCTGACCGACGAAGGATAGACGCTTTTGAAATGTGGATCTGGCGGAGAATGCTCCATATACCATGGACAGCACGCAAAACCAATGTATCTATTCCAAATGAACTTAAAGCAAAACAGAGATTATCATCTGTTATATACAGTAGAATACTTACATTCTTTGGACATATCACACGCGGAGAGAATTTGAAAAAACGTCTAGTACAAGGAAAGCCGGATTGAAAACGTAGACGTGGCAGATCACCAACTAGATAACTAAATGGATAGACACGGTAGAATCGGTATTATTCTCCTTAGCATAGAATTTCGGCTTAGACCGCGTAGTATTTCTAGATGAACACCCAGCATTCTCTGGCTTAATGTGCCTTGCACCTTGTGAAGTCGAGAAAAAACCCGCGCGATGGCCATGCTCTTTGGTGGCTCGTCTTGTTCGAGTATCCTGAGAACGAGGATACTTAGGCAGATTTGGCCGTTTTGCTGTTTGTGCGTCCATATTCACTAACGTTTCGCAAGACCTTGCAGCTTGCATCATCAGAGTGAAAGTCGCACTAAGAACCGAAGGTCGGTGTGGAGCTATTTATAGTCCTCTGTGCCAGACGCGCGGACTGGCGTAACGCTGGTTGGTCATCCGAGTGCAACGTAATCCGCGGGGCGTGGCCGTATGACGCTCAGTGGTTGTAATGCTTTAGATCGTGTATCACAGGGGTCCACGTTTTACTAAGCTTAAAGCCATCTTTCCTGTTGATATTATTTGGATGTTTTTCTATTTCTATGGCTTCACGTATCACTCGCGGGAAGTAATGAGGTATTCTGGCAAGTACTCTGGCATTCTCAAATTCTAGAGTGTGCCCATTTGTAAAAGTATGCTTAGCTACGGCTGATTTTGTGATGCGTTTGTGTTTGCAATCGCCTTTGTGTTCTTGGAGTCTTAGATCAACGGAACGACCAGTCTGTCCAATGTAACTCGAGCCGCAAGAACAAGGAATGCGATATACGCCAGCGGTTTTTAAACTTAGACTCTTGTCTTTTACCGATCTGAAGTCGTTACCCAGAGTTTTCTTGCTCGTGAACGAAACGTTAGTGAATATGGACGCACAAACAGCAAAACGGCCAAATCTGCCTAAGTATCCTCGTTCTCAGGATACTCGAACAACACGAGCCACCAAAGAGCATGGCCATCGCGCGGGTTTTTGCTCGACTTTACAAGGTGCAAGGCACATTAAGCCAGAGAATGCTGGGTGTTCATCTAGAAATACTACGCGGTCTAAGCCGAAATTCTATGCTAAGGAGAATAATTCGAGTAACCGCGAAAGCTTCAAACAGTACAGAATCGGTATTGCAAGTTAATGTTGAGCAAGCCATCAGATGCACTGCTAATAGACAAAAATGGCGTAAAGCAGTAAGAAGATCAACTGCAAACAAATAAAATAATTCCTAATCACCACCCATCTGACAAGAGAGAAGTACTTTAGAAGAAGGAATACTAAAACTTACTCAAAAAATAATCAAATCAAATACAGTGCTTACTTAGAACAGGCTATACGTCTCAAACTACCTGCAGAATAACAAATCGTGTCAGTTAAACAGAATAATTCTCCCACTGCGCGGTCGGATTATTTTTCCGGTCAAACTGACATTCTTTTTATAATAGGTGAATGAAATTTGGCTGCTTCGATGAATAATAAAGTTGTTTATTACTGTGCAACAAGTTATCGACATATACCCCGATTATATCGAAGTACTTATAGTGTTACTACTGATAGTACAATACACAACTTTACGTAGGTTTTTTCGTTGACATTCAATGGTACAAATAGGTCGACGAACGCTATAGCACGGCAGAAGGAAGACAAGGTAAACTTCAATTATTTCAGAAAATCTGGCATCAAAATAAGGGATCAACTTTCGAATGCTGCAAAAACCTCTCATTTAAGCAGGAGGAACTCGAATCACGACTGCTCTAATTATAGGCCAAACACGTCACCTGTAGATTCTATGTCCTTGAAGATCTAGGCCCCACACTAACAGCTGAAAGGTAACGCCCAAGGTACTGCACTAGTTATTTTCTATACAAGTGGGATAAGAGAATGATTAATATACATGTGTGTAAGCATACAAGTTATAATAAGGTCGTTGGGGTAGCTAGATAAGCGTGTAAGTGAATGAGAATTGAGACATGCTTTTATCAGACCTGTAGGCAGAAGCTAATTTTAAGGGGTGCTCATGAGATTTGGAGCCATGTTGTTTTTATTAAAAACTGAAATACACCCTTTATATGGGGCATCCCCCCCTTTCCGGCCGTCTCCCTGCATTCAACGGTTCAACACTGAACGCGCAGAAAGCGAATTTGTATCAGGCGGTCAACATCGGTTTCCACGTTATTTTTCATCGAAACTCTTCAAGTACTAACAAATGAATAAAAGTCTTGAGGTCGTCAATGAATCTTTACCAATTAACGACAAGTATATCCAGGTATTCAACTGAGATTCTTAAACTCAAGTAATACATAATTTTTTGAAAGAAAAGCTGAAATCAGGTACAGGTAGCAGTAACAAATAATAACACCAAAATGTTAGTATTACAGTAGATAATCACAAATTAAAACGGGATTTAGTACAAATTTCAAGTAATTATTAGTAAAAATATCAGGTAATTGTTGTCCAATTTAAGGTGCATCTCAACAGACTCGGCTTGCGAGAACAGTAGCTCACAAAACAGGTTAAACAGAGGTACAAATACAAACTATAACGGTTTAAAACCAAATGCGGTGGCGATCAACATCCGCTCCGTGGTTGGATAATTATCACTCGGGTACGCAGTTCGTGAAGCGAACTGTACATAGCGGTCGGAATCCTAAAATCTGACTGAATCCGGTAGCAATCCGGTGAGGTCTTTGCACCGATTCACTGTTCGCAGCATTCAATATCTTAATTTAAAAAGGAACACAAAAATTGATTCTAGTTTCCTTTTTGCGCACCTTCTGCCCGCCCGCCTACGGGAGCTCACGCAAATGGCCAAAATGATGGGAGCGATAGACTGTCAAGCATTCGAAGGTCGGAATTGCAGGTTTTACATTTAAACCCGTCAAGCCAGACGTGCGCAACGGCGAGGATTGCAATTTCTGGGAAGGACAGGCTGTTAAAGAAAGAGAAGAAGTTGAGATAGAATTATGGATTCTTTCGCTAAAACACGGCGCGAACACTTACGCCGGATGAATTTCGGCCACGTGTAGATAACGATTGGTAAAGCGCTTTCAAATGCACCAACTCGGCGTGAGAAAATAACTCTCAATACAACTGTCAGAGTTGCATCGTCTGCATATTTGGCGATGGCCAAAAAGCATAACTTGGTGCCCGCAAAAACCACTGGAAATTTTTTAAAGACGCTAAGCCAAAGTCACGATCACAGAGTCGGAAAGGAAACAGTTGCGCTGAGAACCAACATTCGAAAGTCGCTGTCCGGCCGGAATCGAGAAATACAAAACTACAGAACTGCAAAACAATAGAGGCGCAATAGAAACGTAACAACCTGCTACACCAGATAAGTATGGGTTGTAAAGCGCCGTGTTGTTTGTAAACTTTGTTATCAAACCGAGGCCAAGGCGGCCGTTCTTCTTCTTATTCTTTTGTCTAGGATTTCTCCTGTTTGGCTTGGGCTTTCTATTCTACTGATGAAGATATCCAGCTCTCTGCCCACCGGGCAGGTTGGGAGGTCGTCCAGGCAGTCTGCTTCCAGGTGGTTTACAGTTCTTGCAGATTTTTGCAAGCCGGTTATCTTGCATTCTTTCTACATGGTTGTTCCATTCTTTCTCCTGGTTTTTATCCATTTCACTACATCTTGCATACCGCAGTTTTATCTTATCTCTTCGTTTCTATTTCTATCTCTCAGCGGCCATGAGCAACCTAAATAAGATCTGGGAGGACAAACACATAACAAAAGTCACGAAACTTAAGATCGTAAATACACTTGCTTTTCCGATTGCAGTATATGGCGCTGAAACATGGACAATAGAAGCAGTAGACCTGGCAAAGATTGATATGTTCGGGATGTCGATCTGGAGACGACTCTTGAGGATTCCCTGGACAGCTCATAAAACAAACGCATCCATACTGAGGAAACTTAGAATCCGAGATAGACTGTCAAAAAAAAATAAGACAGGAATCCTTAAATACTTAAATACTATTGTCTTGCTTTTGTAGTATATAATTATTGTGTTGGTATGGCGGATTGAATGATGGCATTGTGGGCTTGTGTACATTTGAAGTTTCATTACTTGAAGCATTTGGTTTGTTTAGTTTCGATATATATGATATTATCTTTGTGACTTATTTCGCATACTTTTTACTTCCTTTTACAATAAAGGAAGTATTGGATTCACCCAAAAATTCGAAATTGGGTTTTCAACAGATTTTCACGTTTTAGAGTCCCCTGAACCCAAAAAACATTTTTTTCATTGGTCTGTTTGTGTGTCTGTCTGTCTGTGTGTGTGTCTGTCTGTCTGTCTGTGTGTGTGTCTGTCTGTGTGTGTATCAGTCTGTGTGTGTGTGTGTCTGTCTGTCTGTGAACAGAATATCTCAAAAACGAAAAGAGGTATGGCATTGAAACTTCATATATAAGTTTTGTGTACTATGTAGATGCGACAGCAAGCTTTTGAAGAAAATTGCATAACCGGAAGTAGGTGTTTACTCTTGTGATTGTTTAGTTTTTTTTCGATTTTTTCTAAAACGGTTCTAACGATTTTTTTCAAGCTTCACATTTTTATTACATTTTATTGATGTCAGATAGGTGATTTTCCAGTTTAATACTTCTAAAATGGGTTTCTTTTGTTTTTTTTTTATTTTGTTTATTAACTCCTATTTTAAATAGAACACCCGGTAAATTGTTACATTTTTGAATTCAACTTAAAATGTTAGAGACAATTTGTCTCTTCAACTATTTTGTACCGTCTTTGTAGAATTTGTAATTTTTGAAAATTTTTGACAAATGTTTAAAAATTTAATATAAAATTTTTAGCTAATTATAAGATCACTGTAAAAGGAAGTTGTGCGCGTGTATCACACCAGATTTTTTTAACTTCTCCAAGATATATTTATTTACGTCAACCATCTAAATATAGATGCCTGGGAACAGTTATATAGATTATTACAAACAACCGTCACATGACTGAAATCATCCATGTGAACTATGCATTTTTTGAAAATCGACCAATCCCGAACTGATTATCTGATAAGCGCCTTGTGCTGCTTATCAAGCGATAAACGCCCTAGTGCTAATTATCGACCCGGTAGATGGTGTCATAAAAAGAAATAGAAATGGAAGAAGCACGTAATTTCAGTTTCTTAGCATTATTAGATCAATTTTAAATTATAATTTGTATACGGGTATTGTGTAATAATTTTCAAAATACAAAAGCGGGCAACACACATATAATTATGCCAGCGTCAAGAGTAATCGTGCTGGTTGCTCTTAGAAAACTGCCCTCCGTCAAGCCATCGGGACAGTTTTCAGTGCAACGAGCACTCGACCCTTGGTGTGTGCAAAATTGTCGGTAAGTATCTCTCGCCCTTGTTCTATTACTTTTGATTATACCATTCATAATGCACAAAATCCCTATTCAGGCTACGTATTAATAAGTGAAAACACAGTGCTGTTATCGTTTTGGTGTTTTAAATTTTGAGCTGTCAGCTGTCAATGTCATGCCATTTCTAACAAAATTTTTTAGGATACGGATTACACACATTTGTAGTGTAATTCCCTTATCGATATTCATGGTATAATCTAATCGAATACTCACTAAGAATTGTCAAATACTTTTACTTACAAACTCATCGGGTTGCTTTGTAGAAACAGCACTCGCCTTCGGTTCGTGTTTTTTCTAAGTAACCTGTTTCGTGGGAAAGCAGAAGTATTTTTAATAATTCACAGTCTTCTCGTGGTATTATTACTGGTAATTACTTATACAGAAGTAATTTTCTTTGGCCAAAATTCATAAAGTATTCTGTAGCTTCGCGTTATCAATTCGACTTATTTATTATAATTGTGGATTATCCAATCACTTATATGTTTTTTTATTACGCATTACCCTTGTCTGTATTGAGATGGTATTTAGCTTCCACTCAACTCTAGTTGCAGTGCAAACAAATTATAAATCAAATCACAAAAGCACAGAGTTGGGATAATTCACACAACTGTAAAATTTCACATAAATTGTCAGCCTGTAATTACATTGGCAAAAATGGCCAGTAGCATTGGGATTATTAGAACATTTAGGCAAAGAAAGAAGCTCAATTTTCATAAGTTGGAATCATTGATGTAATTTTAGCATAATATAAAAGGTTTGTGCGACGTAAAGCTAAACCCATTTGAATAAAACTGGCACAGAAAGATTCGAAATATGTTCAGTACAAAAGAAGCGTAGAAATTAAAGTAATTAACATGTGGACAATTTTATGAGCATTTTAAAATAAGAAGTAAGAATAAAAGGATCATAGATAGACTGTGCAGAATGCATAAATCAGGTAAACAAAGAAATTACTACATGCTACAGCCAGATATGGGAATTGAGAAAGAGGAAGCAGCTTTGGTGGAAATTGCAGAAAATAAATGACAGGATATGAAACAAAAGTGACGTGAAAACTAATCAGTGTAGTGGCTGTTTGAACAATCATTGAAATTAAAAACAAACTAAGTGGCACAATAAGACAGTGAAAAATCCGAAATTCAAAAGACAGTTATTTTAGTATTAAGGTTTTTGTAAACATTTATAATTTAAGTTTGATTTATTTGTAAAAGTAATGTTATTGTACTTGGTTGATTTCCTTTGTTAAAATTGTTTAGATAGTGTTTTGTTTATAACGACCAGTATCGATAAACAACTGAATAAATTCTTGAATAACAGACCAGTTTTTGCTCTCCAAATAAATTAAAATTTTAAATAGTAAACAGTAAAATAGAGAGTTATAAAAGATACCAGTGTGTTCAGAATTTTACTTCGGCCACCTCCTTCGGACAAGAACGGCGGCGACTTCAGTTTCCGATTCAGCCAGTTTGGAGTACCGCAGCGGTTCCTGAGCCTGTGCGAGGGTTACCAGCCATTCAACGAAATGGGGACCACCAGCAGCAGCCATTCCATCGACCAGGGGGCCCTAGCTTCCACAGCAGGCACCAGAGAGGGTTCCGTGCAAGCGGCCACAATCCTACAATTTAAGGTTAGTGTGTGCGAACAAATAACCGGAGCTAGAGGCTTGGAAAGTAGTACCATACCTAAAACACAACTCAAAGAAGCGAATTCTATTGAATTTATTTGTCCATGAGCAACCAATTGTCCAGGAATTGTATTTTTAATCGTCATTTGGAGAAAAACAAAGGCACGTTAAGCGTCCTTTCCAACAAATTAATCGAGGTTTTAGCCTGAAACAAAAGAACCAAGTGACGCCGTTTGAAGGGGCGAAAATTACAAACTTACCGGATAATTTGTTCATTAATTCCTTTGAAAACTTAAACAAAAACGAGAGCTGTACGCATAGTTCGAAGTGTTTTGGCCAGTTAATTTGACAGACAAGGCAGCATCTGCGCGCTGCAATCCAATTTCATTGCTACCAGTGGCATACTTTTCATATTCAAATATTTTAACAAATCAAGGATCCCAAACCCGTGCGAGATTTGAGTTTCATGTTCAATTTTCACGAGCTAGCTAGTATAATAGGTACAGATGAGTGAAATATTCATTTGAGGGCATAAAACCGTTTATAACATTCCTAAGTAGAACCCAGAAATAATAACCGGATTTATTTGAAAATTACTTACTTGGTCAGTAATAATAAAAATTGACCACGTTGTCATTACAAAAGTAAATGGCAGCCCAAAAACGTGGGGCGAATTGTTGATTAAGAATAATAATTAGCAGCAAAAGCAAATTGACGAAATTTGACGTAAAATTCAGTTAATTAACAAGCAATAATTGGATAAATTTATTAGGTTTATCAACGAGTAGGGTAAATTGTATTGAATTGTGTCTTTGAAAAGTTTTGTTTGTGTGGGTGTTTTTTTTTGTCGAGTGGGCAAGCGTTTTCGTTTTATTTATGAGTAACAAAGAACCAAGAAAAATGACTCGAAGACAAAAGAAGAGTGAATCAGAGAAGGAGGAAGAACAGCAAGAAGAGGTTGTACAAGCACAAGAGCCATCGAGAGAACCGCAAATACGAGGGGATCAGGCCGAAACACAACCCCAAGCTTCAAAATTAGATATAGAATTAAGGAGAATTATAGAACCATTATTTAAAAAAAATGGAGGAAACAGCACAGAGTGTTAAGGGCATGGAAGATAAGGCTGAAGAACAAGAAATAAAACAAAGACAAGAAGCAGAACAAGCCCGAAAAGAAGCAGAGGAACGTGAGAAAAGATTGTAGAAATGAGCAGAAAGGATGCAGAAAGAACAACGCAGGAGTTAAAACAAGATGCGGGAGAGAGAAAAAAAAAGAGTGTACAACCACACCAATATGGTTGAGGGCTTAAAGCAAGCAATAATTAAATTGCAGGAGAAAAATAAAGAAGAGGTACAAGCGAAGATTGACGGGTTAGAAAAGAAACTAGAAGGATTCAAAGAAACAGTTAAGGAGGAAATACAGCAGGAAGTATTGCAGATAGTCGATGAAAGCTTAAAAAGGAAAGGAGAAGAGATAGAGAACAAGATGTTAGAACTTGAAATTACGACACAAGGAAGATTGGTACAACATCAAGAAGAAATGAAGCATGAACTAGGGAACTTTAAAAAGAATGCAGAGGAAAGATTTCAGAAAGAACATGCAGAACGAAACCAGAATGCGAGCCGGATTACCATGGTGGATAGTAGACTCCCGAGGGAGCTACAAGGGATAAATGAGAGATTTGAGCAAACACATGAGTACC
This sequence comes from Agriotes lineatus, assembly GCA_940337035.1. Lineage (NCBI taxonomy): Eukaryota > Metazoa > Arthropoda > Insecta > Coleoptera > Elateridae > Agriotes > Agriotes lineatus. The sequence continues at coordinate 60,310,875 of OW679197.1, read as the reverse complement.
CTGCTAGCGTAGCACCTCCCAGCATCAGCATGGAATTTATTCCGAAATTTGAGGGCATATACGGAGAGCTGCCAATGATTTTCTTGGCAAAGCTCGATGACGTTATTAGAACCGTAACGACTGAATGCCGAAGATTACAAGTGATTAATATGGCTATGAGGGGGAATGCAGAAGTCTGGCATAGCATTGTGAAATCCAAGTATGCAACTTATAATGAATTTAGGGCGCTCTTTATTGAACAGTATTGGAGCAATTCCCATCAAGCTCAAGTGAGGACAGAGTTAACGTCCGGAAAATACATCGACAAAGGAGGTTTCCAGGAGATGTACGTCATGAACCGATTCAACAAGCCACAGTACCTAACTCCAAAACTATCCGAGGACGAAATAATTCAGCACCTGTCAAGACACCTCGAAGCAGAAATTACCAGAGCCGTAGCAGTACAGAACGTTAAAACATGGCGCGACTTCCTGGAGATCGTGAGGAATTATGACTTGGCGGTGTTTAACGAGAGAGGCTATACCCGATTTACAGATAGGCAAAATTATAGTAAAAAAAAATTGGGGGATACTTTTGAAAACAAATTTAGGCCAAATAATAACAATTTCAACTACAACAATTACAACCAACAAGACAGAAGAAATTATGGGAACTATAACAGACCATACAACCAGAACCGGGGATACAACAATAATTGGGGCAATCAAAACAGGCAGAACTATAATAGGGGGGACAATAGGAAGAACTATGAAGAGCTAATAGAGGAGCGTAACAAAAAAAGGTGCCAAGAAATGAACCGAGCGCTGAATAAGGAGCAACCGTACATTAATACGATATACACGGAGAGGAATACAAATATGAACAATTCCGAAGATTTAAATAGGATTGAAATAGCCGAGGTGCACGAAGAGCCTTCGGGGGTAAAAGGAAACCCCAATTTATGTAAAATTTGTATATAGTAGTTTTAAGTACATTGCCAACTTTGCCATCACTTGTGACAGAACGGGGGAATATTTATTGGAGGAAAATAAAGAAAATGTCACAAACTCATGTTTACCGTTTATTAAATTGAGAATTTTAGACCAGGAATACTATGCGCTAATTGATAGTGGAGCAATGGTTTCTTTAGTACAAGAAGAAGTTATAAATAATTATCTGAATATTTTACAAAGCAACATCATTAAAGTAAACAAAATCGATTTATTGTCCGCAACAAGGAAGAAAATTTCAACATCTAGTAAAGTGTTTGCAATCAAGATTTTAAATACTTATGCGATAATAGAAGGAATGCTGGATGATGAACAGATAGGGAGTGATTATCTACGATATAAAGGCAGAATTATGGAAATCATAGCAAGGAATAAAGATATAGTAAATCAGAAGACCGGACAAGCAACGAAATATTGCCACAAGCTTGTTGTCAACGAATCATTGGGCTTTAAATCTAAGTCATATCGCATACCATTTGCACAGCGCGAGAAAGTGAAACATGAGTTACAAAAAATGCTAGATGACGATGAGATTGAACCTTCAAAACCAAACTTCGTTAATCCAATGGTGGTGGTGAAGAAAAGTGATGGTAGTCTTAGGTTATGTCTGTATGCACGTAGGATTAATCAAATTACATGGTCTCCCATATTTAGAAAGTGTTATTTAGAAGAGGTTAGTTGTAAAACAAATGTTGTCCCACAATTAGTAAATTAGGTTAATATAGGGAATAGGTTAGTTAGAATAGGAACTAGTTTAAATGTAATTAAAATCAAATTAGGATAGGAGAATGGTAGAAAATATCGGATTTAACTGATTAAATATAACAATTGAGTCACACAATGAAAATTTTATGACAATTAAAATAACAACGCATGATAAGCGACGTATGGTGTGAAATGAAACGCATGCGTGGTAATTTTAATTTTCAAAAATTAGGGGGAATTTGAGATGGTATTTAGCCTCCAATCAACTCTAATTGCAGTGCAAACAAATTATAAATCAAATCACAAAAGCACAGAGTTGGGATAATTCACAAAACTGTAAAATTGTCAGCCCGTAATTACATTGGCAAAAATGGCCAGTAGCATTGAGATTATTAGAACATTTAGGCAAAGAAAGAAGCTCAATTTTCATAAGTTGGAATCATTGATGTAATTTTAGCATAATATAAAAGGTTTGTGCGACGTAAAGCTAAACCCATTTCAATAAAACTGGCACAGAAAGATTCGAAATATGTTCAGTACAAAATAAGCGTAGAAATTAAAGTAATTAACATGTTGACGACCAAATAATCACTCAGGTGATGAATTTTAATTATCTCGGAGTACATATATCCAGCAGTAGAGATATTAAACAGGAAGTACGTACTCAAGCTACGAAAGCATCAGCCGTGTCGGGTTGCCTGCGAGATATTATATGGAGAAACAAATTTATGACAACTGACAGTAAAACACGCATATACAAATCGTGTGTCAGGCCAATTCTGAGCTACGCAGCCGAAACACGGGCTGAAACCTCTAAACCAAAACAAATGGTAAGAAGCACGGAAATGAAAACCCTGCGTAGCATAGCGGGAGTAACACTAAGAGATAGAGTAAGGAGTAACAACATAAGAGAAACATGCAGGATCGAGGATATAGTGCGATGGGTGAGAGGAAGACGTAGGCAGTGGAGAGATCACGTAAATAGGATGGATGAGAACCGAATAGCGAAAATAGTGAACAGTCATAAACACTTAATTTGACGTCCGCCAGGACGCCCACCAAAGCGATGGTGCGAGAGCTAGACATCTGCATCCCAGGAAAATGACAACACTTAGAGATTCATTGAATAAAACAGGACTAAGTCCTAAATTAAGTAGAAGAAGAAGAACATGTGGACAATTTTATGAGCATTTTAAAATAAGAGGTAAGAATAAAAGGATCATAGATAGACTGTGCAGAATGCATAAATCAGGCAAACAAAGAAATTACTACATGCTACAGCAAGATGTAGGAATTGAGAAAGAGGAAGCAGCTTTGGTGGAAATTGCAGAAAATAAAATGACAAGATATGAAACAAAAGTGATGTGAAAACTAATCAGTGTAGTGGCGGTTTGAACAATCATTGAAATTAAAAATAAACTAAGTGGCACAATAAGTTTGATTTATTTGTAAAAGTAATGTTATTGTACTTGGTTGATTTCCTTTGTTAAAATTGTTTAGATAGTGTTTTGTTTATAACGACCAGTATCGATAAACAACTGAATAAATTTTTGAATGACAGACCAGTTTTTGCTCTCAAATAAATTAAAATGTTAAATAGTAAACAGTAAAATAGAGAGTTATAAAAGATACCAGTGTGTTCAGAATTTTGTCCAGTACCAGCACAAATGAAGGTAGCAATATCCACGTCCTAAAATTATTTTACTTCGGCTACCTCCTTCGGACAAGAACGGCGGCGACTTCAGTTTCCGATTCAGCCAGTTTGGAGTACCGCAGCGGTTCCTGAGCCTATGCGAGGGTTACCAGCCATTCAGCGAAGTGGAGACCACCAGCAGCAGCCATTCCATCGACCAGGGGCCCTAGCTTCCACAGCAGACACCAGAGAGGGTTCCGTGCAAGCGGCCACGATCCTACAATTTAAGGTTAGTGTGTGCGAACAAATAACCGGAGCTAGAGGCTTGGAAAGTAGTACCATACCTAAAACACAACTCAAAGAAGTGACTTCCATTGAATTTATTTCTCCATGAGCAACCAATTGTCCAGGAATTGTATTTTTAATCGTCATTTGGAGGTTAGAAAAAACAAACGCACGTTAAGCGTCCTTTCCAAACAAATTAATCGAGGTTTTAGCATGAAACAAGAGAACCAAGTGACGCCGTTTGAAGGGGCGAAAATTACAAACTTACCGGATAATTTGTTCATTAATTCCTTTGAAAACTTAAACAAAAACGCGAGCTGTACGCATAGTTCGAAGTGTTTTGGCCAGTTAATTTGACAGACAAGGCAGCACCTGAACGCTGAAATCCAATTTCATTGCCACCAGTGGCGTGCTTTTCATATTCAAATATTTTAACAAATCAAGGGTCCCAAACCCGTGCGAGATTTGAGTTTCATGTCCAATTTTCACGAGCTAGCTAATATAATAGGTACAGATGAGTGAAATATTAATTTGAGGGCATACTACCGGTAATAGCATTCTTAACTAGAACCCATAAATGATAATAAATAATTTAATCAGCCAAAATTCGAATTTAAATAAAACTAAGTAATTTGTTGCGACCGCATTTATTTGAAAATTACTTATTTGGTCAGTAATAATAAAAATAGACCACGTTGTCATTACAATATATGCTTATTCATATACAATTTACATAACTAACGGATATTTTGATTGATGTATAATGGTAACTTTCGTATTATTTAAATTTAATATTGGTACAACATCCCGCATTTTTTTGGGCTTACCTACTCATTAATTATTTATATTGGTTAGAAATAGTTGATAGTTTTTTCTATACAGAGTGTATACAAATTGGTGCAAAAGCTTGAGGTAGCGATATTCCTTGTACAATTCTTAGTCGAAAATCTTAATACGAAAATGTTGGATTGGTCTTCATGAGCCCTCACGAGCTGTAGATAAAAACAATTGTTTTTTCAGGTAAAGCACCCCTTCTGTTTTAAATAACACAAAATGTTACCAGGAAGAGTTCTACTAAATGTAAAATTATGATCTCATGCAAAATTTCAGAAATATCTACTTACTTTTATGAAACCATGTTATCATAAAAGTAGTTCATCTAATGCACATGCCGGGATACTTTTTTTACCTAATTTTCAAAATGCGAAAGCAAGTGCTGAGACTGACAATTCTAATTAATAAATGTCATCAAAAGTCATTGTTTAGATTTGAATAACGACTTTTGATGACATTTATTAATTAGAATGGTCAGTGTCAGCCATTGTTTTCGCATTTTGTGGAATCTCCCTCATTTCCACTGAACTTCCGGAGCAGCAATAAAGAAATCTGATACTCTTTTCTTGTCATTACAAGATGTTTCTTTAAAGAAAATCCAATCTTCAAATCCGTCGTTAATTTCAGTTAAATTTGAAATTGATAATATTGTATTGGATCTTAATGATGGAATTATACAGTTCCTCGATTTGTGATTGTACATCGCCAAATTTATCTAATAATGTTAGATGTAGGTTATATATTGGTTATATTTTCAGACGATTTGAAACTTTCGAAGGCGCTTTGTTGGCAATGAACAGCAGCTTTTATACGATCTCTAGGAGTTTTTAAATATTTTATACTCCTGCGAACCAGTATGAGTTTAGTTATAAAAGTGGACAATTATAATCTCTAAATATGTCAGCTACCGTATCATCATCATCATTATCATCGTCTAACTATTCCATTTATAGACATACGGCTCTTTGAGTGGTTTCCATGATAGTCTATTTGTAGCTTCGTTTGTATTTCTATCCTGTAGCCTTAGTCCTAGCATAGACCTCTCCATCTTTCTTGGCGGCACTTTTAGTTTTTCAATGTTTGTTTCTGTGAGTGGCCAGGTCTCTGCCGCGTAAGTAAGAGTAGGCAACACGCATTGCTCGAATACTTTAGTTTTTAGATGTTGAGGTAGGTTTGCCTTGAAGACATTTTTCAATTTTTCGAATGCCGCCCAAGCCAATTTTATCCTTCTGCTCACTTCCGCTGTCTGCGCCTTTTCTGACATTGTTAGTGTCTGCCCCAAGGATATGTATTCCTCCACTAGATCGATTTGGTTGTTATCTATGTAAACTGGTCTGCCTTATTCTGTGTTCGTCATTATCTTTGTCTTTGATAAGTTTATGTTCAGTCCAACCTTCCTTAAGGCGTCATAAAGTTGTAAGATCATTTGTTCTATAAAGTATATAAGGATGATATCATCATTTGACAAGTATTCGCCGTGTATAATTACACCTTTTTCGTCCCAGTTTAGTGTCTTAAAGACGTCTTCCAGTAAATTAGTGAAGAGTTTTGGCGAAATTGGATCGAACTGTCTGATGCCTCGTTCAATGCGTATTGGGCTTGTGCCTTCATATATTTGTACCTTCATAGTTGAGTTTTCGTACATGCTGCTTATTAGTTTTATATATCTATCATCTATTTTGCCTCTTTTAAGTGCAATCGTTAGTGCCCATGTTTCTACAGTATCGAAGACTTTTTGGTAGTCTATGTTTTGTAAAAGGTTGGCTGCTTCGTTTCTTCTCACCGAGGTGCTGGCCGAAATCCCTTTCTGCAAGACCCGCTCTGCGGAATGCAAACATTTGCGTGCACAGGAGACGCGGGAGTCTATTTTACGAATAAAAGGCGTACCACATTGTAAACACATTTAATAAACATGTTGCACAGTAACAAACACTATTAACCACATATCTACAGACAAGCGTGCCAGAACATTGTTGGATCGCACGCCATCGTGTACACAGACAGGCCGGAAGTGCTCTCAAGCGGATGCCGGCAATAATGGTGGGGCGAACCACCGCTTCCGCTAACTCATACAAAACGAGCGGCAAATTTAAATATTTGAATTAAATCCTACAATCGTTAACACCGGCCGCCTTGAAATCACATGATTTCAAAACAGAACAAAGGTAAACAGTATTAACTATAACAGGCTGTGAACAACAAATACATTTGCAAGAACTTAACTCTAACTTAATATTCTAAAAAGTAGCATAGCAACAAGTATATGCGTAAACACTTCAAAAGAATCAAGCGTGCACTGAGTTATTTTACTCACGCGGTAGCACACACACATTGTGAATGGACCTTGTGATGCTTTGCCCACTGGAAACTCGCAGCGTGACGGAACGCACAACGCCGTCAGCTGATCTGTGCAGATCTATCACGCGACCTAATAACCACTGCAGAGGCGGTAGATTTTCCTCCTTTACCAAAACTAAAGAGTCTATCTTAGCCAACTCTGGTAGGGACTTGAACCACTTGGTCTTGCGTTGTAGTTCAGGCACAACTTCACGACTCCAACGACGCCAGAATCCTTGTACAGTGCGCTGAATGCGCTGGTAAAGCGACAATCTGTTCTCGTTGAGATGGTCCAGACTGGCATCAGGAATGGTGTTAAAGGATCGGGTTATTAAAAAGTGACCCGGAGTTAAAGGAGTGGTATCTCGAGGATCGGCGGATAAGGTCGATAGAGGGCGAGAGTTCAGAATTGCCTCTATTTGTGTTAACAACGTGGAAAAATCTTTGTAACTTAATGAAGAGTGCCCTAATGTTTTCTTTAAATGCAACTTAACCGATTTGACACCACTTTCCCAAATGCCGCCTTGGTGCGGGCTTCTGGGAGTGATGAATTCCCAATTTATTTCCTGGTTTGCCATGTAATTTGAAATTAGATTTTTATTTTTATTAGATTTTAAAAATGCATAAAGCTCCTTTAGGTGATTTGAGGCACCTTTAAAATTTGCACCATTATCCGAGGATATTGAAATTGGTTTGCCTCTGCGGCTTATAAAACGCCTCAAGGCCGCTATAAAGGCGTCTGTCGTTAGAGACGTGAGTAGTTCTAAATGTATGGCCTTACTTACCAAACACACGAACAGGCAAATGTATGATTTGATAAGCTTTGAACCGCGAGTAATGTAATGTGTCATCTCTGATAACGAGTCATGTGCTATTGATATAATGTGTCATCCCTGATAACGTGTCATGTGCTGTATTCTCTGAAATCCCAATGACGTCAATTGAAACCAGTAATTTCCATCCTTAGATAAGAAATGTTATAAATATTGCTGTTGTATGTTTTTAGAGTTAGTTCAAATTAGCCTGTTCGAGTTCGTTCATAGATTTGTGTCCTGTAGAACGTTACTCTGTTAAAATTTGTAACTCCTACATTAATTAAAGCTTTTGTGTAGTAAAACAAATAAAGTTTTTTTTGTTAAGTCCACGATTGGCAACTTAACTGGCGCAGTCGGTAGGATACTTGGCAGAAGGGCACTACGAATTTTTGAAAAAAAAATTATTTTTTTTTCATTTTTCGCTCTTTTGTGTATTTTAATACTTAACCAAGTATTCCTAAAACAAACTTAACACCGGTACGAAGCAACGCAACTTTGAGGACAAACATCGCCAAGAAGAAGCACCGCCAACTACTGGTCCAGTCTATCGAAGACATCAGTCTATTGGAGACACCTGCTCCATCGAGGAGTTCCTGATCATCGAGATCACCTGTACGACCAATCCAGAGGAAGTCTACATCTTTAATCAACTACGAATCAACTGTACGACCAATCCAGAGGAAGTCTACACGTTCATCAACTACAAATATGAAGTAAGCAACCTTTCACGTATTAAAGTGTGTTTTTTTAAACAAATTATAAACCCAATAACATAGTTTTAAATATTTATTTATAAGTTCAGGCAAAACGTAGTAAGCTTGACCAATCACCGCACATAGTTTGTGTGCTTAATCTGTGTTTGTGCTTGCGTTTTGTGCGTAGATTTCTATACACCCCTAGTATTAAATTTCCCCTAGAATAATATTGTTTACTAACATAAAAATCAATCGTTAAAAATAATAGTGAATTTTTATGCTGAGACCACCACGTTTAATATTAAATCAACCACCAGCAAATCAAAACATGGCAGATTTATTCCCACCAGGTTTTTCTGTACGAATGATTTCTGAAATACCAACCTATGATGGTAATCCTCTAAATTTATCAGAATTTATTAGGTCTGCTGAGCTTATTTTATCACAATTTTTAGTACCAGCCCAGCCAGAAGCTTATATTAATAAATTTTTACTTTCATCAATTAGAAATAAATTAAGAGATAAAGCATTAGAAGTTGTTACCGGTTATGAATTTAATAACTGGAATGAACTAAAACAGACACTGATTAATAACTTTGGAGATCAGCGATCCGAATTAAATTTAACCATAGATCTAGCTAAAATGAAACAAAATCAAAAAGAATCCCCTATTGATTTTTATAATAGAATTAGGACACATTTAGCAATTTTTAATTCAAAAATTTCTCTTGGTCCTGAAGTCAGAGCTGTAAAGGATTATAAACTACTAAATTCAAAAAATTTAGCCCTTAGAGCATTTTTGAGCGGTTTAAATGAACCATTTGGTACTTTGTTACGAGCTAGAAATCCCAACAGTTTAGAAAATGCTATTGCAATTGTTAGAGATGAATTAGATATCCGTTATTCTCAAAATGCATATCGTAATTATTCACCAACTGAAAGTACTAATAAACCAATAATGCATCATCAGAATACCCAAAATAATCCATGGATTAAACACAATAACTTTATGCCTAATCAAAATATTCAGCGACAACCAATTCAAAAGTTTTCTAATATATTTAGAAGTCCCCAAAATCCCACTTTCCAACGTAACTTTTCTCAACCCCCTGCACAATTTCAAACCCCAGGCTGGTATCGACAACCTTTTGAAAGAAATGTTTTCGCTCCGAAACGAAATTTTGTTCCAAATAATCCAGTTGAACCGATGCAAACATCTACTGTACATGCAGCCATCCCAAAAAGACCGTTAAATAGTAACATTCAAAATTTAAATTCAAATAAAAGACCAAATTATCGTTCTAATCATTTACAAGTAACTCAACCAAATAATTATAATCCCGAAGAATTACATCACGAGGACATTGACACAGATTATTCAGAATGTGATAACCCACTTCCTGAAGATAACGCAATTGATGACTCTCAGAATTTTTATGCTGATTATTCACCAGAATACATTGACATTGACCACGAAAACAACAGTGATAACGTAAATTTTTAAATAGAGCCTCGGATAAAATTGAAACATTTACTTTGCACACAATTAAATCTAATTTACCTTACATTTTAATACCAGGTACACAAAATAAAATACTGATTGATACCGGCAGTAGTAAAACACTAATATAACCCTTATTTGTCGAAAAACATTTTCCAAATTCAATTCACAATTACCATTTTCAAATAACTACACCCCATGGTACTACTACACATAATCAAGTAGCCCATATTCCAATAAACTCATTATTTTTAGAACCCGGAAGTCATATGTGCTATATGTTTAATTTCAGTCCCGATTATGTTGGATTAATAGGATCTGATTTATTAGCAAATATAAATGCAAAAATTGATTTTAAATGGATGCACATTCAAACAGAAAAAAACATTATACCGTTTTATTATAACCAATCTAAACTTAAACAAGAAGCTCATGCATTAAAAACTTTATGTTACGAATTCAAAGATATTTTTCATCACCCAGAATTACCCTTGACTTACACAAACTTGACAAGACATTTTATACGTACAAAGAATGACATCCCAATATTTACAAAAAATTATCGCTACCCTCATGTTCATCGCGAGGAGGTAAAAAATCAAATAAATAAAATGCTTGCTGACGGAATCATTGAACATTCCGAGTCACCATATAATGCACCTATATGGATCGTTCCAAAAAAATTAGACAATTCAGGCAAACAAAAATGGAGAATTGTTATTGATTATAGAAAACTGAACGAGAATACTATAGAAGACAAATACCCGTTACCTCTCATAGAACAAGTTCTTGACAATTTAGGTAAATCTGAATATTTTACTACCCTTGATTTGGCCTCAGGATTTCATCAAATTAAAGTAAACAAAGCTGATAGAGAAAAGACAGCCTTTTCTACCGAAGAAGGTCACTTCCAGTTTAAACGCTTAGCTTTCGGGATGAAAAACAGTCCAAGCAGCTTTCAACGTCTTATAAATCAGGCATTGATTGGCCTAACGCCTACACAGTGTATGGTTTACCTTGATGACATAATTATTTATTCAGTTTCCCTACAAGAACACATGATTAAATTACGACGTGTTTTTGAAAAATGTCGCAATGCTAACCTAAAAATACAACTAGACAAATCTGAATTCTTAAAAAAATCCATTGCCTATTTAGGACACATACTTACCAAAGATGGTGTAAAACCAAACCCAGATAAAAACAGTGCTATAATGAAATTTCCCTTACCAAAAACTAGAACTGATATAAAATCGTTCCTAGGACTTTTAGGCTATTATCGTAAATTTATAAAAGATTATGCTAAAATAACAAAATTCCTGACTTTATGTTTAAAGAAAGATTCAAAAATTATACATGATCAAAATTTCATAGAACAATTTGAGAAATTAAAAATTTTGTTAACTAATGACCCTATATTAGCTTATCCTGACTTTACAAAACCATTTGAATTAACTACCGATGCTAGCAAATTTGCTCTTGGAGCAGTATTATCACAAAATAACAGACCTATCAGCTATGCATCAAGAACCCTTAACCAAGCCGAAATTAACTACCCCACTATAGAAAGAGAATTATTAGCCATTGTTTGGGCCTGCAAACACTTTCGACCGTATCTATATGGCGTACATTTTACAATATTTACAGATCATAGACCTTTAATATGGCTTCGCAACATCAAAGAGCCTAATTCTAAATTAACCCGTTGGAGTATAAAATTAGAAGAATTTAATTTTACCATTAAATACCTACCAGGAAAAACCAATAAGGTAGCTGATGCCTTAAGTCGAATTAATATAAACCCCCTATCAATCGAACGATTAGATACACCAGAACCTAGTTTTGATGATAATGCAAGTATGATGGCACAAAGACCATATACACCTGAATTGACTGACTTTACCATACCTACTTTTGTATCACCACTTGAAACCGTACCCATTAAAAGAAAATCAAATAGACATAAAGATACTGTTACAACAAATAAACAGACTAATTCACAGAATATTTCAGTTACTCCACCCACACAAGAAATTGAACCAATAGATAATCAAAATATTGACAGTGATGTAAATACTGTACATTCCCAGCATTCATCATCCCCCGTGATAGACATATCCGAACTACCCCTACAATATCATAAAAACCAGTTAGAATTTATTAACGCTGTAATTCCCAAATCATTTAGAATCACTAGATTCGATGGCTACACACATATAAGCATTTTTGTAAACAACAATAACTTTCATGAAAAGTTTGTGCAGTTACTATTAGAATATTGTATACCAAATTCCCATTATTACTGTATATTTCAAGATGAAAATATTTTTGATAAATTTTCCAAATTTATTACTGAAAACAGTAATGAAAATTCTCCTCACTTCCATCGATGCACTAAGCAAGTAAATTATGTTACTAATCCTGATCATCGTGAACAATATATTTCGGACTATCATTTAGGTAAAACTAATCACAGAGGAATTAAAGAAACTAGTGAACACATTAAACGTACTTATTACTGGAAAGGAATCGATAATGATATCAAGCAATACATCAATAACTGTGATACATGTAAACGTGAAAAATATCATAGACATCCAAATACATTGCCTTTTAGTTTAACGCCTACCTATGATAAACCTTTCTCTTGTATCAGTACAGATATTTTCCAAATCAATCAAACTAAATATTTAACCGTAATTGACAATTTCAGTAAATTTACTCAAGCATACTTATTAGAGTCCCAAAATAAAATAGACATAACAAAAGCATTGTTAATGTTCTTTTCACATTATGCCGTACCTCAGAAAATCATCGCTGATAATGAATTCGATAACGCCGTAATAAAAGAATTTTTAAAATTACATAAAATACAGTTACATCTAACTACACCTTTACATCATGAGTCAAATTCGTTAATTGAACGAGTACACTCGACAATTTTAGAGCACTATAGATTATTAGAACATACTCCTGAAAAAGAAAGAATGTCTTATTGCATATTAGCCTATAATAATTCAATACATTCTAATTTAAAATTTACCCCTTCCGAAATTTTATTTGGACATACAGACAGTCATAATCCATTTGAATTATGCAATGACAAATATTTTGAAACTTACATTAATGACCATAAAAATAAAATGTCGCATTTTTATTCTGAAATCCAGTCTAAACAAAATCAAGCCAAAATACAAAGAAATCAAAAAACCAATAAAAATAAAGAACTTGTATCTTTTAAAGTTAACCAAAAAGTTTTCCTTAAAAATGACAGAAGAAATAAAAGAAGTATGAAATTTAAAGGACCCTTCAAAATTATCAAAATCCTAGACAATAATACATATCTTGTTGAAGATTTAACTACTAAAAACACATTTAAAAGACATGCAAATGAAATACGCCAAACTGATGAAATAATACCTGTTACAGGTACTACATCTGGTTCTTCAGTTGCAGTATCCTCTTAGTTACAGGAGATGTAACAATTAAGGATCTATCGGACAACCCTGGCCTATACCCTCAAAACTTAGGAAAAGCGCAAATTAAAGAAAGTGACTGGACTATTATAAAGACATTTGATTACACACCCTTATTAACAAACTATACTATCCTTAGACGTTCCTTATTAGACTCTATTCTTAAATTAAGAGATCGTGATTTCTATACAGTTAAAAACGAAGAACAAACAAAATTAAATCATAATGACATGCTATTGTTGATACAGCAGTACATAGTAAGAATCGATAACATGATTGATCAAATATTTCCTTCAGATATAATCAGAGCAAAACGCGGAGTAATAAATGGACTCGGTACTGTATTCAAATTTCTGACAGGGAATCTTGACGCTGAAGACGGAGAAAAATACGAGAATGCCATTGCGGATCTTCAATCCACAAGAGATATACACAATAAAATTTTAAATCAACATACACATTTAATAAATGATTCCATAAATGCTATATTTACCTTAACTAAAAATCAAGAACTTTTAAATAAAAACTTACAGAAATTAATTGTACAAAATCGTGCTATAACCAACAATATAAATTCACTCTCTATTCAAAGTGTACTAGCAGAATCAATATTTTCGCTACAAATGTTTATAAATACCTGGCTCGAATTAGAAACTTCTCTTACCTTTGCACAAAACCAACAAATGCATATGTCTCTACTTGATAATGCAGAACTATTATCTAATCTAAATCAAATCTCTATATACCTTTCTGAAAATTCAGACAGGATGCTTTCTTTACCTTACCCTGTGCATCATAAAACCCTTCATCTTTATGAATCTATAATATTAATTAAAACTTATCAAATTAATAACAAAATAACATTTATCTTCGAAATACCATTAGTGCACAAAGATACTATTTACCAATTCATGCAATTAATACCATTTCCAATATATATTGATTCCAATTTATATCGTATGATTATTCCCACTTATAAAACCATACTCTTCAATCTTGAGACTTCAATACCTGTTGAACTTGACCATTGCAAATTAGTAACTACCAATTCATATTTTTGTACGGAAAAATATCACTTTTCCCTTATTAATAATCAGCTATGTGAAACTCAACTTTTATCTTTTGCCCCTAATAAAACGTGTTCTCCTTACTTGTTCAAATTATTAAAAGTTAAAATAGCTCAGATTGATGATTCTACTTGGTTAATTACTACTCCTAAAAAGGTAACTATTGATATTAAGTGTTTAGACATTAATTCAAGAAAGATATTAACAAAAACAAATTTAATTCATCTTACACCAGATTGCACGGCAATTATTGATCATGATACCCTATTATTCCAAATTAGAACTTCTTCCACAAAAACTGTAAAATTACAAGTACCTAATATTGATACATTAAATATAGATAGTGATAAACACACTCAAATAGCTAGTTTAGATCTAACACCGATCAATATTAAAGAATTAATTAAAGACCAATCACAACTTGGAGAAATACAGAAAATACTTGAACCTGCCAATGTAACAGATTTGCATTATATTTCTGTAACCACGATTATAATGATAAGTATAATTGTCATAGTAATATTAAGTTTGTTATTGTATATCTATTGTAAACGCCAAGCCTTACAAGATAAATTCATGGCATATATAAAATCAAAAGTATTTAACGATGATATTCCTAAACCTTTTGAGTTCTTAGAAATCAAAACGTGAAATTCAAATGCTTTGAATTGTCTTATGAGGGGAGGAGTAATGTAATGTGTCATCTCTGATAACGAGTCATGTGCTATTGATATAATGTGTCATCCCTGATAACGTGTCATGTGCTGTATTCTCTGAAATCCCAATGACGTCAATTGAAACCAGTAATTTCCATCCTTAGATAAGAAATGTTATAAATATTGCTGTTGTATGTTTTTAGAGTTAGTTCAAATTAGCCTGTTCGAGTTCGTTCATAGATTTGTGTCCTGTAGAACGTTACTCTGTTTAAATTTGTAACTCCTACATTAATTAAAGCTTTTGTGTAGTAAAATAAATAAAGTTTTTTTTCGTTAAGTCCACGATTGGCAACTTAACTAGTTCGCATTTGAAAAAATGTGACCCGTAAAGTATGAAATTTAAAAAATCACGTGATTCACATTCACCATTTTTCTCGTTTACATCTTACGCGTAAGACGTAAAAAGATATAAAAGTATTGGCGTCGTAGGTAATATTAGTAAGTTCAATTTATGTCAAGCAGCTATCGTGTGACTTAACAAGACCCAAAGCAGGCTCATGGCGTTTCTGGTGTAATGTTCTGTCTTTTCATGACAAGTTGACAACCACAACGTGCGTGAAGCTAACAAAAGTATGGCTGAGTAGTGTGAAACACCTGGAATTTTACAAAAGTGGTCCTTGAATTCCTGGAATTTTCCTGGAACTTTAAAATTGTATATTAGTAGACAGCCTAGATGCGCACTCCATGGGAGCATCGTCACGGGACAGCTATTTGGTCGTGAACGTAGCTATTATAATAATTTGCAATTTGTAAAAAGTGAAATTTTTTCGATGAGGATTCCTCAAATCCTCTTAAGGCTTACTCTTGTTTCTTTTGTCGAGATTTTATTGCTGAGCCAAATGCCAGCGTTTTCGATTGAAGTCCTTAAGATTTTCTAGAACGTCATCTTTTGCCGATGTAAATGTTGCAATTGCTTTGCCTTCATACGTTGCGTTTTCGTTGTGCTGTTGCATTGAAGGGCTAACGCTTCCGATGAGAACTCTAGAGGCTCAATTGGAGCTTTAATTGCTCTGATAATGACGTTCATTATTGAATGTTTAACAATGTAGTTTGCCCATTTAGTATAATTCCAATTGTAACTATACATTTATTTGTTTCTCGTGTTTATGATTTCGTTGACCAGTGCTGGAGAATCTGTGATCTTTAAGTTAGTAATAATATTTTATATGCTGATGGGGTCATAATTATATATAACAGCAATAAGATAACATGAACAACAAAATATAATGCTTAAGTAAGAAAGAGATGACCATACGAAAAAAATATTTTAGTAGGCATGTTCAGGTGACATATTTGCTAGCAGGTTTATCTCTGTCTTGCTTAAGCAATACATGTTAATTTCTTGTTTATGTTATCTCATTGCTAGTCGGCCTTGGAATGTGCTCGCATAATTTCGTAATAATTTGGAAATTAATTACTCGATTATCAAAACTTTGGTATCAATTTACATGCTAGCTTGAGTAGGTAGAATAATAAGAAGAATACTGTAACCAATATAGGCTTTCATATTTCTGCTATAACGAATATTAGTCCCTAAGTGGTTTGCTATTTAGTGACTATTAATTTACAGGTTTAATGGATACTGCAAACAGAATAATAATTATTATTTAGAATTTAGTACTTCATATGTAAGCCAATTCTCTTCATTGCTATGGAAAATCAGTTAGGCGAGACAAAGGCAACCTCTATTGTTTATAAAAGGCTACCTATTAGTGTTTTTCATACCAATTCACAATCAAGGCTACTAAGGCCACGATCAAGATTTGGTGTTTACATCCTAGAGAATACCAATACTCATAGATTCCTTCAGAACTTGTGGAGGTCGCGTTTTGGTTTTGGAATCTTGTTGCAAATTTTGGATATTTTGTATCCATCTCAATTTGTTGGGTAACTACCGCGGTTTTTCTTCTTTAATCTTCAGCTTACACGTCTATACCCTAAGGTAGAAGAGGAACCGATTATGTATGTATGTAATAATGTATACTCTTCAGCTTTTTTTGATATTTTCTTTAGTATTTCAGCCATTTCTTGATCTTTCACTTGATAGCTAAGAAAAGTGTTTGATAATCTTTTTGTGTCTCTTATTTTCATGTGTCCATACTATTGCTATCGGCAGGTCATTAACCAGGTTATTTAAGTTTAATGTTTGTAGTTCTTCTCATCTGGGATGCGTTTCTTTTCTCTTCTTGTGTATCCTGCTCCAGGTCTATCATTTACTCTTGTTATTATCAAATTTTCGGAACTGATACTACTTCATAGTTTATACTTCGCTTTGTGTTCATTGACTCCGAAGTCCATAAGTTCTGTTTTCATAAATTAATTGTTGTGGCAATTTTATAATTCCTCTTCGGCTTTCATCAAAGCCGCCACATTAGCTGCCGTCTTGAATATTGCACTTTTATTTACCACATGGTGTGATAATAAAGAAGGTTTGGCAAAGCCCTTTTGCATGTAGAGTTTCTAATTAATTTTATTATGTATTTTAATGAAATCATACTCTTCCACTAATTACGATATTGTAGTTCTTATAACAGGTTTATATTCTTGCAATAGCAATTTGTCTGTTTCTTCCGATTTTTTGCTTACTATTAAACGTAACAGTAACAAAATTTTAATGTCCCTCTCCGAAGGTTACTTTGTCCTTTCACACTACGGTAGGTTTTAGTTAATTTCAAAATGTAATCAATTACCCAAGGTCAATTATTTTAATTAATTTCCCGTCAAAGGACAAACGATAAAAAGCGTCTCAACCATTAAATTATACGTTCTAGCCTGACTTAATGTTGAAACTAACTAGAAGAGAACCAACTCGCCGATGATACAAAAACTAATACATTATTGCTGCAATTACCTGGAAACATTGGATAAATACGGTACGTTAGTTGCTGTAGCCGTTCAAAATTGCTTCTTCCTGTTTGTGTGGTCGGCGGGCAGCTCCAGCAAATGCGCATAATTAAAAAATCATTTGGATAGTTAGTGTGCTAAATGTTTTGCTGCTTGCGCATTGGGGTCAACTTCGTAATGTCACTAACTAATTATCTTCACATAAACGTAGCAAGATATTTGGAAATTGCATGTTTCTCACATGTCGAGACTTTATGCAGTAGCGTCAGAATTAATTTGGTATTATTATGTGCTTAAACAGAGGCCTGATTTGGGGCTGACGTTCTTAATTTGACGTAATATTTACTCTTCTAATTATTTTGCGTTCCTTTTGAATTGATGTGGAAAATTTGTGACCTATGTTAAGGTCCTTCAATAGTCTGATAACAAGTTTTTATATTCTTAAAAGCCATGGAAGGTCAAACTGAGGTAAACCGTGATTCTTTATTATATGAAGGAAAGCGAACACGTACTGAAATCTATTAGCTGCTCGAAATTCGTTTCGTTTTATCCCTAAATTTTAATTTCCGTAATATTCGGATATTTGCCAGGTTCTCTGTTTCTCGCAGGCTTCCGTCAAGATCCGTAGGGTGCTTTCCGTTCAAATAGCTTCGCTATTGCCATCTGAGTTGCTTTCAGCTTAGAATAAAATTTATATCAGGTCTGAATAACTTATACTGTTCTAATGTAAATATAAAATGGCAACGTTTGGTATATTGAAACAGATATAAAAATAAAAATGGACCAATTTCTCAAGTTTGCAATATGCAATTTCCAATATACACTAACTTACATATTTAATAAATAGGTTCAGCTCAGTTCTCCATTGCAGTTAGTTACGTGTATAATAATTTACGAATATCAAAGAAAATGTATAGAAGAAAATTTAGTAGAGTACTTGAACGAATATTATTAAGTATTTCTAACCTGGAAATCATAAGAAGAGTATGTTAGGTCCCATTTAGTTAGATATAACGGTATTTTGTTACTGGTTAAATGCCATTCAGTAAATGCATTGAAAACGAGATGCTTGGAGTAAAAGAAATGAAATGATTAAGGAACGCAAAGGAGGCAACTTGCTTTTCACAGGGTTGAAGTCATTTATTATTAATTAATTATTAGGTTTGGGCAGAATGAATAGCCAAACCAAATTAAACAATCACAAAGGGGTTTGCAATGTGCAGGTTATGAAGCGTAGAGTTCAATTCAGCTAATTAGTACACTTTGTGAACAATTCTAAAAGGTATAAGCTAGAAAAATAATAATGTTGCAACGAGCAATTAAGGCTGGCATAAAATAGCAATTGTGAGAAACTAACAAGACATTATAAAACTTGTGGAAAAGCAAACACCTAAACAGGACAGAAAAAGAGCGAAAGGAAGACAGTTGGAAACCAGAGAACAATTATGAAGGAAGTGAACGAAAAACTAATAATGTAAATACGCCAGTGAACATGCAACGCGATTAATAAAACGTGTAGTGGCGCAATAAAAAAATGTGGACAATTGTTTAGATTTAAGTAATTATAAGAAAGTTTAATTTTATATGTAAGTCAATTGAACTTGTTTAATGTCCGTTTTTATAGTTAGATTAGATATTGTTTAAAAAAGACGCGAGGAGATAACGGTTGAATAAATTAATTTTGTGACAAGCAGTTTTGGTGCTTTTATTAAAATAAAGAATTTACCTACTTAAACATTAAATATTATAATAAAAAGCATACCAGTGTGTAGAGCAATCGTCAGAGTACCTGTGGGAATGTGGATAACATTTTCCCCAACAAGAAAATTATTTGCCGCAAGAAGCTTCTGAAGCTGGGTCGGTGACCACTTCAATTTTACGAAGGCCGATATCAGCTGAATAAAGGATCCAGGACCAGAGCTGACTACTGAGACGCATCACGCGGAGCTGTAGGACAACGGCCAGCAACATAAACACCGAGAGTAGCGACTCCGTGAGAAGATTCATTTTGGGGCCCCGTCCGAGGAATGAACGGTACCATCTGAAAACTTTAAGGTACTGTAAAAAGTTTATTAACAGTGTGAGGAGCCGGGGATTTATGTACAAGCAGCGCCTTGCCGTGTCGAATAAGAAGCAGGCCTATTCAAGCCTCCAGATAAAGCATTTTCCCAATATTATCGGGAATCCAATCGTGAGGTTAGGTGAAAGATTAACAATCGCTATTATCCAAGCCGCTTCGGTTTGACGTCATAGACAAACTAATCGCTAAAACAAAAGAGATTAGAACCGCCGAAGTACTAGAATTCAAATAAATACCTGTAGTTTGTTCACAATTTTGAATTTCCAAGTCAAAAACGTTTACTGCAAGTAAACAAACCACTTTGTGTAATTGACAGCAGCACTCATATTTGCGACTGCGTATTTTAAAAATATTTTGGACGCACAGTGGCGTACCCACTTTAAGGTGAAATTTTTCACAAATTATCAGGAATCCAACCCTTCGAGTTTGAGTTTAAGTGTCTACCGAGCTAGCGTTTTGAGATTTGAATTTCAGACAGGTAAAATACAAAAGACGGCGTAATACTATTTTATTTTAATAAAGTAAAAATACAACAATCTGATTTTACTCAGTTCAAATCTGTAATTTATAAATAATAATTGCTGATCTGATATCATTAGCTAATTTATATTTACCTTAGACCAAACCACAGCAATATAGTGCCTTGAAACCGTTCTTTAGATCGTGTTCGTGGCTTGTTGGTTGAACACCTGATTACGAGTACCAGAACAACCCTGAAACTGAACCACGTAGCATGTTATATTCAGCACCTATGGTTTAGTTACGCTTTTCTGCGTTTCTATGAGTCGGGACTCCAACACTGGACCGCAGAAAATAAAATACTATATTCTCAGAGAGGCACTAGTACTATCCGATTCACCCTCGAGGAGCTCCTGAGCCATGGTTGTTAGTCGAAAATTACAAATATTAGTTTGACACTAAACATAAACAATGCCCCCGTTGAGTGTTGTCATGTTTTACGTAGCGCAGCGTCAGGCGAATCTTTGGCAGCATCAGCATCAACACTGGCTACCGAGGCTACACCAAGTATCGTGGGTTGCAGCACTGTCCAGGACGGATTCTGCAGTGTCCCCTTTTTGTCCAGTGTAAATCTGCGTCTTTTTGGGGGCGCGCTCGATTTTCTTTCCTTGTTCGGCGTCGTTAAGGCAATTTTAGACCAAACCCGTCAAGTCAAGTCTAAGCAGACAACGCTTTCACACCAAACGCATCTTTTGCGAAGAAAGTTTGTTAGTTTGTGCTTTTATTTCAGTAAAGATGGACGTTCCTGCTTTAATAGTATTATGTCGGATGCAAAACTAAGAATTAAAAGGCAACAAAGAAATTTTCGCCGAATACCAGCTATCAGCTATACAATCACTTATCCCGGTGTTTTGGATGTCTGGATTTATAACTTTCTTCGTTGCCTTGCACCAATAAGATTAAATGTTCGATCTTTATTGTAATAACAAATAAATGCACGGCACGGCGTATTGTTATAACCAAAATCCACCACGGACTGGGCTAGACTGGCACCGGTTGAATCCGGATCGGTCACGACGTGAAAGAGAATTCCACAATTGCTGGTTATTGCAATAATATCACAGTCTGCCAAATCCTACAGCGTCAGACTTGACTGGACGTGACTGGACTTGACGGGTGTGGTGTGAAATTGCCCTTAGGGTGCCTATTGTTTTTTCTATTTTTTTCTGCAAATGTAGACAGCTCCCACGTGGCGAGGCAACGCTAATTATTTAAATTAATAATTAAAAATTTTGTATTCTCCAAATGTAATGATTCCATGTAAGTACACAGTTGTCGACCGCCTTTTCTGACAGCCCCGGCTTTTGAGGCTGTTTATGGTCTTGCCGAAGTCTTGTAAACTGTATGGTTGCGGAATTCTGAATCAGTCGGGGTTTTCAGCTTTTATTAGGAGGCCCGGCGAATTTTATGCTGAATTTGCGGTGCGTTCTTTTTTTTTGTTCTTTTGTACGTGTGCCGGGATAGATTAGCTTTAGCGGTTTTTATTTTCCTTAGTGGTGTGCGACAAGAGTTCCTAATTGCCGTCTTTCGATGATGGCGCGGGTGGGACGATTTACTTAATTGCCGGCTTCTGAGGAATTTACGGCCCGAACGCCCTGGCCAAACGAATCTGCTTAATTCGCAAATTCCTCGGTGTTACAGGGCACTGTTGCTTTTATGATGGGTCAGCTCATGGAGATTGCCATGCATTGTTGTATTATCAAACATACTGGCTGGTATCAACCTTGAAAGAAACAAATTCGAAGACGATAACAAACTCACAGCAGCTGTAGAGCATAATTCAAACACAAAATCAAAAGATTATGTTGATGAAAGTCTACAGTTGTTATTAAAACGTTCCAATACTTGCATTTTTAAGCAATGGGACTATGTTGAAAAAAAAATTGGGTATAATACATGCTTACTTTCATGCTTAGTCCGGGAACATAAAAAAGGTCTTCGTACATCTTCTTCTTATTCTTGCAGAGCTTCTCCCTGTTGGTTCCTAACTTTCATTATTAATTGTCCTGCGACGTTGATGTCCCAGCCGTCTTTCCATACTTTTGGTGGTCTGCCACGCGGCCTCTTTGCGTGCGGTTTCTCAATAATTGCTATCTTCCATCCTGTGTACGTGCTGCCTCCATGCTCGTCTTCTATTTCGTACCCATCTTGCAACGCCTTGGATTCGTACCTAAGTATTTCTTCTTTCTTGACTTCGTGTCCTATATCTCTTAGTGCTAGGCCGGTCATGGATGTAAGTGTAAATACATCTGAATTAGAAAACGACAGGCCAATAATAATCAGCATAGAGAATTATTACGTAAACAAGAACATATTGATATTGTACAAGCTATATCTGAGCAAAATTATATAATAAATTATGGTCTTAAGTTAAAGATTGTAAATACGTGTACTAAGAAAAAAAGGAAACATTTTTCTCTTCTATCCCTTATCATTGCAAGCAGGTTTCGCCTCTGGCGTGGTTTACACTCATCGAGTTAGCATGCGCTTTTGCTTTTCTAGTGATTGAAGGTTGGTTAGGTGTCGTAAATGGACTTTCCTGTTTAAGTATAAGCACACGTACGAGCATAAAACATAAACCAAGATATGAAGCTAACATATAAATAAACATATATATAAATATAAACACAGATATAAACACAAAAATAAACACTAACATAAATATAAAGTGAAATATATGTTAAGTGGAAAAACTTTTCTTATGCAAGTTCGTACAGCACTAAATTAGAAATGTCCCAATATCTAAATAATTCTTCGATTACGGAGCAAACACACGAAAACGGTGATGGTGTGGAAATAAACAGGAACTTATCCGGCGTTTTGAGCGCTGTTACTCGTAACAACCTCCAGCCAAAACTCGTTATCGCCAAAAATTGAATTATTGCAGCAATATCGATTTGAAGCGGTTTTATTAGGATTGGCTTAATTGAAATCAGAGGAGTCAGAATGAGAAGGTGAATTTAATTTTCACTCCATTTCCCCCGCTTGGCGTAATTGCCCTTGTTCTACAAGTCAGTTCAAATTTCGATTTAAATGAGCGTTATTGCAGATTATATCGGCTCAATCGTTTCGGCACGTCCTTGCGGTTTGGGAGCGTGCTTTGCCCTTCGCAAATCAATTATGGACAGCCCGGGCCGTGCCGCTAATATCTGTGCAGGATCCACGTGTGCTGCAACGGTTCTTTTTAAAGAAACTTTTGTTTTGTGTGATTGGCTTCGTATCTGCAGTAAGCACATGACTGAATTATGAAAATTAGTATCAGTACTTTACTATTGTTCGATAAAGGTAATGGTGTAGTGCAGTGTAGCAAATATGTATAATGAAATACATCGTCTGCATTCGTTTAATTTTTATCCAGATTTTTTTATGGTACTAGCAAATGTCCGAGAGTGCATAATTTTATTTACCAATATTTTTCCTTCATTTTAGGGAAATAACTGATACTGTCTGTGCTTTTTTCAGTACCGTGTATATACCATATAATCGAATACTTTTATCTGGGCTGTGGAATTGACATTAGTAATATAATTTTAACGGATACAAACAATTACACAGTCCAGATTGTAGACTTCTAGAGGATTCGATCATACTGTGTTCTGATACATTTCAAAGTGGAGAAAGGTAATATAGTAGGGCAGTGCCATCACATAATTTATAAACCTTGTAATAGGCTTGACCTGGCTCGCCTGAGCGTTTAGAATAGCATTTTATTATACAGCCTATTTGTACATTTTTGTTTATTGAATTAACTGTTATCTGTTTATAATTAGTTAAGTTTTAAAAGAGCCATTACGTTTTATGTATTTCCCTCGCTTATCTGCATGCGTCTACCGCGCTAAGTGCCGAAAGCGATCGGTTCTTCCGGAGAGTGTCAATCTGAGCTGGGCGCTTGGGAGAGTCAGTTTTCGCCGAGCGAAGGGTGAGTTTGATTCGCAGGTCCAAAGCCAGTTTTGAAGCGGGGCATAGCGCCAGCCAACAGCAAACCTCGACGATTTTTATAGAAGTACATGCAAAGAAGATCTTTGAAATATTGGCTGGCGAGGTATACAGATATTGCAGTTTGTCGATTTGGAGCCTAGGCGTCAACAAAGGAACTGGTTGCATTATCGAGTGACGCAATAGCGAAGGCATCTCCGGGGCCAGTTGCGGGAGTTCAAGTTTAGGTATTGCGTAACTAGCATTCGCTAAACATTATTGCATTTTGTAATATAATTAGCGGTTCAAAAGTCGCGGACTGCACCTGAGCATAGGTTCTATAGGCTGTCATCACAAAGGCGTTGTTTGAAGCAGCTATATGCGAGTTTGTTAATGTTATGATTATGTGCGCACTACGTTTGATTATCTGCTATTATGAGCGTTAGCATTGTTTTCTAACAAGAAATATATCTGTTGGTTGTCCATTAGTATGTAAACAAATTGGCTTTTATTGGAGTAGATTTTTGAAGCTAATATTTTCAGCTTAGCACGAGTCAGGTCAAATAGAACCAGTTGGTTACAATAGATGAAACTTGGATTTAAGATTATCAGCAAGAAACAAACAGTAATTAATAATTGTCAATCTGAGCTGGGCGCTTGGGAGAGTCAGTTTTCGCAGAGCGAAGGTTGATTTTGATTCGCAGGTCTAAATCCAGTTTTGAAGCGGGGCATAGCGCCAGCCAACAGCAAACCTCGACGATTTTTAAAGAAGTACAAGCAAAGAAGATCTTTGAAATAGTAGCTGGCGAGGTATACAGAGGTATAGAAGTCTTGCAGATATTGCAGTTTGGCGATTTGGAGCCTAGGCGTCAACAAAGGAACTGGTTGCATTATCGAGTGACGCAATAGCGAAGGCATCTCCAGGGCCAGTTGCGGGAGTTCAAGTTTGGGTATCGCGTCTAGCATTGGCTAGTCATTATTGCATTTTGTACTATAATTAGCGGTTCAAAAGTCGCGGACTGCGCCTGAGCATAGGTTCAATAGGCTGTCATCACAAAGGCGTCGTTTGAAGCAGCTATATGCGAGTTCGTTAATGTTATGATTATGTGCGCACTACGTTTGACTATCTGCTATTATGAACGTTAGCATTGTTTTTTAACAAGAAATATATCTGTTGGTTGTCCATTAGTATGTAAACAAATTGGCTTTTATTGGAGTAGATTTTTGAAGCTAATATTTTCAGCTTAGCACGAGTCAGGTCAAATAGAACCAGTTGGTTACAATAGATGAAACTTGGATTTAAGATTATCAGCAAGAGACAAACAGTAATTGATACTTGCCTACGTTTTCACGAGAAAAAAAAGACAGGAAAGGGGATGGATTTGTTTTCTGGGATAAAATCGCTCCGATGGCGTTGTTCCTCGAACCAGATTTAGTTCTTTGGTGTAGGTTTTTTCTAAAAGTTTCTTCTGGTTTTTAAGTTTAGGGCTATAGTTGAGAGCTTTCGTTTTGTACACACATCGATATGTTCCGTACGCATCTTGATTCATCTCAGATGTACCCTGTCAGCTGTTCTAAGAAGCCGGATGCCTCTCATCGCTTGGTTAGCTTGCAGTTCGTCGAAGTTGCTCCTGACATGCTATTGGAGATTGTAATTTATTGGTATACGTATCTTCACTGTTTATTATTACAGGCTAGGTAGGTACCACCTGAGTATTTTTGCGATCTTCTGTTGTGCTTTGATTTAAATAGTATTACTGTTTTTTATTATGTTTTAATATATTCTTTTCCATGTACTTATTTAAATTATTCTAACTGCACTTAGATGTGGTAAATTGTGTGCCGTACTATTATATTAACAACATCTTTTCAATATAAACAATAAATTGTACGCACACAAGGTGCCTTTCAAATTATTCCCTGCCATATACATCTATCTATTAAGTAGACTCCTCCTTGTTACTGAAAACTTGCTAATGTTTTTAGTAGTTACTATATACTGGGTTCTTTCTTTAATAGTCAATGTCTGCCTTGTATCTCGCCTATTACAGACGGTTGTATAAGGTATGCTACGGTAAGTCTATAACCTAGCACCTTGAATTATTGGCTGGTGGGCATTGAAAACTTTCCGACTTTCGGTTATGAGCTAGTCGTTCTATTGTCAATGTCAGTATCATTACAGAAAAATGTTTTACCACGACTTCTTCATAAATTCCATCAGCATTGCAGTTTAACATAATAGCTGTAGAAAATATATAGACGCTGATTATATCTAAAGATCCTTTAGTTGGTGTGCAAATTTTCAATAGCAACGTGATGTGAAGGTATAGGAATAGTTGTGGAAATACACAACACAAAACGATGCAACTTTTTTAGTTCACCTTTGCATGTGTATTCTGTTTCATGCAGTTTTTTGATGTAGTTATGTAATCTTGGTAACAAATTTACAGTGTCATAACTTCAATGTTTATAGGGATGAAATGCTGTTTAGAGCGACTTGGGTGGAATATAATATTTCATTCATTATGCGTATTTATTACAAAAATGGTACAAAATTAGTAATTATTAATGTAAAAAAGCAATAATTTATTAAAACTCATCTTCCACATCATCTTTGCTAGACGAACACCTATCTTCTGTACTTAAATTGATAATAAAAGGGTCTACATCTGGGGCATCTATATATGGTTCACTCTCCTGAAAAGATGATTCTTGTTAACATAGTATTTCGGCTTAGACCGCTTAGTTTTTGTGGATAAACATCCAACATCCCTTGCTCAATGTGCCTTGCACCTTGTGAACTCGAGCAGGGATCCACGAGATGGCTATACTCTTTGGTGGCTCGTGTTGTTTGAGTATCTTGAGAATGAGTATACTTAGGCAGATTTGGCCTTGTTGCTGTTTGTGCACCTATATTGATGAACTTTTCGCAAGACCTTGCAGCTTGCATCATCAGAGTGAACGTCGCACTCAGAATTGAAAGTCGGTGTGGAGCTATTTATAGTGCCCTATGCCAGCCGCTCGGAACGACGTAACGCTAATTGGTCATTTAAATTCAGCGTAGTCCATGGGGTTTGGCCGAATGACGCACCGTGGTTTTAATGCTGTTTATATTATTTGCATATTTTTCTATATCTATGGCTTTACGGAGCACTCGTGGGAAGTAGTGGGGTATTCTGGCAAGTACTCTGGCGTGCTCAAATTCTAAAGTGTGCCCATTTGTAAATATAGGCTCAGCTATGGCTGATTTTGTAATGCGTTTGTGTTTGCAATCGCCTTTATGTCCTTGAAGTTTTAGATTAATGGAACTACCAGTCTGTCCAATGTAACTCGAGTCGCTGGCGTATGTCATATTCCTTGTTCTTGCGGCTCGAGTTAAACTGGTTAAACTGGTCGTTGCATATATTTACAAATGGGCACACCTTAGAATTTCAGCAAGTACTTGGCAGAATATCTCACTACTTCCCACGAGTGATACGTGAAGCCTTGGAAATAGAAAAACATCCAAGTAATATAAACAGGGAAGGTGGCTTTAAGCTTAGTAAAACGGACTCCTGAGATACGCGATCTAAAGCATTACAACCGCTGTACGTCATACGCCACGCCCAACGGATTACGCTGTACTTGAACGACCAATTAGCCCCGAGCGGCTGGCACAGGGGACGAGAACAGATCCACACCGACCTTCACCGAGCTTTGTATAGTAGTGGTTAGCACGTCTGCTTGGCATTCGGGAGGTCGAAGGTTCGATTCCACTGAAAGTCTTCTCTGATTCAGATTTTTAGGTGGTTTCAATCACAATTTTACATCTCTAGTGAATGACTTGCTATTTAAAATCTTGTCATAAAACCCTTTACACTCACACCACACCATTTCTATTGCATTATAATGGCAGTGATGCAGTGGTAATTTCAAAATGTTGTGACCATATGGTGCTGCGTATATGTATAAACTATATATATTTTTTTGTAATTCAACAAAACCATTTTCATCTCTTGCCTTAACTAATTTGTAACCGGTTTTGTGCTTGGCAGTAACCATTGTTCTTTTAGAACCAATTTTAGGAATACAGATGTTTTTTGATCGTAGAAAAGAAAAGTCAGGAATTTCTTCAGAAAAACATGTTGTTGGAGCAATTTTATTACGTGCTTTTTCGTACAATACATTATGGTGAATTCCTCTCAATGCATTCAAAAGGGTTGGATTTACCTCAGTTTTAATCGCTTAGGCTGCATCTGAACATCGGTGAATTTTGCGATAAATAGTTCTCTCTCAATCTTCAATGCTTTCCCTGTTACTTCCACACAATTCTTTCCTTGATATTGATATTGCCAATGTTCTTTGTCTCTTAAAGTAAGCAACTACATTGAAATAAAGTTTTTAGGTTAGTCGTTAAATCGTTTCACCATGATAAAAAAGGAGTAAAAAACGACTAACAAAAAGGTAATTTCAAACTGATTAATGGAAATGCGACGTGTGAATAATTTTAATATCTGGTTACGACGTTCAGGTTTTTAGTAATTTTCTTTCTCATCCAGTTTACTATAGATAAACAGAGACGGAGTTGTGGCTTAGTGTATTTCCACGATTTTTTTTTCGTATCGATATTAACCAATCAGAAGGTTAGATAATACAAAATAAGCAACTTTTGTCAACTTATATGTTGTTTCCATGAAGACGACGTTCAGTTAGGTCAATACAAACAAATCCAACTGTAAATAAAATATTTATTTGTTCCTATTTTTGAAATTTACTCAAAAAATAATCTAATCGACTACAATGCGTACTGCAAAAATTTAAGAGTTATACGTCTTAAACTTCCTGCACTCTAACAAATCGTGTCAGTTTGACAGAATAAGCCTCCAGCTTCGCGGTCGGATTATTTAACCTGTCAAACTGACATTCTTTTATTATTGTGAAACAAATTATCGACATATAATCTGATAATATCGAAGTATTTATAGTATTACTACTTAATCTACATCTGAAAGGAATCAAAAATAAAAATTTTTAAAACCTGTCACAAAAATGGTCAGGAAGGGATGTATGTGGCGTTCAAGATGTTAGATGAGTCAGGCAAAGACGAAGAGAATGGAACCTAAGATCGTTTTCACAAGAAAAGAATCATCAGAGAAAGAAATAGTGCTGGAATAAAACAGGTCATGGACCTAAAAGGAAGAGGAAGAAGAAGCTTTACAGCAAGTAAAAATGTTGCGGTCGCAGTCTTGCAAAAACCAACAGATCAATCAATGATTTCCAGTTTACATCACCTTGTTATGCAAATACTGAACAAGGAAGTTGTAAACTTCAAATCTTATCGCATTTACACCTGAACTGATTAATTTGCTATTTGCTGCATATCAAATTCTGTTTAATCAACTGTAAAATTACCCATATGACAGCTTAGATTATATACGATTTATTCTTCTACTAGATATCGCACTCGTACTAATTTTTGGCCTCCCACTATGCAATCATTAATTTCCAATTCGAAGAACAGCTTGTGCTGGCATTGTAGAGTAGGTCTCTAATTTTTATCGTCTTTATTTATAAGCTCCTTATCTTAAAACAAAAGTTATGTTTGCAAAGTAGCAATCCGCTTAGAACAGACGGGCGACTTTTAAAATTGAATACTGGGGATTAGTGCTATTTTCGCTTAAAAACTAGCGTAATAATACCGCTCCTATTCGAGTTGCTGCACTCGCAGACGAGAATGCATTTGCGGGGCAAAAACGCCGCGTTTTCTTATTCCCGACCGCTTCGTGCCTTCTCCTATTCCTAACTGTTAAGGCTGGTTTAAAAAGCGCGCTGCAAATGGCCGTTTCTCGTGCGGCATTTTCGAATTTATTCTGATAATGACCCTGTTCGTTCTGCGCGCTTAGTTTCGACATGGGAACGAGAAACAATCAAGTTCCTGTATTGTGCTCCATAAAACAACCACGTGAAAGTGGCGATCGTTTATCATTATTAGTTTGTTGCTGCTTTTTCGGCCACTTTTGTTCTTTCCTACATGCAACATTAGCCCACTAATTAATTTGGGCATTGTGATAATACTCATCGCAGCGCCCGCCTCTGATGCCTTCATTTGTATTCTGGAGAGCCTTCTTTATTTTTTGCAAAGTGCGAATGGTTGCAGGAGTTCTATATTTCTACTTACACGTCCGCTTCAGGGTGTAGAATTCGTTTTCAACGAACAATGTATTCGAAATGCAATATTTCGAAAGTCTATATAGATATAACTTAACCAAAGGCTTCTAGGCCCAAAACACGATTATTGAGCTCGACTTACCTGTATGCAAAAGCATTTGAACACTCTCTTATGGAAATTGTTGGAATACCATACGGCCTTAGCTACTACTCTCAGCAATTGTAATGGTTGGAAAAAATAACGGGGTGCCAATTTTTGTAACATGGGAACAGAATAAAAAGGTAATAATTAGTTTGACTAATTAATTTTTGGGCATATTCGAAGACCGACCAGCTGCAGCGGAGACGGATGGGTTTCGATTTAAAGTAATAAATCACTGAAAATTACTGAGGGCGCCAACGAGTATCTAATTTGACAAATGTGCCCAGATAGAATCGAGAACTCATAAACTCGAAAAGAAGGTAGACAATTGCTACATAATCTAAAATAAAGTAAGGTAAGGCCCGGTTCAAGAGGGTACCAGTAACAAATATCACAACGCACTTTATAGTAATAAATCAATATAACAACCAGCATCAATACAAACGGCTTTAGCATGTTTAAAACGTTCGTCACGCAGTATGTACCCAGAACAAAATATTATTTCTAACCTAAAAATCACAGATCCTCCAGCATAAACTCTCTAGCGGGGTCATAAACACAAGGAACATACAAATGTATAGTTACAATTGCAATTAAATCAAATGGACAAACTAGATTGTTGAAAATTCGATCATGAATATCATTACTAGATCAAGTAAAGCTTCGATGCGACCTTTAGTGTGCTAATCTAAGGCGCTGGTCTTACAGTATAACGGCACAATGCAAAAATCTA
This sequence comes from Agriotes lineatus, assembly GCA_940337035.1. Classification (NCBI taxonomy): domain Eukaryota; kingdom Metazoa; phylum Arthropoda; class Insecta; order Coleoptera; family Elateridae; genus Agriotes; species Agriotes lineatus. The sequence continues at coordinate 60,279,442 of OW679197.1, read as the reverse complement.
GGTATGAAGGCAAAAAAATTTGCAAGAGTTGCAACAGTAGAGGTGAAGTTCGAGGAGATCTCAAGGACCTCAAACGAAGACACTGGCAGTTGGCCCATCAATGCAGTATCAATTATGACAAAAATAAACCCCAAGAGGATTTGAAAAATCTCTTTCAAGAAATGGTAGTACTTTTCACAAATTACAAATTATTATAATAGCTACGTGTATGTTCAAACAACTGTCTTTCTATGGAGTTTATCTTTTGCCATCAGCTGGTAACAACTGATTACAGTAGATAGTTGCACGACTAGCAAGGGGTTCTCAAGGAAGGAGAGAACAGAAGTGAACAAACGTCAGTAAAATTGTCCAGTACTGTAGCTAAAGGGGAGCAGCTATAAATACCATGCAAATTAGAACGATGTAAAACCCCGGTTTAGGTTACCTAAAAACTTTCGAATTTATAGAAATATACGCCTCTGCCTAATCTGCCATCTTGACGAGAAAATTATTACTTCCAACACTACTTCCAACTTGAATCTATTTTACTGGTGAATGCAACAGAATCCCATCCTCAAACGCTATCAAATTGTAATACTACATTTTCTCTCCTTTATTGCCAGGTAGCTCAATAGCAATGGGACCCTTCTTATCTTATTCACCCTAGCTGTGGTTGAGGAAAGCACCTGTTGAAATGAAACCAGAAATTCACTTGGACCAAACTTGTTTACACATAAATGAACAACCAAAATATATCGCACGCTAAAGGAACAATACTACCTAATACTAGTGTCATAAGCTAGATAATGACTCAAATGGGAATTTCTACCACGCAGTTATATACACAATAATATTTCATAAATCATATGCGAGAAAGGTGTTTCTACTGCGCATTTTTATAATACACAATAAAGGTCATCTACACGCAAAAGGCGCAGTTATTTTAAACACCTCTGATAGCTATTGGGGGGATGCCCAGCCACAGATCGAACTAAACCATATCATTAAATTACTCCCATATAGCTGCTTCGCACGCCGCCTGCAGGTAAGTTTTAAAAATCTATGAAAAACTTCGAATAGGCTATGAAAATATAGAAACAGCAATATTTTTTTGACGAAGGAACAAAAGTATTAAGAAAGAGTAATATTTAGTTGGACCTCTTTAACCAGAACGTCGATTATGAGAATTTTTCGATCGCTGTAAAGCGAATTTGATTAGCCGAAGGCTAGATGTTAGAATATTTTTTTATAACGTTTAGCACATTTTTCTTTCTGTTTCACTTTTCTAATATCCTTATGCACTTTTACGGTGGAAAATAAATTTACGTCGCCACAACAAACCATAAATAGATAGTCTATTGAGCTCAATGGAAACGGTGGGGGGTTAGAATGGAAGAAAGCTTTGCTTGCGATAGTAATAACAAAGTTTGTGTCTGCTAGCCTGGAGTGAGGCTACAGCGAATGTTCACAGCTCCTCGATGTGGGTTACCCTGTCTCGAAAATCTGAAATTCTTATCCTACTTTCAAATTGAAGGGAAAGTTAACACTGGACTGAGCGATTTATCGGGCGTCTCGGGCTTGACGAGTGAAGCATAAACAGTTGCAATTCAAAGTGATATCGTCCGCATGGCTATGGATAACATGTTTTTTAGCTGAGTAGGCTCAGAGTATCGTTCTATAGGGTGGTTGCAAAACGTTTGAAGGCGGGACGACACAAATTTCTTCAAATATCCGATCAGGCGTCAAAATGATGTTCCAGTCCAAAATAAGATATGGGAAGTGCAATCTCAAACTTGTAAACTGTGTCTTGGGAATAGTTATATCCGACGACGTCGAAAAGAATGCGAAAATTTGCCGTTAAATTACTGACTATCCAACACCCACGTATTCCCGCGTGAAGAAGTTGTGGTTTTATTCGTAGTGTTAAGAAAATCGTCTTTATGAAAATATGAATATACATATCTTGAGTGTTGTAGTTTAGGTATATGAAAAATCATCAGAAGTCGCTGATCTGCTTTACAAATGAGTAGCCATAGTTCTGATTGTTGATGTACATTATTAATTAAAAAAATATCGCAGTCAATGAGTGCTACTTTAAAATTAAATATGTTTGTGCAAAAACAACGAAGTCTTATAGAAATGCACGTAAATCTATGTCAAGGTTCTAGCAAAGAACATGGAAAATACCGTTCACTGAAGATTGGACAGTTTCATTGTCATCAATGTTTCTAAACCGTTTCTGCGACACGCTATATCGTCGTCTAAGAGACCAGCTTCAAATTGGATTTTAATGTCATTTGATTACTTTTGCTTCTGTTTTAACTAGTTACTCCATCGGACTATAATCTACTGTTCTGGTACTAAGCCCAGGCGTCTATAGGTCTAATTTAAAGAAAATTATCGGGCATTTGTAGCAGAAAGTTGAGGAAATATATAATTTGGTGTACAATTCTTTCCTAAACAAATATTTCTGAAAATATCGAACACGATAATTTAATATATTGCTGACAAGACAAGTTACAGAATTTGGAACTACATTTAATGCTTTGTAGCAATGATGTAAATCGAGCAAGGATTTCGGTGTACGAATTTTATCGTTGCTGTTCATTGTTCAAACTTTGGTTCGTTTACATAATGTGGGCGATGTTTGCTTCATTAATTATTAATTTTCAGTGGTAGATTAATCTCATCTAACTTTATGAAAATTCACACATTATAACCCCTAGCCTTTGTTGCATGGCGGCTCATGTACCAGTAATCAGAAAAGAGAGTGCGTGTTGGTCGGAATGGCTTAATTTTTAATTACTAATTGTTATTAGCAAATAACACGCGTGGGAAATTGCCCTGGTCTGTAATCCTTCTGTTCTGGTACTAGAATATTTTTATTAAATGCATGCGGATGCAAAGGACAAAATTATTTAATTAATTTGTTGTTATTGTTAAGCAAAGTAACGATTGCGAAACTTCTCACGGCACTAAATTATTAATACTTCATTAAATGGGTTGTTCTTAAAATAGAAAATCAGGCTATTATACCATGAGTACATATGTACGTTTTGTTCTTGTTGATAAGCCAGCATCTTTAATTAAGTAATAAATGTATATGTCATCATTATTTCACAACCTTTATAAGCTCGAATAAAATAAAAAAGAATGTGTAATCTACTAACAACTATTTTGTCAACAGTAATCCACTTTTAGTCACAGTTTTGAAAATGCGCTGATGAGCTGATCGATTGAACAAGAATTTGACGATGTGGACGTGGAAAAGGCTAATTTTGCTAAAGGTTTTTTAGTATTCCAATATTGCTCTTGATTAAGCATTCTACGTAGATATACATGAAAAGTAGAAACTTGGTTACGTGTTAGAATTGATTTACAACATGTAACAGACTAAAAGGAGCGGGCGCGGTCTTACTCTGGAAACACTGATGATTTCTTGCAAAAGTCAGTTAGGTAGAGATATAAAAGATGATTAAATTATTATTTGTTATTTATCCAGAGTCGTCCTGAGACATCGTGAGCAGTTTGAGTCCTTTTTGTTCGATGAACTTACCTTACATTTAGCTCCTTAGTGCTTATATACAACCTGTAAACGCCGCAGCATATTTTCTTTACTATTAAAAGTAGATAGAATATAAATTGTTTCGTTCTATCGAACACACAACAATATAAGAAACCAATATTAGGCTTTGGACTAGCCCGTGAATCCCCAATATTACGAGGAAGTGCCTATGGAGTAACGTTACAGCGGACACAGTCTAAAGGAAATTAATTTTGGTAGGCTGGCCCCAATTCAGACAGCGTGTTTAGTGTTTAGCGTCCCTAACGGGGAAAGATTAAAAAATGTGTCTGTTAGGCGAACACTACGAAAACATACATGTAAAAATTATAAATTGCAATTAGAGATCAATGCATCGTAATTATATTACCTTCGGGGGGGGGGGGGGGGGGGGCAGTGATAGTGATACATTTTTTTTCACTTGAACAGGAAGTGTGCGCATCTACAGTGGTTAGTCTCAATTCTCTACAGGATGGTTTATATTTTGTGGGGGAGATGGAATCGAGTTGGTTCCTTCCCTTCTTGTTCTAGCAGATTTTCAGCAGTAATGGTAGGTGGATGTTCGGAGTATAGTATACTGCATCAACAAGGTCTTCATGGACAGATATAAAATTTCGATTTTCGAATATCTTTGAGTATTCTCGAACGAGTATGTTTTCTGCAGAGGCGTGGATAAGCAATGTCGCTCAAAACTGTAAGCCAATGAGATGGTGTTGAGTCGTTAACGCCTGGTTTTACTCTCATGGTGTTGTTCAGCTGCAGCAAACAAGACGAGTCTGATTGCTGAAGAATATGGAGTAGAAGCTTTTGAATAGTGTTGCTCCTTATGTTCAATTTCTCGGCTATTTTCTATAAGATGGGAATCCTTCAAGTGTAATGCTTACATGTTTTGAGGTTTTGGTATGGGCAAGGTCACTGTTTTCAAAGAATATGTTAACTTCTCCGTTTTAGCAGCTCTCAGTTAGGCTCTCCATCTACGAAATAAGCTTCCGATAATGGCGAAGCCGCCAATTAATTTTTTTTTCGAATTTTTAGCATACCCAAACTTATTCGGGTATATCGGCAATGTCGCTATTAAGCTATTTTGGGGCTTCCAACGTGGATTCCATCACTTTTTGAAACAGCACACTGCTCAAAATGATGTCTATAAGTCGGGATGTGGTCTTACAGTGCATATTGCGTAGAAGACAGCATCGTATACTGCTGATGTTTTGAGATTTTTCTGAAATTCTGCTTCCACGTAAGTTGTGCGTGGACGGGGATGTTTTAAATATTTTGGAGCCAACCCTGCTGTGGATTAGTCTTTTCAGAAGTTTATGGTTGTTGGTTAGCAACGTTATTGGAGAGCAGCTCTTTAAACTATCAACGATTTTAGTATAGATTTAATATGGCTATTACTTTTGTTCGTTTGAGCAAATGAGGAAAGCTTCCACTCTGTAGACTGTAGATGAAGGGGTAGGCTAACCATAGTCTTGTAAATTTGCCACTGAGGACTAAAGGTTTTGTTTGGATATCATGAATCCCGAAGCTTTGTCAGGCTTCACACCTTTTTGATGCTCCTGAAGTTTTTTCGTTGGTAAATTCTTAAATTCCCGTTTAAGTTCGATAGTGTGAACTGTGTATTTCGGTGCTCTGGGCGTTAATACGATATGTGATGCAATATTGAGGAGTTAAGGCAGGGCTTTCGCGGACAACCGGGTGTCATCTTCCCAATTTCCGTAGCAAAGAATTTGCTTTAAGGATGAGGAAATTCTCTGTTATAAATCATGTACGTTTTACTGAACACGTCCCATCTCTACTTTAATACGAAGCAACATTAAATTTGTGCTCAGGAACAGATTAATGAAAACTAATAGAAATACATTTAAATGATTAGCAGTGGCTAGTAGTAAAATCGCAGCCAGCCATGCCGCGGAAAGCACGTTAAGCCGTCGGTCCCGATTGTCATTTCGGTGGCAGTCGTTAGGTTTCGCTTCCTACCACAAGCCATACAATACAAACAGAACAAACTAATCAAGTTTCAAAATAGAAATATATTGTCTGGTCCCAATAGAGTCCACTACGTCGCTCTACTACTGCTAGATTAGTCGTTTATTTATTGACACTTCTATTATTATGGGACTTTTGAAAATTTTCTTATAAAATCTTTGTCATCGAAATACAAAATCTGTGTTCCGAGTTTGATTTTACGACAGCTACGACCTTCTGGTAGGTACACCCTCCCTAGGCATCTTTTAACATCAAATGTATTTACTTATTTAGTAATAGTCGTTGTTTGTCTTTAATTTATGGAAATCCTATTTAGGACTAACGAAAAGTGTCTAAATTATTATATACAAGCAAATTGCGCGCTAAGCGCACGTGAAACAGGATACGCGAAAGGTCAAGCTCCCAGCCGAGCGCTAAGATAAAAAAACAAAACCTAAACAAATATAAACATCTGTGAAGCCGGAACGTGAGATTTTATTTTGTCACAGACACACAGACACACATTAAGGAAAATTATATTATAGATAGTTAGGCCTCAATTGCTTTTGCATTCTCAGTTATCCAAAGTCTCTGTCGTATGACAGTTTTTGATCCTCAGAATGCAATTTGGAATCTTAGCTTATGTTTTTTATGTGAACACAGACGAAATTTCAATATAAAACATGATACGTTAGAAGCCTTAGTTAATTATTTACCAAAACGTGATATTGCTCACACAATATCCATCGTCCACAAGATTCTTCTGTGCTTTAGTAGACAATGTCTAATGCAGGTTAACACTGTTTATCGTCTGAAAAAGTGATGAAGGCACATTATGTCCATTGTTATAAATTATTAGTTGACACAACGCCTTAAACGTTTATTGTATTTTATTATTGTTTTCAACAGCTCTAACTCTTCTAATACGGTTGGCATGCGTATTTTTTAGTTTCGTCTATAGCCATATATCTACTTCCTGAATGCACAGTTTTTTCAGCAATAATATTTACAATAATTTGTTCCAATTCTTGCTGTTTTGTAAAAGTAATCTACACAGTTCACCATCACGTCAGGTTGGCTGTGACAGGGCGGTTTGCATCCCTTACACTTTTATAAATAAATTTTGTTCTCTCTTATAGCTCTATAGCAATGATATCTCTTTTCTACTTACCTCATTCCGTGGTTAGGGAAATCCCGTGTTGAAATGGACCAGAAGTTGACTTGTCCGAAAATATAGTTTAAAAAATCCACTCAAGTAAAAACCAATAGGTTTACAATGAACCACAAAGAGATATATTTCCTGTTAAAGCAATAATGCTAAATAATGCTATTGTTAAATACTAGACCATGAAGCCGGGGGCTATTTCTACGCATAATAATATTAAATCACCTGCCAGAAAGCGATTTATAGAACGACTAATAATGTTCATCTACGTAGAAAAAGCTTTACGCAAATATTCAAGTGCAGTGCGCACAAAACACAAGTGTGCCATTCGCACTTTGCGTCAGAGTATGCTCCTGCCATGATGTCTGCTTGAAAATAGCCCAATTTGGTCTGAGTTACCCACCTGTAATGATGATTATCGAATGTCAGTTGCGTTACATCTTCACTTGCTCTCCCGCAGCTTGGCCCGGCGATGCTTCCACTATTGCGTCACTCAATAACGTGGTCGCTTTCTTTGTTGGTTTTCTGCCTCCAAATTGCCAATCTGCATTTTCTACACAATTTCGACTCCTTCTGTATGACTAAACGGCCGCCTCTTTTCTCATGTAGTTTCTGAGGGATCATTAGAGCTTTGATTTTGGCTGACGCTGTGTCTAGCCTCAAGCCTGGCTATTCTAAAGACCATCAAGCGAGCAAGGCCAAACCAGTTAAAAGTTGCAAGCAATGTAGGTTGATAGAGTGATATCCTGTAACAAAAGGATGTTTACGTGAAAACTTATAGAGAATGATTATTAATGATTACCTCTTTGAAGATCCCTACATTTTGCTACTTTGTTATTTCCACATACATAGATTTGGGCATTATATAAATCGTAGAACTATCAAAAATCAATTCATTTACTGATTGAAACAGGATGTAAACTGAATTTCGTTATCAGTGAAATTAATAGCGTTTCCATTTTTACAGTTTTCTACTAGCTGGACTAGTCGTCAAATGAATTCTCAACCTAATCCCAATCAGTCATTCCTGTGAAAGTTTGTTAAATGACATTTTGTGGTTCTAAGTAAAATTTTGCAATAATTTTCTTCAGGTAGGTAAATAAACTTATTTAAAGTGGGAACACACCTGAAATATTCAGCAAAGTGGACTATCATTTTTACCTTGAAATTGAAGACGGAACCAAACTTTTTTATAAGAGAAAAAATAGAAAGAACAATTTCGGACTGAATACGAAGTACTTGTACGGTATGTGTATGTGAAAAGAATGGATGAGAAAGAAAACTATATATGTCGATTCAAAGTGAAAGATGAAGAAGGAGAAGGCTAGAAAAAGTATAGTTTTGCGATAGGAGGGACGGAAGAGAGTTTGAAGGTTGGGAAGAAGACAATTACTGGCGCTCCGGTTCAATTTGTTTATAATTTACGGGGGGTCGTTTTTAAGTTCCCGGACTAGGGACCTTCTTGTTTAGCTACATGTTCTCTTTTTAATTTTTTTAAATTACATATGTCTTCGAACATGGCATGCCAATTTGCAAAGCAATTGCGCTTTTTATAACGTAGTTTTTTATGAAGGCTGGTAAAGGGACACTAAAAAGGGAAAATGAATAAATCGAATATTGTACCGTTACAGAGCAATACGGTACTGCGACTTTAAGAAATTACCCTTTACGAATGGAATAACGGAGAAGGAATTGAGTGGTGGTAGTACAAAAAGAAGTTGAGCTACGATCTACAAAATAGTCTTTTTTGGAAGTGGTAAGGTGAAGTCTGCCTTTTATTTGGACAGCTACAAATGAATTGGATTTGAGGACACTGCATTGAACTTATTGTTGGTTGGTTATAACCAACCTGAGTAGGTTTTTGAGGTGGACTGCATCGAACTTCTTGTTTGAGGTTAGAAATATTTTGTTTGATTTGGATAAAGGGCATCGCAGTCACTCGTGGATAGTCACATCTATACTTGAGTTGGACTTGGAGGCAGTTGATGCATGGAAGTGTATCCGTCTTGTGGCAGTTTGAATTGCTAACAGGGTTGGTGTTTATATTGGAGCTATAAAAGCAGCAATTATTAACAACGGCGGTTGCTGTATTTGCATGGGCGTTCCAGAACATCGGTGAGCAGGAGGCGTGTGCTTGGGTCGATGGAAAGGCTGATCGGAGTGCTTAAGTGAAGTAATTACAGGTATTTATAAAAAGATCTAAAGAGTAAAAAGTTTAAATAGTGAGTGAATAACATATTTGAAGGAACTACTTACCATTGCCTATGCAATAATTGTAACCGATATGATTTCGACTAACTTTCCACTTTTACAGTCTTCTAGACCTTTAGAGGATAAAAGTTTTTGATCATACGGTATGGATGTTGTAGTGCAGCAAAGCTGTTTTGCGAGCTTTATTTTTTCATATTTGCTGGTAAAATGTTCTACCCTCTATGACCGAGTTCAATCAGCGTTAATCTTACCGCAATCCTTCCACTTGTTTTCCACTTGATGTTGTTCTATGCCCATGAAGATATTCTACATTCTATGGGCAACAGTGTCATTCAGCAGGGGAATACGCTGAAGTTCTTCACGACATTCGTCTTTAATATGTATGATTTTTTATAGAATCGGCGGTTGCCCGATAGGATGTCAGTTTTTGCATTTACCTGTTTTACGAATGCTTTATAATATGCTAATATGATCCACTCGATTGTATATTTTGCGCATATATTGAAGAACTTTTTGTGTATGTATTTCAGTGCATCTTTACAAATGATTTAATATATTTGCTAGGTTGTTCTATCATTAGTGATTAATTTGCTACATCTGACTAGTGATTAGTTTGAACCGGGTGTTTCAGCAAATTAGACAAATAAGCAGTTACATAAAATTTTTATCTTGTCAGCAATTTACCTTGAATTTCGCATGGATTATTAGAACTGTCTCCTGAGCGCAAAACAACGGGCTGTATACCGTTCTTCAGCCATAAAACCACGGAGCACAAGTGCAATGCATTCTTAACTGTAACAAATCAGAGAGTGAATTACTATTAAATAATAGCGCAGGACAAGCCCATAAACTGCCGATAAACCGGAGAAAACAGTTAGAAGCGATTCGACGGTTCAGTTAGTAGTCGGAACTGATAAATATTGTGGTAATAATTGCACGGAGACAAGTAACAGATGGCCATTTGCACTCATGAGCGCATTTTTGAGCGCGCGCACGTGCAGTTTGATGCAGCTAGCGTTCCTCGAATCGCAGTTTTATAGCTTTTAGTGCAAACAAACGGTTTCTAAAAATATTGCAAAATGAAGAACAAGCGTGACGGCATGTAGCAGCGAGCAATGCGGAAGTCACTTCTGATTGATTCCGCTCGCGTCTCGTCTTGTTTCGTTCTAAAGACAATGGCAGGCAGGGCGCTTTCACTCGTAAAAAGTGAAAATTGAAAACTGATTATGAGAGATGAAACAGCCATTAGGACTGAGGTTCACTCAGCCCGCGGTCTACGCACATCAAAAACCGATTTGCCCGTCGCGGAGCTATTAGACTCCAAATCGCCGGTTTAGCTGAATTTCATAAAATCTTCCGAAATATAATTGCATTGGGCAGATAAGGCACTGAGCGATTCCTAATGCTTCCTGTTTCTACTTTGCATGCCGTCGGGCACACTTTTTAGAACAATAATGCAATCATTGTGTGGGATGATCGACTGTTCCAGTACAGTCCAGAAAATCGCAAAACATCCCGTTGTGGGTTTTGGAAAAATAGGCCGCCTTGATGGATTTTATACATTATCAACGTGTATGTATGTATTGTCGGTAACCTCATTTTACCTTGCGGTGTAGAGGATGGTGCTTTACACGCTCACGTCTGACGGTGCAATGCTCAACTTGCCCCGGATTTGGGTTACAAAATTAGAGTACGCCTTTTGTACTTTTCCATCAACCATTGTGTGAGGTGTGTGTCTTGGTGATATGTTGTCCTTGTTACTCTATCTCTTAGGTCTGTGGTTCTGAGTAGAGCACAGTTAATTCTATGCCCAACTGTGAATGGTCTCACCGAGCCCGATTCCAATCGCCATGGCTGCGGAAAAATTCCGGCCCCTACGGGATTCGAACCGAGGACTTTCCCACCTGTTCTATCTGGTTTCTCAACATTTTCAACATAAAGTGTTGATTTTTAAAAGAAAGTGGCCGATTCTTCAAAACCTGTAACAAATCCACCAACTGGAAGGTAATCAAACAAACAGAAATCTTCTACTTTTCGGAGTATGTGTAATTTTCTTGAGAACATTGAATGCCAGTTAACAATTAATGAACTAATCGCCCAACGCCCTTCTGTATCTCCTTCAAAAGAACATAATTCTGTGAAAAACATATTATTTAGTCACTCTACCCAGACAACATTTTTGCAAAGAAATTCTATACAGAAAAAAAGCAATTCATGCGCAAGAAAAATGGGATGGTGGAGATAACAGCAAATATTATAAAACAAACATTTTCAAAGCCATATGAAACTGATACTTTTCCCATTACTGAGCAAATCTAAACAGGCAACCCGAAATTAGTCGGTTAATTGTGTCAACTATTTGTAAGACTTTCATGAATCCTAAAATAGTAAAGAAATACGAAAAGAAAAAGAAAATTTAAAGAAAAGTGCTGCCTTTTAAACTTTCTTCATTCATAAAAGGGAACACTAAGCTAAAAAGCTGAATGCTGAACGGGCAGTGGATGAGAGTGCCTACATGCAATTTGTTTACGACAACAACGACCATAACATAAATATTTATAGGTTGCAATGCAACTTCTAATTCTTGCATCAATAGGAAGAAGGTTGAAGCACCGTGAAGTACTACGTCAACGTAAATGTTTTCAATTATCACGTAAGGTTTTCCAGCTTGCTCTTGGGGACTAATTGAAAGTTCACTGGTTACGTCGTGACTCGCGGTGACAGAACCTCGTGTGGCTGGACCTTCGTCCGTAGCAGGCTTTGGGGGCCTGCAATATTCAGAAAGCGCTTTTCGCAACAGTATAAGTGCTCGCATCGACGCGGATAGACAAGAGTAAGGGTGCGGGATCGGAAATCGCTTGTCACTTAAAAAGTCAGATGTAATGGAAGCAAAATAAGCCAGAGGTGGTTGCAGTAACAGCCTGACACATGCTAATCAATCGCGCATGGCATTGGAGACACTAAAGAATTTAGATCAGGGCTTGGAAGTTCTCGGGGTAGTACTCCTTCTTGTCCAGCTTGTGGACTCAGAACTTGCTTCTCTCTGGCTGGAGCTCGCTTTGCGGGATGAAGCTGATCTCGTGGGGCTCCAAGTTCCCTCCTGGGCTGGGTTGTTTTCTTGATGAAGTTGGACTCAAGAGCGGACTTACAACTGTCTTGGACGGGCCGGGTATTGTTTTTTATACCCGTTTGAACCGCCTTCCACTTCGATCATCTGGGGAAACAGAAGTGGGAAAAAGTTAGACTGCGCTGCGGATACTTTGTCGCAAGCACCTGCATCGCGAGTTTAAATGAATCAATGTGTGCCCGGGGGGCAAAGAAAAAAAATATTGTGGCGAAGATGGCGACGTGCAATTTCTCACACTATTGTTTAAGGTTCCAAAATACCTTGCACGGTCGCAAATGTCACAAAGCAACGTATAAGTATTAATTTTAACTGGGCAGTGCTGCCATCATCACTGGCTGCTGCGTCTTGGAACTCTCCTCGTGTGTTTCATCAGGCCTTTGTAACGGGCCTGATTCGTTTCAGAAGAGCGTTTTAATATATAATTCCGCTGGCGTAAAACTTACCTGTAACTTTGATGCTGTATTAAGTAGGGTAAGGACGCATTATGCATTTGAAATCGCGCTCAATGTGAATCCGCGTCCGTCCCGCTAATGCGGTGCGAATAAGCGCCAAATGATGTCGGATGTAAGTAAAAATAGACCACTAAAACGCGGTCTTTGGCGAAAGGCTGGCCATTAGGTTGAATTGTGAGAGCAAGCGGGGTTCAGCCAAGGTAGCGCCCAACTTTTGGTTTTTGTGGGTGATATCGGAGCGCTTAGAGTGCCGTACAACTCTGGGAAGCATTCCCTAGGTATATATATATATATAACTAACACCTGGAAGCCCCTTCAGCTATTTGAGGGAAAAATCACCCAAGCGTTTTACGGCTCGCGAGAGTTGCAAATTTGAACAGCGACGCCATCACATTCGCTGATAGCAAAGTTACAACCAGGTTACTCTATTTACGACCAATGTATTTCATCAAACCCATCAAGTGCTAAGCGGCTACATATTTCCAGTTTAGAGTAAGTACTGCATCATATGTTAACACTGAATTGGGACGCCGTCTTCAAAGCGCGCCTTTATCGTTAGCAAAAACCTGCGACCTGTTAGGCGTAGCGCAGAGCCGAACTAAAGTGAATTAGTCGAAGTACGTGAGAGCTATTTTCGCGAACTTTTATGTTAATGTTAGCGCCCAACATTTTGTTACTTGTTTCTCGTGCAAACTGTAAATGCTCGTAAATTTAGCTTTAGCTCGTAGAATTACAAACCTAACTTTTTGTTTATTGACAAAATATGTTAATGTCAAACTGTAATGCGGAGTAGAATTTAGCTTTTAACCCGTAGCCATTCAGACTAAATATTAATCTTTATTATTTCCGGCTTATATTATTTGCATATTGTCGTTTTGTATTTCTTTTATTTGTATGCATGTAAACCAACGGATATAGTGTATTACGTTTATGTAAGCAGTCTTGGTTTTTATTCCTAGCGGGATTGCAGGTTTATTTTCAGAATTGAAGGTGTGTACGAGACGAACTCGGAGTAAAACTGTGTTGGCTTTCCCAGAGCCACAACTGAGGTAACACACATGTCTTGTTCATTGACGTCTGAGTTAGCTAGCAACTTAAGGGCAATCAAAATTAAAATAACAAAGGCTCTGAAATATCGGGAAGTCAGAAGTATAACAGCGCGTTAACATAACTTTATATATTTTGAAAATACTCCAGAAGAGTATTATGTAGTACTATCAATGTTGATTTTTCTTTATTACGCAATACACTCCAACTGGGAATCTAAGCAAGACATATATGTTTTAGTTACGTATTTAGAAGAAACAGTTTCAATAGTGATTTAGTTTAATTTGGCGTCAACAATCATTTACCAACAACTTTATTCCGAGTCCTAACAGAGATATAGAGATATAGTTCAAACATTTCCAATCTATAGTTAATTGGTTACAATCACTAATTATACAAAAATATGTGCTGCTGAATACTATCACAAACTTTAGAATGAAAGAATCTTTGAACTCATTCGCAGAAACGGAATGGAAACAGTGCAACAATAAGCTAATATTTCTTTACATGCTTGCTGTGCAATTTAATAGAAAACTGCGAAACTCTAATTCCTTGGAATAACAGGCTTCAGAAAACGCAGCGTTGATGCAGCATCCATTCATAATAATATCTATTCAGCCAATTGAGCAAGCGCTGCGCGTATTGCAATTGAGAGGTGCAAGAAAACACTCTTGCTTTTCCCTATTTGAAGCTGTTAATAGTCTCGAAGCAGCATTGCAATGCGCGTCGCGAGTGATTCCTATTGCTAGGATTTAACCAGTTTGGCATCAAAAAGCAATTAGCAAAATCATGAGAGGCTAACTAACTAGGTCCCCACATTCTTGCGGATAAGACTCGTTTTTTCACCTTCATAGTCTGGTGGGTAGGTTCATGGTTAACGTAAACTGAGACTGAATGACAACCGCACTGCAATTAAGCTGATGGTAAATTTTAAGTTGTTTTAAAGTAGATATCGAGTTTCCAGATATGCTTTGCAAAGATCCAAATTTGCGAATTGTTTTATAAATAGTTAATGAAAACCATTTACTCTTAGACTTTATAGCAATTAATGGAAGAAACTACAATAGCCATGAAATTTCACATTTTACAGCACAAGTATTTGTCTAATGACCCAATAATTGCAAACATAATTAGCAGTTCCTGCTATCTGTGCCATAAATGGAGTGGATTCTTAATTTCTAGACATGTTTCTATAGCATTCCCTGAATTGTTCTACAACTTGCGAAGAATGTCGATTTAGATTTGGAAAGGGTATTTTACTTTATAAATCAAGATGGTAATTATGCAGACAAAACAGATCGATATGTAACAAATCCTGCACATTCCGTATTTGAATAGCAGATACTAGAAAAATAGGAGTATCAGTTTTTATTGAGATGTTCATATAGTTTTTATTTAAATGATTCTACATTTATATTGCAATAAACTATTTGATACCCAATAACAACGTTTTGCAAACTAATGCAGTTGGAATTATACTACATTTTATTTTAAGGGTTAATAGAGCAAAATAATTAATTTTAGCTATTGAGTATCAATATTGATTTCATTTGAATTCAAAACTATTATAATATTGTTTATTTACTTCTTAACCATTTTGGAGCTATAAGAATTTGTTTAGTGTCCCTTGGCAGTACGACCTATTAGAATCATATTTTAAAAACCTTTAAAACTATATCAATTTCATTTAATTTATTCGACCAAAACAGATGATGCAGATATTCAAAAATGCTTATACTCGAATGCCAAGCCGGTTTGCTTTAATACTCAAATATTGCATGCTATAGTTAAACAAACCCATCTACTATTTCAACAGATAGTGAATGCATCATATAAATTTGAAAACAAATGCCAAAAACAGCCAGTATTACCAAACAGAGGAACTAGAGCCAGTTAAATTTTGCAAATGACGGCTGATTGTCTCCAAGACACAAATTACACGGAATTAAAGTAGAACAGCAAGTAATCTTCATCAAAAGCAAAATTTTCTACACGATTTCTGTTTAAACGAAATACGCAGAAACAATAGGCTGCGGGATCCATATATGCACGAAAGGCAGTAAAATATCTCTCACTTGTACACACTCTCGGAGCACTATTACCAAAAGGCTGGAGAAAATTCTCACGTACGTTCTTAACAAGGGGGCTGCAGGGAGGGGGAGGCAGAATAGATCGAGACGACAAAGTGGCAGACTTTTTGCACAGGGTGATGTGCACAGTCAAATGGAAGAAATGTACCAAGAACAGCTACATCAGCACTTTGGTGGGTTCATGATGAATTGATGATCAATCGCAGGTGAATTTAAGATTAAGTACAGATTTATTGATGATTAAGTAATGATTAATTAAGAATACTTAGAAAGCCTGACATAAATTCAGCAAAACGTCAAACAAAAATATGTAGATGAAATCGCCCTATACTAATTTGTAAAAATGGGTTGTTGCACAATATTGCAGCAAAAAATATAGTGATTAGTTGCAAGAACGCACTTTGTTCATCAATTTCCAAACCATTAAAGGGATACAATATTCAACAATAGATGCCAAATATGAGTACTCGGTGTCACGACAATCTTCATTAATGCATTTAAATATGTATTTTCTTTTTGGCCTTTAAGGGGCTGTAAGTCAACACGAATAGAACTTTGTACTGTGTGTTCAGCGTAATCTTCTTATTTTGACTCAAGAATTCACCCGTATCGTTTATGCTATTGTATTTGAATACATAGTCGACGTATCTGCATCTTTTGTGAAGTTATTGTTTTCGTTTTTGTTTCGTGTTCTGTCAGTTTATGTTAAATGCATGAATATTAATACTCTACCATGGTAATGGATCCAGCTAGTATTTATTCTGGAGTATTAGTTCAATAATTTAAGACATTTATTTATTTATACATGTTGTTTATGTTGACTAACATCTTGAATTTGTTGTTTTTTATGTTTTACTGTTACTGCATTATTGTATAAAATTAATAAATTACTGCTAGTGTCTCAGACTGTATCAAAATTATGAAAATATTAGGTGTCGCACTTCTTGTGCGTTACAGTGTATTAGCTAATTTGTTTAACACTTTTCTTACAATATGAGCTTTCAGTTCTAAGTCCAGGCTATAAACTTAATCTCAAAGTGCGGTCCAGAAAAAAAAGTTGCCTAAAAGGGTTTGTTTCACTTTACTACTTTGCTTTACCATAGCCCATCTTGACTCTGGCTCAGAGAAAATAGATCTGAACAGATCTCACTTATTCACTTAATATTTTCAATTAAGGGCCAACAAGCAAAACCAGACAAACATGGTTAATAAAATACCCCTCCCCCTCCATTTTCCTCTGTCAGGAAATTCCCCAGGCTTACACGAGATCGCCTGACAACAGTACCTGTGACGACATGTACTAGGTGCTGTTACTATAACAAGGGAGTTATAGAGACCAAAAACCACTTTTTACCAGTCTTGAAAGGTGTCGTTGCTTATATTAGTGGTGAATTACTAAGGATTTAACAAATTTTGACTGTTAGAGTAACATCATAAGAATGGCAATGGCACAAGAAAAGAAGATGCAGGAAATATTGTAATGGTATGATGCTTACAGCAATTCTAGTTGCATTGCTAACGTACGAAGAATAAGAAAGATTAAAATACGCCCAGAATTGGTATTGTATTTATTGCAACAATATAAGTAATTGGTAAACATTTATAATTACATAAGACATGATTGGAAATAACTGTAATTTAATTAACCGAGGTTAGTAATTAAATAAAACAGTATCGTCAGGGTTGCGTTCAGCTTGTATTCAATATTTGTGCTGGGTATGGCAAATGTAGCTAATATGACGAAACGATAATGATTAGATACGAAGGTGTTTCGAAGCGTTACAGAAGTTTTATGCAGCATTTTGTATTCATATATAATTCCAACAATCGATAACGCAACTAAAGGGTTATTAAGCAGTGTAAGAACGCACAATGATGTGGGAATGTGTCTGGGAATTAAGGAAGATTAGAAGAAAGCGCTAATAGCTTGTGAATCAATGTTTATTTAACTAAAAGTGAAAAATGCAACCAACGTGCGGTTAGAGTGTTGCTGAATGACATTTAAGAAGTTAAGGATAAAAAATTGTAAAAACTTACTAAAACAATTGTATAACATGTTGCTATGGTGACCTAGAGTGTCAATTGTTGCTGTTTATTGGGGAAGCCAAGCCGAAAGCTTGTGTGTAGTTTTGGTTCCCCGTTTTTAATTAATTTCGTTGATAAAAGTATATTATTTATGCCAGTTGTTGAGATTCGTTTATTTGCCATTGCGCCGAGGCCAACTGTGGTTAATTTGGTAGTGATCCGTTGTGCATTCGAGAGAAAATTGAACCTGGAGTTTCGTTTATTTTTGATCCTCTTCGAATCTAAGTTTTGGCAAGTTTTGGAGCTGCGGGAGGCAGAAAGCAGAGTGCAGCATCTAGAGGAGCCCTCGGTTGTGGTTTACAAGAAGGCAGCAGCAGCTAAAATATCGCCAGGAGGCAGGTATAAGCTTGGCGTCCCTATCAACCGTGAGCCGGTGTGAGGTTAGCTTTCGAGCTCGATTGAAGAAGGCTTGGAGCTACGAGAAGCGGACAGCAAGGTGCAGCACCTGGGGAAGGCTTTGTTCGTGGTCGAGAGACAGGCAGCAGCGGAGAAAGCGTTCCAGGAAGAAATTACGAGCTTAGCGTCACTTTTTGCGGATACCGGAAGTGGATTTGGCGAGCAAGCAAGAAACAAAATCAGGTTGGCGTGGGTTTAAGCCAAACAACTTGATTATTTGAATTGCATTGTTATTATTTACATGAGGAGAACTGATTAATTGTTGGTTTATTTGTGTTCAAAATACGCTGGATTTTTGTGATTCGAGCAGTTTTGTTTACAGTCAAATATTTGAGGTTATCTCTCATTCTTTAGAAACGTGCGTGTGCCGTACAATCATAAAATGTATACTGTGTAACGACCTAACCCTGTAGATACTCGGGTCTCAATAGTTAGCCGGCGCAAAGTTTAAATAAGTTGTCAATAGATAAAATATAGAAGGCAACATACCTTTATAATTGCAGTAAAGCTTAATTAAACAATTATAATTTTTAATTTGCCCTGAGAGAGGCAATATTCAAATCAAATTAAAACTGTGGTGTGGTCGCTATTTATTTATTTAATTAGAAATATTACTGAACGATTATTATATAACAATACTAGCGGACCCGACAGACGTTGTCCTGCCCGAACGTTGGTTTGCCTGCTATTAGCGGGTTCAGCAAACGTTTCTTCGATATTAAAATTTTCGATTTTTTTTATTTTAAAAATATTGGGGGATCGTGGGGGATGAAATTTTGTGGTTATATGTTCTAATTAGAAATCGAACAGCGTTGCTAGGCGATGTAAAACGGATTATGTATATGTTACAGGCAACTTGTATAATTCAGGCATTGTATATAATGACTGCGTTATATATAATCCCTAATGAACTGTAGTTATTTTATGAAATGTATTTTTTAAAGTAAAACTTAGCACTCATTAGCCAATGGGTTTAGTGCGAGTGTGGGCTAACTCATTGCCATAGCAAACTTTGTAGGTATTTGTGGCAGGCGAGTTTATCACCGGCGTTAGGCAACCCCCGGTGAACACCACCAGAGACAAGCCAACTTATGTAAGGAAGCATATAACACACACAATCAAAGGCTGCAACTAACCTATACAAGCTAGAACAACAAACGGCGTAGAAATTAGAATCAGTGATGGTGGTTTATTTAACATAACCCCCAATTATACATATTGCTTGCAACCGTGCAGTCCTTATATATAATGACTAGGCATTTTATATAATCCTAGGGATTATATATAATGACTGCATTAGACAAATTGCCTGTAACAGTTACATATTATGTATCATTTTGAAACTATAACTTTTTCAAGAAATTTTATATAAGTTATCTATACATGGTGTCTTAGGGCCGGTGAGATAGCTATAAGTTAGTTACTTTACATGCTATAAGCAATTGTCTCCAACTAAGCTTAGACAATTCCTTATGTAAATGCCAAGGCAATTTTTTATATCTCATATGGTACATAACATTTTTCTGTTTTTAGCAGTACCAATATGTATCTTCCATAACAAAACAAATGAATCATTGTAGTTGTAGAGAAAATAATAATTGGTTTAATTTGTAACATATTTGGATAAGGTTGCCTGAAGATACAAACGTCAGATCAGGTGAGCGTTGTGGCCATTATATTGCCCGCGATTGCTAACTCATAGACCTGAGTATTTTCGACGGCAATTGTTTGCGATATTAAACGTTGTACGCTCGTGTGTCATCCTGGTAGATGTTGGTTCAACGGCTCAACAACTGCATTTGGAATCGAAATTTCCATTTTCTTAATAAAGGTACGGACCTATTATATGGTCCTTAAACAATCGAACTTCGATAGCCTTAAACTGTATTTCTAAATTCTCGTTTGTTAAATAAAAGCAACAGGATAGCTAATATACTGATCCAAAACAGCTATGTACGATCCAACTTTTGTTTGCGAGCCAGAGATGACGTCCATAGAAATGAACTTTGTCTGAATGGAGGAGAAACCGATAATTAGCAGTACAAGTATACATGTATATGAGTGGCCCAGTTTAGCAGTGGGTGAATTTAATTTTTGCTGCGACGACGCGACTCCATTTTTCCGATTCCATTGTTGGTATTGAGCACACAAAGGGCCCAAGAAATTATGGGCAGTTACTTTAACTAGACAATTCCATTCCGGCAGCAGCACTACTGGCTACGCTATTAACTTTATGGTCAGTTAGGCAAACAGTTACAAAACCGCAGTATCAACGAGATTCAATGGTTTCCGTGTGTGTGACCAGACTGTGTAGCATTATCGTAATTATTCCAATGTTTTTTGGTCACGTCTGGCCTACTTCGATGGGCAAAATTGGCGTCTGTGTTCCAATCACGCGGGATTGCCTCGTTTCTTGAGGAACCAGCAAACTGTAATTGCCACGCTTCATACGATGAACGAAACAACAGTGTTAAAAAATATAAAACATTTCAGTTTCACGGAAACTCTTCCCCAACATGATGTATTTTCAAAATTGACATGTAACTGACACGAAGTACAGCGCGGAAATTTCAAGATGTCTCCCGGAGATACCTGCAACCGTATAAAGCATTCTTTCCAATTTTAGAGGGAAAATTCTGCACTAGGGCAAAGTTCTGAGTATGGCGAGCGGCTTCACAAACAAAGAACAATGAAAGCGGACTGGGGAAAATAAAAGGACGATTCGAAGTCTTCAGAAAACTTCCCAACTTTTAGTGATTAATAAAGTTTACATGGGAGCTTTTCATTAATTGCAGCTCTTCCGCGCTGTTTGTGATGTGCTTTAGTTTATAGAAGTCGTAGTCTAGTAATTAAAAGCTCCGCTGCTTTGCTGCCCTGCATTAGATCCGGGCGAAAACTGCGTATCACAGTTCAGATTAAATTTCTATTTCGGATTTAACTTGATAAAGGAAAATTTGTAAAATCAACACTGGTTTGTGAAAATTTAATTTTGCAGAAGTCGTCGAGTAATCTGCTGACGCGAATTTGTCTTACTCAATAAGACCAGGCGGCGAACAATATTCACTTTCGTAAGTGAAAATGTCGTAAAATTGCTGGAACATCCAGTAAAATGCTCGGAAAGACGGCGAGCTTATGCGCCGCCAAGAAATTGAATTCATTTCTGAAATCAAAACCAATTTCAAGTGCGATTGGAAGAATTGCAGATTGCCATGCGGGAAAGCTGTAACGCTTGCTGGCAGAGAAGTTGCTTGCTTATACATTTAAATGGGCACAGCACGTGTAGATATTTTCAATGTACTTAAAGGTTTTATGCTAGTTACGATTCTTGCTTAATCAGAAAAATTGTTTGTACTGAATTGACGAAAGTGATACAATAATTGCATTCATTAAGTTAGTGTAATTCATCATATTATATAGCCTGTGAAAGTCGTTGCTATCAGCAACACAAACTTTTTGTATTTAATAATCTCTTATTCAATTCGATTTGAAAAAACGGTTGTGGCATCAAAAACCATTAGGTTACGTAAGGTTAAGGTAAGTTAGGTTATATTACGATCTAAAAGTATATCTGCAAAACAAAAATGATATGGCTACTGGCAACGATGCCATGGAAGAATCAGAAAACTACCTATATCTGGTGAGAGTGGATAATGGGACCAAATAATACTGCAAGTGTAAGCAGAAGCTTTCCCATTTACGGTAGAAGAGCATGAGCTATCAAGGATGAAGAACGGCACAGCAGAGGTGGTCTCAACGATGGTATACAATCGACCACAGTAACTACCGCTTGTAGATATTTTAAAAAATTCCGAACGAAGGGGCGTTCCTAGAAAGGTGGAAAAGGGTGCGCTGGATTCTACTGGAAAAGCGTAAAAAAGCTTTGTATGCTGGATATATTATGGAAAATAGTGAAAAAATAAATGCAATGTGAATTAGAAGAAAAAATAAAACTACCAGCACAACAGTATTCTTTCAGGAAAGGTAGGGCAACGATCGACGCAATGAAATATATACAAAAGCTTGCAAACAAGGTAAACAGATTACAGAGTGAGAGACTTCTGCCTGATTACTACCCTCTATGTGAAAAATGATTTTAACACGGCACCGTGGGAAGGCATAATCAATGAAATAATAAAGAAAGATCTACCCCCTTATCTGGTTAAGATGGTTGGCAACCACCTAAATAACACGTATTTAGAAATCAATGATAGAGTGACAATGGAATAAACATGTGGGGTACCACAGGAGTCAGTACTGAAACCACTCCTGTGGAACATGTACTATGACGACTTGCTCGAACTATCAATGCCAAACGGTATAACCTTGGTAGGGTATGCTTAATATTTTTTTGTTTAAATTATCTCTCACTTCGCTCCATTTTGATTTTATGAGTACACTTCTTGTAGAAATATGTATGCCATGATGCGTTGTCAATTTATCAATTAATTCTTCAACAGACACATTTCTTAATCGATTATCAATTAACACGTATTCACTATCATTCCATTCTGCTCTCTTTCCAATACACTCTAACACTTTATCATAGTTAATAGGTTTAACCAATGGTGACTTCTTATTTTGGCATAAAATACACAGCTCGTAATTAGTCTGCAGCGGATGAAGATCGAAAGAGGAGCTGACATACAAAATCAATCATGCAGCACCGGTTATCAGCAGATAGATGAAAAGGAAGGGACTAAAGCATGCCCCTAACGAAACTTATGTGCTGATAGAAAGACGAAAAATCAGAGAAAGAAGCAGAAGCACAACTCCCCGAAACAGTTAAATGCCATCTTTTACAGGAACATAAACATGTCATAACACGTCAAAGAGGTCACAAAATGCCCAACATAGTTTGGATAAAACACAATAGAAGGCGAGTATTGGCCTCTGCAGTCAGTTTCATCAGGCAGAAATAAAGATTCCAATAAAGATATGTAGTGCATATAGTACAACATAAACCTCGGCGTCACAAGTGATCATCAGCAGCCTGCTCATTGACTTGATGGGAGACGAGAGAAAATGATGTAGGACAGCCAGACAAACGACGATGGATAAAGGTAAAGATACGTTTCTACGAAAATGGCAAGACAGGTGGGTTAGTCAAGCCGGAAATGCTAAGTGGACTAATCGTATCATACAAACTTAAACACGGTGAGGTTAACTACCAGGCGGAAATTTCTACTACTGTGGTGAATTGGACACAGTATAATTTTCTTCTACTATAAGGTAAAGAACTGGAAACATGGAACATGGAAATTGTGACAGGAGAAACCATAACACCAGGTAATTTAATTTCGAAAATGCTGAAGACAAAAGAGGATTGGGTGGAAAGAACCAAGAGCCTGGTGGATATAATGAAAGTGAAATAATCGACGAAATGGCAAAGGCAAGAAGAACAGAACAAAAGGCGCAGAAAGGGAAAAAAGGAATGGACAAAATACTTCGATGTAATACTGCCGTAGTTCTGCGGTGTTTGTTTACTAATGAGAAAGGGGTGTTACGCTATATATTCTCCAACGTAACTGACTAACGCTTGGAGCAAGGCCGGATACACATACACTTTATTTGAGGAACAACGAAATTGAAGAATAGCGACGTACATGTCTAAAAGCAGGAAAAAATTACCACGAATAAATAGTAAAGCTAACGTTGAAGGAAAAAAACATTAGAGATATAAAGAGTGCAAAGTAGTCCTGAAAAAACTATCAAAATTCTATGAAGAAATAGCTGACAGTCTCTAGGACACTGGTTACAAAATCGGTATGGGAAAGATAGGACTGCGCTCACCCGTACTACTTGTAGATGGGGAACATAATTGTGGTCAAAGAACTGTTGCCAAGCTACACGAGAAAGTTGTGTAATATCTCCTTTATCGAGATATTGCAACTATACTCCTTTTGATATACAGGGTGACAATGAGACTAGGGCCATGCTAATATCTTCTTTATTTATGGACTTAGTCTCATTGTCACCCGGTATATCTTTTATTATGCCCCACTAGTTGGTCGACTTGTAATATTCCCTGCTCCTTGTGTATCTTTCTGGCTGCTATATTAGAAACCTACCCTTTACTCTTAAGAGAGCACCTTGTTTTGTGATTTATATGACAATTTATATTGACGTTTTTTCAATATATGACTTACTTCAATTAGTGAAGGTTTTATGAATCACAAGAAAAGTATAAACCTATCACTTTGATGTTTCTTACAATTTTCAAGTCAATATCTATTTAGTAATATTAAATCACTCATAGTAACCCTGTTACTATTTTCAAAATTTTAATTTGATTATTTATCTACCTGTTAATTAGGGTGGTTTCTCTTTTTGGTCTACTACTTGTAATCTAATAATAGTAGTTTGTATACCAAGACACTGAAGTTTAGCTTTTTAGGGTCTCGGCAAATAAACCACATGAGGGATAAAAAGGAACTTCAGTGCCGAGGAGTACCGTATGTTTTATTTGAAATCGAGAAATCGTGAAATTACAACATTTTAACCAACATTTGTAGGTTATGTTAACATCGGTTGACGTTTATCTGTCGCCTCGCCACCTACAAAAAAGTCGTAAAACAATGGATTACTTTAATGCCGATTTCGAGATACTTTAATGCCGATTTCAAATAAATATTAGTTAATTACACTTTATTGCGCCCCACGTTCCATGGGCCATTTTGTAATATCTCCTTTATCGGAGCACCGTTCTGGCTGCTATATTACAAATATACCCTCTACTTTTGATAGAGCACCTTCTTTGTTATTTGTTTGACAATTTATATAGATGTAATTTCAATGTAGTAAATTGTCTTACCTTTGTTATAAAGTTAACCTAATGAAGGTTTGATGAATCACAAGAAACGTATAAACATTTTTGACGTGCATTACAATTTATAAATTTTGACATTTAACTTATGTCAGGACTAACCAGCTTAAACCAATGAATTTCCTAACCACCAGACAAATAGATGTGTTTCATTTAACTTTCTTCCTTATACGAACTTTTCTTATTTTAGACAGCAATTATAATCGGAATAATATTTATTGGAAATATATATTCACTTCAAGTACTTTTAGAAATATATCTTTTAAACGTTTTTAAAACTTGAAGTTTATTTAGTTTGATCTGACATTCACAAAATGAAAGTACCTTTAAAATAAACTTCAATGTCTTGATTCAAAATACGTTAACTTTCTGCACTACTTATTAAAATTATTATTTAACTAAGTAAATACCCAAAAAGATAATTTCAAATTATAAACACCTAAAAATATCAAGGACTTGTTTCAACTTTGAATTTAGAAAATTAAAATTGAATTACTTATTCTATAAACAGTTTT